>CM040128.1:113947189-114547189 GCA_022559845.1 Amorphophallus konjac | reverse complement strand
AATGATGGTAAGACACACACCTGGTTGGTGTTATCTTTTAAACCCCTCTCGGACTCGAGTAGGAGGAAAATGAGATGATGGATGCAAGAAGTATATAAGAAGAGGCGCCCTTATGAAGGGGGATAGATGATGCGAGATGATGAATGCAAAAAAACTATGGAGAAAAAGGGGAAGAAAAGGCTTATTGGATGAGCCGAGGATGAAATCCGGCGGAGCTCCGGCAGCGTAGGGACGACGTGGAAGCGCGGTGGACGAAGACGACCTTCCTCTCGCGAGCGTGGGCACCCGAGAAGCCGGCAGAATCTCCACCTACAAAAGACCCCATGGGTTAGAAAATGACTCCGGTAGCCTCTGGGCTCCGGCAGCCTATCGGATCTCTTCGAAGCTCCTCTAGAACTGAGGGGGTGGGCCTCTATTTATAGGGCTCCGGAGGGTGGAGGCGTCCAGGACCCTGGACACCTCCATCAGGGCCGAACTAATATTTTATTCTATTTTTATTAATTTTTTTGGAATATTTTTGTGGAGGCGTCCAGGGCCCCGGACGCCTCCAACAGGTCCACCGAAAACCGACGATGGCCGCACGCGGTTTGGCACAACGCGTGGTTTTGTGAGTGGTGTCTCGTGATTCAGAAATGGGCGCGTCCAGCTGGCTGGACGTCTCCATAATTTAGATTTTTTCACACACGACAAACCGTCGTTCGGTGGCCGGCACCCGTGAGGGAGTTGATGGAGGCGTCCAGGATCTTGGACGCCTCCAAAAATATTTTTATTATTTTATTTTGTCTTTTTATGCCAAAGCTGACATTACATATTTTTTTATAATTATTTTTATGGAGGCGTCCAGGGGCCTAGACGCCTCCATTAATTTATTATTTTTTATTTGGTTTTTGTCCTTTTATGCCAACTGGCATTTTACATTTTTTATATTTTGTTTTTATGGAGGCGTCCAGGGGCCTGGACGCCTCCATTAATTTATTATTTTTTTATTTGTGTTTTGGGTTTGAAAAATAAATTAAAAGAATGGGGGCGTCCAGGGGCCTGGACGCCCCCATTAAGGCCCACCCGGGTCCTCGGTTTAGGCGTTGGCGGCCGCCCGGCAGACAGCCTTCCTGATTCCGGAACCTCCTGATACGTCCGACTGGTGTTGATGCCGTCCGAATGCCGTGACGAGACGATTCCGGATGCCGAAAAAGGCAGAAGAAGACCCAAGAAAAGCAAGCACTCAAGCGATTCAAAAATGCATAAGCCGTCGCGGGGCGTCGTATAGTAATATGAGACTTTCTCAGGAGACGTCAGGAATGGCGTGTCTACACACGATACCTCCATGCTCCGGGCGTGGGGAAGAGGACCCCGGCCGAAACTCGTACTCCCGGTGTACAGTAAATAAATAATTACAGTAATGAATTTAATTGCCCACTCCACGCAGGGAGGTAAAGGGCTACACGTGGGACCTGGGAGTAGTGAACTCAGGTTGACGGGCAGCAAGCCAGAAGGCTCTCGGGCCGGAGACAGGCTGCTAGTCCAGCTCGATTCTCTGGGGCCCGCGGGACAGCAGGCAGGTCCGGCTACTGGGACGGCGGTGCCCGGGCGTCTCCTTGCTGCGGCGGCTGGCTGGGACGCTGCAGGGGGGTTGCCGATCGATCTCCGGGAGCGGCGGTCGCCGAAGCTTTCCCGGCATATTTTTGCTGGAATTATCCGGTGACAGCTTTGCTGGCTTGTTCTCGGGACAAGATTGCGCGCCTCCACGAAAACAATTGTTTCGCCCAGATCCGATGTCGGATCGAGGCGAAATTAGTACCGTTGGAAACTAGACCCAAAGGGCTACAACATATATTATTTTTAGATCCATCCAGTGAAAGGATTGAAAATGAAAACAACTGTGGCACAGACTCTTTTTTGACTCAGAATCCAGAACACACAAGACAGAAAAGGATATGTCTGAAGATGAACTTTGACCAAAATAAAAACGATGGATCTGAACTCTGGGAAAATTATGGGTGGAAGGGGGGTGTGAGGATCACGTCTATTTTTTTTGGGAATTTTTAGAGATGGCTAAGGGGGCGGGAAAAATACAACAACAGACTACTATCCTGCGGATCTGCAAACTGGCAGATTATTGGGGGAAAACTAAATTACTGGAAAAATAGTAAATGAAGGCGGAATGACACGAAATTTGAACTGGAGATGGGGGATGACAAGAAGAAAAAACTCTCAAAATTTGAGGTCGAACATATCTCTTGATTGGGAGATAAAATTTTGGCCTCGGCTTGCTGTCTAGAGATGGATAGAACTCCGACGGCAAGGCGGTGGTGGTGCGATGGCTGCTCGATGGCGGCGACGGCGGCGGTGCTGAGCTTCTCACTTAGAGAGGGGTTGATGGGGAGATATCTCACCTCTGAAATGGCTAGCTCTCACAGCTGCAAGGGGTGGGGGAGGAGAGAGACAAGGGGCGCCCTTGGGCTCTTCACAAAAAAATGATTTTTTCTTCACTTAATTCTATGAAAATTTGGAAATACAAGGTTTATATAGAAATGTATAAAAGACCTAAGCTATCCCTAGATCTAGGGTTAGGGAGGGGTAAACAAGGGATAGGATAATTAATCCCCCATGTGGTCAAAATGACCAAATTAAAAAAATATAAAAGGTGGGGCGCCCTCCCTTTAAAGAGGGGAAATTGGAATTTTCTTCCTTAATTCCTTGGTCCAAGTCCAAGTTGGACTTTGAACCAGTCCCGCATGGGCCCTAGAGCTTAGGTGGACCAATGGAAAATAAGGTGGGGGTCCCGCCGGGCCAACATGGCCTTTTTCAAAGAAACCCAAAGACTTCTAAGGACTAACACTTTGGCTTATAGTTGCCATACAATTGTAAACCCATTTAACACAAGAGTATAAATGCAAACAAAATGATACAAATGCAAAAATAAAATGTTAGTGCCCGGTGTCGATTTCCATCAATTCTCCGTGGGTGGAAAGAACTCGACCCCATCGAGTAAGGGGTGCGGTTGCTCGTATAGCTCCTGCGGATCTGTCACCGACCAGGTGGCGCGGAGTACGCTCCACTCCAAGTAATCATCACCTGTTCATCCCGTATATATTCAATATGCACATGCTGCTGTGGGAATGAGGCTAGTGGTGGACACTCCGGGGTGGGGTCACTCTCAAAGGAAGGAGACAGCTCAATGACTCACTAGGAATCACCGCTGGGTCCCTTTATGTGACTAGATCTAAGACATTATGGTAGAGCTGATCCCAAATTCCAGCAAGTCTACAACGTATGCAGTAGACCCGACTTGCCTCACACTCGAAGGGACTGACATCGCGAGCTGACATGAGACCGACTCGACTCGACGCATGCAAACAACTAACATACTGTACAAAAGAAAACACACTTCTATGTCCTAGACAAACCTAATGATATGCAGACCCATGCATATGCAATGGTGGACCAGGAACATCCGAATGTGTCCCTAGCATACACAAGATGCAACCGGTGGTTGGCGGAGTGGGGGACTCCTAGACATCGTAAAGGGAACCAATCATGCACATGCTCCCTAGTGGACTTGAGAGGTTTGGGAGGGCCTGGAAAACCAAAATCACCATCTTCAACACCTCTATATGTATGTATCTCTTGCCAATGAACGGGCTCGATGAGCATAGGTGGACCGGCCCGTGGGGAAGGGGTGTGGTAGTGGGCTCCTTTGAAGAAGGGGAGTATATATGGTGGGTTAAGAGGCTCCTTAGGGAAGGGGTCGAAGGGATCAAAGAATGTGTGACCCCTCGAGCTGAGTTCCCACATGTCACGGTCCCATGTTTGGAATCCTTAAAGGTGTAGATGGTCACCTCCATGCATGGTGGTAAGTGGGACAGTGATCTCATGTAGAAAATGTGGGTCCTCCCTCGGGATAAATGTAATGAAATTAGGCTCATCGGGAATGGGGAGGAGAAAAAGAATCTCCGTCATGACATGACCCACGGTGCACACGGAGGTAATGGACCCCAATGCCGGATGTGTGAAGCTATGACTATGGAGTTGGTCGAAGCCTGGGGCCAACATGTTCGTCAACTTCCATTGCCAGTCTAACCCCTTAATAAGGTCATCCAATGTATCAACATGGTGACTACACCGAAATGTGGTATGGAATGAGTTGACTGGCACTAATGGTAGTGTGGGGTCCACAGATGGGTAGCAAGGCGGTCTAGGGACCAAGCCTATCTTGAGCCGACTAAGTGGTGGCTCGGCGATGAATAGCTTTCCCGTTAGAAACACAGGTGGCTCCAAATGAGGTGGCTCCGAATAAAGATCGGAAGGTAAAGTAGGTGGCAAAGGAGCTCTAGGGGAAGGGTTCCCCGATTGTGGTGGGTGAGGTCATGGGGCAGGAGCGTCCTACGTCGTGGGCTCATGTGGCCGTCGGACTGGCTCAGCACTATGCTGAGAGGTAGATGCTCATCATAGGGCAGCATCAAACCTTGACTTAAAAGGCTCAACCTCTAGAGTGACCTCATAAGAATGCTCTAGTGTGGTCACGTCGCGGCAAAGCAATTCAAACTAGTAGTGAAGCCGCAAACCTCTCTGGAACTGAAATGTGGTCGTGGTGCTCTTCTCTCCAACTCCACTTCCCAACCAGTACTCATCAAAGTCCCTAATGTACTAAGACATGGACTTGTTGCCTTGGACGGGCTTGGTCAGGGCTTTCCCTAGGGCGGAGACTCGTCTAAATAGACCTTGGAGAGATCGGTCGGAAGCATCCATCCTATCCTCCAGGCCTTTAAGCCTAGCCTCAGCACGGTAAAAATATTCCTACGTGTCTCGGTCACGCTTGTCCATCCTATCCATGAGGGTGTGTATAGATTTAACCAAGGTAGGGGTGCATGGGTTGGCCATAGTTGCACATAAGTGGGCATGCAAGAGACTCTTTTTCTCTCTTCTTTTTTTTTGTTTTTATGCAAAACTAATGCAAGCACCGAGACACTCTACATGGTGAGAAGGGGTAAAATGCGGACTCGAATACAAACATATACTCAACCAGTATCCAGTACGTGGTGGAGGTTTGATCCGAAGATCGCACTCACGCAAGTGTGTCACCTTCTTAATAGGCGTAACCTATCATTCCGGAGGCACCTTTTAATATACCGGGTAAAGGGTGCAAAATGAAACCTTGGACCGACTACCCTAGACTCTAACCCGCTCTGATACCAAATTTATGCGGGGTGGGATTCGAACTTGGGACTCTAGCTCGCGGACATCTCTAAGCAAGGGAAACGCGTTGATCTGCGCGGTTTTGGAACCGACAATGAGTCTCAGGTATCGGCTTTTCCGCGTGCTTGGATCGAGTCATAAGATGGGTTCCACTCACTCACTCTCGCAGCAGTAATAAAATTATATCGAGCTAAGTTCCTATCACTCATGCAGCGGCATATGAAAATATATGAGATAAGCAAAATACCAAAGTAGGGAGCGGACACGATACCTCCACGCTCTGGGCATGGGGAAGACGACCCCGACAGAAACTCGTACTCCCGGTGTATAGTAAATAATTAATTACAGCAGTGAATTTAATTGCCCACTCCACACAGGGAGGTAACGGGCTACACGTGGGACCCAAGAGTAGCGAACTCAGGCTGACGGGCAGCAAGCTGGAAAGCTCTCGGGCCGGAGAGGGTTATGTGGGGCCCGCGGGACAGCAGGCGGGTCTGGCTGCTGGGACGGCGGTGCCCGGGCCTCTCCTCGCTGCGACGGCTGGCTGGGACGCTGCAGGGGGGTTGCCGATCGATCTCCGAGAGCGGCGGTCACCGAAGCTATCCCGGCGTATTTTTGGTGGAATTATCCGGTCACTGCTTTGCTGGCCTATTCTCGGGACATGATTGCGCACCTCCACGAAAATAATTGTTGCACCCAGATCCGATGTCGGATTAAGGCGAAATTGGTACCATTGGAAACTAGACTCAAAGGGATACAACATATATTATTTTCATCCATCCAGTGAAAGGATTGAAAATGAAAATGATTTTGGCACAGACTCTTTTCTGGCTCAGAATCTAGAACACACAGGACAGAAAAGGATATGTCTGAAGATGAACTTTGACCAAAATAAAAATGATGGATTTAGACTCTGGGAAAATTATGGGTGGAAGGAGGGGATGTCAGGATCACGTGTGATATTTTTTGGAATTTTTGGAGATGGTTAGAGGGGCGGAAAAAATACAACAACAGACTACTATCCCATAGATCTGTAAATTGGCAGATTACTAGGGGAAACTAAATTACTAGAAAAATAGTAAATGAAGGCGGAATGACATGAAATTTGAACTAGATATGGGGGATGACAGGAAGAACAAACTCTCAAAATTTCAGGTTGAACAGATTTCCTAATTGGGAGATAAAATTTCGGCCTCAAGTTGTTGTCAAGAGATGGACATAACTCCGACGGCAAGGGACGGTGGTGGTGCGATGGCGGCTCGATGGCAGCGGAGGCGGCGGAGCTGAGCTTCTTACTCATAGAGGGGTTGATGGGGAGATATCTCACCTCTGAAATGGCTAGCTCTCACAGCCGCAAGGGGTGGGGGAGGAGAGAGACAAGGGGCGCCCTTGGGCTCTTCACAAAAAATTGATTTTTTTCTTCACTTAATTCTATGAACATGTGGAAATACAAGGTTTATATAAAAATGTATAAAAGATCTAAGCTATCCCTAGATCTAGGGTTAGGGAGGGGTAAACAAGGGATAGGATAATTAATCCCCCATGTGGTCAAAATGACCAAATTATAAAAATATAAAAGGGGGGGGGGCGCCCTCCCTTTGAAGTGGAAAAATTAGAATTTTCTTCTTTAATTCCTTGGTCCAAGTCCAAGTTGGACTTTGAATCAGCCCCACATGGGCCCTAGAGCCTAGGTGGACCAATGGGAAATAAGGTGGGGGTCCCGCCGGGCCAACATGGCGTTTTGCAAAGAAGCCTAAAGACTTCTAAGGACTAACACATTGGCTTATAGTTGCCATACAATTGCAAACCCATTTAACACAAGGGTATAAATGCAAACAAAAGAATACAAATGTAAAAATAAAATGTTAGTGCCTGGTGTTGATTCCCATGAGATGGGATATTGACAACCTTGGCCTATATTACTGCCTATCGGCTCGCGGCAATGATGGCTGAATCGGGACGGAGCCTCCAGGAACAAGGAGCACTCCTGGCATTATTTGACCCCCTCTCCATTGTATTCGGGCCCACCATGTACATGCTGTTTCATTCTTGCTTGCTCCTTTACTTGTATATGCATCTTATTCACATAATCACCACATGAATGCGTCATTTCTTTGTTGATTTCCTGGCCTCCGAAACAGCTCTAGAGTACCGGTCTTTATTTTTTAAGGCCCAGAAGCCAAACTATTTTGAATCTTCGCTCGCTGCCCCAACTACCATGCCTTTACCCTCTAGGTGTTCTCGGAAGCGAGAGAGGTCTCAGGTGAAAGAGGCAGTTTCTTGAGCTAAGAGGGCCCAGGCAAAAGTTGCAACGGGAAAGAGGACTGCACCTGCAGAGCCAATCATTTCATTGCCCACTATTCCAACCTTCAAGGAGTTCGAGATGGCACAGGGCCAGACGACTCCCTCAGCAGGTATATCTCCCTTGAACTACTTTTCGAGGTATAACCTTGAGCTTTATCATTTCTGCTTCTTTTATTTACGGGCCACTGTTTCCTCTATCCCAGATACCGAGGAAGCGATAACTAGTGGCGGCGTGGAGGAAGTTGGGGGCGTTGAGACACCCGCTGTTCCGATCACAACGGACCTTCCTTCTTCAACGCCTAGCCAGGGCGATGAAGGTATTGTCATTGTCACGCCCCGTACTCTATACCGTCGAGGTATTGTCCGCTTTGGCCTACCGGCCTCACGGTTTTATCCGTTTCTAACAATGATCGGCTCCAGAATGGGGGACTTCCCGGGAGGTCACCCATCCCAATACTACTCCCCATTAAGCACGCTTAACTTCAGAGTTCTTTACAAGAACTGAGCCGATACTTCAAAAGGCACCTCGGTGATATAGAGAACATCTTAGCTATATTTGAGGGTGTTACAATCTACCCCTCTTATATAGGCGACGTCCTCGTCGCTGGGCACATATAGCACGTAATCAAACCCCCAGGCAGGTAGGACTCTTGAGGTGACCCCTACAAGCTCAAGAGGTGGCTCCCACTATGTAGCACATTGTCCCATTACGGGTTCAACAGGTGGCTCCCATAGCGTAGCACTTTGCCCTACATGGCACTTAGTTCCCACACTTTCCGCTGGGGTATAGCTCTGATACCATTCTGTCACGCCCCGTACTCTATACCGTCGAGGTTTTGTCCGCTTTGGCCTACCGGCCTCACGATTTTGTCTGTGTCTAACAATGATCGGCTCCAGAATGGGGGACTTCCCTGGAGGTCACCCATCCCAATACTACTCCCCATTAAACACTCTTAACTTCAGAGTTCTTTACAAGAACTGAGCCGATACTTCAAAAGGCCCCTCGGTGATATAGAGTATAACTTAGCTATATTTGAGGGTGTTACAGTTATAGCCCGTGAGACCTTTATTGCAAGCACCTCATTTTGCTACTTTTCTTTTTACACATCATTCTCATCTGTTTAATCATCCAGATATCATTCCTTTGGAGCCTGTCGAAGTTCCTCCTATAGCATCTCCTGTCCAGAGTACCCGGCCAACCAGACGGTGGTCCGAACGGCTGGCTGTATTAGCCACTAAGAAAGTACGCAGGGGAGGCTCCTGATAGTTCAATGCGCTTGACAGGCCCCTGTTGTGGGAGTCTGTGTGGTACAATTCAATTCATGTCATGTCTCCTCTGTCGTAATTCACTGAAGTTAATGTCCTATTTTATTTTGATGATTGGCATCTATACATTTCATTTGGCAACTATACACTTTATTTTGTTTTGATAACACTGATTAGCAATTTATAGCTTCATGAACTTCCATTGCATACTTAGGTCGGTGCATGATAGGTTGTCTTCATAATAAAGGTCGACACAAACTAAATGGTAAGCTGGTGCCAGGTCGGTGCATGTTTTCGTTATCTACATATGAGGTCGATGCACCTCCTTGCCTCTTTCAAAGAAAGTCAATGCATTTTTTGTCCTTCTGCATTTAAGGTCGGTGCACGTCTTGTTTGACTGCATACAAGATCGGTGCATGTTTTCATGGAAGGTCATATAAGGTCAGTGCAAACTGTATCATGCATATCTAAGGTTGGTGCATATAGGCCTTGGTCATTGATAGGGTCGGTGCACGCCTGCATTGTGCTTACATATAGTCGGTGCATGTTTTGCATTGGCATATAGTCGGTGCATGTTTTGCATTGGCATATAGTCGGTGCATATCTTGCATTGGCATATAGTCGGTGCATGTTTTGCATTGGCATATAGTCGGTGCAGGTTTTGCATTGTGCATATAAGGTCGGTGCATGATTTTATCTTGTTCCAAGTAAGGTCAGTGCATATCCTTTATAGGGGAGAATAAAGTCGATGCATATTGATACATGCATGGACTCAGGTTTGTGCACATTTGTATCGTGCATAACCATAGTCAGCACATGCATCATCTTACGCATGTAAAAAATAAGTGCATTATTTGCCTTACGAATATAGAGGTCGGTGCATCTTTCTATTGAGACAGACAACATCAGTGCATCTTTGTCTTTCTATGCATAGCAGGTCCGTGCATATTCTGATCAGCCAGCACATTGGTCCAAACCTATTTCTACTCCTTCGTAGAAGGTCGATGCATACTTATATGGTCTGCTGCTAAGGGTCGGTGAACACTTAGTTGTTCTACATGTAACGTTAGTGCACATTACTGTGCTGCATATATAGAGAGTCAATGCTAACATCACTCTCTTAAATTAAAAGCTAATATTGTCGTCTCTTTGCCAAGTCAGTTATATGGTCGAACACTTGATGGGTACACTGACAACCTGCGAACGTGACTTACGAGGAAGTTAAACTACCAGGTTATTAGCACATGGTCCAAGGCAAGGTTCGAAAAGTGATTCAACCACGTGGAACTGTGAGCCTTCAGATCTTTACATGTGGACCTCCAGCAAAGTCCTCGTCTCAAGATTCCTTGGGCGGGAAATGTGGTTTCCACTCACCCACTTCTCGTAAAGGCTATAAAAGGGACTTGATTGTTGCACTCCTACAGTTTTGATGATGTCTTACACTATAAGCCAATCTTGATAGTCTATATTAATACATTCCACTTATTCATTTTTTAGATATTTCAGATACTGCATTCTCTAGTTCTACTCAGATAGGTCGTGCATACTTAGTTCATCCTGCATTGCGTCCGTGCATATGCTGCATTTTCAATTGAGTAGAGTCTGCGCATGCAAGCATCTAGTCGGTGCAATCTTAGTTGCTGCACCCGACTAAGTCGCTGCATTGTCTATTCATGCATTAGACAAGTCGGTGCAATTCTCGCACCATGAACATAAAGTCTTTGCACATTTCATTGCTAAGTATGTGCATTATCTCAGTGCATGCAAGTGCTTTCATCGAACGCACATAAGGTCGGTGCATATGGTTTTTTGGACGTTTGCTAAGGTAGATCAGTGCAAGCTTTGGCTCGCACAGGTCGGTGCAATTCTCGCACCAAGTAAGTACATTTGTTGCCTGAACACACATACAAGGTCGGTGCAAATGTCATTTATGCATGATCAACATCGGTGCAATCTCTTGTCTTAGGTATGATCAAGTCGGTGCACTGTTCTAGTCCTATGCAATAATGTCTGTGCTTGATCGTGTTTCGCTGCATTTCAAGTCTATGCATTCGTTGCATTAGGGCACCTGAACTAGGTGCAACTTCTATCTCGGTGCATTTCATCATTGGTGCAGTCTTTCTTGTAAAAGGCATGTTAGTGTCCGTGCTTTGCTTTGTCTTGTGCAATAATACCCGTGCAATCTTTACATTGGGTTGCATAAGGTCGGTGCAACCCTTGTTCATACACGCACGTATAGCCCGTGCATGTCTTGGCCTGTGCTTAATCAGGTCAATGCGTTGCTGTAAAAGTTGTGCATATCTTGCAATACACGACACATGGTCTGAGCATTCTTTAGAGTACGGTCAGTGCACATAACTAAGTCACTAGTCTTGATTGTCAGTGCAAGTCAGTAAGAGTTTGTACTTGAATTGCTGAATGATTCGCAAAGTCTGTGCATAACCTTGTTCAGTGTAGGTTCCACTAATGTCTTCTCTTGCTTGGCAAGTCTGTCACTTGGTCGAGCAGGTGTTCGGCGAACCCAAAACCAGTGAGGGTACTCCACGTGGAAGTCAATGTACCAGGTTTAAGGGCTCGTGATCCGAGGCAACAAAAAGAAAGGATGATCTTGCCATGTGGAATCGAAAAGGGATCAGCTCTGCCAGAAGGAATGGGCGGGAATCGTGTTAACCACGTGCCACCTTCTAGCTATAAAAGAGGTTGAAGGCTGCAAGAGAAAGCTGCTGAAGATTGAACAAGAGAGAGGATCTGCAGCCACTGCTTGAGCAAGAACCTCCTTATTTGAGAGAAGAGCTTGATTAGAATTGAGAGAGTCTGAGTGATCTTTTCTGTGTTTTGAGCTTGAAAGAGTGCTTCTTAGGAAGCTACATTCTCGCTGTTTTGAGTGACTATTTTTCCTTTCATTTTCTTCATTTTCATGTTGTTTCACCAATTTCTTATATACTGCTTTGTTACCTTCTAAGTGTTCTTAGTGGAAGGGAGATTGGTTCTCCAGTTGCGAGTGAAGGCATTTCGCTCATGCGTACCCTCTGGTTTAGAGGAAGGGAGGTTGGTCCTCCGGTTCTGATCATGCTGGGGCAAGGTTAGGTTCAGATCCTGTGAGCTGCAGGATTGGTGCTGAGGCTTTTGTTCCCTTGTGGCAAGCTGTGAGACAGCGGATGTAAGCAGACTGAGTCTGCGGTGTCTTATTGCTTAGTGCAAGGAAGCCTTACTCCTGTGGAGTAAGCGGTGGACATAGATTGCTGTTCGTAATCGAACCACCTTAAAAACTTTTTGTCTCCTTTGTGGTTGGGTGCTTGGTTGACTGCTTCTGTGTGGTTCATCTCACTGATCTTTTATTATGGTACAAGCACATCTACTGTTCGATCACTATTCTATTTCAATTCATTCTCGTTTAGTTTCTACTTAGTATCTCTCTCTGTGGGCTGTGTAGAAATATTCACTTCTGCACTAGGATTTCTTTGCTCATAATTCAAATCGCTTTAAATCGGGGAGTGATCTATTCATCCCCCCCTTCAAAAACCTCATGCTATCAATTGGTATCAGAGCAGGTTACCCATCATGTGGTCCAACGGCCAGGGTAATCTTGGATCTAGTGGTCCTCGAAGCTTCATGGCTGAGGTCAGTCCATTAGTCACCCTCCTTTCTTTGATGGTACTAACTATTTCTACTGGAAGACAAGGATGGAGGTGTTTATGAGAGCACAGAGCCACAAGCTCTAGAGAGTGATCACAGTAGCGCCCTATGAGCTTCCACCGAATGAAGATGCGTGGACGGATGATCACATCAAACTTTCAACCATCAGCTGGTCGGCCCTAAACATCATATAGTGTGCGGTTCATCCTGATGAATACGCCCGGATCTCTGCCTGCAAAACTGTGAAGAAGATGTGGGATGAATTGGAGCTAATATACGAAGGTACATCTCAAGTGAAGGCCACTAAGGTAAACATGCTTACCTCAGAATATGAATTATTCAAAATGAAATTTGAGGGGACGATCACTGAAATGTATGCCAGGTTATCATTAATTACTAACAGTCTGAATGGGCTTGGGAAACAGATTTCGGAAGGGGACATTGTCAGGAAAATTCTTAGGTCGCTATCCCCGGCTTGGCACACTAAGGCAATAGTGATAGAAGAGTCTTGGGACCTGTCGAAAATGACAGTTACTGAACTGATAGAATCCCTAATGACCTATGAAATGAATTTCAAGAGGAATGGCGAAGGAAGTGAGAAGAAGGGCAAGAACATTGCCCTCAAGGTGTCCAGTAGTAAAGCTAGCAGCAGCAGCGGTAGTAGCAGTCGGGAGTCTGATGGTTTGTCAGACTTTGATCAAGAGGAGCGAGCTATGCTCACTCGTCAGTTTAGAAAGTTTCTGCAAACGAAGGGAAAAACATTTAGGAGAAAAGGGTCGTATCCTTCTGGTAAGAAGGTTGATTTTAACAATGATAAAAATAGGAGCGCTAAGAAGATTACATGTTATCACTGCAGAAAGACAAGACATATAAAGGGTGAATGTCCTGATCTCTAGAAGAAGCCCTCCAAGGTGCAGAAGAAGAAACCTCAAGCTATGGTCTGCACGTCGAGTGATGAGGAGGAAGACCCAGAGGCCAACTCTTCAGAGGAAGACGAAGAAGGATTATGCCTCATGGCCAAAAGTGATGAAGAGGTAACAAATATTTTTGAGAACTTTACAATTGATGATTGGGAAGATTCCTATGCTGAATTGCTAGCTAAGTTTAATGCTTTAAGTAAAGAGAATATAATGGTAAAGAGAAAACTGACTGTTGTCACTGAAGAACAGATCCAAACTAACAAAGAAAATAAAAAGGCCAAGGAAGAATTAGAAGAATTGAACACTCTCAGAAAAGAAAATGATGAACTTAAATCAAAACATCAAGAGAGTCGGAGTGAAAACAACTTAATGATTGAGAAAAAATGAAGCTATTAAAAAAGTGAATTCTGAACTCCTGAAAAACTATGAAAAATTGCAGGAAGAGCGGGAAGAAAACAAAAAACTCTAGAAAAATTTGTTTAGGGAAAGTCGAACTTAGATACTCTGTTGGGTACTAGAGTTAATTTCAATAAAGAAGGTTTGGGCTACAATCTGGCATAGAAAAGACCATTTGAATTCAAAACTGCAACATTTTGTCCAGCTAAAGGGAAAGAAAAACTGGACACACCATCCAGTTCTAACAATGTTAAAAATGTTCAACATCCAAAGGAAAACTCAACAAACGATGTTGGACGACAATCTAAAACAGGAATGAACTTCGTGAAGCAACCTACTATGCCCATTCACCAGAACAAGAACAAGTCAAGCTATGTGAGTCAAAACAGAAACTTCAACTTCTATAACAGAATGGGTCAGTACAAAACAAACTGTGGAGGTCCTGCACATTCACAGAAATTTTTTAATAAACCAAACTCCTCTAGATAGTTTGGGTACAGTAGATACCCGAGGAATGTTTAGTCCACCAACAGGAACAGGTTCAACATCAATAAATCAAGTGGACAGAACTTGAGTCATGACTTCAATAAAGCTACAAATAAAGTGAAAATGAAAAATACCTTGAGGCAGGTCTAGATACCAAAGTGTTTGCTTAAAGAATTGAATAATGTTTTTGGACCCAATCTATCTTGGGTTCCAAACCACTTTGCTTAATTTACTCTATGCAGGTTTGCCTAGCAGTCGAGAATAACAAGTGGTATCTAGATAGCGGCTGCTCCAGGCACATGACAGGTGACCGATCCAAATTCAGCAAACTAGAGATGAAGGTAGGGGGTCTGGTCAAATTCGGAGGGAAGAACAGAGGTAAAATAGTTGGCATTGGAACAGTTGGTAAGTCCCCCACTACCTCTATTGAGAAAGTTCTTCTAGTGGAATGTCTACAACACAACTTGATCAGTATTAGTCAACTATGTGACAAGGGTCACAGAGTTGTGTTTGATAATGATTCATGCAAAATTCTGAAAATAAATTCTGATATTGTGAAGTTTGTAGCAAATAGGGTCAATAACGTCTACATTGTGGACTTAGATGATAATCTGAGTTAAATCTCTGTTTGTCTGCTGATTTTGAAAATAATGCTTTCAATTGGCATAGGCGCTTAGGTCATGCTAGCTACACTACCTTAAATAAATTGGTGAAATTTGATCTGGTTAGGGGTTTACCTAGAATAAAATTCAACTCAAATTTAAAAATTTGTGATGCCTGTGCTCTAGGCAAACAGACCCGGAAGTCTTTTAAACTAAGATCTGAGCCATTGTCTTCTAGACCTATGGACCTCTTCGGTCATACTAGAACTCAGAGCCTTAATAGAAGTAGGTTTGATTATGTGATTATTTATGACCATTCTAGATTTTCATGGATCTTTTTCTTAGCTAACAAAAAATGAAGCTTTTCAAAAATGCAAACAGTTTTTCAATAAGGTCAAACAAGAAGGAAAACATAAAATTTGTTCAATTCAGTCTGACCATGGAGGTGAATTTGAAAACTCCATGTTTTCTGATCTTTGTGAAACTGAGGGACTAACGCACAAGTTTTCTTCTCCCAGGACACCGGAGCAGAATGGAATTGTGGAGAGAAGATATTGAACCATTATGGAGATGGCCCGAACTATGTTGATTGAGAGTCAACTACCAAGGAAGTTTTGGGCAGAGACGGCCAATACAGCAACTTATACAATCAATAGGGCCATGGTAAGACCAATTCACAAGACAACCCTATATGAGCTATTGAAAGGTAAGAAACCAAACCTGGCTCATTTCAGGATTTTGGGTGCTAAATGTTTTATCCATAATAATGACAAGAAGGACTTAGATAAATTTGATGCTAAAAGCTGTCCTGGAATATTTTTAGGATACTCTGAAGTGTCGAGAGCATATAGGGTCTTTAACATTACTGAACAAAAAATTGAAGAGTCTCCACATATCAATTTTGATGAAGCAAAAGGTGCTACTAACATTGAAGATGCTGACAGGGATTCCAAGCATGATGGAGAATTCCTAGAAGATAAAGAAGAAGAGGAGATTCAGCCGAATGAAACACCAAATGCTCCCAACTAGGTAAGACCAGTTGAGATAGGTGTGTCTTCAATAAATGTTAGATTTCTAAAAGATTACACAGTAGATAACGTCATAGGCAACCTTGAAGATCCACTTAGAACAAGGTCTCACTTTAGAAATGTTCATAATCAAGACCTAGTTGCTTTGATCTCTCAGATTGAACCCAAATCAGTAGAAGAGGCTTTAAATGATCAATCATGGGTTAATGCTATGTGTGAGGAGTTAGGTCAATTTGAAAGAAATAATGTCTGGGAGCTAGTTCCAAGACCAAAAAATTCAAATGTCATAGGAACTAAGTGGGTGTTTAAGAATAAAATGAATGAAGATGGAATCATTTCTAGAAATAAAGCCAGACTAGTAGCCAAGGGCTACTGTCAGGAATTTGGTGTTGATTTCGATGAATCCTATGCACCTGTTGCTAGGATGGAAGCAATAAGAATTTTATTGGCTTTTGCTTGTTCTAAAAATATAAAACTTCAACAAATGGACGTTAAAAGTGCATTTTTAAATGGAGTTATCAAAGAAGAAGTTTTTGTTGAACAACCTCCCTGATTTCAATTTTCCCCTCAACCTAACCAAGTTTTCAGGTTGAATAAAGCCGTGTACGGTCTAAAGCAGGCTCCTCGAGCATGGTATGAAAGACTGATAGAATTTCTGATCAGCAAGGGCTACCACAGAGGTAAGGTGGATCAAACCTTATTTACAAAGAGTTCAAATAAAGACATCATCATAGTTCATGTATATGTAGATGATATTGTCTTCGGCTCAACAAGTACTGAACTATGCAATGAATTTTCATAATTGATGTCTGCTGAGTTTGAAATGAGCTTGGTAGGTGAGTTAAAGTATTTTCTTGACTTGTAGGTACAACAGCTGGAGGATGGATGCTTCATTAACCAGACCAAATACACATTGGACATTCTCAAGAGGTTTGGCATGAACAAATTGAAGCACATCACAACACCAATGGGTACCAACACATCATTGGATGCAGATGAATCAGGTAAAGAAGTTGATGCAAAGTTATACCGAGGTATGATTGGATCCTTGCTCTACTCAACTGTCTCAAGACCTGATATACAATTCAGTGTAGGAATGTGTGCTAGGTATCAATCTAGACCCACTGAATTACACTTAGTAGCTGTAAAAAGAATTTTCAGATACGTATCTGCTACACACACCCTAGGCTTATGGTTTCCTGCATCACACACTTTAGATCTTGTTGCATATACAGATGCTGACTATGCTGGGTTTAAGTTGGATAGAAAAAGCACTAGTGGTCATTGTGAATTTCTAGGTAGGTGTTTAGTCACTTGGGGTTCCAAGAAGCAACACTCTGCGGCCCTCTCTACTGTAGAGGCTGAGTACGTAGCTGCAGGGAGTTGTGGTACACAAGTTATTTAGATCAAACACCAACTTCAGGACTATCAAGTAGACCTGGGGTGCACACCTATTTACTGTGACAATACTAGTGCCATTAATCTAGCCAAGAATCCAGTTTTGCATTCTCAAACCAAACACATAGAAATAAGACATCATTTCATTAGAGATGAGATTTCCAAAGGAACTTTTGAATTAATCCATGTAGGCACTGCAAACCAAATAGCTGACATCTTCACTAAGCCATTGGATAATGAAAATTTTACATCCTTGAGGAGAGAGTTAAGTATTTTTAAATCTTAGCTCTATGAATAAAATGATTCATGATTTTATTTTTAGCATTTTCATTATTTTTTCTTTGATTCATGAATAAAATGCTTTGCCTCCATGAATAACATGTCATTCCTCGTAGTTCTTAACCACTCAGCACGAGTATGTCTGCATACCATGTCATGGTGTGAGGGGGAGCTATGTCTGTGAGATTGCACATATTGCATGAGTCTTAATTGAATATTAGTCTATTGAGTGAAGAGGAGTTGCATTGAGTGAGGGGTAGCTGATTAGTATGTGAAGGTTGACTGATTCAGAAGCACTTGGGAGATGCATGTTGCTGTTGTTTCTTATGAAGGACTTAATATAGTTCATTCACAGCAAGTAAAATCCCATACTTGTCTTAAATCCTTAAGTTTGAATCACTAAAGCACAGCTAGAATTTTTTATCTTGTAACTTAGCAAAGACTTGGATAAGGTGTTTGAAGTATATCTCCTTACACATTTCATGATCACGGAACAAGCTAAACTTATATGTCATGAAATCTGTTAAAAACTTGAAACCTAGACTTCAAGGAACACATTCTTTAAGAATTAGTGCTTCTGATAGGTATTGTTTTCAAACATTTCATATCAAAAATTTAAGGGGTTAACACAAAAAAAAATCATTACATGCTCAGAGCAATGGTCTGATCACTGAGAAACTGAGTGTTTCATCAAAGGGAAATGAAAATCTTCCTCAGTCATGAGGTGTCAGATTATCTATGTTAAGAAGTGCAAAAATATTTTGATCTTGACAGAGCAATGGTAATAAAGTGGTGAGTAATTGGGGAGTCTGGCATCTGATCAAGGTGTCTCCTCACGTAAAAAGCCACAGTTGCTAACTCTGTTCTCTAAAAGGAGAAGTAATATGGTTTTCACATTGAGTAACTGGGGAGTCCGGCCTCTGATCAAGGTGTCTCCTTAATGTCAAAGATGTGATTTACCAATTTACTCATTACTCTATATGCTGCTCCTTAAAGAAAAGTATGTTTCATATGTTTCTATCAAATCCCTTAATATTCTTACTAGTTTTGGACGGTTTGTCCTCAATACTTCAAGAATTTTGTTTCTGAAGATAATTCTCTTGCAGTCTAACTAGTATAGTTTTGGTCAGATTTTTCTTGGCATATCTGTTCACCCTTGATTCCTCATCATATTTTCTGTACGCAGATAAACTTCACTTCCTCTTCTAGGTCTTTCATGATTACTTGATTTGAAGAATCTACACTTGTTTTAGTGCCCCACTTAATCTTTTAAGATATGATCATGGGTTATTCTCACTGTGAACATACTGCATTTTCCTCTCTATTCTCCAACAGCTGCATATCTCTTTCATCTCCTTATGATGATGTCAAAGGGGGAGAGGGTGAGTCAAGTTTAAGGGGGAGAGAGTCAAGAGGAGGAGAGTCATGATAGGGAGAGACATGTTTTGCATTTGAGGGGGAGAGACAGGAGGAAGAGTCATATGGTAGGGAGAGTGTCTTGCATTGGCAGGGTTTAGTGTTTTTACTGCTTGATCACTCTATTTTGATTGTATTGACATAAATTGACTCATAGTATTGCCATCATCAAAAAGGGGGAGATTGTTGCACTCCTACAGTTTTGATGATGTCTTACACTATAAGTCAATCTTGATAGTCTATATTAATACATTCCACTTATTCATTTTTCAGATATTTCAGATACTGCATTCTCTAGTTCTACTCAGATAGTCTGTGCATACTTAGTTCACCATGCATTGCATCCGTGCATATGCTGCATTTTCAATTGAGTAGAGTCTGTGCATGCAAGCATCTAGTCGGTGCAATCTTAGTTGCTGCACGCGATTAAGTCGCTGCATTATCTGTTCATGCATTAGACAAGTCGGTGCAATTCTCGCACCGTGCACATAAAGTCTGTGCACATTTCATTGCTAAGTATGTGCATTATCTCAGTGCATGCAAGTGCTTTCATCGAACGCACATAGGGTCGGTGCATATGGTTTTCTGGACGTTTGCTAAGGCAGATCAGTGCAAGCTTTGGCTCGCACAGGTCGGTGCAATTCTCGCACCAAGTCAGTACATTTGTTGCCTGCACACACATACAAGGTCGATGCAAATGTCATTTATGCATGATCAACGTCGGTGCAATCTCTTGTCTTAGGTATGATCAAGTCGATGCACTGTGCTAGTCCTGTGCAATAATGTCTGTGCTTGATCGTGTTTCGCTGCATTTCAAGTCTGTGCATTCGTTGCATTAGGGCACCTGAACTAGGTGCAACTTCTATCTCGGTGCATTTCATCGTTGGTGCAGTCTTTCTTGTAAAAAGCATGTTAGTGTCCGTGCTTTGCTTTGTCTTGTGCAATAATACCTGTGCGATCTTTGCATTGGGTTGCATAAGGTCGGTGCAACCCTTGTTCATACACGCATGTATAGCCTGTGCATGTCTTGGCTTGTGCTCAATCAGGTCAGTGCGTTGCTGTAAAAGTTGTGCATATCCTGTAATACATGACACATGGTCTGAGCATTGTTTAGAATATAGTCAGTGCACGTAACTAAGTCACTAGTCTAGATCGTCAGTGCAAGTTAGTAAGAGTCTGTACTTGACTTGCTGAATGATTCGCAAAGTCTTTGCATAACCTTGATCAGTGTAGGTTCCACTAATGTCTTCTCTTGCTTGGCAGGTCCGTCACCTGGTCGAGTAGGTGTTCGGCGAGCCCAAAACAAGTGAGGGTACTCCACGTGGAAGTCAATGTACCAGGTTTAAGGGCTCATGATCCGAGGCAACAAAAAGAAAGGATGATCCTGCCACGTGGAATCGAAAAGGGATCAGCTCTGCCAGAAGGAATGGGCGGGAATCGTGTTAACCACGTGCCACCTTCTAGCTATAAAAGATGTTGAAGACTGCAAGAGAAAGTTGCTGAAGATTGAAAAAGAGAGAGGATCTGTAGCCACTGCTTGAGCAAGAACCTCCCTATTTGAGAGAAGAGCCTGATTAGAATTGAGAGAGTCTGAGTGATCTTTTCTGTGTTTTGAGCTTGAAAGACTGCTTCTCAGGAAGCTACATTCTCGCTATTTTGAGTGACTATTTTTCCTTTCATTTTCTTCACTTCCATGTTGTTTCACCAATTTCTTATATACTGCTTTGTTACCTTCTAAGTTTTCTTAGAGGAAGGGAGATTGGTTCTCCAGTTGCGAGTGAAGGCATTTCGCTCATGTGTACCCTCTGGTTTAGAGGAAGGGAGGTTGGTCCTCCGGTTCTGATCTTGCTGGGGCAAGGTCAGGTTCAGATCCTGTGAGTTGCAGGATCGGTGCTGAGGGTTTTGTTCCCTTATGGCAAGCTGTGAGACAGTGGATGTAAGCAGACTGAGTCTGCGGTGTCTTATTGCTTAGTGCAAGGAAGCATTACTCCTGTGGAGTAAGGGGTGGACGTAGATTGCTGTTCGCAATCGAACCACCTTAAAAACTCTTTGTCTCCTTTGTGGTTGGGTGCTTGGTTGACTGCTTCTGTGTGGTTCGTCTCGCTGATCTTTTATTGTGGTACAAGCACGTCTGCTGTTCGATCACTGTTCTATTTCAATTCATTCTCGTTTAGTTTCTACTTAGTATCTCTCTCTATGGGCTGTTTAGAATAATTCACTTCTACACTAGGATTTCATCACTCATAATTCAAATCGCTTTAAATCAGGGAGTGATCTATTCATCCCCCCCTTCTAGCTCACTCTTCGTGCTGTCACTGATCCCTCAGATCTATGGATATCACAAATTGAAGAGAAGAAGATTGAGAGAGCGAGTGAGCGAGAGCCTGAAGCTGAGGAAAGAAGTCTGAAGGAGAACGGAGCATCATAAGTCTGAGTTTGAGAGAGCTTGAGAGTATTGGTAGTTGTAATTGACTCGTGGATCAAATCCAGAGTCAATCTGCTCCTAGAGAGCTACATTGTTGTCTTGTTTCCTTTCCTTCATTTTAAGTTTTCTGAACTATATCAAGCTATGAGTCAGCGGGCGAGGTTGAGACCTCGGATAGCGAAGCTGTAAAGCTTAGCAGTAGCAAGCTGTGAGGCTCAGCGGTCTGGGATCATTTCCCCGAAGCTGTGGATCAGCGGTGTGTACGGATCCAATCCTCGAAGATGTGGATCAGCGGATTGAAGCTGTGAATCAGCAGTAAGCCACACTTAGTTTAAGTGTGGGGTGGATGTAGGTGAAAATCGAACCACCTAAAACTCCTAGTGTTCTGTGTGATTGGATTGTGCTTCTACATCTTTAGAGATTTTGTCTGCTTGGTGTTTGGATGAATGCTTATGAGTGTTTAAGTGATACATGTCTTCACTCGCTATAATTGCTATCTGAGATTGTTGATAAAGCTTCTCATCCAATAGGTATATCAAAAGGTGTGGTTGAAAGGATAAGCAAAGCTTATCTGGAATTCCACCTCTTGCGTGAGGATCAGCCTCCACCATCATAATGTACCTAGATGTTTAGCTAACTGCTAAGTGCTATCATCTGATCTCTTTTAATATTACTGAAATTTACATCTCTAGATTTAGTTATAGTAGCTTGTTTTTGATTCGCATTGATTTTAACTGCTGTAGATTTCTAAGGGGTTGATCTATTCACCCCCCCTCTAGATCTTTGTGTGCATCCGTCCCAACAGGTGGTATCAGAGCCTAACTCTCTTGTAAGGCCTCACATCCCGGAGAGATTAGATATGGATACTAAAGGTGTAGTCACTGAGGGTCACTCAACTAGCAAGCAACCATTCTTTAATGGTAGCAATTATGCTTATTGGAAGAATAAGATGCAGGTTTTTCTACCAGCTAAGGACTATGAGATCTGGAAGGTTGTTAGTAAGGGTCTATTTGATCTACCTCTAGATGAGGAATTCTAGACTAAGGAGCATATCCGAAAGTCCACTCTGAATTGGGGAGCCATTAATGCTATACAATGTGCACTCCATCCCACTGAATTCTCCAGAGTTTCCTCCTATACCACTGCTAAGGAGATGTGGGATAAGTTAGAGGTCATTTACGAAGGGACGTCTCAGGTTAGAGAAACTAAAGCCAATATGTTAGTCTCTGAGTATGAGGCTTTCAAAATGAAGCCTAAAGAGTCCATATCTGAGATGTACGCTCGCTTAAATGTGATCACTAATAGCTTGAGAAGTCTAGGAAAGACCTACAGTGAGTATGAAATTGTTAGAAAAATTCTAAGGTCCCTGACACCCATCTAGCATACCAAGGCCACTGTAGTGGAGGAGTCTAGGAACCTTGCTACAACCACTATAGATGAGCTTATCGGTTCTCTCATGACATATGAGTTGAACCTCAAGAAAACTGATGAGACTTAGAAGAGAAGGAAACCTTTAGCTCTTAAGGTTAACTCTAGCAAAGGTTCATCCAGTGAGTGCAGCTGTACTAGTTCTGAGGAACATCAGGATGAGTTTGCTATGATTACCAAGAAGTTCAAGAAATTCCTGAGGAAAGAAGGGAAAGTGCTAAGGAAAAAGTACCTCTCAGAAAAAAGACAGTCCAAACACAAACCTGAACCTGCCAAGAAAACTGATGCCATTGTTTGCTACAATTGTAGGAAAGCAGGACATCTCAAAGCAGACTACCCAGAGCTCAAGGACAAGCAGCCCATGTGGAAGAACAAAAAGGGAAAAGCTATGGTTAGCACTTGGAGCGATGAAGAAGAAGGAAGTCAGAGCAGCTCATCTGACAGTGAGACAGAAGACAAGATTTGCCTGACGGCAAAAAGTGATGATGAAGTAATTTCTCCCTTTGACAATTTTACTCAGAATGAATGGGAGGATGCTTATGCTGAAGTTTCAGAGAAATACGAAGACATGCGTAGGGAGAACTGACATTTAAAGAGGAAAATGAATTCATTAGCTAATGATACTTCTCTGTCTAATAAAATTACTTGTCTGCAAGCTGAAAATTCAGAACTGAAAAACTCCCTAAATGAAGCTGAAAGTAGTATAAGCATGTTAGATGACTTGAAAATGGAAAATGAGAACTTGCAGAACTCCATTGATGAGCTTAAAATGAGAATACATGATATTAAGGAAGAAACCAGAACAACAACTAAAAAATATGAAGCTATCAATGGTGTAAATGCTAAACTTAAAAAGGTCATTGAAAATCTTGAAAAGGAAAACAAAGACAAACAAAACTCCCTTGAAGGCATGACACAAGGTGAAGAAAATCTGAACGCCATCTTGGGAACAAAAGGAAATTTCAGAAAGGAAGGTTTGGGTTTCAACCCAACAAATAATGAGAGGTTTGACATGAGAACTATATCTTTTGTGGCAGAAAAGGGGACATTCCAACCCTTGATAAAAATGACTTTTGGAGAAAGTTAGAATAAGAACAAAATGAAATATGTTGAGAAAACTAAACCCAGTGCCAAGGACAAGGGCAAAGGGAAGGTGTCTAGGGAATCATGCTCATACACTCCCATGCCTCAGACGAAGGGACATGCTTGGGGTCAGACTTCTAGAGCTAGAGTCTAAGGAAGCCACAAAATGAAAATAGATAAATCTCCACAGAATGGTCGAGGCACCTATCAATTTCCATCTACCTCAACTTCATCTTGGTATAAGCCCCCTAGGAATCAACGGCCGAGTAGAAGAACCTCAGGTCAAGGCTACCACAATACTGTTCCTACCTACCCTACATTTCACAGCACTTACTATCATAACTTTGTAAAGGGAGGTCAAGGTAGCTTCTACATGAGGCCAATGCAGAATCACTTTCAGAACTCATACTCTACTCAAAGGCATCAGCCTTATCCTTGGGATTCCTATATGACTGGGGTTAACAATTTTAGAAGTCAGAACTCTTATTGTTTTATCAACTCCAAGTCAAGTAAATCCAGGATATATAGGGCACCTACTGCTCCCAATGCCCATTGGATGAATAACTTACAAAGAAACTTTCAGAATGACTTTAAAAATAAGAAACAAGCCATAACTAAAAAACAAGTGTCAAAGAATAACAGTGGCAAGAAAAGATAGACAAAGCTAAATGATAATAGATCCACAACTGCTATGAAGAAGCCAAATGGAATGTGCATACCAAAACATCTTGTTTCTAGTCTACATGAGATTAATGCTTTTATGGGACCTAAAAAGTTCTGGGTTCCAAATCTTTCCACTTGATTCCCTTGCAGGTATGCCTGACAGCCAATTACAACAAGTGGTATCTGGATAGTGGCTATTCCAGGCACATGACAGGAGATAAAGAGAAATTCTGCATGTTGGTGAAGAAAGATGCTGGTCTTGTTACTTTTGGAGGTAATACCAAGGGAAGAATCATTGGTTCGGAAAAGGTTGGTAAGTGGTCTTCCTGTCAAATTGAAGAAGTTTTGTTAGTTGAAGGATTAGCATATAATCTACTGAGTACCAGTCAACTCTGTGATAGAGGCCATAAAGTTGTCTTTGACTCTCTTGCATGCACCATCTATGAACCCAATTCTGATTCTGTAAAATTTGTTGGCAAGAGAGTCAATAACATCTATATGGTAGACTTAGATGATGTAGCATATTCTAATCTTTGTCTTAATGTTAATAAGGATGACCTAGCTTATCTACGGCATCGTAGATTAGGTCATGCTAGCTATAGTGTGCTACATAAACTGAATAAACATAGCTTGATAAAAGGACTTCCTGAAATTTCTTTCAAAAATGAAAATAAAGTCTGTGAGGAATGTACTTAATGTAAATAGACCAGAAAATCATTTAAATCTAGACATGAAAACCTATCTTCTAAACCATATGAGCTAATTCACATGGACTTATTTGGACCCACCAAGTCAGTTAGCTTATCTGGAAAAAGATATGGGTTTGTACTTGTTGATGACT
Source organism: Amorphophallus konjac (assembly GCA_022559845.1). Classification (NCBI taxonomy): domain Eukaryota; kingdom Viridiplantae; phylum Streptophyta; class Magnoliopsida; order Alismatales; family Araceae; genus Amorphophallus; species Amorphophallus konjac. The sequence goes on along the minus strand of CM040128.1, from coordinate 114,521,822 downwards.
TCTCTAGATTTACTTGGGTCTTTTACTTGTCTCATAAAAATGAAGTTTTTGAAGAATTTTAGGAGTTCTTTTACAAAATAAAATAGATTAATGAGCATGCTATTTTGGATATCTTGTCTGATCATGGTGGTGAGTTTGTCAACTCACATTTAGATGATTTTTACAGGGAAAATGGCATAACTCACATGTTCTCCTCACCAAGAACTCCAAAGCAGAATGGAGTGGTGGAAAGGAGAAACCGAACATTAGTAGAAATGGCTAGGACTATGCTGGTAGAAGGGAACCTACCAAGGAAATTTTGGGCAGAGGCCATTAACACTTCATGCTACATTATTAATAGAGCCCTGGTAAGACCCACAACTCAAATGACTCCTTATGAAATTCTGAAAGGTATGAAACCCTCTCTAGCTCATTTCAAGGTTTTCGGATGTAAATGTTTTGTTCATATAAATTTCAAAAGAGACCTTGATAAGTTTGAACCCAAAAGTGAACCTGGAATATTTATAGGTTATTCTGAACAGTCTAGAGCATACAGAGTTTTTAATCTCAATTCTAAAACTGTAGAAGAGTCTCCTCATGTTGTCTTTGATGAGTCTGTAATTAGAACTGAAACTGACTTATGCAGGGACAAGATTGATGGAGCTATTCTAAAAACCAAGGAAGATCAAAATAAAGAATCTGGTGAAGAAGCCGAAGAGTCTGAAACTCAAGGGGAGGTAAGTGAGAATTCAGGTAATCAGGTCAATAACCTTAAATTTCTTATAGACCATCCCCTTGAGAACATAATTGGTAGTCTAAATGACCCACCGAGAACTAGAGCACACTTAAGAATTGAAAATGAATTGAACTCATTTGCTTTAGTATCTCAGGTAGAACCTAAAAACATAGATAGTGCCCTTCAGGATGAGCATTGGATTAATGCCATGCATGAAGAACTTAATCAATTTGATAGGAACAAGGTCTGGCACCTAGTTCCTAAACCCGCTCATGGCAACATAATTGGCACTAAATAGGTCTTTTGTAATAAAACTGATGAGCAAGGTAAAATTGTTAGAAATAAGGCTAGGCTGGTTGCTCATGTGTACAACTAAGAGTTTGGTATTGACTTTGAAGAGTCTTTTGCCCCTGTAGCTAAGCTAGAAGCCATTAGAATTCTTTTGACTACTGCATGTAGTCTAGGAATAACCCTACAGTAGATGGATGTCAAATCTTCTTTTCTAAATGGTGAAATAAAAGAGGATGTGTATGTTAAGCAACCCCCAGGTTTTGAGTGTCTTGAATATCCTGACCATGTGTATAAACTTGATAGGGCACTTTATGGATTGAAACAAGCTCCCCGAGCTTGGTATGACAGATTGAGTAAGTTCATCACAGAAAAAGGATTCTCCAGAGGTAAGGTTGACCAAATATTATTCACAAAGGTATGTGAAGAGGAAATTTTGATTATTCAAATTTATGTAGATGATATAGTATTTGGATCAACCAATTTATCCATGTATGAGGAATTCTCAACTTTAATGACCAGTGAATTTAAGATGAGCTCAATGGGAGAGTTAAAATTTTTCCTTGGGTTACAGGTATGTCAGACCAAAGAAGGAACGTTTATAACTCAAGAAAATTATATCAAGGATCTTCTGAAGAAATTTAAGATGGAGAACCTTAAGGCAATAACCGCACCAATGGGAACATCTACCATTCTTGATTCTGACCCTGAAGGTAAAACGGTAGATCCCAAATTATATAGAGGTATGATCGGATCCTTGTTATACCTTACTGCTTCTTGACCAGACATTCAATTCTTAGTATGTTTGTGTGCTAGATTTCAAGCATGTCCTAAGGATTCACACTTGATAGCTGTGAAAAGGATTTTTAGATATCTGTCTAGCACCCTAGAATTAGGATTTTGGTATCCTGCTAAGTGTGAGCTAGATCTTATAGCTTATATAGATACAGACTATGCCGGGTGTAGGATAGATAGGAAAAGTACTAGTGGATACTGTCAATTTCTAGGTGGGTGTCTAGTGTCTTGGGCATCTAAGAAATAGCACATTGTCACCCTATCCACTACTGAGGCACAGTATGTGGCTGCATGTAACTGTGCTGCCCAAGTCCTCTAGTTTAAACACGAATTAATTGACTATCTTATCAATATTGGTTGCATTGTAATCTTTTGTGATAACACTAGTGCCTTTTCCTTAACTAAAAATCATGTTCACCACTCTAGGATAAAACACATTGAAATCAAACATCACTTTCTTAGAGATGAAGTTAATAAATAAGAGATTGAGCTTGAATTCATTGAATCTGAAAGATAAATTATCGACATTTTTACAAAACCACTGGGAAATGAAAGATTTAAGTTTTTAAGAAGAGAACTTGGTCTTTGTAAATTCTCTGCATGAATGCTTATTCAGATCTATTATATCTCATGAATGCTTCTGATATAACATTAGTCATTGAATGCCTGTTTACTGCATTTCATGGTTGGCCCATAGGTATATCAAATGGAAGATGGGGGAAGGACATATATCTTCTGTCTGAAAACCCACTCTATGCATAGAGGCTAGTCCTTCGCCTAGTACCATGGGTCAATTCTCATTCGTTTAGAATAGGTGTGTGCTTTTCTCATTCTAATCTGAAACCTCATGTACACAGTCAGGGGGAGTTTGTGCATTGTCATATCATCCCTATAATTCCAATTCATGCATTTTAATTGATAGAGGGAATTCTGAATAATTTTTTTGTGATTGAACAGATTATTGCTCAATAATGTCGGCTTTCATTTTCCACTCTGATCACTGCTCTGAAATGTCGACCTTCAGTGCTAACTCTTTTGAAAACTTACCTTGTCTTTTTTGAATCTGTCATGATCTATCCTCATCTTTAGCCTCAGTATCTGAACATTTCTTGGAACACCTTTTGAATCTAATCAAATGACAAACTGATAGACATGTTCATTAATCTAAGCTACTGAAATCAGAAATCGTCTCTTATAAGAAACAGTTATGAACCCTGAATGAATTGTTGGTTTAAACTTTATGATCTTTAGAGACTAAAAATCAAACTTAATGAAGAAAGTCTGTGGAATACTTTCTAATACTTCTTAACCATTTCGTGCATGTCATGTCTAATTGAGTCTTACAAAATCTGAATCTATCTAGACTCAGGCTAAATTGGTTGAGAGAACCTGCAAATGGGTATTGTTCTTAAACAACAATTTCTGAAAATCACATGGACAGATATGTCAAAATGATAAATCATATACTATAAAGGCAGAGCACTGATTGAATGCACTGAGAAACTGGATACTTCATCAATGAAATGGAGAAAAACCCACGTCATGAAGTGCCTCAATTTATCTCTGTTCAAAAAATAAAAGGTTTGCTCTACTGAGTAACTAGGGCTACCGACGTCTGATAAACGTGTACCCTTACACAAAAAGGTGGAAACGTTACCTGAGATAGAATAGTAGATCTTGTCGAGTAACTAGGGGTCTGATAAACGTGTACTCTTATGTAAAAAGGCTAGATCATACTTGACTGTTCTAAAAAAAATAGAGAAAAGCAATATATGAAACTATTTCTACTCCTCTAAAGTTTAATTCAGAACTTTGAAGGTTGTTTAATCTCAATATAAGTTCTGGTCAATCCTAATGATGCCTTGAGGCTCAGATAAACAAGATAATGTAAGATAAAAGCTGACATGTCCCATGTGCTCCTGGTTCATTACTATTAAGGGCTTATACAGACTGGTCCTCACAGACTGGTGTGGCTAGTCTCTCACTTTCATACGCTTTAAACCACATAAGTTTAGGAATGAACTATCTACACTCTTATAATAGAAGAATATGTACTTTCTTTGCTTGATTACTGAAAATCTTACATAGTTTGTCACATCATATTTCTTCTTCCATATGACACTCATTATGATATCTTCCCGTTTATCCTTTCTGCTAATGGCAAAGAGGGAGAGATAATTTTGATGTTGTTGGAGAGAACTTTATGGGGGTAGTTTTGGATTGCATTTGCATCTTGCCGAGAGAACACAATTCTTGATTCTTAATAAAATCATTGTTGACATCAAATGTAAATGTATTGCCATCATCAAAAAGAGGGAGAATGTTGTGGGAGTCTGTGTGGTATAATTCAATTCATGTCATGTCTCCTCTGTCGTAATTCACTGAAGTTAATGTCCTATTTTGTTTTGATGATTGGCATCTATACATTTCATTTGGCAACTATACACTTTATTTTGTTTTGATAACACTGATTAGCAGTTTATAGCTTCATGAACTTGCATTGCATACTTAGGTCGGTGCACGATAGGTTGTCTTCATAATAAAGGTCAATGCAAACTACATGGTAAGCTGGTGCCAAGTCAATGCATGTTTTCCTTATCTGCATATGAGGTCGATGCACCTTCTTGCCTCTTTCAAAGAAAGTCAGTGCATTTTTTATCCTTCTGAATTTAAGGTCGGTGCACGTCTTGTTTGACTACATACAAGATCGGTGCATGTTTTCATGGAAGGTCGTATAAGGTCAGTGCAAACTGTATCATGCGTATCTAAGGTCGGTGCATATAGGCCTTGGTCATTGATAGGATCGATGCATGCTTGCATTGTGCTTACATATAGTCGGTGCATGTTTTGCATTGGCATATAGTCGGTGCATGTTTTGCATTGGCATATAGTCGATGCATGTCCTGCATTGGCATATAGTCGGTGCATGTCTTGCATTGGCATATAGTCGGTGCACATTTTGCATTGGCATATAGTCGGTGCATGTTTTGCATTGTGCATATAGTCGGTGCAGGTTTTGCATTGTGCATATAAGGTTGGTGCAAGTTTTTATCTTGTTCCAAGTAAGGTCAGTGCATATCCTTTATAGGGGAGAAAAAAGTCAATGCATATTGATACATGCATGGCCTCAGGTTTGTGCACATTCGTACCGTGCATAACCATAGTCAATGCATGCATCGTCTTATGCATGTAAGAAATAAGTGCATTATTTGCCTTACGAATATAGAGGTCGGTGCATCTTTCTATTGAGACAGACACCGTTAGTGCATCTTTGTCTTTCTATGCATAGCAGGTCCGTGCATATTCTGATCGGCTAGCACATTTGTCCAAACCTATTTCTGCTCCTTCATATAAGGTCGATGCATATTTATATGGTCTGCTGCTAAGGGTCGGTGCACACTTAGTTGTTCTGCATGTAACGTCAGTGCACATTACTGTGCTGCATATATAAGGAGTCAATGCTAACAGCACTCTCTTGAATTAAAAGCTAATATTGTAGTCTCTTTGCCAGGTCAGTTATATGGTCGAACACTTGATGGGTACACTGACAACCTGCGAACGTGACTTACAAGGAAGTTAAAGTACCAGGTTATTAGCACGTGATCCAAGGCAAGGTTTGAAAGGAGATTTAGCCACGTGGATCTGTGAGCCTTCAGATCTTTACACGTGGACCTCCAGCAAAGTCCTCGTCTCAAGATTCCTTGGGCGGGAAACGTGGTTTCCACGCGCCCTCTTCTCGCAAAGGCTATAAAAGGGACTTGATCCCTCAGATCTACGGATATCAAAAATTGAAGAGAAGAAGATTGAGAAAGCGAGTGAGCGAGAGCCTGAAGCTGAGGAAAGAAGTCTGAAGGAGAACGGAGCATCGTAAGTCTGCGTTTGAGAGAGCTTGAGAGTATTGGTAATTGTAATTGACTCGTGGATCAAATCCAAAGTCAATATGCTTTTAGAGAGCTACATTGTTGTCTTGTTTCCTTTCTTTCGTTTTAAGTTTTCTGAACTATATCAAGCTGTGAGTCAGCGGGTGAGGTTGAGACCTTGGACAGCGAAGCTATAAAGCTCAGCAGATGAGGCTCAGCGGTCTGAGATCATTTCCCCGAAGTTGTGGATCAGCGGTGTGTAGGGATCCAATCTCCGAAGCTATGGATCAGTTGATTGAAGTTGTGAATCAGTAGTAAGCCACACTTAGTTTAAGTGTGGGGTGGATGTAGGTGAAAACCGAACCACCTAAAACTCCTGATGTTCTGTGTGATTGGATTGTGCTTCTGCGTCTTTATAGCTTTTGTCTGCTTGGTGTTTGGATGAATGCTTATGAGTGTTTAAGTGATACATGTCTTCTGATGGGGTCATCTCTGACCACTCAACAGCTTTGGGGGCTCCTGATGATCGCCAACAGTGCTACATCTTGCCCGCCACTTTATTTTGAGTCATATGATGTATCTTTCATTTTCTTATTATGTAATCTTCCTTTTATTTGAGTCAAGTCCCTAGTTTAATTAGCATTAGAGTGGTTAATGAGTCAGTTGGGCCCAATTAAGTGGGCTAGGCCCATGGGCGCCCCCTTCCCCCTTGGTTTATTGTCATTTGTCAAAAACTCAGGGTCTTTTGTTAAATTGTGGGTTTCCTATAAATAGGACCCCAATTCCCCCCATTTGAAGTGAATGAATTATTGAGTTTAAAATCCACAAGAATTGTGTCTCTTGCTCTCTCTCTCTCTCTCTCTCTCTCTCTAGCTCTCTATCTCTCTACTTCTCTCTCTCTTTGAAGGGGGCAAATCCCTCTCTCTCTCCTCCCCTCTCTCTCTCCCTTGGGCGCACCTGCCCCTTCACCTACCTCTCTTGCCACATCATCAGCCACCTCAGCCCCCACCCCTTCAACTCCCCAAGAGCCATAACTCCCCTTTAATATCTCCACACCCCAAGCAACCCTTCCCATTCCCCCATACACCCTTTCATATTCCCAAGGGAGACTCCCTTCTCCTAGGCAACCCTTCCCATCCCCAAAGCAACACCTTCCCATTCCCTAGACCACAATTACACGCTCCATTAACCCACCACTCCAAATCCAAAGGCAACCTCTTTCCCCTCCCCAAGCCATTTGCGCCCTCCACCTCCCCATAGGCCACTTGCGCACCCAACCCCTCTCCCTGCTAGCTCCGCCCCTACCTTCCTCCCTCACCACCCCTTCCCACCTCCCAGCCCTTCCCCACCACCAAGGCAACCATATCCCCTTCCCCTCCACCAAAGGAACCACCTCCCCCCCCCATTCTCTCTTCAATCTGTGTGCAGCCATGCCCTGCAAATCAGTAGCCTGTTGCAGCGCCGCCCACGACCTCATCCCGGAGCTCTTGGGGGCGTGGGCTACATCGACGGAAAGCTCTCCCAGTCGTCTTCGCAGGCGAGGCAGTTTCTTCTCAATCCAAGGTCGGAGCTGCCAGGAAGAGCTGATCTCCCCCAACTGCGCAGAGTTCCTCATACCAAGCTCCTGAACCGGAAGAGAAGCTGTACCACGAAAAATCTCAAAAGAATCAGGCCAAGAGCTCTTCAACAAAGTTCTTCCTCGCCCAATACTATTTCATAATCAAAAAGCGGAACTACGTTCGGCCTCCTTGGGACAGAGTTACCATTTTTCACCCTCGGCTACTCTAATCTGCGTCTCACAGTCTGCCTCGACCTGTCCTCACTATTCAGAGTCCCCCACTCGACTCCGACCTCATTCGGTTTCCCTGTCAGTTTTTCTGTGAAGAGGGCTTGTCCACGATTCCAGCAACTCTGGCGGTTTGTCATTCGGAGTCCGGGAGCTATCGGGGCAGCCTCTGCAACCTGCTGCCAGGAACCTGAAGCCGCCTTCCCCAGATTCTGTCACTCTGTTCGACTCCTCACTCGGACCAGCATCGACGTCAGAAGAATTCTACAAAATTCTGAGGTATCCTAGCTCTAGTTACGAAGATTTCTCCTCTAGTCTCATCATCAGTAAAATTCCGGACTAGAAGTTACGACCTGAACAGTGATTGTCAGTCATTCATCACAGAGTGCAGGCAGATTCGACATCGGCTTCTCCGCTCGAGTTTTTGGCGACTCTCCCCTTCCCGCCTGGCCGGCTTATCGCCCCTCCCTATGCGGAGGTAGTGTTTGAATTGTAACTCTAAGTTCCCCACCCCAAGTCCACCCTCCTGCGAGAGGTGTAGTGAGTGTAATTATCTAAACAGGGTTCAAGCTTCACCGGCGCAGTGTGCGGGGAACCCACACTTCCCCGCTCGCCCATCGTCTCCGACCGGGGTTGGTTTCTTCAAACCAACTAGGTGAGCTTCTGCCCTTGCTCCATTTACTTCTGTTCGTTTCATATCCGTACAACTTGTCCGCTAGTCGGTGAGAGAGTGCTTGTTCCCGGACCCACCGACTCTTGTGTGGTCGCCGTGGCAATAGTGAATGAGTGACCTAGTGCCCCCAAGGCACCCGGCCGCCCTTGATTGTGGGCATCATACCTTCGGGAGGGTGAACCTTAGTTGTGCTGGCCCTCTACCAGCAAGGGTCTTTCTCCACCACCTCGACTCGGCATCATCGAGTCACCACGGGTAACGGGTGCGCACGGTGAGACGGCGTCTTCAAAGTTTGCTCGAATCTTGTGATTGTGTTTGCAAATTAAGTCCAAGGAACCTTAGCCACTTGCTGCATCATTGTGTCACATCAAATTGCTCTGACCACTCCACAGCTTTGGGGGCTCCTGATGATCGCTAGCAGTGCTACATCTTGCCCGCCACTTTATTTTGAGTCATATGATGTATCTTTCATTTTCTTATTATGTAATCTTCCTTTTATTTGAGTCAAGTCCCTAGGTTAATTAGCATTAGAGTGGTTAATGAGTCAGTTGGGCCCAATTAAGTGGGCTAGGCCCATGGGCGCCCCCTTCCCCCTTGGTTTATTGTCATTTGTCAAAAACTCAGGGTCTTTTGTTAAATTGTGGGTTTCCTATAAATAGGACCCCAATTCCCCCCATTTGAAGCTAATGAATTATTGAGTTTAAAATCCACAAGAATTGTGTCTCTTGCTCTCTCTCTCTCTCTCTAGCTCTCTATCTCTCTACCTCTCTCTCTCTAAAGGGGGCGGCCCCCTCTCTCTCTCCTCCCCCTCTCTCTCCAAATATTGCCCCTCTCTCTCTCTCTTCTCCTTGCCACATCATCCTCCACCTCATCCCAACCCTTCCCCTTCCCAAGGTCCACTTAATTCCTCCCATTACTCACACCATATCCCCAAGCAACTTTCACCTTCGAAGACAACCTCTCCCTTTCCCAAGCCACCCCTCCATCTCCCAAGGGAGAATCCCACCTCCCCAAGCACCTCTCCACATCCCCAAAACACCTCTTCCCCTTCCCAAGACCACATTAACCATCCCCACATTAAACCAAGTTCAAATCTCCCTCTCCCTCCAAGCCACTTGCGCCCCCCTTCTCACCCTCCACCCTTGGCCGCACCCCTCTCCCCCTCCACCTGCTAGCTGCGACCCAACCTCCTTCTCCAACCTCTCCACCATCTCTACCCACCACCATCCAAGCCCCACAGCCATTAGCCCCCTCCCCATTGCAGTCCCTTCAACCCTTCTCCACCAAATAGCCCCTTTACTCTGTTCAACCCGCAGGTAGCAGATTGGGGCCCGAATTGCAGAGCCTGATCCGGAGTCATCCAATGTCATCTGGAGTTGTACCATACATCACCGGAAAGGTCTTCAAGTCTTCTTCGCAAGCGAGGTGGAATCGTCTCATTCCGACTTCCCTACAGATCGTGGTGCCCATTCTCGTCCGACTGCGCAACCGGGACCAGAACCTGGACCAGAGCTGCAGTGCAGAAGCTACCACGGCCACACCCCTCAACTTATGAAGGCGCCACTTGGCCGAGAGCTGCTACTACAAGGTATCTACTATCACCAACAAGAGGCATCCCGTTCGGCATTAGGAAGAGCAGTTTCCAATTTTTCTCTCCCAGGTGCGCAGAACAGGCCATCAAGGTCTTGTCCTGACCTCCCCTCACTCAACGGACATCTCCTTGCCACCCCGACATCGTCTGGTGCCCGTCTTAGTTGCTGCTCGGAGAAGACTCGTCCACGGTCATCCTCGACTTGGTCCTGCCACGTTTGGACTTCAGGAACGTCCGTGGTGACTTCATCCATCTGCTGCTACACCCAGGGAGCAGTCCGAGTCTGATCGCAGGGACCCTGTTCCAGAGCCCGTCCCGGCCGGTGTCGACTTTGGAAGCACCAACAAAAATTCACAGACGTACCTGGGTCTGTCAGTGACGTTTTGGAACCAGTCTCGTCAAATTATGAGTTCGTAGGAGTGCACGGCGGTGACCACTCCGACCCCCTGTTCTGCTGTTCCAGACCGGGACAGAATCGGCAAGGTGCTACATCGGCGCGATCCACGCTAATCTCCCCTCCCCGCCTGGCCGGCTTAGCGCCCCTCCCTCCGTGGAGGTAGTGTTTGCTTGTACCCTACTCTCCCCACCCCATGTTCCCCCTCCTGCGTGAGGAGTAGTGCATGTATTAGCAGGTCATCGGCCGAAGCTTCATCGGCGCGGCGTGCGGGTAATCCATGCTTCCCCGCTCGCCCTCGTCTCCGGCTGGGATCGGCGTCTTCACGCCGATCAGGTGAGCTCCTGGTTGCGCTCCTCTTGGTTAGCACTTCTTGCTTAACTAGTATTGCCTCTTAGTTCGGTCGGTGGCGAGGGAGTGCCCGATCCAAAATCAATCAAATCAAGTGTCCACCGCGGGGTGAGTTGTGAGAGAGCCACTACATCCCACGCACTTGGCGTGCTGGCCGCCCACGGAATTGGGCATCCTAGGCCCTTAGGGGTTCATCCCAAGCTAGTCAAATCCCCGGAAAGGCGAGGTCCATCCTCGGACCCTCACCACGATCGCCGGTCCACCTACGGACCCGGGTGTGCGCGACGCGGGTGAATCCGCTTGAGTGGGTCCGCCGTTCGGTTCGATTGCTTGCAAATTTAAGTCCGAGGGGTCGTGCCACATCAAATGGTATCAGAGCATCATCATCCTTAGGCATGTCGCATCATCTTCACTCGCTATAATTGCTATCTGAGATTGTTGATAAAGCTTCTCATCTAGTAGGTATATCAAAAGGCGTGGTTGAAAGGATAAGCAAAGCTTATCTAGAATTCCACCTCTTGCATGAGGATCAGCCTTCGCCATGGTACTATACCTAGATGTTTAGCTAACTGCTAAGTGCTGTCATCTAATCTTTTTTAATATTACTGAAATTTACGTCTCTGGATTGAGTTATAGTAGCTTGTTTTTATTCGCATTGATTTTAACTGCTGTAGATTTCTAAGGGGTTGATCTATTCACCCCCCCTTTAGATCTTAGTGTCCATCCGTCCCAACAGCCCCGGCACAGCAGTAGCAGAATCAGCTGAAAGTTCTCCTTCCGAAGAACCTGTAGACTATGAACCCTCCAGTGATGAGGCAGAGCTGGATGTGGGGTCGGAGGCTAGCACTCCTTCCCTCTCTTACGGGAGTGACTTTGCTGCATTCAGCCCACCCCGGTTGACCTTAGGCCCTTCAGGCTCACTGAGCCCTGGCAGAGAGATATCTTCAGACTTGACGCGGCCAGAGTTAGTAGCACCGGGGGCCGCTGGTTCAAGCCTTGTTCCTTTGGAGGTAATCTTTGCACTCTTTCATGTTAGCTTTTTTTTATGTCTTCTACCACATATATCTGAAGGTCTGACCTAGCTCTTGGTTTGCCTCCTTTGTTCCTTTTCTCAGGAGCCCATGATTTTAGTGGGGTTGAATTTTCTAGCAATGACTGCTACCACCGGCTTCTCTCCCTTTCAAGCAAAGGGGACGGCCTTTACCCCTATTGTGGGTATGGTGCCCATATTGAAGCCGATTGCTTTAAAATTCTCGGGTGGGCCCGGCTCTGTGTTGGACATAGGTGAGTCTTCGATAAAACAACTTCAGATCCAGTCAGTGGGGTCCGGGCCAGAACAAGCTGATGTGGCCATTACTGAGGGTGCATCAGGAGTGAAGCCTGAAGAGGAACTGGCCGGGGATGCCACTGCTTTAACCATCATGGCCACTGTTGAATTGGAGCAGCCAACCCTAGTGGGATAGCATGAACCGCCCTCTTCAGAAGGTGTAGGAATTGCTGAAGAAATGGACGGTGGGACAACAGTCCTTCCATCTATAGCGGATTCCGAGTTGGAGCAGGTGGCCCAGATTAAATGGCATGAAGAGCATCCTCCGAAAGACATAGAGCTCCCGGGAGAAACAACTATCATATCTATCACCCCTGGGACCGAATTAGAGAAAATGCCAGGACTGACGGGCAGCTGGGATTTGCTTCTGAAAGTGTGGGCCCGAAATCTGTAGATTTTGTCTCTCAGTTAGATGGAAGACTTGAAGCGCCTGTCTCGAATGCTATCGAATCCGTTGTGCAAACAGAAGAGCATATGACACCCCTTGTCTCCCTGCCGACATTGCCTTCATCTTCTTCGGAGCCCATTGATGACATCTGGGCCGAAGTCGATAGCAGAGTAGAGTTTCATCTCCCTGACACACTGTCACTTGGCTTGCAGTCTTCAAACGAGATGGTGTGGCAGAACTTGAAGATGCTCAAGCAAACTGTGCTGGCTCGTCGGGACTTATCTTATGCCCAGCTGAGGGGGCTGGTTAAGCCCATATCACGCACCCTCATAGCCTTCGGTTGTCCCATGTAGGACTAGACGCCGCGAGTAATATTGCTGCTTAAGTATGTAAATCGTTGAGAATTTGTTGAGCATGACTTGAGGGACCAGCTGACCGCCTTGGCGCTTCATCGGCAAGAATGCCATACCGCTCTGCAGGCTTCCATAGAGCTCATTAGCGAGTGTAGGCCCATCGTTGAGGGAGTTGTTGAACGAGCTTCCTTCTTGCAGCAACAGATTTCTGAACTTCATGCTGAACTGGCTCAAGCTGAAGAAGACCTGGCCTGCGCAGAGCAACAAAGGGTGCGATGCTTGGATAGGCCAAATTAGTGGAGGGGCGCACTTGCTCGCTTCAGGAGGAGCTGCTGAGGCTGGAAGTCGAGGAACGTCAATTACATGACTTAGCCGCCCATCACTCTATCGGACTTCTAGAGCTCGACGATATCTTTCGCCATCCAGGCCAATGAGGTATTATTATTTTTCTTCTCTTTTTGTGTGTGTATAAGTGTAGGAACTTCATGCATGCTTTCCATGCAATGATATTTTCTTCAGCCTTGCCTTACCTACTTGTGCCGAGCTTTAGCTGTGTGTTTCTTTTCATTCCATCCATAATTTGAGTGGGGGTATAAGACTAGCTCCACCAATCTTGGGATGTGTCAGCTGCTAGGACAGGAGAGCGCTCACGCCTTCAGGGAAGGGGTGAGGAGTTCACTCCACTGCCACAATATGTTCCCCGAAATCAAGGTTAGGCTAGATTAAGTGGAAAATATTCTTTTAGGTAGATGCCAGAGCATTATTATAATCATCGGCTGAATGAATGCCGGGGCCAAGATGTATAGTTTTCATTAACGAGGACGAAGGGTCCAAGTTAAAGTCTCGTTTGCAGATTTTGCCAATGATGATGAAAATCAGGGTATCATCGACATCAGGTAGAATGTCAAAGCAAAGAGGGGTCTTTCCATTCATTAACAAGAATGAAGGGTCTGAGTTAATGGTCCATTCATTGATTTTGCCGATGATGACAAACATCAGGGTATCGTCGACATTGGGTAGAATGTCGAAGCAAAGAAGGGTCTTTTTCTTCATTAACGAGGACGAAAGGTCCAAGTTAACGTTTCATTCAACAGATTTTGCCGATGATGACGAAAACCAGGGCTAGTGTATTCATCGACATTGGGTTTAACTGTCAAAGCAAAAAGGTTTCCCATCATTAATGAGGACGGAAGGTCCAAGTTAACGTTTCGATCACTGATGTCATCGATGTTGATGACGATCAGGGTAGATGTATTCATCGACATTAGGTTAAATGTCGAAGCAAGAAATGGTTTTATCATCATTAACGAGGATGAAAGGTCCAAGTTAAGGTTTCAATTACTGATGTCACCGATGCTGATGATGATTAGGGTAGATGTATTCATCGACATTGGGTTAAATGTCGAAGCAAGAAGTGGTTTTATTATCATTAACTAGGACGGAAGGTCCAAGTTAAGGTTTCGATCACTGATGTCACCGATGTTGATGACGATCAGGGTAGATGTATTCATCGACATTGGGTTAAATGTCGAGGCAAGAAGTGGTTTTATTATCATTAACAAGGATGGAAGGTCCAAGTTAAGGTTTCGATCACTGATGTCACCAATGTTGATGACGATCAAGGTAGATGTATTCATCGACATTGGGTTAAATGTCGAAGCAAGAAAGGGTTTTATTATCATCAACAAGGATGGAAGGTCCAAGTTAAGGTTTCGATCACTGATGTCATTGATGTTGATGACGATCAGGGTAGATGTATTCATCGACATTGGGTTAAATGTCGACACAAGAAATGGTTTTGTTATCATTAATAAGGACGGAAGGTCCAAGTTAAGGTTTCGATCACTGATGTCATCGATGTTGATGACAATCAGGGTAGATGTATTCATCAACATTGGGTTAAATGTCAAAGCAAGATATGGTTTTATTATCATCAACAAGGATGAAAGGTCCAAGTTAAGGTTTCGATCACTGATGTTACCGATGCTGATGACGATCAGGGTAGATGTATTCATCGACATTGGGTTAAATGTCGAAGCAAGAAGTTATTTTATTACAAGAACAGACGGAAGGCCTATTCCAGTTGGCCTTTGTCATATGGGTGGTTTGTTTACGGTGGGACATATGGGGACGTCCCGCTTATGAGGAGGTCTTGAGATAATGCATTTTTACTTTTGTATATATATATATATATATATATATATACATACCACATTACCGATACAAGTGCCCTTTTCAAGTTTTCACCGGCATCGGCCCCCTCTTGCTTTTGCCCACGCGCCCTTTCGGGTTTTCACATGGCGGGGTACCCGATTTTGCCTGCAGCGCCCTTTCGGGTTTTCGCCACAGCCAGGTTATCGTCCTTTTTACCCTTGTCCCAATGAAGGAACAAGTTTGGCGAGGCATCTTTATTTTAAGCTCCATTTTTTTCTCTTCCTTCTCTTTTGAGATGACAGCTGGGAACAATATGTGATTATCAGCTCGGACACAGAATCTTTTACCGATAGAGGGTTTATTCGTCGGCAAAGATGGCTGCCAATGCAAGAGACAGAATTAGTGCTGATTCAGGCGTAAGGCCTGCAATGGCAACATTGTGTATATATGAATGGCTAGGGCACGAAGCCTTGCGCCGAAGAAGGGTTTATTCGTTGACAAGATCAAATGCAAACGCACGGGATAGAATTAGCGCCGATTCGAGTGTAAGGCCCGCAATGGCAATACTGTGTACATGTGAATGGCTAGGGCACGAAGCCTTGCGCCAAAAAGGGATTTATTCATTGACAAGATCAAATGCCAATGCAAAGGGGAGAATATCCGCCGATTGGGGCGTAAGGCCCGCAACGGCAACATCGTGGACATAGTTGGCTGGGCACGAAGCCTTGTGCCAAAGAAGGGTTTATTCATTGGCAAGGATGAATGCCAAGGCAAGGAATAGAAATTTCACCGATTCGGGCGTAAGGCCCGCAATGGCAATCACTGTGCATAAGCAGACGGCTAGGGCACGAAGCCTTGCGCCGAAAAAAGGGTTTATTCGTTGGCAAGGATGAATGCCCACGCAAAGAATAGAATTGATGCTGATTCGACCGTGTAGGATCCGATAGTTAATGGATTCTTAGCGGATCCATATCAGTATTGAAGTGTGGAAAGAATCGTGAATTTAGGCTATTTTATTAGGCTTAATGGGCCTAGTTTAATGGGCTTAATCAATTCGTATAAGTTTTTAGAAATTGAACAAGGCACATATGCAATATCACTTAATTTAAAGCCTTTTTGCAATTTAAGGTTTTTTCACAAAAAAAATAATATAATAAATGTTTTTTTTAGAACCCACGGTTCTCTCTCTCCCCTCACCCTCTCTTTCATCCCACGGTCGACCCCCCTCTCTCCTCTTGCTCTTCGGTGGTGTGCTCACCCCGAGGCACTGCAGGACGTGTAGGTGGTGGCCTTGGCGAGCTCGGGACGTGGGAAGAGCGGTGGCGTCGTCCTAAAGGCGGGCCGTGGAGTATGGAGGCGAGAAACCACGCGACGAGGTGTGCCGTCCTTCGCAAGGAACGGCGAGGGAACGACGCTTTCGGCTAAAACCGAGTAGGGGGATGGCTTCTTTACCTCGTTAGGGTTGTTTCCCCACCCCTTGGCGTGTAAATGACCAGCCCTATAGCATGAACATCGTCGTTATGTCTTCGGAGCATGGACTTTGTCATTTATGTTTTTGATCAACCATGGCCATAGTAATTATGTTTTCTGGGCATATAATTGTTGTAGGATGAATGTGGATTGATAAAAGGCAGGTTTAGACATGTTTCCCATGGATTTGGATCGATTGGGAGGGAACTCCATTGAGTTTCCCGTCTTTCGGGTTCTCTGGATGACTAGCGGTCGCTCCAGAGACCGTTTTTAACATGGTATGAGGCGGCGGACGTTAGCGGTCACCCCTTGACCGTTTTCAGTAATTAGCGGTGGGCTTGGACTGACACTGACGAGTGTGACCCTGACTAGTTCTTGTCCTTGGTTACTAATACGTATCTCGCTTCTCGCGATCCAGACTTCTGTAGATACTAGAGACGTAGTATAAGTTGTCAGTGGACGCATCTGGTCTTCTTTCTGGTGGTCCTTTCTCTCTCCTATCACTTGGAACGGTTGAATTATTATTCTATTGGTAGATTTCAAATCTCGAGTTTAATTATTCATGTGAATATTTAATGGCATTTCAGTTAGCTGTCTTAATTTATTCTCATGCACCTGCAGCTTTAATTCATGTCATTTCTTCATGCCATTGCATGATTAATTACTGTTATATGTTTAGTTGCGAGGTAGGGATCCACGTGAACCCTACTGAGTCTTTGTTGTGAGACTCACCCTTCCTTTTCAGGTGAGCCGGAGTAGTAGTCCGAAGGTTTCCCACGCACTATTGGCGGGAAATCTAAGACGCCAATAGTGGTTGGTCCTTCTATCTATCTTTTGATTTCTTTTGGCCGGGGTATGCCCCGTGTAGTTGTTTATTTTGACTCTTGTACAGTGTCGGACTTGTGATGTATGGATCTGGACTAATATGTAAATATATCACTCTGTTATTTTAAATTGCTTCCGCTTATGCTTAAGATTGCCATTTTATAATTACGCGTGTAATTCCAGTTCATTATGCACCTCCTCAACCAATCCTCCCAACCCTTATGGGGCCTCATTAGCCTCTTGGGTGGCGTCTCCGAGTTCTTGGTATCGGTTTACTGGTATCTGGATCTCCGGGTCGTTACCGGGCGTAAGGCCCGTAATGGCAATATGATGTATAAGCTGGCTAGGGCACGAAGTCTGTTGCCGCCAGGATGTGTATTCACAAGCATGGGGTTAATGCCTGTGCAAAGGGAAGAGTTTTCTTTACCCTTACGGGCGTAAGGTCCATCGAGGGGGGGTAATATTCAAGGCAGGGTTCTCTTCATCCATACGAACGTAAGGTCCATTAGATGCCTTGTAAATAGTGTTCACGGGCATGGGTTTAATGCCCGAGCAAAGAGAAGGTTTTCTTCTTCCAGACAGACATAAGGTCCGTTGGAGGCCATATGAATAAGATTCACGGGCATGGGGTTAATGCCCGATCAAAGAAGAGGTTTTCTTTACCCAGACGGACGTAAGGTCCGTTGGAGGCATTATGACACAGTGGGACTATGGTTGGGCCATAGGTGCTTTAGTCTTCAAGTGTCGGTGCAGCTGCCCGGTATAGCTTCATATGCCTCCCGTTGAGAGGGGAGAACTGGACGGCGCCCTTGTGATCAACAAGGACGTAAGCGCCTCCTTCGTAGAACCGATTGACAATATACGGGCCCACACAATTTTCAGTCAGTTTTTCCTTGGGGTTGGCTGCCATCACTTCTCTTATCTTGACCATAACAAGCTTGCCTTTCTTGAATTCTCGCTCTTTGACCAGCTTATCAAAAGCACGGGCCATGCGAGCTTGGTATAACTGAATATTTTGTTGTGCTCGGAGTCGCTTTCCTTCCAAACCGGCAAGCTCCTCTAATCTTCTTTCCACATTGGCTTGTTCGTTGCCGACTAGACCATGCTGAATGGTGACACACAGTGATGGGACTTCCAATTCAATTGGTACCACCGCTTAAGATCCGTACACGAGGGAGAATGGTGAACAACCAGTTGGGGTTTTATAAACTGTACGATAAGCCCAAAGTGCTTCGTACATCCTTTCTTCCAAATCTCTTTTACTAGAGTTAACGATTTTTTCCAGCAAGGTGCACATCATTTTATTGAAAGCTTCTGCAAGCCCATTAGCTTGAGGGTTGTAGGGCGACAAAGTCCTCCAATCAATTTTATATTTATCAGCCAATTGGTATACCTTCTGGTTCCTGAAATGGCTACCATTGTCAGAAATGATTCGGCTGGAAACCCCAAACTGGAATATTATATTTTGGGGGAAGAACCTGGCGACCAGCTCCCCCGTTACTTCTTTTAATGCCACCGCTTCTGCCCATCTAGAGAAGTAGTCTGCGGCCGCCAAGATGTACTTGCATCCAGATGAGGAGGATGGCAGAGGACCCACTACATCTGTGCCCCATTGAGCGAATGACCAACTTGGGATGGTGGGATGTAGTGGCACCGAAGGCCTCCTCGAGATGTTAGCATGCTCCTGGCATTTCTGGCAAGTCTTGGTGAACTTGCAGCAGTCATCAAACATAGTGGGCCAATAGAAGCCTAGTTTTTTTATCTCGATTTTCATTTTCGGACCGGCATGATGTGCTCCAGCTGACCCGGCATGCACCTCATGCATGACTTGCAGGGCTTCCTTGGTGGACAAGCAACGCAACAAGATTTTATTTCTGGCATTCGCCATTATTCATAACAAAGTATCGTTTCTCATTTCATAAGAATCTTTGATTCTTATTAACTTCATTCGCTATTTTTTTTCGTTCGGCAACTGCTGGCATTGAAACCATCGTAGCAGAGGCTCCTGCCAATCAGGTTGTCGAGTTTCTTCTACAGCCATAACTTCTTTTTCTTCTCCCATAACTGGGATATCCATCGCACTCGATACTTGCCGCCTATTGATGACGGTCACATTCAGGCTCCCATCTGGTGAGACTACTAGGGAACTAGCAAGCTTTGCGAGGGCGTCTGCATGAGCATTTCATCCTCGGTTGATGTGCTTTATCTGGATGAAATAGAATTTTGCCATCAGGCATAGCAGTAGCTGGTGATATGGGAGGAGTTCCAGCTTTCAGACATCAAACTCTCCTTCGACTTGTTTAACAATTAGCATGGAATCCCCGTAGACTTCCAGCATTTGAATTCCCATCGATAGGGCGATTTGCAGGCCGATAATCAAAGCCTCATATTCTACATCGTTGTTTGTGCAAGGCTTGTTGATTGAACAGGAGGTGTGCACGACCTCTCCCTCTGGATATTTCAAGACTATGCCTGCACCGGCTCTAACTCTGCTGGGTCCATTGGCCGTAGTGTCAATTCTGGAGGCGCCGTCGAAATACAGTTTCCACATTATGGACTGCACCTGATTTGCTTCCAGTGCTTCATCTTCAGGCAGCTCCGCTTATAACAGAGAATCCTCAGGTATTGGGTGTGCAGCAAAGAAATCTGCAATGGCCTATCCCTTGATGGCTTTCTGCGGCACATAGGAGATGTCGAACTCCATAAGTATGACCACCCATTTTCCTAGATCGACCTTCAGTGCTGGCTGAGATAATATATATTTCAATGGATCTGCCTTGGAGACCAACTTAACTTCATGCGACAACATATAGTGTCGAAGCTTCTTAACCACGAAGACCAGCGCCAGGCAACTCTTCTCAATGTAAGAATATTTTTCTTCGGTCCTCACCAATCTTCTGCTGAGATAGTAGAGGGCCTGCTCTTTTCCGTCATCATTATTTTGGGCCAACATCGCCCCCAGAGAACGATGCGTGGCAGCTATGTACAAGATCAGCGGCCACACTTTTACTAGCGCGCCGAGCACAGGAGGGGTCTTGAGATATTCCTTCAGCTTTTAAAATGCTGCCTGACATTCTTCATCCCAATAAAACGGGACATCTTTCATCATCAATTTGTGAAAAGGGTGGCATCTTCTGGACAAATTTGATAAGAATCGTCGGATATAGGCCAGCCGGCCTTGGAGAGACCGTAGCTCAGAGAGGTTCCTTGGTGGGGGCAACTCCTGGATGTCTTAATCTTTGCGGGGTTTATTTCAATCCCCCGATGCCTTACAATAAAACCAAGAAATCTGCCGCAGGAGACCCCGAAGGTGCATTTCAACGGGTTCATCTTCAGCTCGTGGAGCCTGAGCCATTGAAATGTTATTCAGAGATCTTGCAAGTGATCCTCCCTCCTTCTGGTCTTAACCACTAAGTCATCAATGTAGCATTCAACTTTGTGGTAGAGCAATTCATCAAAAATTCTGGTCATCGCCTGTTGGTAGGTTGCGCAAGCATTTTTTAGCCCAAAAGGCATCCTCTTATAATGGCAGATACCCTTGGGGGTACGGAAAGTAGTATGAACGCGGTCATGCTCCGCGATCCATATTTGATTGTAGCCAGATGAACCATCCATAAAGAAAAGGGCCTCATGGCCAGTTGTAGCATCTATCATGACCTCTATTATCGGCACCGAAAAGTCAGCTTTTGGGCAAGCTTTATTTAGATCACGGAAATCCACACATATCCGGATCTTATAATGCTTCTTTTTGATGGGCACTATGTTGGCCAGTCATGTAGTGTATTTGATGTGACACAGCCTTGAGGGTGATAGTCGCAAGACCGATGCACCTTGGACCTTAACAAACAAGCACAATTCGTAATAGAAATGGACCGATATCGGCGACCACTCACTCGACACTCACCTAAAACCCGGGGTAACTCGACGATGCCGAGTGGAGGTTGTGAGGGCTGGGCCCTTACTGGTAGAGGGCCAGCAAGGCCAAGGGTTTTTTTCCCAAAGGTATGGAGATCCAATTCATC
The DNA here is from genome assembly GCA_022559845.1 of Amorphophallus konjac. Lineage (NCBI taxonomy): Eukaryota > Viridiplantae > Streptophyta > Magnoliopsida > Alismatales > Araceae > Amorphophallus > Amorphophallus konjac. The sequence continues at coordinate 114,500,830 of CM040128.1, read as the reverse complement.
GGGGCCGACCCAGTGCCGAAGGCTCGGATCACACTCTCTCCCACGGTGGTCACTCAAAGCAATGGAGCTTGAGGACCGAGCACTCACTCTCACGGGCCAGCGGAGCTATGAACTAATATTGAAAGAATAAGCACTAGGGGAAGCAAGGATTAGAACACTTACTCGACCGGTTTGATAAAACCGGTCCCGTTCGGAGACGTGGGCGAGCGGGGAAGCGTAGGTTCCCCACACGTTGCGCCGGTGTAGCTTGAACATGTTTAAAGGAATACAACACTACTCTCCATGTAAGGGGGTGGAACAAGGGGAGGGGAAGTCACATATACATCCAAACACTGCCTCCCATAGGGAGGGGCTGTAAGCCGGCCAGGCGGGGAGGGGAAAGGGGAGCTAGGAGCTAATTGAAAGGATGATGCTGGTTCAGTCCACTTTCTGGAACAGCGGATAGGTAGTCGGTGTTGACGAGGCGGCAGACTGTCCCGAACTCCGTTTGCAACGAAACCACTGGCAAAATCTTCTGGGTTGGCCCAGGAGGACGTCTGATTTTTGGGAGGATTTTTGGTTGCTGGCATTGGACAGGGCAGGGTCGTGATCAAGGCCTCTGTTCTCTGATTCTGACTGCTATGGTACCACTACAGCAAGAAGACAAGGTCACCACGAGCGCTCCTGAGCTCTGATTCAGGTAGGGTAGGAGTCGCTGGATTCGTAGTCGAGTCCTCTTCGAATGGAGACCCACGGGGATGCCGGAGGAGGTCGAAGTAGACAGAGACATCTTGAACAGAGATCGGGTGTCTGTTTAGTCCCAGAGGGAACAGAACAGCGCATTCGGGGGAGAAAAATGAGAAAGCACAGCTCTGGATGCCGCACGGGGTTCTGCTTCTATATACTAGAAGTAGACTCGTTGTAGAAATTCTCAGCCAAGGCCCGCCTTCAGAACTTCAAGAGGTTGGCCGTGGGAGCCTCTGTAACTTGCTTCAGGTTGACTATCAGGAAGCAGATGCGCAGTCCGACGATGACGGCTCCCCCGGGTAGCCACGAACTCAGAACGAGACGAGACCACCACCTTTACGAAGAGGACTGGGAGATGCTTCCAAAGGTTCCTCTTGTGCCTCCAGGGATGCAGAGATGAAATTGTGCCCAGCTCTTCAAGACGCTCAATCTATGCGGGTCTTCAGCTACGAAGAGGACCTTCGGTGTAGCTCCAAGTGACCATGAAATGGGGAGAGGGGTTGTTGAATGGTGAAGGGGAATGGATGAGTCTTAGGAGGGGGATGTGGGGGAGGTGTGTAAGCTTGCTAGGGCAGAGATCGAGAGGTAGGAAGAGGGGGGGATGAAGAAGAGTGGTTGCTGGTATCTGCTCAAGGTGGAGAAGGAGGGGAGGTGGGGGATGATCTTGGGTGAGAGGAGAAGGAGTATGGGGCGACCAGCTCAAGGGGAGGCCTATTTGGGGCGACCTAGAGCATGGGGGGAAGGAAAAAGTGGATGGAATATTTCAATATTGGCCTAGGGAGGGGTGGGTTCAACCTTGGGAAGGTGGAAGCTTGCTTGGGAAGGGGAAGTGGGTAGTTGGGAGTTGGATGGTGGAGCTAAGATTGGGTGGGGATCTCTTGGGGTTGGGATGGAGTAAAGAGAGGGGTGTGGGGAGTTGGAGTAGCCTTAATGGAAGGGGGTGGAGAGAGAAAGTAGGTGGGAGGGTGAGGAGAGAGAGAAGGGGGCAAACCCCATAGAGAGAGAGAGAGAGAGAGAGAGAGAGAGAGAGAGAGAGAGAGAGAGAGAGAGAGAGAGAGAGAGAGAGAGGGAGAGAGAGAGAGAGAGAGTATGGGAGGGCTTCTCACCCAGGGTTTCACAGCCTATCTAATGGATTCTCTCCACTAAAGAAACTTGATTTTTGGAACTCAAAATATGGCATTTTCATTAGCTTTCTCAAATGGGGTTGGGGTCCTATTTATAAGGACCCAACCTTTTACATGATCAAACTACCCCTGGCTTTACATGTAATGACAAAAGCTGTCCAATTAAGCCAACCAAGGGGTAATGACTCAAACATAGGGAAATAAACCAAAGACCTAGGGATATGACTCAAATAAAAGGGAAAATACATCAAACGACTCAAATAGAAAGCTCAAAATAGATAATTGGGCCCACATGGAGTGATGCCCGAGCTCAAACAACTCCGGGGTGTGAAGTCGACCCGAGCCAGAGGGAGTCGTGGGTGATGCCTCCATCAAATCCCCTAGGCTACGAAGAGCCCGACTCCGTCGAGTAGGGGTCCATCCTACTGTGATACTGCTCGAGAAGGTCGGGATCCAGCTGTTGGAGATCTTCCCAACTCACCCACGAATCCTCCGAAGGAGGTCGATCCTTCAACCTGACGAGATAGCGCTCGTATACCTTGCTCCTGGTAGTAGTGACTTGTTCATCCAATATTCGCTCAATTCGCTCACGCTGGGCTCTCTTGGCTGGTGGACTCTTCTCACGGGTGGGTGCTCTCTCAATGGGGGGAATATGCTCAATATCCTCACTGGATACCACTGTGGGACCCTTCTATTGCACTAGGTCGGCCACGTTGAATGTGGGGCTCACTCCATACTCCTCGGGGAGATCTAACTCATAGGTATTAGTGCCAATGCGCCTCAGAACCTAGAAGGGACCAGCCCCACGAGTCCTCTATATCGAGATGGCTCCTGGGGAGAGCCTCTCCGTTCTCACCATCACAAAGTCACCCATGTGGAATTCTTGGTGACGTCAATGAGAGTCGGCCTACCTTTTATATGTCTCATTCTTCTTGCTGATGTGCTTGCAGATTTCTTCATGCAATTCTATATTGTGTTGGGCAAATGACTTAGCTGAAATAGACACTCTAGCATGCTGGGGAAGGGGAATGCGATCTGAAAGTTTACTTGGCTTGTACCCATGCACAGCTTCAAACGGACACATCCCTATATACTTATTGACAGAGTTGTTATATGCAAATTCAGCCTAAGGTAGAATGAGATCCCAATTCTCTTGACGATCCTCAACAAGACACCTAAGGAGGTTCCATAGACTCCGATTGACAACATCGGGTTGGCCATCAGTTTGAGGGTGGTAGGCTGTGGAGAATTTGAGGAGGGTACCCATCAAGTGCCAAAGGGTCTTCCAAAAGTAGCTGGTGAACTTGACATCCCTGTTGGAGACTCTGGTTTTGGGTAACCCGTGGAGGCGAACAATCTCATCAAAGAACAACCTGGCCACTCGGGAAGCATCTGAGGTTTTGGAGCATGGGATGAAATGGGCCATCTTATGAAACGTGTCAACTACCACAAAGATCGAGTCATGTTTCCTTTGAGTCCTGGGTAGGCCTAACACAAAGTCCATGCTTAAGTCTTGCCATGGACAGTCGGGGATGGGGAGAGGGTTGTAGAGGCCGGTGTTTTGCTTCACTTGTTTGGCCGAAGCACATGTACGGCATTGACTCACAATTTTGGCTACGTCTCTCTTGAGACTTGGCCAATAAAATTGACCCTCAACTAGAGCAATAGTTTTGTGAACCCCAAAATGACCAGCTAGTCTCCCTGCATGTAGTTCCCAGACCAAGAAATCACGGAGTGAGGTCCGTGGTATGCAAAGCTTTGGGCCCTTGAAGAGGAACCCATCCTCTAAGATAAAACCCTCATGTTCTCGGCTAGACGGGGTGGTCAAGGTGGTATAAATGTGCCCAAAGTCAGGGTAGCTAGGGTACTCATCCTTGAGTATCTTAAACCTGGTAACCACCACATGGATAGTGGATAATAAAGAGATCCTCCTACTGAGTGCATCCGCTGCGCGGTTCTCACTTCTAGCCTTGTGTTTGATTACAAAGGTATAGGATTGGATGTACTCAACCCAGCGGGCATGTTGGGCATTCAACTTTTGCTGGGAGTTGAGGTATTTTAGGGCCTCATGGTCGAAAAAGATGACAAATTCTTTGGGCAACAAGTAATACCTCCAATGTCGGAGGGACTGAACCACAGCATAGAACTCCTTGTCATAAGTGGATTATCTTGTCCTAGCATCACATAGCTTCTCACTGAAGAAGGCCACGGGGTGCCTCTCTTGACTAAGGATCCCGCCTATTCCTATCCCGGATGCATCACATGTGACTTTGAAGACTTTGGAGAAATCGGGTAGGCATAGGACCGGGGCTTGGGTCATCCTCTCCTTAAGCTCTTGGAAGGCTTTGGAGGCTGGTTTGGTCCACACAAAAGTCCCCTTTTTGAGACAATCAGTGATGGGGGCGGTGATGGTGCTGAATCCCCGGATAAACCTCCTATAGAATGTGGCCAACCCGTGGAAGCTTCGGACCTCATGTAGGGTGTGGGGTTCCGGCCAATCAAGGATAGCTTGGACCTTTTCGGGGTCCATGGAGATGCCCTTGGTAGAGACTACAAATCCTAGGAAGGTAATGGACTTGGTCATGGAATGACACTTCCCTGGGTTGGCAAATAGACTCTCATGCCGAAGGACGGTGCAAACTTGCCTAAGGTGTTAAAGGTGGGCCTCTTGGGGCTGACTATAGATGAGAATATCATCAAAATAGACCACTAGAAAGATCCCAATGTAAGGCCTAAGGACCTCTGTCATAAGACGCATGAAAGTACTTAGGGCATTTGAGAGCCCAAAAGGCATGACTAACCATTCATAGAGGCCATCTTTGGTTTTGAAGGCCGTTTTCCACTCATCTCTGGGCCTAATTCTAACTTGGTGATAGCCACTCTTAAGGTCGATTTTGGAGAAAATTGTGGCTCCAGCTAGCATGTCAAGCATGTCATCAAGCCTAGGGATGGGGAGCCTATACTTGACGGTGATTTTATTAATGGCCCGACTATCCACACACATCCACCATGATCCATCCTTCTTGGGGGTGAGAAGGGCCGGGACGGCATATGGACTTCTGCTAATGCGGATGAAGCCCTTCCTAATGAGTTACTCTATTTACCTCCGAAGTTTGGCATGTTCCATGGGATTGAGGCGATAATGAGGAAGGTTTGGAAGGGTGGCTCCCGGAACCATATCAATTGTGTGTTGCACATCACGCATGGGAGGGAGTTGGTCCGGGAGCTCCTCCGGGAACACATCATGAAACACCTCTAGGAGATGCTGGACTTCTATGGGATGGGGGTTGGAGGGGGCGGGCTCTCCTAGATAAATGACTACGGCACATAGAGGTGTCCCTTGAGCTATCTCCTCCTGAAGCTCTCTTTTGGTGATAAGATGAAGACCCTTGGTCATTCCCAAAGTTTTATCTTGATTGGGGTTTTGGGAGAGAGGTTGGGTTGGCGGGGTGGAGTTCCCCAAGACTTGAGGTGGGATGGAGTGTTGACTTTGAGGGGGTGGGCTCTTCTTAGGCAAGGGACGTGGTGGGGAGGGATTAAGACGGATGCTCTTTCCCTCATGCTCAAAGGTGCATGTGTTGGTCCTATCCAAAATAGTGGCATCCACATCATAGAGCCAAGGTCTTCCTAGTAGGATGCCACCTACTTCCATGGGGATAACATCACACCATATTTGGCCATGGTAGGAAGAGAAGGTGAGGGGCACAAGGCAGCGAGCGTTGACCGGGATGGAATTATTGTTGATCCAAGAGACCCGATATGGGCTAGGGTGGGGAGTGATAGTAAGCCCAAGGAGCTTAACGGTGTCGGGAGACATGGCATTGACACAACTCCTATTATCTAAGATCACTTTTCTCACATGGCCCCCTATCTTAACAAAGGTGTGGAAGATTGAAGTTCATCGCCAGTCCTCCTCTCGGGGTTTGGTGAGGGTGCATCTAATCACTCCTAGATGGGAGTCGGTAGATGGAATGGTGTAGTCTACACCCAACCCATGGTATTGGGCCTCATACTCTTCTTCCCAATGTAGTGAGGCTTCATCGACCTCAACCACACTCTCAAGTTCCCCTTGGGGTGGGGGAGCTTCTTCTTCAATAAGTAAACTAGACAATCCTTTGGATGGGCATTGCCTCGCAAAGTGGCCAAACCCTTGGCACCTATAGCATTGTTGACGGCCAGTACTCGGGGCGGTCCCTCCTACACTTAGACCCTTAGAATTCTCTTCCCTCCGTGGAGAAAGATGGCTAGGGGCGGTCTTGGTTGGAGTGATGGTGGGAGAGGGATTGTAGGGCCGCAATGGGGCATTTTCACTTGGATTAGGGGCCTTCATGGGGGAGCCGAGTTGGTTTGGGGTCCCATGCCTTTGGGATCGGCCGGTCGGGGAAGAGCAAACCTAGGGATCCTAGAGAATCTTTCAACATCCCGAGCTATTTGGTAGGCTTGTTCAAGGTTGTCAACATCTCTCATGAAGAGTTTTCTCTTGATGTGGTTTTGGAGCCCATTTCTAAATCGGGACAATGTGACGGCCTGGTCCTCATGCACTCCACACTTCAGAAGATAGGAGTCAAATTTTTCAATGTTTTCAACCACGGTCTTTCCTTCTTGGGTGAGGCTTTGCCATTCATCTAAGAGCATTTGGTGGTAGGATAGGGGTAGGTACTTATTTCTAAGTTGGTTCTTCATGCCTTGCCAAGTGTCAATAGGCTCTTCCCGCCTAATCCTTCTTAATCCCTCTTGGTTTAGCCAATAAGTCTTGGCTAATTTGGTGAGGTACATTTTGGCCAATCTCACTCTCCTTTGGTCAGACATAGGATACCATTCAAAGTATTGGTCCATGGTGGTCTCCCATTCTAAGTAGACACTTGGTTCAAGGGAACCGTCAAAATTTGGGGCTTCTACCTTGATCATCCTTAGGAGAGGGTCATCCGGGTCGTCCCGTGGATGCCTTTCATTATGTTAATGGTGGTGAGGCCTCTCATAGTCATGGTAGGGGTCAGCATTCAAGTCCTCCCTATCAATTTTAGCATGTGGAGGGTGGGCTCTTGGACCAATGTTCCTTGGGTGGTGATCATTTTCTTCTAGCCGAGCAAGTCGAGTGGAAAGGGCCTCTAGTCGATCAAGAATGGTGGCAAGGGCAGCATCCACCCGGTTCATTTGGCCTTGGGGTTCCTCCATATGGGCATCTTGGTTGATTTTGGGATTGGGATCCATGGGGGAAACCGAAGAGGATGGATCGGGTCGGTAAATGGCTCCACTACGGGTGGACATGCAAGGGAGGAGATAGGTTTGAACGAAAGACTCAATGCAATGGTCCTAGGACTTAGACCTAGTAGAGACAAGTCTAAACTTGCTCTGATACCAATTGATGTGACACAACATTGAGGGTGATAGTCACAAGATCGATTCACCTTGGACCTTAACAAGCAAGCACAATTCGTAATAGAAACAGACTGATATCGGCGACCACTCACCCGACACTCACCCAAAACCCGGGGTAACTCGGCGATGCCGAGTGGAGGTTGTGAGGGCTGGGCCCTTGCTGGTAGAGGGCCAGTAAGGCCAAGGGTTTTTTCACAAAGGTATTGAGATCCAATTCAATGGGGCCGACCCGGTGCCGAAGGCCCGGATCACACTCTCTGCCACGGCGGTCACTCAAAGCAATGGAGCTTGCGGACCGAGCACTCACTCTCACAGGCCAGCATAGTTATGAACTAATATTGAAAGAACAAGCACTAGGGGAAGCAAGGATTAGAACACTTACTCGACCGGTTTGAAGAAACTGGTCTCGTTCGGAGACGTGGGCGAGTGGGGAAGTGTGGGTTCCCCACACACTGCGCCGGTGTAGCTTGAACCTGTTTAAAGGAATACAACACTACTCCACATGCAAAGGGGTGGAACAAGGGGAGGGGAAGTCACATATACATCCAAACACTACCTTCCATAGGGAGGGGCTGTAAGCCGGCAAGGCGGGGAGGGGAAAGGGGAGCTAGGAGCTAATTGAAAGGATGATGCTGGTTCAGTCCCCTTTCTGGAACAGCGGATAGGTAGTCGGTGTTGACATTGCTGTGGACTATCCCGAACTCTGTTTGCAACGAAACTAGCAGAAAAATCTCTTGGGTTGGCCCAAGAGGATGTCTGATTTTTGGGAGGATTTCTGGTTGCTGGCGTTGGTGGGGTAGGGTCATGATCAGGGCCTCTGTTCTCTGATTCTGAAGGCTACGGTACCACTACATCCGGAAGACGAGGTCACCACGAGCGCTCCTTAGCTCTGATTCAGGCGGCACAAGAGTCACTGAATTCGTTGTCAAGTCCTCTTCAAACGGAGACCCATGGGGATGCCGGAGGAGGTCGGAGTAGACAGAGACAGCCCGAACAGTGATCGAGTGTCTGTTTAGTCCCCGACGGAACATAACAGTGCACCCGAGGGAGAAAAATGAGAAATCACAACTCCGGATGCCGAACGGGGTTTCGCTTCTATATACTAGACATAGACTCATTGTAGAAACTCTCAGCCATGGCCCACCTTCATAACTTCAGGAGGTTGGCCGTGGGAGCCTCTGTAACTTGCTTTAGGTTGACTATCAGGAAGTAGATGCGCAGTCCGGCGATGACGGCTCCCCTGGGCAGCCACGAACTCAGAACGGGCCGAGACCACCACCGTCGTGAAGAGGACTGGTAGATGCTTCCAACGGTTCCTCTTGTGCCTCCAGGGATGCCGAGATGAAGTCGTGCCTGGCTCTGCAAGATGCTAGATCTCTGCGGGTCTTCAGCTGCGAATAGGACCTTCGGTGTAGCTCCAAGTGACCATGAAATGGGGAGAAGGGTTGTTGAATGGTGAAGGGGAATGGATGAGTGGTAGGAGGTGTATGTGGGGGAGGAGTGGAAGTTTGCTACGGCAGAGATCGAGGGATAGGAAGCGGGGGGGATGCAGAAATGTGGTTGCTGGTCTCTTCTCAAGGTGGAGACGGAGGGGAGGTGGGGGATGATCTTGGGTGAGAGGAGAAGGAGTATGGGGCGACCAGCTCAAGGGGAGGCCTATTTGGGGCGACCTAGAGCATGGGGGGGAAGGAGAGAGTAGAGGTAATATTTCAAATTTGGCCTAGGGAGGGGTGGGTTCAACCTTGGGAAGGTGGAAGCTTGCTTGGGAAGGGGAAGTGGGTAGTTGGGAGTTGGATGGTGGAGCTAAGATTGGGTGGGGATCTCTTGGGGTTGGGGTGGAGTAAAGAGAGGGGTGTGGGAAGTTGGAGTAGCCTTAATGGAATTGGGTGGAGAGAGAAAGTAGGTGGGAGGGTGAGGAGAGAGAGAAGGGGGCGAACCCCATAGAGAGAGAGAGAGGGAGAGAGGGTATGGGAGGGCTTCTCACCCAGGGTTTCACACCCTATCTAATAGATTCTCTCCACTAAAGAAACTTGAATTTTGGAACTCAAAATATGGCATTTTCATTAGCTTCCTCAAATGGGGTTGGGGTCCTATTTATAGGGACCCAACCTTTTACATGACCAAACTACCCCTGGCTTTACATGTAACTACAAAAGCTGTCCAATTAAGCCAACCAAGGGGTAATAACTCAAACATATGGAAATAAACCAAAGACCTAAGGATATGACTAAAATAAAAGGGAAAATACATCAAACAACTCAAATAGAAAGCTCAAAATGGATAATTGGGCCCACATGGAGTGATGCCCGAGCTCAAACAACTCCGGGGTGTGAAGTCGACCTGAGCCAGAGGGAGTCGTGGGTGATGCCTCCATCAGTATTGGTTTTCCTCGACGAATCCCACCTCAATAAGCTTGTCATATTCTTTGCATATTTGAGTGATGAGCTCCGGCCTCATGCGGCGCGGTGACTGCTTCACCGGCTCCATGTCGGGGCTAATCGCCAGTTCATGTTGGGCAACTGCGGGGCTAAGCCTGGGTATTTATTTATAACTCCATGTGAAAAAAGTCCCAGAATTCTTGCAGCAATTGGACATATAGCTCTCGCTCGGCTAAGGAAAGCTGAGCGCTAAGGAAGATAGGTCTGGGGTCATCTTCACTCCCCAGGTTAACTTCTAGCAGTTCATCAACTGTGGCCTTCCCCCCGTCCTCAATTTTTAGAGGTGCGGGTTGAAGGTCAATGAAATCTTGAACATCATTACTATCGTCGAATTCAAGGACTTCGGTGGTATTATCATTTTGCCCTCCGACCCCTTCGGTGGTTTGTAGTTCAATGGATAGCCAGAGCATAGATTGCTCTGGCGGCGGGTTCCTTCCAGTACCCGCTTCATAGGATTCATCAGCTGCTCTGGCAGGAGTCGTCTCTTTCATCGCTGAATTACGAAAACGGCTCTCGAGCTCCACCGGGAGTTGAGACTGCCCGATTTTCATTTTAGCTTTCACTGCCACATCTTTGCGAGAGGTATCTTGTTTCTACTTGGTCACGTCCTTATCGACAAAAATTGTTTGACATATTACAGCGGCCCCTGCTTGACCGACTGAGAATGAGTTGTTGTGATGGTAGTGAAGGGACTACAGGAGGGGTTGTACACCTCTTCTTCAGCATCTTCGGCTTTACTGTTATTAGCAATATCGAATTTAGCTTGGAGAGTTATCTCCTCACCGCCGAGTTGCTCCCAACATCTATTGGGGGTGGCAGCCTTCAGATTTTGGTCCTCTTGTTAGAATACCTGAGCTTGTTCATCTTCCACTAGGCTTTCATCTTAAGTTGCCCCCGTAGGTGCCTCTTTTCTTGATGAGAGAATAGAGATAGTGTCCACCTCATATCGCCCACTGTAATAGTATTCTTCTAGCGAGAATCCCAGCCCTCGATGCTGAGATACGTGTTTGAGCTCCTTGTCAATGCTGGCAGGATACCAGAGCTTTTAGAAGGCCTCAGTTATCTTTTGAGATTGGCTAGAAGGGATGTGCTGTTTTATGAACATTCTGGCCATCTTGTCCAAGGTAAAAGGCAACCTCTGAACAGGCACTACAACACTCTCCAAGTCTTCGGGGAGGCAACAATCAGTATCCTCTCGCGTCGCATGTTCTTCTGCAGCATAGAACAAGCTGGTGGGGCCTTCATCATGGGCCACTTCCAAAGTTCTGAGAGGCATGACCGTGGAATGGTAAAGGCCGACTATCGGCTTGAAAAGGCCCTCCGGCACCTTGATATGATCATGGCGATCTTCCATTTTGAGTTCATTCACTTGTGGGAAAATAGCAGGAGGCGCTTCCCTACCCACATCTCCTGTGGTGGTGATATGGGATACCCCTCGGGGGTTTACATAGCCAGGCGGCGGTGTCGAGAACCAGTCGTCCCCGGAAGCTTTCTTTACTGCATTCACTGGGGCCTTTACCTTAAGGATTTTTTGCGGTTGCGCCATGTAGAATGGCGCATCGAACATGTGACATTCAAATAGTTCAAATGGATGGAGGTCAACAAATATCCTTTCCTCCTTTCCTTCATGGCTATATTTGATACATTGGTGAAGAGTTGAAGGCACCACCATATTTTCATGTAGCCAAGGGCGGCCAAGCAGCGCCTTGTATGTGGTATTTGAATTTATTACATGGAACTAGACTTTCGTAATGAAGTCTACCATGGTAAGAGTGAATTTCGCCACACCGAGCGGGACTTCAGACTTCTAATTGAAGCCCGTGATGCGTATATCCCCCACCTTGTCCAGGTGAACATTAAAGCAATATTTTTGAAATATCTTATAGGGGAGTATGTTGACAGCTACCCCTGGGTCTACCAGAATCTGGCTCAGCGGCTGGCCATTCAATTGCCCCTTCATATATAGGTATGATCAACAGTTGGCAACACCATGTCCTCCTCAGTGAAAGTAATATCTACTGAAGGCAATGCCTTGGCCAAACAGCTCTCGTATTGGGCAGGAGTCTACAGAGCAGTGACAATTGCCTGTCGGGTTTCTTCACTTAGGGAGAGGATATCCCAAATAGTTAATCAAGCAGGAAGCTTCTTTAATAGTTTCATGATTCTACTGTCCGCTCGGACATTTGACAGCTTCATCTCTTCTACCCATTTTGGCCTGGAGGAACCTTGGACAGTGGCCCCTAATTGGCCTGCTTCATCAGCCTCAAGTTCTGAGTCTTCTTGTGGCTTAGCAGCTTCACCCGGTTGTTCGTTGGCATCTATCTCCACCTTGGTCTTATCTCCCGTTGTCTGGTTCGACAACTGTTGAGGCTGTGGGGATATGTTCCCGACTGTGGGGCTGGCCTCATGGCAGGGCTGCTTGCCCTGGGACTTATTGAGAAATTCCAAAAAGTAGGGAGTGATGCTACTACCCCTATCCTGGTTGTATAGCCCTGACGGGGGAGGGATCTAGACTCCCTTAACCTCTGGCATAGGTATCTTGTACGGCTGCTCACCCTTGAATATGATATTATGATTGGCGGGCGACGGGCACCCCCATTTTCGACCTAAGCGGGTTACATGTGCCAACTTGGAAGTTTCAGCCTGATTTGCTTCGGCGGCGAGAGTATAACATATTTCTTCATCTTCATCGTTATCCCCAGGCAAGGTGAAGAGGGCAGACAGTGTGTTGCAGGACAACACTATTTCCTTCTTGGCCTTTCGACCCCTTCTTTTCTTCTTCTTTTTCTTTTCAGTTGGCTCCTGCCCCCAGAACATGTTGTTGTCCTCTTTAGGGACTTCTTTGGGCTCCTCTTGTCATTGCCAAGAAAGTTGCTCCAATTTCTCCCACGGAACAAAATCTTTCACCAGTAGTGGCTGTAATGCGGGATGTTCATATTCTTCTATCCTGTTTATATAGGCCTATAGCCACTGGAGTTCTGGGTCGACCTTTTTAGGCTGCGACAACAGGCTCGATTTCTTCCAGTTGTGGATAGGAATTTTCACCCTTACGGACTGCTCAACCCAGACCAAAGCTGGGGATGGCGGGGTTGGCCGCTGAGTGATGCCTCGCCTTTGTACCGCTTTAGCTGATTGGGGTAAAGGCTTCTTCTTGTTTCTTGTAGAGACCTGCTGCATGCTTGTTGGTCTTTTAGAGGTGCGAGAAAACATGCCTCATATGTATGCTGTGTACTGGCCTCCGCCATTTCTTCAGGTAATGCCTAGTATAGAGATATCATATTAATAGCCATCCGCTTCATCTGAACTTCATGTGGCTGTGGGGGATCAACCTTGTACTCCCCCATATCTATCTCTCCTCTCCTTATCAGGCCTTCTATGATGTCTTTAAAGACATAGCAATTTTCAATTGGATGTCACAGCATTCGGTGGTAAGGATAGAACCTAGGACTGTCTTGTTTCTTCAGGTCTTCCTCCCTTTTTGGCTCAGGTAGAGTAATTATGTCACACTAGGTAACCCAGTCAAACAACACCTTAGTCTTTTCTTTGGGAAAAGAGTAAGCCTTCTTCATCTTGTCCCTGAGTGAGGAACCATCTTTCTTATCATCTGCCTTATCTGGCGGAGGTGCAGCGACCTTTTCAGCTTTATCCCTTTGCTTCTTAAAGGCCTTGAGGTCGATGGTATTAGCTTCCTTAAGTGCCGGGCGTCGCTCGGCTGCCTTTGCTTTTGGTATAGAAGTGCTGGATGTGGTAGTTGAATGTTTCGCCAGGGAGGCTTCAATCTCGGCTACTATATTATTAAGACGGCCAAATGACCTAATCTCCATTCCAATCATCCTTTCCAGCACCTCTCTATGGAGGTTTTGTTTACATATCTGTACAGCGTCATCCTAGTGCGGGGGCCGCTTGTATCTCATTCCGAGATTTCTCCACCTCTTAATATAATCAAGACCCGTCTCTTCCGGCCTTTGACGGGTTGCATAGAGTTCGGCCATAGTAACTTCTCTTTTGGTCAGGTGGAACTTTTCTCAAAATTTCTTCTGCATATCTAGCCAGTCGCTGATCGACCCAGCCGGCAAGCTTGAATACCACTCAAATGCGAGCCCCATTCCAGAGGACCCGAAAAACTTCAGTAGATATGACTCGTCGGAGGCCAGATCCCCCATGACGATCATGTAGTATGCTATGTGCTCCTTGGGGGGCCCTTGCCCGTTGAACTTTGCAAACTTTGGCGGCTTGCTGACTCCCGGGGGAAGCTCCTTGGTTGCATGGTGTGGTGGGTAAGGCACCCGGTAGGCATCAAAAGCCATGTATTCACCTTCGCCCCGCTCAGCCAATTTCATTTCTATCATCTTTTCTACCATAAGTCGGTCTACTGTTGTAGGATTTGCTGGCTCTGGTTAGAAGTGGGCCGGCTACCAGTATGGAGTGTTTAGTACAGTCGCCTGCGGGAGCAGGCGCAGTAAAGGTGCCTGATGCAATTGAGGTAATATTGGTGGTATCAATGGCTGAGGAGCCCTTTGCAATGGAGTGGCTTGGCTATGCTCAGCCGGCTGAGTTAGAGTGTATAGAGGTGGGAAATCACGGGGGTGAACCCCTCCCTGTGAAGATTCTGCTAGCACTTCTGGCTGCTTGGAAGTGGATGCTTGTTCATATTTATCTTGCAATTGTTCTTGAGGAGTTCAATCTCCTGCTGATATTTTTGCAGCAACATCAACACAGACGGGTCCAGGGTCGCCATGCTTGAAGTGCCTTCCGCTGCTTCTCCCAAACCTCCCTCAGGCGAGGTATTCAACAAGACTTCGTCTTCCTCGGTGGTCACCATATTAAAAGCCAGGGTGGCGGTTACTTCGGGAACCTCCCAGTTTTCTTCAATCAGCTGTAGCTTTTCTCTAGCAGCTGTGGCCATCCTGGTATCTGCCCCGGGCCGATTGGCTAGATGAGCTAACTCTTGCGATTCATCTGGCAAACCGTCACATCCTTTGGCCACTCTGGCCATATTGCAAGTAACAATATTCAAGTTCCTCTTATATCTGGAGACACTTCTCTTTACCCCGCTTGGGTAGGTCAGCCTTTCAAAGATTGACATTCTCCTCATCCTTCCCTCTCGCTGTGGTGGGGTTTCTGTAGTATCATGATATTGCTGGAAAGGACCCTCATGTCCGTTATCATCCACGGACAAAGCTTGTCTATTTTCTTCATCCCCGATCTCCATCGGTGAATATTCTTCTTCTTCGGCCATAGCTCCCTGGAGCATGCGTTGCTAGCCTAGTGAGGGGTTGCCTAAGCCCCTAAAATACCCTCTGACCATATCGGCCATTTCTTATTGATCACGCCCTCTACGGAGGACGGGAGATAATGCGTGGCTTCGCACCTGAGGTAGATATGCCAGTCGGGCTCTCTCCGATGGCTGATGGAACCTTCCCTTTACAATTAGGATATTAGCCTGTCTGGCGCAGGCATGGAAAACTTCACAGTGCGGAAGCTCCGCGACCGCATGCTCTTCTTCTTCTGGGGCCGCACCCCTCTCATCTCACCTCTTCCTGATCTCCCTTGACCTGGGCTCGCAGGGACGGATGGCGTATCTTCCTTCCTGGGTTGAACCCTTTTAGGGACCCATACTTGTTTAAATTTCCTTGGCCGTGTGGCAAGCTCTCTTCGGCCTTGGCGACCCTCTTCTTCTTTCTCTGCCCTTCTTCCAGACAAGGCCTGAAAGGAGTTATGAACAGGTACAACAGGGACTACCTGGTCAGGGATGGCCTGGGCATCACGTCCATCGAGGAAGAAGCGGACACCTCCAACAAGAATAGACTTCCCGGACGCTGAAAGACACCTAGTGACAATAGTAGCAATTTTCTTCCAGATGCTCCTCTGATGACGGCCTCCGGGTTTTCTATTGCAAATGGGGTGATCCCCGTTGGTGGCGTGATGCACCATGCAGCAAACCTCCCTCGTCGGCTCCTTCGATAGGCTTGCACAGCGCGGGGCCTCAGGGACTCTGATTTCTTCAGCCTTCTTGATCTCCGTCGGCTCGGGGGACTTGACTCCTAATAGTTCAGTAAAGGCCAGCCCCAAAAAGTTAGGGAAGCTAACAACGGGCGGGAAGGACCCAAACACAGTTGGCATCGCCAGGTACCCATAGTTTGTGTGGTTGTCAACAACACCTGGACTGAACATGAGTGCAGCGAATCCGGCCTCCATTCTTGCTCCCCTGTAAACAAAGAAACAGGCAAAGGATCAATATTCTTGGGGGAAGCCCCAAGTGGCTTCTTATCTTGGCAAAGAGATGAAGGGAGACTCGGTCCCACCGGGCGTGCCACTTTGGTGGAACGATTTTATTTTGATGCGTGTTGGGGCGTGCCAGTCACATAAGTGACAAATTATTGTGCGCTCGTTCTGACGTGATCAGACGACTGTGAGATTCGGGTCGGAACCGGAAGTCTGCTATACCGTAAACACTATAGGATTAATTACATCCTCTGAGGAGGAAAACCCTTGATTAATTGCCAAGATAAGCGCCACTCGAGGCCAGATAATAAAGATGTACGGAAAGTGAAATAAACATGACGCTATGCAGGCTCCTATGTGTACTTTTATGCATGCAAGAAGAGTTAAGGTTTATTACGTCCAAACTTTGGTACGAGGCGGAGAATTTAGGTCTGGAGACCATCATCACACATAGCAACACTTCTAGTCGGGCGTGACCCAGCCTTCTGTTGAGCGCCATTCTATATACCGAAGTTTGGTCATACATGCAAGCGAGCACTATATTCATGACATGGGTGATTAGGAATATTTATGTACCGAGTGCATGCAACATAGGTGACATTAGCAAAATTGAATAGTTTTATATACATCTATATATATATATATATATATATATTTACGTATAGATATATACACGTTAGGCATAGGATGCATTTGATTATTCATTCAAACGGGACACTAATCCCTCAACAAGATTAAAATGAGGCTGAACAGGTCGACACGGGGGAACAAAGAGTCGACACATGCGGAAAGACTGAGTCAGCGCCTTAGGCGCTAAAGGGACCTCGAGTCAGTGGGGCTGTGGGTAATTCGATGGCGATGCCACCGAACCAAAAGGTGAGAGGGCCGATTTGGTGGCATCACCACCGAATAAAGTGGCAAGAGGTGTGATTCGGTGGCGTCGCCATCGAATCAAGCGAGCAGGCGGACAAGTCGGTGGCGACGGTACCAAATCGGCCGATTGAGGCTTTGTTAATGGAAAAATTGAGAGGAATTAAGCTACTCCTCGTCAACTAAGTCTTCAAACAATTATTGATGTAGCTTTAAGGAATTCTAGGGGCATGATTGCCTAGACGTATAAGCAGATTGAGCAGCCCATTTGTTCATTAAGTTCTGTTCCAGTCTTGCCTATGTGAGGTTCATACTCAAGCACAAGGTAGCCATTGATATGTAAGCCCTTCTGAGTATCAAACATGATCATATAAGGTAGCCTCATGACCTGTCAGAGATTAAGAAAATCATCGTAAAACTGTAATCTCATCTGAGAAAATTTGGGCAGCATCTCCCCATAATAGGGAGATGTTCAATTAGACAAGTGGCATGACACACGGTGAACAGTGTCAAACCATAAACACTGAAGAGCCCAGGTGGACTACCTCAGTTCTTGGGGTCATCACGAATAGAGTCTCGAGGGCCAACCTACTAGAGACTCATGATGATCCAGTGGGTGTAGTGGGTCTCTGATTGTAGCCATATCAATGGCAATTTCATTAGATCACTCAGTGCAAAGGGCTTCCAGGGGAACATGTGACGGAGCGACAGACTCCCTGGAACCCGGAGTGATGTTAATTCGCAGGAACCAAACAAACCGAGTAAATGGTTGTACCCCTCCCCAAAAATGGACGATTAGAAACAATTGAAGAAACCACACATCGATTAGCAACAATCACAGAGACAACCCATATCATTCTGCTTTGCCATGAGGCAAGCTCCAATCTGCAAGCGGTCATGGTCGCTAACAGCGACTGTCACTTATCTCAATAGAATAGTTTGAGAGAGAGACATCACCTTTCAAAGACAAACCATCAAACACCAAGAAGGGGCATATGGTAGCTCGGCGGGAAAACAGTAGGCGCTGTTACATTCGCTATCAGAGTGCACTGGCACCCTTACAACTGACAGAGACGAGTGAAAGGGCACTCAGCAGTCTCTCATTCACCATCCGCTCAAGCAAAACCCATGTTCGTAGACTAAATCATGCCATCGGTAAAAGAACAGCCCCTGGGGAGGGGGAACTTATTGTCGCCCACTGAGGGCGTGGCCGTGAGCCATTATCGCACGGAGGGACAACAAAACCCCCCAAGATGAGCAATCAGAGGATCAATCGTCAGTTTAGCCCAGAGGGCTTCCTCACGCTCGGGGGAAAAATTGGGAAGCCCGAAGCAGAATCGATGGAAACAGTAGTAGTTGGCAACAGAACAAATCAAGAAGCAAAAAAAATGCTAAAGCCACAGCAAAGGGCTGGAGCCTTCTTTTATTCACCCTCTTCTTTGATTATAGCAGAACGGGAACAAAGATTACAATGCTCAAGGGAATTGGGGAGAGGATAAAAAAAATTGCTAAAAAGAAAGAGGAAAATAGAAGAAAGAGGAATACAGAGCGGAAGAAAAATGTAGAGCCCCTCACGAAACCCACATTCTTCTTGCTCCCCTTGATTCTTCTCCCTGACTTCTTCTGCTCGCTCCACTCGATTGTTCTCTCCCCCCTTCTGGTTGCCCGCTCTCTGTGCTCTTCTGATCGATCCCCCTTCTTTTTTGAGGGACATGGGCCCTTTTTATAGGCGAATGCCCAAAATAGGGCACCGGAACCCTGACGATATGGGTGAGCCGCTGTCGATAAGCCTCGCGCCAAACACGCCGTCGGCTCAATCGTGGAGGATGGCCACCGACTTGAGCGCTAGCACCACCGGCTCAAGCGCGAAAGTCACCACTGGCTCAAATTCTCAACATTGCTGACTCAATCATCAAGGCGCCACTGAATCAGGCTTTAGCGCCACCGACTCACGAAGTGGCATTTTTGTAATTTTATCATTTTATCCTGAAATTAACCTGGTGGGAGCTCGTCGTCTGGAGTAGCCCAGGAGTTAGTGCAGTGGCCCCAGAATATGTTATGAAGTTTTGATTTGGGGCTTCCACAGATTTTCAAGACGTGCAGAACCCGTACCGATTTTCCCGAGACTTGCACTGATTTGCCCTTCGGCACACCGATTTGTGCCGCCACCTTCCCTTGGAGGGTACGTAGACCTTCTTCACTAGAGGGGTAACTCTCGGGAGGATTTCTGCCAGGCTTGTACGTCTTTGAGGCTATTTTCGGATCATTCTGGTGTTCTGCGTGTATCTTACAGAAGTCACTAAATTTCTGCTAGTGGCGCTATTAACGCAGAGTGTCGGTCCTACGGGGCCGCCTTATGCTTGCACGAAGCATTTTCATTGACAGAACTTCCGTTCTTAGGTTTTTTTTCTCCTTCAGAGTCATTCAACGGTCGCTTATAAATCATTTCAGAATTTCGGGTGTCCTGATTGGGCAACCCAGGTTTTCCGCTGGTATCGCCTTCGGCTGTCTTCTTTGAGGAACCAGGGGCATTTCTTCATCTCGGAGAGGCTTCTTCATCAGGAGGGAGCCGCCTGTTACATTCTCGTCCTGGTCGGATGGGGTATAGAGGTATATCCGGCATGATCGTCTCAATGTCGGCTTCATTGGCTCTGACCATCAATAGGCCTTAAGCGAGTTCTGGTAGATGTGTAAACCCGAGATGACGAAATGTTGAGTCCCCGACACTTCTTGTAAGGTGACCTGAGGTTTCAGCGGTCCGAGTGGACCTGTCTTTGACTTTTGGTTGACTCCTTCGGGTACATGATTATTGCCCAATCATATTTTGTGTGTCAACTGACGCTCAGAGATCACGTTTGGGAAACATGACGAATCTCTGGCATCGTACAGGATGTCGAATCGAAAAACCATGAAGGGCAACTGAGCACACGGAGTCTGTAGCCCAAAGAGAGGGCACTTTGATCACTCTAGGGTTCAACCCTTGCTTCCTCCAAATGAGGGCATTTCCTGATCAATATAGAGCTAGATGGGAAGGGGGAAAAGAGGAACTAGAAGAGGAAACAGGAAAGTCAAATAGGAAAAACACAATAGTGTAGATTATTAGAATTAATCCACTTAAAAAAAGAATTAATATGTGAAAAAAGAAGGGGAAAAGGAGAAGGGAGCATGCATGGATGCTAATGGGGTTGTGATCGCCAGAGATGCATGGGGCTCAAAGAAATATAACAATGAATAAAGAGGAGGGATCGCGAAGAATACCTTTGAAAACGTAGGGAGATTGTGAGTGCTTGACCTTCTCTTCCAATCGGCCGGTCGATGAAGAGAGTTCTTCTTTATTGATTACCCTTGCAAAACAAAGAAAACAACAACCAACAAAAGATATGAGATTAGAATACAAAGGTGTGTAGCATCAAGTTCTTAATAAGAATACACAATAAAACATGAACATGAACACACCTTGTTGGTGTTGGCCTTTAAACCCCTATGCAAAAGGGAAAGGAAAAATTTGATGAATGAAGATGGGGAGGGTGCAAGTGTTGCACTAAGGAGGATCTCAATATTGAGATGAAAATAATGAAAGAAGAGAAAAGAACATGATGCATGCAAACTAAGTAAAATACATGAAAGAAATAGAAGAGATGAAGGGGGAGAATTGGCTTATTGGTTTATTCTCCAAGGGGGCTTCAAAATCTCGAACATGGCTTCAAGAGAGGAACTCCAAAGGATGAAGCTTTATGAGCATGGGAGACTCCCTCCTTGAGCCCTTGGTCCAACAGCACCTCCCCTTGATCAATTGAGCAGCCTTAAACCAAAGGGAGAGGGGGGGTCCTATTTATAGAGCAACAATTCGGAGCTTAATTCCTTAGAAATTAGGAAAACCAATTTTAATGGGACTTGGAAAAAGATATTCCATGGACATGTGTCCTCTCAACTTCATAAAGCCATAGGAATCCTTTCCCAAATGGAAAAGGAGGCCAAAAGGAGGAAAGAAGGAGGTTTGGCCAAGTTCGAAATTCTGTAGGAATTAGCATCTAACATAGTGGTCGCTAATTAAAATAGCGTCAGCTCAAAGAGGCGTCAATTCTGAGCTATTTTTGGAAATATTACAAATTATCAAAATTAAAATGAAAATTGCATCCACCATGGCTCACGCGAATTATAGATTTTACGAATTTTGGTCAAAATTAAAAATCTAAAAAAAGGCAAGGCAATACCCGTCCGGGGGCCTAGACGCATCTCAAAATTAGCGTCATGGTGACCAGATGCCATTTTATGAATATTTTGGAAAGTTGAATATTACCAAAAAGTAGAAAAGGAAATAGTCTCCACCTTGATAGACACGAATTAAGAATTTTATGAATTTTGGTAATTATTTAAAAGGCCAAAAAGGAAAGGCAATTAACATCAACAAGGTGACCGCCAATTCAAGAATTGGCGACTTTGTAGAGAGGCGTTAATTCTTCAAGAAGACGAAGTTGGGACAAAGTCGGAGTGGAGAAGAATATGCATCTCGGGTGGAAGACATGTCCTCAAATACGCGTCCAGATAGCTGACGTGAATTAAGAAAATAGTGCCTTTTCAAAAAAGCATTAATTCAATAATTTATATGAATAAAGGAATACGCCTCCACCATCCCAGACGCGTTCAAGAATGGGTGACTTTTCAAATTGACGTTAATTCATTAAATAAATCAGGCCAAAAATGATAAGAAATGAATATGCGTCCCCTATGGTGGATGCGAATTTATGGGGGGTCGACTCCTTCCTGGTCCTACGTCAACTCAGAAGAATTAGGGTCAATTTCAACAAGCGTTAATTCTTTAGGAGGAAAATTGGCGTCCACTAGTCTGACGCCAATTCTGAATAGCCCCGAAAAATTGGAGAAAAACCTAGGAAAAATCAAGAAAAATAGGGGGAAATGGGGAAAAGTCTAAAAAAGCTGAATGATCAAGAAAAATAAGGAAAACCACTCAAATAAGTCAATTTGAGGGTCAAATTGGGGCATCGCAATGCTATAGGAGATGTTTTCAAGATGATGTCAATTTTGGCGTGTCTATAGCTGCCCCGCCTTGGCATCTACTTTGTAAGGGAGCGACACAGAATGGAATGAAATAGAATGGAAAGGAATGGAGTGTAATGAAGTGTAATGGAGTGGCACGAACTGAAAAGTAGATGCTAAGGTGTTATGAGACACGTAATCAACACCACTTGATAAGAATTGATTCCTGAGATCGAGATGCAGCAATCTTGAGGAGATTCAATGAAAGCAATAATTATTTGGATAAAGAAGGGAGTGTGCACGCGGGCACGAAGGAGAGATAAAAGAAGGTGATCAACATCTAATGTGGTGGAAGTACCCCAGGTGACAAACTTGTAGGTTTCACCATTGGAGAGCAGTTACGAGCCAATGTGGATGTGCTGCAGCCAAGGTGGATGAAAGGAAAAGATATTGAATAACGGGAGGAATTCTAAACAAAGGAGTTTACAAGGAAACAGCCCAAAATAGCGACAAGGCGAATTGAGGACTCAATTCAGCATGGAATATCTCATATCTTGAAAATTAAGGATCAATTGACTCTCAAAATCGAGCTTTTAGAATGATTTTCCAAGGTTAATTCAAAGTTCTACATGAATGCATGATGTGTTTAAAGGGAAAATTAAAGTAAATTAAAATAGAAAATAATCAAGGATAATATTGTTAAGCTGCCTAGACTGAGTCAAGACACCAATTTGTTAGCTGGTACTAAGCTGAAGCCCGTTTATCCGTGCATCAATTCATAAAAGGGAACCATCGTCCCCAGTCTTGGATGGCTCAACGGCCTATCCGTGTGACTAAGATTCCTCTGAAATAATCATTATTTTTGATGGAGGGGAACTCAAATTCCAGATGTATCAAAGCCACAAGGTCCTTGATATAATCTAATAGCATAGATAACATTTAGTAAAAATGTATACAAGGAAGATGGTGAAGCAATGAGCATGAAGGGGAGCTGAGAAATGCAACACAATCAATCACCGTGGGACTAGGATGATGCCTAGACAGTGGGACCAAAGAGCTTCTTCCTATGCTCAAAATTTGTGAGACAACAAGCAATGAATTAACATGAAAAGCATAGCAAGCATAGTATGGAAGGCAAAATAGCATTGGTTCCGGAGGAAGAGAGTAGAAAGGGTCGCGATGCCCCGATAAGTCCGGAGGTTCCGGAGGGGAAAAGTAAGAAGGGAGAAGAGGCAGGGAATTCGGAGGTCCCAGAAATAAAGATGAAAGATAAGAAGGAGGATGGTAAAGATCCGGAGGTTTCGGAGAAAGAGGTGAATTGAAAGGAATATAATGTGGAGGATCCGAAGGTTTCGGGGGAAGAAAAGGGACACGATGTCCTAGGAGAACAGGAAAATCTGGAGGTTCCGGAAGAAGGAAATTGGAGGGGACACGATGTCGGGTAAGGATAAGGGAATGGAAAGAATCAGGTGGTTCCGGAGGAATAAAGTGAGAAGGGGCGCATTGCCCTGGGGAAAGAGACGAAGAATCCCGAAATTCTAGAAGACCGGGAAGATACGGGTTTGGAAACCCAGGAAAGAAAGAATGCAAATGAATGCAATGCAAGGGATGCATGGAATGCAACAAACACAAGGAATGAGAATATGGAAAAGCCCAACGGGTGGCCCATGGTAAGAAATTGATGGTTAGTAAGGATGTAGGTGGAAAGGAATAGATTATAAGTAGATCAATGGAAGGCCCCTCCTTGTTCTCCATTTGCGCACATGCCCACTGCTCCCTTTTACTCCTTTGGCCCATTCGCGTTTGGGCCGTTCGCGTTCGGCCCGTTCGCGTTTTGGCCTCCCCCCCATTTTTTTTATTGAGCTGGGGTGCACCGGCGTAGGGCCTCACTACGTCGATGCATCCTTCATCAGTGCCATCATTTTTTTGTAAAACGCCAAGAGACGGCCAACGACTTTGCACGAGATCTCCCCGCTTCAGTATCAAACAAATTCACTATTCTTATTTTGAGAACTATTTTATTTAAGTAAAATATTAATAGAAATTGAATATCCTTCCCTTAGCCTTTAGCGCTTTGCTTTCTTTTTCATGCCCTTTGTTTTGTCAGGGGTACATGGCCCGATGCATTTGTACTATCTCTCTCTTACTAATAAAATTTCTATCTAAAGTTATTTTAGTGGAGTGAGACTATGTCTCTTTTTTGAAGTGGTCTGCACTCTCGTAAAATTTCCTAGATAGTTACATAAAAAATAATTAAAAGAACTATGCTTAAACAATTTCCTCTCGTTCATGAACTGAATTGAGGCAATCCTAAACACTGGAGTAGATTTCAGGAACAGGGATACAAAAGGTACCCGGATACCCAGTTATGATCCCTCCCTCCCTCTCCTATATTTGAAGGGTACAATTTTTTTAGTTTCAAGATAAAGATAAAAAAGAAAAAAAAGTTTACATTTGTCAAACTTTAGAAGCGAGTCAAGTTGCTGTGAGAATGGATTTTATCTTTTATTTAATTTTAGTTGTTTATTTATTTTATTTTAGTTGAAGGTTTTATTTAAGCGCGTGGCCGTGCCAGTCACAGAGTGACGAGTTTATTATTCATATTGTCTGACAAATCAGACGAAGGTTGATATCGTGTCGGGACCCAAGACCCGCCGTACCATGAAGGCTACAACGTTAATTACATCCTTCCGATCAGAAAGGACAACCCTTGATTAATCGCCAAAATAGAGGGACCCTGGGGCTGAATAATTTGAAAGAGAACATGAGTTGGAAGCCCTTTTATTGAATAAAATATAATTTAATCATGCAGTCAAGCAAATGGTGATATGATGTTTATTTGGGTAGATCGACTCCCGGTACGAGGCGGAGAACTTAGATCCGAAGATCACCTCACACTTAGTGATAGCTTCTAGTCAGACTGAATCTGACCTTTTGCAAATCACCACTTTATATACCAAGGAGTTGAAACAAATTAGCATCTAGGATTTATGCCCTTATATATGTATGCGTATACATGTGTGAACATGTGTAGGTGGATTAGCATATAGAGGTTTATTTCCTTATTCTGAATTGTATGTAGAAGTCAGCTATCAATTATTTTGAAAACTTGGTGTCGGTTAATTGAAAATGCACTAATATTGCATTATCCAGCCACTTATTTGTTTATTAACATGTTATGTTCTGGGAGATTTTGGTAGCACCTCCCCCTAACCTGAGATATGTTAGGGGAAGTATGAGAGGCTCGTCCATAAAGTATCAAGACGGTCCCCTGACAGGTAGTCATGCCTAAAGGGCAATCTCATGCCCCATGATAGGTGGAGGAACCCGAGGGCCAGCCATCTAAGAAATCCCGGTCACCCGTGAGGTTGTTGCTCATTGCTTGCCTTTTTGTTGTGGAACCACCTTTATCATTGCAGTACATGCATGTGGGTTCATGAGGAGAACCAGTATGACCACGCTCAGACGAGTTCGCATATCACTGGGACAATGTATGCCAGGGGAGGGCATTTGTTATTGATTAATTCCCTTCGTCGGGTACTTTGCTCTTACAATTCAGGATGGATAGCCGTGGAGCTGTTACCACCATAGGGGATGGGAATCGAGCAAAAAGTTGAGGAAAACCCGATGCTGAGTTGGAAACGAAACTCTGATTTCTAAGAATATTTCGACAGCATCTCCCCCTACCCCAGAATATATTGAGAAAGATGTATAGGAGGCTCATCCACAGCAAACTGAGACAAACTCCGAAGAAAGACAGGCATGCCAGAACGGCAGCCCGGACCCTGTAACGGGTGTTAGATCTCTGAGGACTCACCGTCTAAGAGATCTGTGTCACTCGAGGGTTATCAATCATATCATGTCGGCCGTGTCAACCCATTTCGACGCTATGGCATACAAATAAGGGGGGCTCCGAGAGTGCCAGTATAACCATGGGTCAGTGGGTCTAGATAAGTCGGGGCACTGTTTGCCAACTAGGTGGTTTACTATTTACCTGGGTGTTGAACAAATGTATAACATGTGTAACTCCATTGTTTTGATAATGGCTGACTATGTATGTTGGGCTTATGTATAATATTCTTTTGTTTCAATGATGTCTGACTATGATTCATTAATATAGTTTGACCTACATTTGATAGAGACAAACACTCATGCATTTAAGGTCAAGCCCACACTGGCATCAAAGTGTGTTTGCAAAGATAGAAAGAAATCAAGTAAGTCACACAGATGAGGCATTAGGCTGCACAAGAAAAAAGGACCAAGGTCGATGCAAGAAGGCCAAGGAAAATGACTACGGTCCTTGCATGTCTTTATTGCGATACAGCAAAGGAAGATCAGTGCACATCCAAGGCTAATCAGTATCAGGTCGGTGCAAGTTTCTATTACAATGAACTAAGGTCTGAGCACATAAGAATATCAAGGTTCGTGCAACCCCTGGCCAACACATATCAGGCCTGTGCATGTTTACCTTATGGCAAGGCAAAGTCTGTGCAATGTTGCTCAAGGTCCAAACATCAAGGTCTGAGCATACTCCAATCAAGGGCTGAATTAGAAAGAAAATATCTCGACACCTTCGGATGACAACTCTGCACATAAAACATGTGTCGACACATCAGACAAATGTCTCGACACCTCAAGAAGAAATCAGCTGAAGCAGAAGCCATCCTCAAGACCGTTCAAAGGAATGTCTCGACACATTGACAGGAATGTATCGACACATCTAGGTCCAACCAGAACATGTATGAAATCAACCTGAAGCTATTCTGTCTAAGACTCTGGACTCACTTATGTCTCGACACACTAAGTGAAAAGTGTCGACACACTCATGCGAAAATCTCTGCACATTGGCACTTCTATCTCGACACCCTCATGCGAGAACTCTGCTCATGGCTCACATGTTCCGAAACCTTTTGGTGTTGTCTTGACACATCAGCCATGGATCTTCAAGACACTCACTAAATGTCCCAACACACTGAGTGTAAAATGTTGACACATCAACGTTCAACCAGAACGTGTTTTGAAATTGGCAGAAGCTATCTTCAAGGCTTTCAAAGGGATGTCTCGACACACTTCTAGGAAAGTGTCGACACACCCTTGTTCTTTCAGAAATCCTCAAGTCAATAAACTGTCAGATCAGTGGACCATCCAGAGAGAGAAAAAGGAACCGTAAATCATCAAAATCAAGGATTTTGGGGTCTGGATCATGTCCCAGGGCTTGACTTTTTGCTCAACCATCTTATCTTTCATTTATCTACCTTTTGGAGATGGTTATGTCAGAAATCCAGCTGGAAGAGCCACTTCAGTCTACCGCGATGTCAGTCTTATTTGTCTCTTGTCCAGACTGTCTGCTGCTTGGAATAGGACACTCCGCAGTCTGCCATTATCTCACTGTGGATCAATGGGTTGTCCAACCAACCACTATACGCAGAAGAGTACACCTGTGTAGAATGAGAAGACTGCTTATCTGAGAGAGATTTAGTGTGAATATCTGATGCCGTCTAAAGGGAGATATGGTCTGCTTCATCCCACTATCTGCCAACGTACCTTCCTTGTACTAAAAGCTGGGCTCAGCCAATGGAAGATAGCAGGCCTGTAGGAGCATTTGGAAGATAGCAGGCCTGTAGGAGCATTTAATGAAAAGATCTCCAAGCATCCAAATGAGAAGACTCAGTCACTTCTTCCAGGTGCTGCTACCGTAGAACATGGAACTTGCCTGGAAGACTCCAAGCTCTCACTTCACCCTGGCGCATGCTTCAAGGGAAATTATGAAGGGAAAAATATAGCCAGTACAATAGTCCATCAGAAACTTCTTGGCGCCATTTTTTCCCTTGCTTTTCAAACTAGTTTTAACCTATTTATACCAAGCTTACTCAATTGAAGCTGCTGCTGCTACTGGGTCCACACAGTGCCACGCTCTAGACCAACCTCCAAAAACATTCCTAAGAAAGCGTGAGAGCAGCCCCAGCACTTGGTTGACATAGTCCAGTGCTGTGAGTAGTAGTAGAAGAAGAAGAGAGCAGCCTTGAGAGAGAAGACAAACCATGCAGGCTACCAGTGTTTGAAGAAAAGGATCCTTTGATCCAACCTTGTAGCTGCAGCCACCATCTCTGTTGTCTTGATCCATTCTCTTAGCTGGTGTCTACAAAATCTCTATTCCTTCTCCACTGCACTTCCAGTATTCAATTTCTATTTGTTACGGTTAGTCTATCACCAATACATCTAGATTTTCTGATCCCCTGTTTTAGGGACCGAGTTCCCTCTGTGGTTTCAGAGGAAGAGAGGATCAGATCCTCTGGGTGATTTAAGCTGTTAGTCAGTAGTAAGCAAGATGTGTTGCTCAGCTGTGTAAGCAAGCTGTGTTGCTCAGTTATGTAAGCAAGCTGTGCTGCTCAGCGGATCAAGCTGTGTGTCAGTCAGAAAGCCACACCGAGTCTGGTGTGGGGTGGACTTAGGTTATGGGCTAACAACCGAACCACCTTAAAATCCTTGTGTTGTGGGTTGTATACATTGTGAGCTTGTTCTATAACTTCTATCCCCATTTCACAAGTTCGTGTGCTACTTACGCTATTTATTTTCACTGCACACTCAAGCGTTCTGCTTGCACAATAGTCTCATATTGATCCTCCTGCTATCGTTGCTAACGTGCATCTTCTCAAGTGTCTGCAGCACTCTTGCTTACAGACACTTGAAGCATCTCCCTAGTAGAGGAGGGTATCACGATGAGTGAGCAGTCTGATGTCCCCTATGTCTTTAGACGAATTAGCTCCTTGGGTTGCCTGCTGCACCATTGCACACAAGTATCAAGGTGAAAGCTTTGCCAAGAGAGTTCACCTCGTTTAACACTCATGCACCTTAGTGATCACCTCAGTTCTCACACACTAAGCAAGTCATTTCACACTCAGCTACTCTGATCTAAGATCTTTGTGGTTCGGATCCGTAGAAGGTGTGTCGACCTGCCCGCTGGGAGTGTCGACCTGTGGTGTTCACATACCCAGGATCCGTAGAAGGTGTGTCGACCTACCCGCTGGCGGTGTTGACCTATTTGAACTGAGCATCGTGCTTTAACATTATTACTTGATCCATTCCTATCTATTCCGCTATGCTATGTGTCTAAGTGTTTTATTGGTTTATAGGAGTGATTCATGTGTTTAGGGTTCAAGTTTTAAATAGGTCATAGCTATCAATAGGATCTATTCAACCCCCCTTCTAGATCTGATTGGACTCTATAGGACCCAACAATTGGTATCAGAGCCTAGCTCTGCTATTCCTAGATCCTACGATATGTAGGGAAAGATCCCAGTGCATTTTGAGAAAATGGCTTCATCTGCTAAAGATGCTTCGAAGGTTTCTCCGCCTATGTTTGATGGTTCAGATATTTCGATATGGCTGAGAGAAATGTACGTCTATGTCAAATTCACAGATCCACAATTGTGGAACCTTATATACATTGGTCCAAATGAGCTGCCATCAGATTTAAATGTATGGTCAGTTGAACATAAGACCTAACATGACAATAACCTTGCTGCACTCAACTTAAGCAAAGCTGCGGTTGATGACAGATTACTTGATCTTGTGTCTACCTGCAGCACGGCTAAGCAAGTTCTGGAAGTGTTGATGAACATCCATGAGAAAGAAGATCACGAGCATCAATGCCTTATGGCTGACCGATCAGAGCAGTTGTCACGCCCCGAGCCTTTATGACAGCGGAAGACTCGCTCGAGAAACGCGAACAGCTGGCATGGTAAGTCTCTTGCAAGTAAGAACGATCAGAGCGCAAGACAATCACATACATAAATACAATTGCACAATATTTACTCAAACTCTAACTTTATTTCATAATAATCAAATTCAATACTCAAATATAATCATTAATTCCACTTATTCCAATATACCAGACTCAAGAAAATAGGAAAATTACACAGACTCAATCTAAACAATTTAGACTTCCTAAGTCTTCACTCTCATCTTGACAATACTTTCATTCGCTCTCGGACCCGCTACTTGTATAACCCGAATCTGAATTCGAATCACTTCCATCTCCTGAAAAGATTGGAAATAGGTAATGAGCACACTTGCCCAGTAGGTATCTTCGCATCAACATGAATACACTATTAAAGTAATTAACAATTTAGCTCTAAAGAATAAGGTAGAATCATGCGAATGCGATCAATCACGCGTTTAAACCAAGTAACAAGACGATCATGTAAGATAGAATGAGAGCAAGTATGAACTAGCAAGAATGAAACAAGAACATGATATGGCCTTTCATGAACAAGAATGTAACGAGAATGTACTAGCAAGCCACATAATCATCACTACAGTATCTTTTGCTTATGAGCAAGTACATCATGAATTTTTATGGAATATCAAGCAAGAAAGCCATGTCGTGTCGTGGATTTTCACTTATTTATAAAGAAAGTACTCCGAGCGCAATGCGACGCCAGTAGCATCATACCCCATGGTTTATAATAGTATGTTTCCGACAATCAGTTGAGGGGACTAGCATAGAGCCCTTGAACACAATCAGTGCTCGATCGCATCTTCAAGTATAAATCAAGTTTTATTCACGCATGTAACAATAAAGTATTGCCAAGAATGTACAATTCCAACAAGCTCTTGATAACGATAATTCAATAAATGATTGTTTCAATAAGAATCATGAGAAATCAAGAATGACTTAAGCAAGGTTATGCTTATAGAAATAAATCGACAGCATAACAATACATTCTTTATCTTTCATTCATTATATTAGGTTCCTTGATCAATATGATAAGTTCTAGATCATCAAGAGTCTATTTAGAACCTTGGAGTATCAACTCTTGGTCAATCCTTGGGTTAAAATACTCAAGTAGTGTGACGGTCGTGTACTGGGCCGTTACATGATGTGACACTCCAGTATTGGGCCGTTACATTAGTCTGAATCCAGAACTAAGAAATCGGACTCAGTGGAATGTGACGGTCGTACATTGGGCCGTTAGATGCTCCTGACGGTCCAGTGTAGAGCCGTTACATTACCGATAAGCAAAAACATCGATAGTGTAATCTAATCAATGGGCTTTAATGGTACAACTAACTCGACATCCTAGTGGGAATCCCAGGCTCGCAGAGAATTACGGAGGTCTTGAAACAAGATTTCCTAGTCCATTGGAAGGAATATCCAATAGAGAGGTTCTCATGTCCAAGAATAGTGTTCCTATAGTGCAAAGTGAACTAAATGGACAACATACCGGAATATGCGCCATGTACTTAAAGAAATGACTCTATAGATGAAAAAGAATGTGTAACAATATGAAACCATGAGAAAACTCTGTCAATACAACATTTGAAAAAAATCATGATTTAGAATACAAAACTATAGAGTTTTAGCCGATGAAATTAACATAACTTAAAATAATCCTAAGACACATTAACCATGCAATTTGATTATGAAACAGTAACTAAACTTAAAGTCATGATAACATGTCCAAACTTAACTATCTAAGCTTATTTATAAGTAAACTCTAACTGGTTATCATTCTGCCTCGGGCTGACAGAACACAGTGCCTGACGGTCTAGGATAGGCACGTTACAGTATTGTGACGATTTATCGAGGGGCCGTTACAGTGGTGTAACGCTCCTGCTAGGGTGCGTCAGAGACAATAGAACAAATAAAAACACAACAGAATGTGATGGTCTATCGTAAGGCCGTTACATGCATGTGACGGTCTCACGTTAGTGCGTCAGAGAACTTGCTGGCAGTAAACTAAAGTGAAGGTTTATGAAAACATAACATGCCTGGAAATCAACATATTACCACTGTCCTAGTCATGATAACGATGCATTGGCCAACTATATGCAAGGGTTTAGTGAATAGACAAGATAATACATTTTAATTTCCATTTTGGGCTAAGAGATGCATGCATGTATAAAACTATGAAATCATGAAATTCTTAGTCTATAATACATGAAATCAAGCACAATCAGAGGGCTTTTATCCCTAACAATTTTTTTTTGCCAATCATGAGATAACCTTCCTCTTCTAAAACCTTTAAACTTCAAATTTGATGCTAGGTGCTACCCTTAGTCCCTTGTACTTCTTGTGATAAATCAACAACTTCAATCTACTCTATTTCTCAACCTCTTGACCTAAGGATGTGAAATTTTGAGGGTAAGGAGATGAGACTATTGGTTACAAAAAGTTCTAAAGGATTGAACTCTAATTATCTCGTTTAGACGTCCTAATCTCTGGATCTTCAGGGGTCATGCGTTCAGATTCTTAGGTTGCTAAGGTTGAATCAGCAACTTTGGAAGCTTCTATCTCCTTTGTTGCTTGATCTCCTAGCACGAAATTTGGAGAGCTATTAGTCTATATTATACTAAACAAAATCTTCTAAATAACTTACCCGAAATTATGACTGCATACCTTGATTCTTCATGGGCCAAAAGTAATGGTCGCTCAGTTCAGAACTAGGTCCTATTTATAGGATTTTGGTTAGGATTTCAAGATTAGATCGATTCTAGATGTTGTGCCCCTGTGGTTTTGATGTCAACAAGCACTATGAGTATGAATGATTGATTGAGCATCTTATTTGCATGTCATTCCATCGAACAAGTTGTGTGCATATTCATCGTGCGTTGACGCTGTATGGGCACTGCGTTTACGCGGCCAATTGTGTGTTCTAGCATTAACTATGTAGAAACACATGCATACTCGGTGCATTGTTAGTTCTCCTGCACATTGTATCGGTGCAATATCTGCCATATGCATACACTACATCGGTGCATTCATCAGTTCAAAAGGCCAAAACATACTCAGTGCATGTGTGCATCTTTCTCAACAAAGTATGTACACTCTTCGATGGCATGTTTGTGCATCTTTCACAACAAAGTTTGTATAGCCCATGTTCTTCACGCATACACATAGTCAGTGCATCGATTTGGCTCACGCATACACATAGTCCGTGCGTCGCTTTGCCTCATGCATACACAAATACACATAGTCCGTGCAACTCTTGGTGCTGCAGGGACACAAGTATGTACAACCTTTGCATACTGCATTACACAAGTTGGTACATCGTCTTG
Organism: Amorphophallus konjac; assembly: GCA_022559845.1. Taxonomy (NCBI): domain Eukaryota; kingdom Viridiplantae; phylum Streptophyta; class Magnoliopsida; order Alismatales; family Araceae; genus Amorphophallus; species Amorphophallus konjac. The sequence continues at coordinate 114,468,009 of CM040128.1, read as the reverse complement.
TCCCATGCACACACAAGTCTGTACACATCTCGGTGGCATGCCTGAGCATTCCTCTTTTAATGTGCATACTTTCCTATATGCATACTGCATTACACGCCATCAAGTCTGTACATGCTTTGTTCAAATCTTGAACTAACTCGATGCATCCTTCTCTTTTCCTTCAGATTGATTCAAACTGATAATAAGTCTGACCTGACAGGACTTCTGTTCGAGGAATCTAAGAAGGGCACATAACTCGAGAATGAAAGAAAGAGCCAGGATCATGACACGTGGAATGCAATGATGCTATGATGTTGACACGTGACCTAGATATTCGGGCGGGAATCGTGATGACCACACGCCCTGCCTGTTTATTGCTCTATAAATAAGAAGCTTCTTCCTAAGGAGCAAACCGATCAAAATTGGGAACTTACCTGAAAAAGCAGAAGCAGAGAGAGCCTGCACGATCCAGAGAGAAGTGAAAGAGAAGAAAGAGAGAAGAAGAGAAGGAGAGAGTTGAGAGAGAGGAGTCTGAGAGATTTACTTTGAATGTTTGTTCATCAGTCTCTCGGTTCAGATACCAGAGCTGAGATTGCTCATTGTGAGCTACATTCCCTTTGGGAGTTTCGTGTTTTTCGTTTGTTTCTTCCTTATTTTATGAAACCTTGTTTTCAAGCTGTGTGTCAGCAGAGCAAGCTGTGATGCTCAGCGGGCAGAGGAGGATTCCTCTGGATGGGTGAAGCTATAAGTCCCCAGCGGTTTGCAGAGGAGGATTCCTCTGGACGGCATAGGCTGTAATGCCCAGCTGTCTGTAGGGTTGTGACCTCGAAGCTGTGGAGCAGCGAAGCTGTGTATCAGCGGTTGAAGCCACATTCCGGTTTGGAGTGTGGGGTGGACGTAGATCTCGGGTTTGAGATCGAACCACCTTAAAAATTTCCTGTCTACTGTGTGTTTGTCGTGCGAATTGTTGTGCATCTTGATTATCTCTTCCATCTGTAGTAGATGCATGTTTAAGATCGTTTAAGTTCTGGTCTGCTAGAGTTGGCTTTCTGTGATCGCTTTCGCTTATCTTTCTGCAGTCCAGCAGCAGTTTATTTTATTTCTGCACTTGAAACTGCTGCAGTCGATTTTATTGGGTGACTGATCTATTCACCCCCCTCTAGATCGTTCATAGACTCTCATCAGTTGGTATCAGAGCCTAACTCTTTTTCAAGGACTAACATCCTAAAGAGGAACGGCCATGAACGCTAAGGCAATGACAGCAGAAGGACATTCAACCTCCAAGCCTCCATACTTCAACGGCTCTAACTACGCCTACTGGAAGAATAGAATGCAGGTCTTTCTGAGGGCGAAAGACTACGAGATCTTGAGGGTAGTGAGTAAGGGACCGTTCGAACTACACGAGAATGAAGAGGTTTGGACGAGAGAGGAAATTAGAAAGTCTACTTTGAACTAGAGTGCCGTCAACTCTATTCAGTGCGCACTTCATCCCACTGAATTCTCCAAAGTTTCATCTTGCAAAACTGCCAAGGAGATGTGGGACACACTGGAGGTTATCTACGAAGGGACCTCACAGGTGAGAGAGACCAAGGTGAATATGTTGGTCTCTTAATATGAAGCATTCCGGATGAAGCCCGGTGAGACCATGACTGAGATGTATGCTCGTCTGATGATCATAAAAAACGGTCTGAGGAATTTGGGAAAGAGCTATTCCGACTACGAGATTGTAAGGAAGATCCTGCGGTCTCTGACTCCTGTCTGGCACACAAAGGCGACAGTGATCGAGGAGTCAAGAGATCTTCAGACGATGAAAGTTGACGAGCTGATAGGTTCTCTAATGGCATATGAGATGAAACTTCCCAAAGCTGAGGAGCTCGAGAACAAAAAGAAACCAATCGCGTTGAAGGCTAGCTCTAGCAGAACAAGTAGATCCAGCCACATTGGATCATCAAGCGAGCAGAGCAGCCTCTCTGGGTCAGAAATCGATGGAGACCAACTTGCTATGCTGACCAGAGAGTTTAGGCGATTCTTGAGAAAGGAAGGTAGAAATTTTGACCGAAGACAATTCAGCGGCCGATGACATAACATGTATAGGTCTAACCCTGCAAAGAAACCTAATACTAATGTTTGCTATCACTGCAGGAAGGCCGATCATATGAAGGCCGATTATCCAGAGCTCCAGAAGAAAAAGGAGAAACTAAGGAAGAAAGCTAGAAAAGGAAAAGCCATGATTAGTACTTGGAGCGATGAGGACGAGGGCACACTGAGCACCACCTCAGAGAGCGAGGATGAAGAAAAGCCAGTATGCCTGATGGCCAAAAGTGACAAAGAAGAAGAAGAAGACTCAGATGAGGTATCCTCTCCCTTTGAGCACTATACAATTTCTGATTGGGAGGATGCCTACGGAGACTTGCTAGATAAATTGGATGATATTTGAAAGGAGAACAGGCATTTGAAGAAGAAAGTAAACTCACTTATGAATGATAAAACCATGTCTGATAAAATTGCCTGTCTACAATCTAAAAATGATAGTTTAAAAATTTCATGTGCTGAATCTGATGATTTGAAGCATGCTTTAATAGATTCTAGAAAGGAAAATGAATGGTTAAAGAATGTTATTGATGATTTGAAGTTGAGAGTTCAAATGTTTGAAAATGAAGCAAAAATTTCAAATGAGAAATATGAAGCTGTTTTGTGTGTGAATTCTGAATTAAAGAAAACAGTTGAAAATTTAGAGAAAGAAAATGTTGATAAAAGGAAAATAATAGAAAATATGACCCAAGGCACAGATAATCTCAATGCTCTGTTAGGGTCGAAGGTGAATTTCAGAAAAGAAGGTCTTGGATTCAACTCAACTCCCACGAAAAGCCTTGCCGTGAAAACCATATCATTTGTGGCAGAGAAAAAGAAGGGACCTCTCATAAAAATGGTTAGTGAAAATTCTGTTTCTAAAAATGTTAATTCGAAAATGTCCAGTGCCAAGGACAAGGGTAAACAGAAGGTTGGTGTGCCTAGCAGATCCTGCCCTTCACCCAAAAGTAAGTCTCAGGTTCGGGGTCAGCCTCCAAGCAAATCTAAACCCCAGGGCAAGGCCACCAAGTCTCCACCACCATCACCTATCCAGAAGAAGATCCAACATAAACCTGTACAGAAGTCTAGTGGGTCAAAAATGCAAGGGAGACCTAATGCTGCTTGGGGTCAAACCAGCCATACTCACCAGCCCAAGGTCCAGACCTATTACACTTATCCTCAGAAACAGCCACAACCATTCTATAGGAATGGATGGAATCAAGTCCAGGGGAGGTCTAGATATCAATCTTTTCCCACTCACTGGCATAGACCTCATTTTGCTAGCTGGGTTGGTCAGTCTAGGACATGGGGTCCTAATAGACAGGTCTTCTTTGGTCAGCCTAGGACCACTGCAGGACGCAATTATCTGAGTACCTATTGGCCTAGGCATTGGCACAAAAATAATCATGCTGCTAATAAAGATGGTGCCAGAATTCAACAAAAACCATAGCACCAGAAGAAGAAAGTTCAATCAGTTGGTGCTGAGAAAAAGAAAAATGATGAAAAGAATGTTAGGAATTCTACTAAGCCAACCATGTCTAGACAAATGTGGATTCCTAAACAATTACTATCTTGCTTAAATTGTTCTGTTTCTGCTTCGGAGCCCAAATAGTTTTGCGTTCCAAAATTCTCTACCTGATTGTGATTGCAGGTATGCCTGGCAGCCAGGAGCAATATGTGGTATCTTGATAGTGGCTGCTCCAGGCATATGACAGGAGACAAGGCCAAATTTTGCATGTTGACTGAGAAGAATGGAGGTCTTGTCACCTTCAGAGGAAATACAAAGGGTAAAATCATCGGGTCAGGTAAGGTAGGTAAGTGTACTACCTGTTGCATTGAAGAAGTACTGCTGGTTGATGGTCTTGCATATAACTTGCTTAGTATCAGCCAGCTCTGTGATAAAGGACACAAGGTAGTATTTGATTTTCATTGTTGCAAAATCACTGAACCTGATTTCGATGTAGTTAAATTCTCAGGAAAAAGGGTGAATAACATTTATTTGGTAGATTTAGATGATTTAGCTCATTCTAATCTTTGCCTCACTGCAAATAAAGATGATTTAGCATTTTTGTGGCATCGTAGATTAGGCCATGCCAGCTATACTATTTTGCATAAATTGTTAGAGGACTCCCTGAAATTTCTTTCAAGAAGAAAAATAAGGTGTGTGGTGCTTGTACACAGTCCAAGCAGACTAGAAAGTCATTTAAATCAAGAACTGAAAACATGTCCCTTAAACCTTATGAGCTGATACATATGGATTTATTTGGACCCACACAATCAGTCAGCTTGTCAGGGAGGAGATATGGATATGTCCTAGTTGATGACATCTCTAGGTATACTTGGGTCTTTTTTCTTACACATAAAAATGATGCATTCATAGAATTTTAGGAGTTCTATTTGAAAATAAAATAGAAAAATGAAAATTCAATTGAAAATATTTTATCTGATCATGGAGGTGAGTTTAAGAATTCACAATTTGATGAATTTTGCAGGGTCAATGGGATTACTCATCGGTTCTCCTCACCAAGGACACCAGAGCAAAATGGAGTGGTGGAGAGGAGGAACCGGACTCTTGTGGAGATGGCCCGAACACTCCTAGTTGAAGGTGGCCTACCAAGAAAATTTTGGACAGAAGCAGTTAATACTGCATGTCATGTAATAAATAGAGCCATGGTAAGGCCGTTCACTCAGAAAACACCCTATGAAATCCTCAAGGGTAAGAAACCTTCAATTGCTCACTTTAAGGTTTTTGGATGTAAATATTTTATCCATGTTAATGATAAAAGAGATCTTGATAAGTTTGAACCTAAAAGTGATCTGGGCTTGTTCCTAGGATATTCTGAAACCACTAGAGCATATAGGGCGTACAATTCAAATTCTAAAACTGTTGAAGAATCTCCACATGTAGTCTTTGATAAGTCCCTGACTAAATCTGGCAATGGTCTGTGCAGGAAAGAAGATGATGGAGAAATATTGAATGAAAGACAATCGGCAGACCAATCAGATCAAGAAGAAGAGCCAGAAGAAAACAATGCAGAAGAGCCTGCTGTTCAGGGGGAGGTAAATGAACATCAAGGTAACCAAGTTATCAATATCAAATTTTTAAGAGATCATCCAGTAAGTAATGTCATTGGTAACCTAAATGAACCCCCTAGGACTAGAGGCTACTTTAGAGCTCAGCATGAATTAAATACATATGCATTGGTTTCTCATGTAAAACCCAAGTCCATTGACAATGCCTTAAAGGATGTGCATTGGATCAATGCCATGCACGAGGAGCTTAATCAGTTTGATAGGAACAAGGTGTGGCACCTAGTCCCACCTCCTGATCATGGGACTGTCATTGGAACTAAATGGGTTTTTAGAAATAGAACTGATAAGCAAGGTAATGTAGTAAAGAATAAAGCCAGACTTGTTGCTCAGGGGTACAACCAGGAATTTGGAATTGACTTTGAAGAGTCATTTGCCCCTGTAGCCAGGATAGAAGCTATCAGAATTTTGTTAGCTTATGCATGCTCCCTTGGAATAACTCTCCAGCAGATGGACGTAAAATCTACCTTTCTCAATGGGGAAATTAAGGAGAATGTCTATGTCCATCAACCTCTTGGCTTTGAATGCTCAGATTTCCCTTCTTATGTATATAAGTTGAATAAAGCTCTCTATGGTTTGAAGCAAGCTCCTAGAGCTTGGTATGACAGGCTCAGCAAATTCCTTACCGAGAAGAAGTTCTCGAGATGTGAGATTGACCAAATGTTGTTTACAAAGGTAAGTCACCCTGACATACTTATTGTTCAGATTTATGTGGATGACATTATTTTTGGTTCAACTAACCCAAAGATGTGTAAGGAATTTTCTGACTTAATGACACAATAGTTTGAAATGAGCTCAATGGGTGAGCTGAAACTCTTTCTTGGATTGCAGGTGACTCAAACCAAAGATGGAACCTTTATTACCCAGTCCAAATACATTAGGGACTTCCTGAAGAAATACAAGCTCGAAAACCTCAAGGACATTACAGCTCCAATGGGTACCTCTACAAGTCTTGATGAAGATACAAAAGGTAACCCAGTGGATCAAAAGCTGTATAGAGGTATGATCGGATCCCTTTTGTACCTCACTGCATCTAGGCATGATATATAATTTGCAGTATGTTTATGTGCTAGATTTCAGGCTAGTCCTAAGGAGTCTCATTTTAGTGCAGTGAAAAGGATCTTTAGGTATCTGTCAGGCACCCAAGAACTTGGTCTTTGGTACCCTGCTAGGTGTGAGTTAGAGCTTATAGCTTACACTGATGCAGACTATGCTGGGTGTCAGATAGATAGGAAGATCACTAGTGGATATTGCCAATTCCTAGGTGGTTGCTTAGTATCTTGGGCCTCTAAAAAGCAACACACTGTAGCACTCTCCACTGCAGAGGCAGAATATGTTGCTGCAGGGAATTGTGCTGCCCAGGTACTATGGATTAGATATCAGCTCTCAGATTATTAGATAAATCTGGGATGCATTCATCTTCTATGTGATAACACTAGTGCCATCTACCTTACTAAAAATCCTGTTCACCACTCTAGGACTAAGCACATTGATATTAAACATCATTTTCTTAGAGATGCTGTGAGCAAAAGTAAAATTGAATTAGTCTTTGTTGAAACTAAAAAACAAGTTGCTGATATTTTTACAAAACCTCTTGGAAATAAAAGATTTAGATATCTAAGAAGAGAACTGGGGCTTTGTAAATTTCAGCAGGCAAATGACTAATTTTTTCTCTCTTGAAATGTCTTTTAGAGTGCTTGAAATAATTGGGTTTGCCTATTCTTGAACCTATGAATAAGGTTGTTTAATGATAGAATAATCACTTGTGGACTGAGTACATAAGTTGCTGCACATCTTGCACATATTATCTCTGAAGTCGATGCATAGTTGGGCATATAGTCGATGCATTGTTATGCATATAGTCGATGCATGGTTGTGCATATAGTCTATCGATTGCCTTGTATAGACTTTATGTTGAAGCATGCTCTACACATAGTTGATGCACGTTTTCACCGGGGTGTATAAGCTTTCAGCATGGAGTTGATGCATCCAGTGTTTTAACAGCATAAAGGTTGGTGCATCTTGCATATGGTCAGAGTCGGTGCATCTTTATACCATCTGCATACAGAGTCGGTACAACTTGAGTTGATGCATAGTGATGTCTGGGGGAGTGCTGTTGAGTCTGATATTTGTTCAACTTCTCCTATCCTTTCCTCTTTTGTGCAAATCTGTTTGAGTTGCTTCTAAGCATCATTATCAACTCTTATCAATTGGTATCATTATCTCTTAGTATCACTCTGTTTGGATAACAATCTTGCTATTGGTTCATTATAATACACTGCAGTTATTGCAACTCTCTCTTTATAAGAATCATGGTTGATTCTTGGATGAGTTGAAGGTTTAACCTAAATAGACTGGTGAGTTCAGATATTGTCCATCAAAAAATAAGGTGTTTGAAATTGTTTACAGCTCTTAACTTTATTTTCGCATGGTTAGAATAGAAAAGTCTTCACTGTACCTGAACCTAACAGACTTAGTGAAGTCAAGGAGCAGAAGACTAGAGTATGTATTGTCTTTAAACAGTCACTCTAAATCTCATAAGGGCAGCAGAAATAAAATCATGAAAGAAAAGAAATGAATAGTGGCAGAGCAATGACTGAATTACACTGAGAAACTAAGGCCTCCATCAAAGAAATGGAGAATACCTTAAGTCATGAAGTGATTCAGATTAACTCTATATCCTTGATCAAATCTACACGGATAGTTTCACTAAGTAACTAGGGGTACTGGCCTCTGATCAAGGTGTACCCTTAACGTCAAAGGTGCAAACTGTCTTTGTAAATTTTGACATGCAATAGATCTAGTAGTTTATGCCTAGTAACTGGGGGTACCTGCCTCTGATCAAGGTGTACACCTAATGTCAACGGTATAAATGCCACTGATCTGTTCACTAAGTTCAGAATCAGAAAAATCAACGGTGAAAAAGGAACTGCTGTAACCTTTAAATAACAAAAGTCATTGAGTGTCAACTGTTTAACTTCAATACAAATTCAAGTGGCTTTCCTTGATAATCACTGTTTCTGAAATCAGTAAGGTACTGTCCTGACTCAGTTTATTATGACTATGTGTTTTAGGTTCATTGCTATAAACGGAGTCTATAGCCCTATTTTCGGAAGTCAGTTGCTTTACTCCACTTTCTTTAACTGTTAAACCTAGACTTAATCAAGCATACACATTGTTGACTCTTATATCCCAAGGGTTGATTTATAACCTGCTCATTTCCTGAACCATTGCATGGAATGTTATTTCATTCATCCTCCCTGGTTTCCTTATCTCTTACCTTCCTCCTTTTTGCTGACGTCAAAGGGGGAGAATTAGGGGGAGAGATTATGTCAAAAGGGGGGTAAAGAAGTATCTATTCAGGGGGAGTTTCCTTGTCTATGAATCATGCTGGATATTAAAGGGGGAGATCTTGTCAGCATCCTTCATGTCCCTTTCTCTTTGCTGTTGTTAAAGGGGGAGTATATTGTGCCTTTTGTCTCAGGGGAGAATAGTTTGGGTCTGTGTGACTCATAGTGTTGCCATCATCAAAAAGGGGGAGATTATTGTGCCCCTGTGGTTTTGATGTCAGCAAGCACTATGAGTATGAATGACTGATTGAGCATCTTATTTGCATGTCATTCCATCGAACAGGTTGTGTGCATATTCATCGTGCGTTGACGCTGTATGGGCACTGCGTTGACGCGGCCAGTTGTGTGTTCTAGCATTAACTCTGTAGAAACACATGCATACTCGATGCATTGTTAGTTTGCCTGCACATTGCATCGGTGCAATATCTGCCATATGCATACACTGCATCGGTGCATTCATCAGTTCAAAAGGCCAAAACATACTCAGTGCATGTGTGCATCTTTCTCAACAAAGTATGTACACTCTTCGATGGCATTTTTGTGCATCTTTCACAACAAAGTCTGTACAGCCCGTGTTCTTCACGCATACACATAGTCAGTGCATCGATTTGGCTCACGCATACACATAGTTAGTGCATCGCTTTGCCTCACGCATACACAAATACACATAGACCGTGCAACTCTTGGTGCTGCAGGGACACAAGTCTGTACAACCTTTGCATACTGCATTACACAAGTTGGTACATCATCTTGTCCCATGCACACACAAGTCTGTACACATCTCGGTGGCATGCTTGAGCATTCCTCTTTTAATGTGCATACTTTCCTATATGCATACTGCATTACACGCCATCAAGTCTGTACATGCTTTGTTCAAATCTCGAACTAACTCGATGCATCCTTCTCTTTTCCTTCAGATTGATTCAAACTGATAATAAGTCCGACCTGACAGGACTTCTGTTCGAGGAATCTAAGAAGGGCACATAACTCGAGAATGAAAGAAAGAGCCAGGATCGTGACACGTGGAATGCAATGATGCTGACACGTGACCTAGATATTCGGGTGGGAATCGTGATGACCACACGCCCTGCCTGTTTACTGCTCTATAAATAAGAAGCTTCTTCCTGAGGAGCAAACCGATCAAAATTGGGAACTTACCTGAAAAAGCAGAAGCAGAGAGAGCCTGCACCATCCAGAGAGGAGAAAGAGAAGAAAGAGAGAAGAAGAGAAGGAGAGAGTTGAGAGAGAGGAGTCTGAGAGATTTACTTTGAATGTTTGTTCATTAGTCTCTCAGTTCAGATACCAGAGCTGAGATTGCTCATTGTGAGCTACATTCCCTTTGGGAGTTTCATGTTTTTCGTTTGTTTCTTCCTTATTTTCAAGCTGTGTGTCAGCAGAGCAAGCTGTGATGCTCAACGGGCAGAGGAGGATTCCTCTGGATGGGTGAAGCTGTAAGTCCCCAGCAGTTTGCAGAGGAGGATTCCTCTGGACGGCATAAGCTGTAATGCCCAGCTGTCTGTAGGGTTGTGACCCCGAAGCTGTGGATCAGTGAAGCTGTGTATCAGCGGTTGAATCCACATTCCGGTTTGGAGTGTGGGGTGGACGTAGATCTCGGGTTTGAGATCGAACCACCTTAAAAATTTCCTGTCTACTGTGCGTTTGTCTTGCGAATTGTTGTGCATCTTGATTATCTCTTCCATCCGTAGTAGATGCATGTTTAGGATCGTTTAAGTTCAGATCTACTAGAGTTGGCTTTCTGTGATCGCTTTCGCTTATCTTTCTGCCGTCCAGCATCAGTTTGTTTTATTTCCGCACTTGAAACTGCTGCAGTCGATTTTATTGGGTGACTGATCTATTCACCCCCCTCTAGATCGTTCATAGACTCTCATCACTAGAGTCCTTAATTTGTCAGAACCTAATCCCTAAGAGTCTTTAGCAATGTCATAAGCTATCCCAAATCGATCTCTTGTAGATAGGATTTCAAAGTTCCAATCTTTTTGCAATTTCCTCACCTTACGGAATCTACAGGATGTAACGGTCGTGTCTAGGTGCGTTACAAGGCTGTGGCGGCCGCCCGATAGACCGTTACATGTAACGTGTATGGTGATTCAATTTAATAAAACTCTATTATTCGTTTATTCATATAATTATCTTATATAATTAGTATTTATCCTTAAAATATGTGAATAATCCAATTACCCTTCTAGAATATGGGCCAAATTTGATGGGCTTGGTCCATAAACCCTTTTAGATAGGCTAGGTTAACTAATTAGCCTTTTTGAGCCTTATATTGACTTATTAATCCAATAACCCCTTCCTTAATTTATTTAAGCCTTTATAATTTCCAGAAAATTATTTTATAATTCAAAAATTATTTATAAATTCTGGGGCACTACACCCTCCCCCACATAGAAGAATTTGGTCCCCAAATTCAATATATGGATTTCGGAGAGTGCACTTACAGTTAAATAATTCTGGGAATCTTTTCCGCATGGCTGCTTCGGTTTCCCATGTTGCTTCATATGGACATGTTTCCTTCCATTGAATCTTGACCATAGAAATAACTTTATTTCGTAGTTGACGCACTTCTCTTTCCAGAATCTATATTGACGTTTGCTCGAACGGCATATCCTTCTGAATCTCCAGATTGTCATAAGTGATAATATGGTCAGGATCATATACATACTTCTTCAGCATAGAGACGTGAAATACGTCATGAACTCCTACTAATTGTGGAGGTAAAGCCAGTTTGTAAGCCACTTCACCAATCCGTTCAAGAATTTCAAATGGGCCAATGAATCTTGGAGTTAGCTTTCCTTTAATGCCAAATCTTCGAATACCATGACATGGAGAAACCTTTAAATATACATGATCTCCTACCTGAAACTCCAAGTCACGTCTTAGATTGTCAACATAAGACTTTTGCCTATCTTGTGCCATTTTCATTCTTTCTTGAATGAGCTTGATCTTCTCTGTAGAATCCCTGATGAGATCGGGGCCTAGAAATTGCTTTCCCCCTATTTCATTCCAACATATTGGTGATCGACAGCTTTTTTCATATAAAGCTTCAAAAGGTGCCATTTGTATGCTGGCATGGTAACTATTGTTATATGCAAACTCTACTAGAGACAAATGATCATACCAACTACCTCTAAAGTCGATAGCACAAGCCCTGAGCATATCTTCTACTACCTGATTCGTTCTTTCCGTTTGACCATCTGTTTGTGGATGAAAAGCTGTGCTGAAATTCAATCTAGTCCCTAGTGAATGTTGTAGACCCTTCCAGAATTGTGATGTGAATCGAGGATCTCTATCAGATATAATAGTGACTGGGATACCATGTAGTTTGACGATCTATTTTATGTACAATGCTGCCAGGATATCCACAGACCATCGACTCTTTATTGGTATGAAGTGTGCGGATTTAGTCAATCGGTCTATGATTACCCATATTCCATCGTGTCCACCTCTGGTCTTGGGTAAACCCATAATGAAGTCCATCCCTATACTGTCCCATTTCCATTCGGGAATACTCAAGGAGTGTAACTTACCTGCGAGTCTAAAATGTTCTACCTTTACTTGTTGGCAGGTGAGACAGTGAGACACGAAATCAGCTATTTTTCTCTTCATATTGGGCCACCAGAAATTTCTTTTGAGATCTTGATACATCTTTGTTCCTCCTGGATGAATTGTGTATTTGGAATTATGCGCTTCATCTAGGATCAGTTTCTTCGTAGCCTCATGATCTGGTACACATATTCGGCCCCTAAATAACAATCTTCCGTCATTGGAAATAGAAAAATCCGATCTTTGTTCAATATTGGCCTTAACTTCCAGTAATATAGGATCATCATTTTGCAAATGACCAGATCTTCTATCCATGTAGGTTGAGCTTGGATATTAGCTATAAAATAATCTTCTTCCTTTATGTCTATATCTAAGTTCAACTGAGCAAATTGGGGAACAAGGTTAGTTACACTAATCATAAGACTTGATAGCATACCCATTAGTTTTCTACTGAGTGCATCTGCTATAGCATTAGCCTTGCCAGGATGATATTGAATAGCAAAACCAAAGTCTTTGAGATATTCTAACCACCTCCTCTGCCTCATGTTAAGCTCTTTTTGAGAGAATAAGTATTTCAAGCTTTTGTTGTCACGCCCGAGCGCGGAAGATACCCGGAGATGCGCGACGTGTCTATATCAATCATGTCAATCAGAGTGGTCATGTATTCGACACAAAGACAGAGATGCGCAAAATAGCAAGATAACCCAATCCTTTATTTCATAATGGATAGACTATTACAAATCCAATACTCTGTTAAATAAAAAGGAAAAGAATACATAGTTGACTCAAGAAACTATGGAAAAGACTAGACGACACTTGTAGAAGCTCTATCACTTTCACTCTTGACCATTCCCATCCGATTGACTTCCATCGTCGTCGGACTTACCTGAAAAGTAAAAAGGGACAAACGGAATGAGCGAACGCTCAGTAGGAAATTATATCTCAAGTACTAGCAAGTGGTTTAAGTAATTACATTTTCATGGATGCAATAAAGCTATGCATGCTCGCATGAAACGACAAGATAGAGAGAATGTAATATCAAGAAAATAAGATGAACTTAGTCATGAACTTCCAACAAGATAACAAGTTTATTCGAGATATTCAAGCAAGTACATTTAACAAGTCATGTCAAGAACTTTGGCTATCATGTATCAAGCAAGTAAATTACCCTCTTTCGGGCCACACATTTCATGTAAAGTCAAGTACGATTCAAGTACAAGATGTGTGTGGAATGTCCAATCAAGCAAGTCAAGTACTCGGTATAATGCCAGATACCTTATCATTTTAACTCCCATGGGCACAAGTACTTTCGGGTGCTCCTCCCAGGACCAGATCGGGCCCTATATGCGCAGGCATTTATCATGTGTTTTGACATCCACTCTTGTTTATATAGCCAATATAGAATTTCAATAATCAAGCTTGTAGATACGTATGACAACTTTGATAGAATAGAGTCCAAAATATGACAAAGGACATAGAATGGCGATAATAACGGTATAATCACGAGTTCGATAAAACTAGGTAGAATATGGTTCCCTTAACTTAGGTACCATGACAAATCAATATGGACATTCTTTATATAGAATTGAGGTCCACATGAACATTAGATCAAGCAAGATACCCTCATTCTTATCATAGAATTGGGGTTTACAAGAATGACACGATATGGCATGATATCATCATCCCATCAAGAATTTCTTATGATATACTCTTTGTATAATCATAAGGGCCGGTATACCATGTTTCTTTAGATTGACATGGCAAGGATCGTGTAATGGGTTTTTAGGGTACAACCAGCTCAGTCGGCCTTGAGGGAATCCAAGGCTACGAGGAGTCTTACGGAGGTCTCTATGACTAACTCGCTAGTCCAAAGGAACGGAATGTCCAAAGGAGAGCTTGTATGTCAATGAGAATTGAGTGTGATCGATAAAACGCCGTGAAAAGTGGGACTATACTCACGGAGTGGAGAATAGTGCCGATATATATATATATATATGTATAATATGAAACCATCGGTATAGAATCAGAGAAAAATCAGTTTACAGTAAAATAACGACTTAAGTAAAGTCGTGTATTGAATAATTAACGCCTAACAGAAGGGCGTTTACATGTATTGCCAATTTGCAGAATTTCCATTATTTCATTAATTTATCAAAAACACGCCTTTCCTGGGGGCGTTTCTTCAAAGTTGACGACTGCAGAGGCAGGCGTCTCATCATTTACATATTCGACAGGATATAATTATTCTCAGAAATTTATCAAAAACGCGCCCTTGGAAGGGGCGTTACTTTCTAATTCCATTTTACAGAATATGTGAATTTCAGGATTTTAGCAGATACACGCCCTAGGAAGGGGCGTTACTTTTCAGATTCACGCCTTGTACTGGGGCGTTAGAATATGGAAAACGACTTTGTCCAAGTCGTGAATTTCAAGGGATTTACGATATTTTAATAAATAATATTTCGAGAGACAGGAGACATGTCATGGCAGTAAAATTTAACAGGAATTCACAGAGTCATGCAAGATATTAAAAATCAATATTTCATATGTATTGTAATTTTTAAACAGGATCAATTATTAATCACATGCGATTCTTATGAAATTAACGCCTGCGTAGAGGGCGTCAAATATTAAATTGACGACCACTAGCATGGTCGTTTCTTTTAAATTAGCGCCCTAATCAAGGGCGTTTCTTTCAAAATTTTGCAGAAAACGTAATAAAACCTTATAAACAGTATGCATGCCATGCTCATATACGTATGTATAGATATCTTGCATTAATTCTTATTTGGGCTACAATAACTTGAGAAAATCCTACCTTAACAATGGATTTGAAGGTGACAGACACGTGAAGACGTTGATAAGGATAAACTGAATCAGCAGTAGGCAGAGAACCTTTGTTCTTTGGTCGATCCCTAGAGTTTTCCTACAGAGGAATATGAAGAGATATTAGAAATTTCTTCATAAGCTTGGCTGAAGATGGAAGTTTAGAAGAACTTACCCTTGTTCTTCACGATGTCTAGGCTTCCTCAACCTGTAAGAAGAAAAGAGAGTGAAGAATCATTAGTTCTTCGTGTAGGCAAAGCAGAGATCAAAGGAATAGTTTGTTCTTCACGTACCTAGCAGCAGACGTTCGATCAAATGGGTTTTAGGGTTCGATCGAACATGTTATTTATAGGATTTTGAAGTCCTAACAAGAGTAGTGTTTGATTGAGGGTAATATATCCTTAATAGAGTCCTTACTCTAATAGACACTTACTAGATTAGGTTAATCTTTCCTTGGATAAGTTCTGGGTTCGATCGGTTCACGAACTGAATTAACGCCTTTGGTCAGGGCGTGTATTCGTTAATTGACGCCTTACTTTAGGGCGTTTCTTAAAAAGCGCCTTGACAAAGGGCGTTTCGTGTTTTAAAACACGCCCAAGATAGGGGCGTTTCTTTTACTTACCCATTTGGTCGTATGAGAACTGACGACCGCATATGTGGGCGTCCTTTCTTTAGTCACGCCATGGATAGAGGCGTTTATTTATAAATTAACGCCTTAATAAGAGGCGTTATTTTTAATTTTGCTTTACTTCGTCCAATTAACCCTATTCCTTTTATATATTACTTCTGTAATATATATGTTTTAATTCATTTCAATTATTCATTTATTAGGGTTGCTACACCCTCCCCCACTTAAAAAGAATTTGGTCCCCAAATTCAATATATATATAATTATACACGCGGAGAGTGTAGGACATATACCTCTTAGAATAACTCGGGAAATCGTTTCTTCATAGATTCCTCGGTCTCCCATGTCGCTTCGCGTTCAGGATTCTTATTCCATTGCACCTTGATCATGGGAATAACCTTATTCCTTAGAGCTCGTATTTCTCGATCTAATATCTTCAAGGGCCTCTGTTCATATGTGAGATCTTTCTGGATCACCAGATCTCCATGCTCAATAATATGTGACGGATCGTGCACATACTTCTTCAACATAGATATGTGAAATACATTGTGTACCTCGGACAACTGAGGAGGCAACGCGATGCGATAAGCAACCTCGCCAACTCTTTCGAGTACCTCAAATGGTCCGATGAATCTTGGCGTAAGCTTGCCCTTAACACCAAATCTTCGTATGCCACGTCCAGGGGATATTTTAAGAAATACATGATCTCCGATTTGGAATTCAAGATCTCTTCTTCTTGTATCTGCATAAGTCTTTTGTCTGGTCTGAGCAACTTGTAATCTTTCTCTGATTACCTGTATCTTCTCAGTTGTATCCCTTACCATGTCTGGACCTAATAGTTGTTTCTCTCCAACTTCGTTCCAACATATGGGAGATCGGCAACTCCTTCCGTATAAGGCTTCGAAAGGTGCCATTTGGATACTAGCTTGGTAGCTATTATTATATGCAAATTCAACTAAAGGTAAGTGGTCATGCCAGCTTCCTCCAAAGTCAATAATGCATGCTCTCAGCATATCTTCAACAACTTGATTAGTTCGCTCGGTCTGACCATCCGTTTGTGGGTGAAAAGCAGTACTAAAGTTGAGCCTTGTCCCCAACGAATGTTGTAATCCCTTCCAAAAATGAGAAGTAAAACGGGGATCCCTATCAGACACGATTGAGACAGGAATTCCATGTATCCTGACTATTTCTTTAATGTATAGTGCAGCTAGCACATCAATCGACCATCGGCTTTTGATTGGCAAGAAATGTGCCGATTTAGTCAATCGGTCAATGATAACCCAGATTCCATCATGTCCTCCTTTAGATTTAGACAAACCCATGATGAAGTCCATACCAATATCCTCCCATTTCCACTTAGGAATATCTAGAGGATGTAGTTTTCCCGCAGGCTTTTGGTGTTCCGCCTTGACCTGTTGGCATGTGAGACAGCGTGATACATAGTCCGCTATTTCTCTTTTCATATTGGGCCACCAAAAGTTCCTCTTTACATCTTGGTACATTTTAGTTGATCCAGGATGAATAGTGTATCTTGATCTGTGAGCTTCATCTAAGATCTTCTTCTTTAATTCCGGACAATCGGGTATACAAGTTCTATCTTTGAACGATAATCTTCCATCAGAAGTTAGTTGAAAATCAGATTGTCCTTCTAATCTGCCTTTGATTTCTATTAACATAGGATCATCATCCTGAAGTGTTTGTATCTCAGATAACAAATCTGACTGTATGCTTACATGGGATAGTGTGACAAATTTGGATTCCGTGTCCAAGCTTATATTGAGCTCGGAGAATTGTTCAAGTAACCTCCATTCTTGTATCATACAATTTGCTATCTTTGCTCTCGGCTTTCGACTAAGGGCATCAGCCACATAATTACCCTTTCCGGGATGGTATTGTATACTGAAGTCGAAGTCCTTGAGATATTCTAGCCAACGTCTTTGTCTCATGTTCAGCTCCTTTTGTGAAAATAGATATTTGAGACTTTTGTGATCGGAGTATACAGTAAACTGTACCCCATAGAGATAGTGTCTCCATATCTTTAGGGCAAATACTACCGCGGCCAATTCCAAGTCATGGACGGGGTAATTCTCCTCATGCTTCTTCAGTTGACGAGAAGAGTATGCTATGACCTTCCCATGTTGCATTAGAACACATCCGAGGCCAATGCCAGAAGCATCAGTGTAGACCTCGAATTTCTCTCCTTCAATTGGTAGGGCTAAGACCGGAGCTGTGGTGAGATGATCCTTGAGAGTTTGGAAACTGCTTTCACATTCCTCACTCCATTCATATCGGATCTCCTTACGAGTTAATCTTGTAAGTGGTACGGCGATCTTAGAGAAATCTTTGATAAATCGCCGATAATAGCCTGCAAGACCTAAGAAACTTCTGATCTCGCTTGCATTAGTGGGTCTCTCCCAGTTTCTCACAGCTTCAACTTTTGACGGATCCACAGATAAACCGTCCTTGGATATGACATGTCCGAGAAAAGCCACTTCTTCAAGCCAGAACTCGCATTTGCTGAGTTTAGCATATAATTGATTTGTCCTCAAGACTTGCAATGCAATCCTCAAATGCTCTTCATGTTCTTCCTTAGTCTTAGAATATATCAATATATCATCGATGAAGACTACTATGAATTGATCCAAGTAAGGCCTGAATATGCTATTCATTAACTGCATAAAGGCAGCAGGGGCATTTGTTAGTCCAAAAGGCATAACAACAAATTCGTAATGGCCATACCTGCTTCTGAATGCGGTCTTGTGAATGTCATCATCCTTGATCCTTAATTGATGATATCCCGACCGGAGATCAATCTTGGAGAAATATTTGGATCCTGAAATCTGATCAAACAATTCATCGATTCTCGGCAGTGGATACTTGTTCTTGATAGTAAGATGATTCAACTGTCGATAGTCAATACACAATCTCATGGATCCATCCTTCTTCTTTACAAATAAGACTGGTGCTCCCCACGGGGAAGTACTTGGTCTAATAAACCCTTTTCGGATTAGTTCCATCAACTGCTCCTTCAACTCCTTGAGTTCAGCAGGGGACATTCTATATGGTGCCTTTGAAACCGGACCAGCACCAGGGACTAAGTCGATGGTAAAGGCCACATCTCTTTGCGGGGGTAATCCCGGCAATTCTTCCGGAAATACGTCTGGGAATTCTCGTACTACTTGAACGTCTTCTATCTTGGTTTCCTTAGCTTCTTTATTAGTGACAAAAGCAAGGAAGGATACACATCCTTTCCTGACGAGCTTGCTTGCTCGAAGAGCCGAAATAAGAGGGGATTTGCTTCGACTCTTAGGACTAGTATAAGTCAGTTCTGGAAATTCTTTGAAAACAATCTTGCTATTACGGCAATCAACCGTTGCCTGGTACTTAGATAACCAATCTGCTCCTAGTATAACATCATATTCTTTTAGATCTAAGCAGATAAGATCAATAGGAAAATTCTTTCCTCGAACCAACACCTCACAGTTTTGGTAATGATGCGTGATATCCGTCTCGTTTCCGAGAGGAGTAGACAACACTATTTTCATCCATTCTGGTTCTAGAGGTAATGGGTCAGCAAACTTCTTGGAAATAATGGAATGCGATGCACCCGTATCAAATAAGACATGTGCATATTTGGAACAAATTTTTAATGTACCTTCCACCAATCCGCCTTCTTCTTCTGGTTCGGTCTCTTGGATTGCATGAAGACGCGCGTTCCTTGTCACTGGGCGTTTACCCTCACCGTCTTGGTCATTCATTAATGGACAATCGGGAATCCGATGTTCACGACTCCCACAACGGAGACATGCTCCTAATTTCCTCCAGCATTCTTCTGTTTTGTGACCAGCCTTGTCACAATGCTTGCATACTACGTTTGAAGGGGTAGTGGTGATAGAGAAAGGCTTGGATTTCTTGTACTTCTGATCTTGAGAGGAAGAACCTCCATTATTGGGCCTCTTCTTAAAGTTGGGTTTAAAAGAACCCGAACTTGTGACTTGCTCCTTTTTGTCTTTCCCACGGATCCTATCAGATAGTTCCGTGGCATCTTCAAGCAACTGAGCTCGGCGCACTATTTCAGTATAAACTTGAATATCCATAGGCGCCAGTTGAGTAATGTAGTGGGGCCTAAGCCCATTAAGAAATCTACGGGCTTTCATCTTTTCCGTGCCAATTAAATGCTTAGCATATCTAGACAGTCTAGAGAACTGTGCTTCATAATCAGCCACCGATAAAGATCTTTGCTTTAATGCGGCAAATTCGGCGGCCTTCCTTTCCTGGACCCTATCAGAGAAATATTTGGCGTTGAAATATTCAACGAATTCACCCCATGTAACTTGAGTTGGGTCAATAGTAGCTTCAATCGACTCCCACCAGCATCTAGCATCCTTTTCTAACTGGAAAGTAGCTAATAAGACTTTGTCCTGATCCGTGCATTGCATGACACGGAATATACGTTCAATCTCCCGAACCCAATGCTCGGCATCGTCTGGATCGGTCGATCCCATGAACTTCGGGGGATTCATATTCTTGAATGCTTGGTGTAAGCTTCCAGCTCGTGGAGCACCACCTTGTGCTACCTGTTGTAGCACTTGGGTCATCCCTTGAAGGGTACGCTGCATGTTGCGCCATTGAGCACGTTCGGCAGCCATTATCCTACAATTACAATAGCTATGTTAGTATTATATCACTATGATCTTATAAAGGACTCATTGATCATTTAACCCTTGGTTCTACCCACTCTCACTTGGTTAAAGGTTTTGAAACCTATCCTTGGACTTGGGTTTCCTAGGAATTGAATACCTTAGGCTCTGATACCACAAAGACTGTCACGCCCCGAGCGCGGAAGATACCCGGAGATGCGCGACGTGTCTATATCAATCATGTCAATCAGAGTGGTCATGTATTCGACACAAAGACAGAGATGCGCAAAATAGCAAGATAACCCAATCCTTTATTTCATAATGGATAGACTATTACAAATCCAATACTCTGTTAAATAAAAAGGAAAAGAATACATAGTTGACTCAAGAAACTATGGAAAAGACTAGACGACACTTGTAGAAGCTCTATCACTTTCACTCTTGACCATTCCCATCCGATTGACTTCCATCGTCGTCGGACTTACCTGAAAAGTAAAAAGGGACAAACGGAATGAGCGAACGCTCAGTAGGAAATTATATCTCAAGTACTAGCAAGTGGTTTAAGTAATTACATTTTCATGGATGCAATAAAGCTATGCATGCTCGCATGAAACGACAAGATAGAGAGAATGTAATATCAAGAAAATAAGATGAACTTAGTCATGAACTTCCAACAAGATAACAAGTTTATTCGAGATATTCAAGCAAGTACATTTAACAAGTCATGTCAAGAACTTTGGCTATCATGTATCAAGCAAGTAAATTACCCTCTTTCGGGCCACACATTTCATGTAAAGTCAAGTACGATTCAAGTACAAGATGTGTGTGGAATGTCCAATCAAGCAAGTCAAGTACTCGGTATAATGCCAGATACCTTATCATTTTAACTCCCATGGGCACAAGTACTTTCGGGTGCTCCTCCCAGGACCAGATCGGGCCCTATATGCGCAGGCATTTATCATGTGTTTTGACATCCACTCTTGTTTATATAGCCAATATAGAATTTCAATAATCAAGCTTGTAGATACGTATGACAACTTTGATAGAATAGAGTCCAAAATATGACAAAGGACATAGAATGGCGATAATAACGGTATAATCACGAGTTCGATAAAACTAGGTAGAATATGGTTCCCTTAACTTAGGTACCATGACAAATCAATATGGACATTCTTTATATAGAATTGAGGTCCACATGAACATTAGATCAAGCAAGATACCCTCATTCTTATCATAGAATTGGGGTTTACAAGAATGACACGATATGGCATGATATCATCATCCCATCAAGAATTTCTTATGATATACTCTTTGTATAATCATAAGGGCCGGTATACCATGTTTCTTTAGATTGACATGGCAAGGATCGTGTAATGGGTTTTTAGGGTACAACCAGCTCAGTCGGCCTTGAGGGAATCCAAGGCTACGAGGAGTCTTACGGAGGTCTCTATGACTAACTCGCTAGTCCCAAGGAACGGAATGTCCAAAGGAGAGCTTGTATGTCAATGAGAATTGAGTGTGATCGATAAAACGCCGTGAAAAGTGGGACTATACTCACGGAGTGGAGAATAGTGCCGATATATATATATATATGTATAATATGAAACCATCGGTAATAGAATCAGGATAAAATCAGCTTACAGTAAAATAACGACTTAAGTAAAGTCGTGTATTGAATAATTAACGCCTAACAGAAGGGCGTTTACATGTATTGCCAATTTGCAGAATTTCCATTATTTCATTAATTTATCAAAAACACGCCTTTCCTGGGGGCGTTTCTTCAAAGTTGACGACTGCAGAGGCAGGCGTCTCATCATTTACATATTCGACAGGATATAATTATTCTCAGAAATTTATCAAAAACGCGCCCTTGGAAGGGGCGTTACTTTCTAATTCCATTTTACAGAATATGTGAATTTCAGGATTTTAGCAGATACACGCCCTAGGAAGGGGCGTTACTTTTCAGATTCACGCCTTGTACTGGGGCGTTAGAATATGGAAAACGACTTTGTCCAAGTCGTGAATTTCAAGGGATTTACGATATTTTAATAAATAATATTTCGAGAGACAGGAGACATGTCATGGCAGTAAAATTTAACAGGAATTCACAGAGTCATGCAAGATATTAAAAATCAATATTTCATATGTATTGTAATTTTTAAACAGGATCAATTATTAATCACATGCGATTCTTATGAAATTAACGCCTGCGTAGAGGGCGTCAAATATTAAATTGACGACCACTAGCATGGTCGTTTCTTTTAAATTAGCGCCCTAATCAAGGGCGTTTCTTTCAAAATTTTGCAGAAAACGTAATAAAACCTTATAAACAGTATGCATGCCATGCTCATATACGTATGTATAGATATCTTGCATTAATTCTTATTTGGGCTACAATAACTTGAGAAAATCCTACCTTAACAATGGATTTGAAGGTGACAGACACGTGAAGACGTTGATAAGGATAAACTGAATCAGCAGTAGGCAGAGAACCTTTGTTCTTTGGTCGATCCCTAGAGTTTTCCTACAGAGGAATATGAAGAGATATTAGAAATTTCTTCATAAGCTTGGCTGAAGATGGAAGTTTAGAAGAACTTACCCTTGTTCTTCACGATGTCTAGGCTTCCTCAACCTGTAAGAAGAAAAGAGAGTGAAGAATCATTAGTTCTTCGTGTAGGCAAAGCAGAGATCAAAGGAATAGTTTGTTCTTCACGTACCTAGCAGCAGACGTTCAATCAAATGGGTTTTAGGGTTCGATCGAACATGTTATTTATAGGATTTTGAAGTCCTAACAAGAGTAGGGTTTGATTGAGGGTAGTATATCCCTAATAGAGTCCTTACTCTAATAGATACTTACTAGATTAGGTTGATCTTCCCTGGATAAGCTCTGGGTTCGAACGGTTCACGAACTGAATTAACGCCTTAGGTCAGGGCGTGTATTCGTTAATTGACGCCTTACTTTAGGGCGTTTCTTAAAAAGCGCCTTGACAAAGGGCGTTTCGTGTTTTAAAACACGCCCAAGATAGGGGCGTTTCTTTTACTTACCCATTTGGTCGTATGAGAACTGACGACCGCATATGTGGGCGTCCTTTCTTTAGTCACGCCATGGATAGAGGCGTTTATTTATAAATTAACGCCTTAATAAGAGGCGTTCTTTTTAATTTTGCTTTACTTCGTCCAATTAACCCTATTCCTTTTATATATTACTTCTGTAATATATATGTTTTAATTCATTTCAATTATTCATTTATTAGGGTTGCTACATTTGTGGTCCGAGTATACTGTGAACTTTTCTCCATAAAGGTAATGACGCCAAATTTTCAAGATGAAAATAACTGCTGCCAATTCCAAATCATGTACAGGATAATTTTCTTCGTGACATTTTAGTTGTCTAGAAGAATAACATATTACTTTTCCACTCTGCATGAGAATGCATCCTAAGCCAATGCCAGACGCATCCGTATACACTTCAAATCCACCACCTTCCATTGGTAGTGATAAAATAGGAGCTATTGTAAGATGATTCTTAAGACTTTGAAAGCTCTTTTCACAGTCCTTTGACTAGACAAACGGGTTTTCTTTTATTGTGAGTCTAGTTAAAGGAACCGTAATTTTTGAGAAGTCCTTAATGAATCTCCTATAATAACCTACTAAACCCAGAAAGCTTCTTACTTCCGATACAGTCGTTGGCCGACTCCAATTCTTGACAGCTTCTACCTTAGAAAGATCCACAGCAATACCTTCTTTTGAAATAATGTGGCCTAGGAATGAAACTTCCTCGAGCCAGAATTAACACTTATTGAGTTTGGCATAAAGCTTGTGTTCTCTAAGTGTTTGTAAAGCTATTCTCAAATGTTGTTCATGTTCCTCTTTTGTCTGGGAATATATCAAGATATCATCAATGAAGATGACGATGAACTAGTCCAGATATGGCTAGAAAATATTGTTCATAAGTTGCATGAATGTTGCGGGGACATTAGTTAATCCGAATGGCATTACCACGAATTCATAGTGGCTATAACGACTTCGAAAAGTTGATTTATAAATGTCCTCTTCTTTAATTCTAAGCTGATGATAACCTGATTTGAGGTCAATCTTAGAGAAATACTCTGCTCCCAAAAGTTGATCGAAGAGCTCATCAATACGTGGCAACGGATACTTGTTTTTAATTGTGAGTTGATTCAGTCACCGGTAATCGATGCATAGCCTGAGAGAACCATCCTTCTTCTTGACAAATAGGACAGGCGCACCCCACGGAGATGTGCTAGGTCTGATGAAGCCCTTATCTAGAAGTTCCTGCAACTGCTTCTTCAATTCCTTAAGCTCTGTGGGGGACATCCTGTAAGGGGCTATAGAAACAGGTGCCGCTCCTGGAATGAGTTCAATAGTGAAGTTCACTTCCCTTTCGGGTGGTAAACTGAGTAATTCGGACGGAAACACATCGGGGAACTCATTTACAATAGGGATGTCTGCTAAGACAATGTACTTGAGAGAAAATAACAACTTGTTATTTCTCATGAAATTAGAATGAAAAAAAAATCAATCTTAAAGCTAATTAATTATCTTATCCCGGGCTCTACCCAATTCTCACAAGGGTATGGAAATTTCTTCCTTAGTTCATAGGTAGGGGTCCTTAAACCTTGGACTTTTCCTATGACATGACTCTTCTTCCTAAGTCCTAAGACTTAGGCTCTGATACCAACTTAACTGTCACGTCCCGAGCCTTTATGACAGCGGAAGACTCGCTCGAGAAACGCGAACAGCCGGCATGGTAAGCCTCTTGTAAGCAAGAACGATCAGAGCGCAAGACAATCACATACATAAATGTAATTGCACAATATTTACTCAAACTCCAACTTTATTTCATAATAATCAAATTCAATACTCAAATACAATCATTAATTCCACTTATTCCAATATACCAGACTCAAAAAAATAGGAAAATTACACATACTCAATCTAAACAATTTAGACTTCCTAAGTCTTCACTCTCATCTTGACAATACTTTCATTCGCTCTCGGACCCGCTACTTGTATAACCCGAATCCGAATTCGAATCACTTCCATCTCCTAAAAAGATTGGAAATAGGTAATGAGCACACTTGCCCAATAGGTATCTTCGCATCAACATGAAGGCACTATTAAAGTAATTAATAATTTAGCTCTAAAGAATAAGGTAGAATCATGCGAATGCGATCAATCACGTGTTTAAACCAAGTAACAAGACGATCATGTAAGATAGAATGAGAGCAAGTATGAACTAGCAAGAATGAAACAAGAACATGATATGGCCTTTCATGAACAAGAATGTAACGAGAATGTACTAGCAAGCCACATAATCATCACTCCAGTATCTTTTGCTTATGAGCAAGTACTTCGTGAATTTTTGTGGAATATCAAGCAAGAAAGTCATGTCGTGTCATGGATTTTCACTTATTTAGAAAGAAAGGACTCCCAGCGCAATGCGATGCCAGTAGCATCATACCCCATGGTTTATAATAGTATGTTTCCGACAATCAGCCGAGGGGACTAGTATGAACACAATCAGTGCTCGATCGCATCTTCAAGTATAAATCAAGTTTTATCCACGCATGTAACAATAAAGTATGGCCAAGAATGTACAATTCCAACAAGCTCTTGATAACGATAATTCAATAAATGATTGTTTCAATAAGAATCATGAGAAATCAAGAATGACTTAAGCAAGGTTATGCTTATGGAAATAAATTGGCAACATAACGATACATTCTTTATCTTTCATTCATTATATTAGGTTCCTTGATCAATATGATAAGTTCTAGATCATCAAGAGTCTATTTAGAACCTTGGAATATCAACTCTTGGTCAATCCTTGGGTTAAAATACTCAAGTAGTGTGACGGTCGTGTACTGGGCCGTTACATGATGTGACACTCCAGTATTGGGCCGTTACATTAGTCTGAATCCAGAACTAAGAAATCGGACTCAGTGGAATGTGACGATCGTACATTGGGCCGTTAGATGCTCCTGACGGTCTAATGTAGAGCCGTTACATTACCGATAACCAAAAATATCGATAGTGTAATCTAATCAATGGGCTTTAATGGTACAACCAACTCGGCGTCCTAGTGGGAATCCCAGGCTCGCGGAGAATTACGGAGGCCTTGAAACAAGATTTTCTAGTCCATTGGAAGGAATATCCAATAGAGAGGTCCTCATGTCCAAGAATAGTGTTCCTATAGTGCAAAGTGAACTAAATGGATAACATACCGGAATATGCGCCATGTACTTAAAGAAATGACTCTATAGATGGAAAAGAATGTGTAACAATGTGAAACCATGAGAAAACTCCGTCAATACAACATTTGAAAAAAATCATGATTTAGAATACAAAATTATAGAGTTTTAGCCGATGAAATTAACATAACTTAAAATAATCCTAAGACACATTAACCATGCAATTTGATTATGAAACAATAACTAAACTTAAAGTCATGATAACATGTCCAAACTTAGCTATCTAAGCTTATTTATAAGTAAACTCTAACTAGTTATCATTCTGCCTCAGGCTGACAGAACACAGTGCCTGACGGTCTAGGATAGGCGTGTTACAGTATTGTGACGGTTTATCGAGGGGCCGTTACAGTGGTGTAGCGCTCCTGCTAGGGTGCGTCAAAGAAAATAGAACAAATAAACACACAACAGAATGTGATGGTCTATCGTAAGGCCGTTACATGCATGTGACGGTCTCACGTTAGTGCGTCAGAGAACCTGCTGGCAGTAAACTAAAGTGAAGGTTTATGAAAACATAACATGCCTGGAAATCAACATATTACCACTGTCCTAGTCATGATAACGATGCATAGGCCAACTATATGCAAGGGTTTAGTGAATAGACAAGATAATACCTTTTAATTTCTATTTAGGGCTAAGAGATGCATGAATGTATAAAACTGTGAAATCAGGAAATTCTTAGTCTATAATGCATGAAATCAAGCACAATCCGAGGGCTTTTATCCCTAACAAGTTATTTTTGTCAATCATGAGATAACCTACCTCTTCTAAAACCTTTAAAATTCGAATTTGATGCTAGGTGCTACCCTTAGTCCCTTGTACTTCTTGTGATAAATCAACAACTTCAATCTGCTCTATTTCCTCAGTCTCTTCACCTAAGGATGTGAAATTTTTAGGGTAAGAAGATGAGACTATTGGGTACAAAAAGTTCTAAAGGATTAAACTCTAATTACCTCATTTAGACGTCCTAACATCTGGATCTTCAGGGGTCTTGCGTTCAGATTCCTAGGTTGCTAAGGTTGAATCAGCAACTTTGGAAGCTTCTATCTCCCTGGTTGCTTGATCTCCTAGCACGAAATTTGGAGAGCTATTAGTCTATAATATACTAAACAAAATCTTCTAAAGAACTTACCCAAAATTATGACTCCTTACCTTGATTCTTCACGGGCCAAAAGTAAGGGTCGCTCAGTTCAGAACTAGGTCCTATTTATAGGGTTTTGGTTAGGATTTGAAGATTAGATCGATTCTAGAGTCCTTAATTTGTCAGAACCTAATCCCTAAGAGTGCTTAGCAATGTCATAAGCTATCCCAAATCGATCTCTTGTAGATAGGATTTCAAAGTTCCAATCTTTTTGTAATTTTCGCACCTTACGGAATCTGCAGGATGTAACGGTCGTGTCTATGTGCGTTACAAGGCTGTGGCGGCCGCCTGATAGACCGTTACATGTAACGTGTATGGAGTTTCAATTTAATAAAACTCTTTTATTTGTTTATCCATATAATTATCTTATATAATTAGTATTTATCATTAAAATACGTGAATAATCCAATTACCCTTCTAGAATATGGGTCAAATTTGATGGGCTTGGTCCATAAACCCTTTTAGATAGGCTAGGTTAACTAATTAGCCTTTTTGAGCCTTATATTGACTTATTAATCTAATAACCCCTTCCTTAATTTATTTAAGCCTTTATAATTTCCAGAAAATTATTTTATAATTCAAAAATTATTTATAAATTCTGGGGCACTGCAGTAGTCAGGCAATCCATCCTCATCTCATGTAAGCTCTGATTCTGAAGACTTTACTTTTGAAGAGCTTATGGGTGCATATGATCAGTTGATCAAGCATTACAAAAAGATGAAATCTGAAAATAAAAGATTGAAAAATCAAGTAAGAGTCATGCTTGTGAAAACTATTCCAACCTTGAAGAGCTCAACAATATGCTTGCTTTTGACTTGGATCTAAACAAACAAACCATCGTATGTCTAAGCGATGAAATCAAAATCCTTCAAGATGAAATCATAAGGTTGGAAGAGACTATTCGAAAACTTAAAATCCAACCAATCCGTCAGAATGAAAGTCCTTTCTACAACAATTGTTCAGCTTTTGAAGAGCTAAACGACACTCTTGCCTCTGACTTGGATGTGAGTAAGTAAACCATTACATGCTGGAGAGGGGGATTTCTGTAGCCCATTCAAAGAGCAGCCCGACTAGGCCCAATAGGACCCAACGAGGCCAAGCTCGCCTAAGTGACAGCCCACAGGGTCCACTCAAGGAAGAAAGCCCAATAAAAAGTCGCTCGAGGACACAACCTTCCTAGGCGGCCTCTAAGCTCGGAGGGCCCGAGTGTCGGTCAAGTCACAGGGAAGGTCCGGCCCAAGCCATATCTCCGCCCGGGAGAAGAAGCCGTACGCCGACCCATCCAACCCATCCTCTTCCGAGCTAAGCCTATCGCCCAGTAGGGCTGGCCTCTCAGTGCTCGAAACGGCCGATGATTGTTTATCTTTTGTAGCCGTTAAGAGTCCACAGCCGGCAGGAATTCAGGGAGGCAAGGGACTTCTTCTCCCCCAATGTGATAACGTTCCCATGATAAGGCAATGAAAGCCCACGATAAGGACGTAACTCCCACCTGAAACCCCTCGGCTTACAGGACTCCAGGAGACGGCGTACTATTTAAACCAGGGAGACCCTCCGACGAAGGTAAGGGCACTGATACGCTCAAAGCTCCTGAGCAAGAACCACTTCACCCTCTGGTGGAGAGGGATCTCACGCACAAGCTCTCACCTCCCTTCATTACTTCCGCCATAGCTCCACTGACTTAAGCATCGGAGGGTTTCCCCTGGGTCCCCTGATCCGTTTCCTTGTCTTGCAGTTCACTATCCGGTGATCCACCATCCGCTCAGGACCAACGTGAGATCACGCCTCTTCATCTGGCGCCGTCTGTTGGAAACGTACAAAGAGCCAATATGGTGCAAAGGAGCTCAGGGAGGAGGTCCGTCGGCGAGAAGGGAAAGGCCATGGTAGCGGCAGGGGATGGCCCCTCTCGGGCCTCACAGAACCCTCCCTCCAACACCAGCGCCCCCGTCGACGATCCACCACCCCCTCCTGCAGTGGCAGGGCTACCACCCAACGGTGGCACCGAAGCCTTCCAGGCCCTCAACGCGAAACTAGATGTCCTCGTGGAACTCATGAGGGCCCAGGCGGCTAGGGATGGAAGGTCCCGCGCCCCGACAGGGAGCCCTCCCCGCGAAAATGTGTCCCAGCACACCGCCGGAGGCCGCTTCACCCTCTGTGGCCAGCAGATCATCCGCAACTGGATGGGAGGTCCCTCGCATGCTCCGCCTCCGGAGCAAGAGGCTTCCTCCACGTCGAGGAGAGGAAAACTGGGGGCACGCCGTCCGAACCCGGAGACTGACGTTCCCGGAGATCGCCAAGACGCTCCCCCCAGCCCCATGACGAGGCAGCAGCCGGAGTTATCCCTCCGACTACGAGATTTCGAGAGGCGATTCACAGAACAGGAGCGCGCCCTTCGCGCCCTACAGAAGACCTCTTTTCTGGAGGACGAGAAGAAATCCCCGTTCTTCGAGTACATCTTGAAGGCAGAGGTATCTCCCAGAACCTCCATCCCTACCTTCAAGCCCTACGACGGCCAGGGCGACCCGGCCGATCATTACGACAACTTCGACGCTCTAATGACCCTGCACGGAGCGTCCGACGCCATCAAGTGCCGAGCCTTTGTGACCACCTTGGTCCAAGGTGCTCAGGCATGGTTCTGGGCCCTCGCCCCCGGATCAATCAGAGACTTCAAGCAATTCCGGCGAGTCTTCAAAGAGAGTTTCGCCGGAAGTGCCCCCATAAGGTCAGTAGCGGGGCTCCTTGATGAGGGCATCTCACGACACTCCCTCTAGCTCGGGTCGCCTGCACACTCTTGATGTGGACTGACTGTGATCCACACTTGTTATCTTCATTTCCTTAGTTTCATTTTATGAATTTTCCTTTTATTGAGTCCTATCATTGTATTTCTCTTTATTAAGTCATGTGGTTCTAGTCCATTTCCCTTGGTATGCTTAATTGGGCCTTATTACCTTAGTTATGGGCCCATTAGGTTGAGTCTAGGATATGCCCGGTCTTTTGTCTAATTGTCAAGGGTACTATGGTCATGTAAAGAGTGGATGCCTATAAATAGGCCTCCCCTCCTTCTCATTGAAACAACTTTGATGAATATTGAAAGGCATTTGCCATCTCCATCTCAATATCTCCCTCTCTCTCTCTCTCTCTCTCTCTCTCTCTCTCTCTCTCTCTCTCACTATTACTCTCTCTAAGTGGGTTGTGCCCCCTTTCTCTCTCCTCCCCACCCCAAATTCGAAATTCATTCTCTCTCCTCCCCATTCACCCCTCATTAAGGCCCCTTCCCCTTCCCCATGCATTCATTCAATTCCCCCTCCAACCCCTAGGTGGAAACCCCTTCTCCTAGGCACCTTTCCACTCTCCCAAGCAACCCTCCCTCTTCCCAAGGCTGAATTAATCCCTCCCATAGCCCAAATTAGAATTTCCCTCTCCCTAGGGCTGTGCCCTTCCATCTCCCCACCTCTTAAACCACCCTAGGTCGAAATCCATCTCCCCCCAACAGTCAAGTTCGTCCCCCATCCTCCTCTCACACTCACCCTCTCTCTAGTGCACCTCCACCCCTAGCTGCTCCAGCCCCCCTCTCCATCTACCCCTGCCACTCCAGACCCTCCAGAAGCCCTAGCCACGTCCTTCCCATATCCACAAACCATCAGCCATCCCCCCAATCTGTGCTAACTCCCTTTGCCCCTCCCCTTGTTCTTGCAAGTTGCAGCTTCAAGTAGCAGGTCGCAGGCAGCAGAGTGAGGCCCTGAAGTCGCGTCATCCCCGGCCGGTCCCTGCTCCTCCTGGTGGCAAGGCCTACATCTCTGGAAAGGTTGTTCAGAGAGCTTCCAAGGCGAGGTGGTTTCGTCGGCATCCGAGCTCCGAGCAGTCCACAGCGGCCGATCTCCCTCGACTGCGCAGAAGAACCGAGGCAGAGAACTAGTGCGAGAGTGGAAGCTTGGCCACGATGAACCCTTTGGGATTCAGATCAAGCTTTCTTCAGAAAATTCCTTCCCTCTCAAGTCCTCTTTCATCTTCAAGAAGCAGAGTTGCATTTGGACATCGACATCGAAAGTTACGAATTTTCTACTCCAAGTGTGTCAGGTCAGTTTACAGGAGCCAGAACTGACATCCCTCCACTCATCTGATCGTCCCGGTCTTCTCCGACATCTTCCGACCCCGTCGTTGGCACCGAAAGAAAGAAGACTCGACCACGGTTCCAACGGTTCAGGTCTTGTACCCATCAGAGCTTTGTGGAGATCATGGCACCCTCTGCAACCAGCCCCATTGTTCTGTACCAGACAGAGGCAGAATCAACCAGTCCGGTTACAGACTCTGCCACGGCCAGCTGGTGAAGGCTCTGAGCGCCATTTTTGGAGGAGAGAAACTACATCTAGTTAGCTGCCACCTCGAAGAAGAAGGGACTCAATCGGCCACCGGAACCCCCTGTTCCAATTTTCTTTGTCGGAGAGGGCAGACTGCCCCCTGTGATCCCAGGTTAGACCAGTCCACACTCCTCCGGTCACCCCTCTCTCCACCGACATCAGATTGCATCCCCGTCAACTCCGGCTCGAAGCTACCCCGATCACGATCGCGTCACCATCAGTTTCATTCAAATCAGAGTCCGGGAGAGCCCACAGTGACTTCTTCAACCTACTGCTTCAGTCCGGTACCAGCCAGAGACCAGACGCTGGTGCCCTGTTCCAGTCGCCGGTGCGGTCAGCCCCGAGAATCAAAGCTTCCCCAAAAATTCAAGCTTCATCCCCTGTCAGTTGGTAAACTTTTGGTGCTGGTCTCGTCAAGATCCGAGCTCCGTGGAGCCTGTGGCAGCACCGTCTCCGACTGTCTGTCCAGCGAACCTGAAGCAAGGCAGAACCGGTGGAGCTCGGAAGATAACGTTTTCATTATGTAATCCCCACCCCGCTTGGCCGGCTGAAGGCTCCTCCCTGCGTGGAGGTAGTTTTGGATGTACTAAGTCTAATCCCTACCCCAAGATCACCCCTCCTGTGCGAGGCGTAGTGTTGTACATCATTGCATTTTCAGGTCAAGCTACATCGCCGCGGCGATCGGTTGTATACCCTCGCCTCCCGGCGCGCCCTCGTCTCCGAGCGGGATCGGTGTCTTCACACCGATCAGGTGAGCGTCTAATATCTCCTTAGTTGCCTTCATTCTGCAAGTTTAGTATTACTTTGATTGCCCGTCGGCGGTGAGAAGAGGGCCCGTACTTATATGCTAGTTTGTTAGTGTCCACCGCGGACCGTGAGAGAGTGCCACCCACACCCCGCCCAGCGGGCCAGCCACCCACGAATTTGGGGAATCCTAGGCCCTTTGGGGTCAGCCTAAGCAAACTAAGTCCTTTAGAGTCATTGGGTCCCGCCTCGGACCCTTGCCATCATCCCCCGGCCCCGCCGGGTGATCGCGTGTGCCGTGTGAGTAAGACGCTATTGTGAGAATCATTGGAGAGCTTGTATGCTTGTGGATCTTGGTCCTAGGTTGTCCATTACATATTTAGTCATCCTAGGGCTATTTTACATCAAGTGGTATCAGAGCAAGTCATTGACTTGTCTCTATCAAGTCAAGTCCTATGGCATGTCTATGCATTTAGAGTCATCAAGTGCATCACTCTTGCTCCCTAGTATGGCCACCTCATATCGACCTTACCAATCGGCCCACTCCATAAGTCCAAGTCACCAAGAGATGCCTACCACTTACACCCATAACTTCCCTGGCCATGTCAGTTACCTCATTAAAACCTTGACCCATGCCAATGGCAAGCTTGATAGCCTATCTAGACGACTTGACAAACTAGAAGAAAATTGGCCCGTCCCAAGGAAGAATGATAGTAGGCCTCCTCCCTCACCTCTCACCTTTGATGGGACTCATCCTAATGAGTATTTAGAATGGGAGGCTTCCATGGACCATTACTTCACTTGGCATCCGATGACCGATAACGAGAAAGTCCAATTTGCCAAATCACAACTTACCAAACGGGCTCAAACCTATTGGCTACAAATTGTCGGGCTAAGGATAATTAGAAGGGAAGATCCCATCACCACTTGGGTAAACATGAAGGAGCAACTTAGGGCTAGTTATGTGTCCCCTTCCCATTCCGAACACCAAAGTCCAAAGAGCATTTCAACTCCTTCATTTCCCCTTGGCCAACCCAAGACCTTAATCACACATTCCCCACCATTTTCCACCCCAATCCTACCCCAATTTAGGCCTCCACTACTTCCACTCCCAATTCCAACCCACATCCGACCTTGCTCACCTCCTCGTGTGCACCATGCTTCGACTAACACCAACCCACCCACCATAGGCCTTCCTACCCCATTGTCCTTAGGAGTTGCAACCCACACACCTACCCAAGAGGAGAAGGATACCAATTCGGATCCACCTCTCAAAATCAAGGAAATCCAAGGGCCACACAACTCACCCACCACTCCTAGCCTAGTTCCTCAAGAGCTATACACCCTTCCCCATGACACCATCACCATAGATAAGTCCGTACTCCAATGGCTCAAGCGAGGCCTCACCATTCCTAGTTCACAACCAAGCCACATACCCATGGGACATCAATCCCAAATCATTCCCACTCAGCCTCATGTCACTTATCAAACCTCCTATTGTGTAGAAGATTTGGGAGACTTAGTGGCCTACCTACATTGGCAAGTCCACTTGACCGATATGCTAGCCATGAGGCCATCGGAGTCGAGCACCATTAGCCTAGCTTACCCCACCGTTGGCTCCATCACTTCCATCTACACCAATGACCAATTTACAAGTGAGATCATACTCCTTCTTCCCATGGAGGAGGAACCCATCCTAGTCTACTCTCCAACAATTGAGATCCCAAGTGCTTTGATTGGCCAACCCCTTAGCAACCTTGGCCCAAACATTTTGGAGGAGGATGACTCACCATTTGAGGACCTTGAGGACATGGAATACCCCTACCTAGGTAACCCTTACCATGATCTCTTTAATCCCTTCCTAAGGGAGCCTAGATCTCCATGTAACCCACTCCCCCTATTCACCACCCACCTCACCCTACCCGAATCGCCCATGTCAACCCAAACTCCTCCCTTCCTAGAATTGGGTTACACCATGAGAGCCTTGACTTTAGATAACAAACACCTTGGGATTGATGAAGTACCCGACCCCATAACCACCTTCGTAGATCCCTTCGACCCATTCACGTGGACGCTCAAAAGTCATCCCACATCTATGCACATGGAGGTCACCTTTGGGATAAACATGCATGTGTCTAGGCCTACCACATCATTTGACATGATTCATAAGTCGGGTACATTCATTCACATCACCCACATGTCAAGTAGGCAGCATAAGAGGACCATATTCGGATGTATTGGCCCACCTTCATTCATCATGAGTCTTAAGCATGAGAGGAGCATACATGGATGTTCGGGTCCCCCGACATTTGTCACACCCATGCATAAAAGGTTCATCTATGGATGTCCTGGCCCTCCTAAAACTGTCACAGTCTTCATAGCATCAAAGTGTGATCGGTCTACATTTGGCTGCCCAGGTCCACCTTGGCATACCATGCGTTTCACACCAACATCGCATCATCGTGCATGGCATACGCATTCTCGCAAGCATATAGGAAAGATCAATGAGGCTTACAAAAGGTGGGCAGATGCTCATCGGCGCCACTGCGAGTTCCAAGTGGGAGACTCGGTGATGGTGAGGACGGAGCGGCTCCTTCCGGGACCTGCCTCCAAGTTAAGGGCACGGGGTTCGGGACCCTTTCAAATTCTGAGACGACTTGGCAGTAATGCTTATGAGCTAGACCTACCTGAGGGTTTTGGGGTACACCCTACTTTCAATGTGGCGGATCTGGTACCCTACAAGGGCCCCGCGGTGGAACCCAGTGAGGATCTTGGGCTTTTACCCCGCCTTGAGAGGGACACTTCCGGAGGGACTCCACCTTCTAGCTTGAGAGACCGACGAGAGCAGATAGAGGCAATACTGGATGAGCAGAGTATCATTACTAGGCACAAGGTGTATCAGTGCTACCTGGTTAGGTGGAAGAACCGTCCCCCGATAGAGGACACGTGGGTTAGTCGGGAGGATCTGCCGCGCTTGGACCCCGACATACTAGAGCATTATGACAGCCAGGCGGAC
This sequence comes from Amorphophallus konjac, assembly GCA_022559845.1. Taxonomy (NCBI): domain Eukaryota; kingdom Viridiplantae; phylum Streptophyta; class Magnoliopsida; order Alismatales; family Araceae; genus Amorphophallus; species Amorphophallus konjac. Next base: position 114,432,331 of record CM040128.1, on the reverse strand, counting down.
CTATACTCGACGGGGTCGAGTTCTCCCCACCCCAGGGGATTTGATGAGGGCATCTCACGACACTCCCTCTAGCTCGGGTCGCCTGCACACTCTTGATGTGGACTGACTGTGATCCACACTTGTTATCTTCATTTCCTTAGTTTCATTTTATGTATTTTCCTTTTATTGAGTCCTATCATTGTATTTCTCTTTATTAAGTCATGTGGTTCTAGTCCATTTCCCTTGGTATGCTTAATTGGGCCTTATTACCTTAGTTATGGGCCCATTAGGTTGAGTCTAGGATATGCCTGGTCTTTTGTCTAATTGTCAAGGGTACTATGGTCATGTAAAGAGTGGATGCCTATAAATAGGCCTCCCCTCCTTCTCATTGAAACAACTTTGATGAATATTGAAAGGCATTTGCCATCTCCATCTCAATATCTCCCTCTCTCTCTCTCTCTCTCTCTCTCACTATTACTCTCTCTAAGTGGGTTGTGCCCCCTTTCTCTCTCCTCCCCACCCCAAATTTGAAATTCATTCTCTCTCCTCCCCATTCACCCCTCATTAAGGCCCCTTCCCCTTCCCCATGCATTCATTCAATTCCCCCTCCAACCCCTAGGTGGAAACCCCTTCTCCTAGGCACCTTTCCACTCTCCCAAGCAACCCTCCCTCTTCCCAAGGCTGAATTAACCCCTCCCAAAGCCCAAATTTGAATTTCCCTCTCCCTAGGGCTGTGCCCTTCCATCTCCCCACCTCCTAAACCACCCTAGGTCGAAATCCATCTCCCCCCAACAGTCAAGTTCGTCCCCCATCCTCCTCTCACACTCACCCTCTCTCTAGTGCACCTCCACCCCCCCATCTCCACCCCTAGCTGCTCCAGCCCCCCTCTCCATCTACCCCTGCCACTCCATACCCTCCAGAAGCCCTAGCCACGTCCTTCCCATATCCACAAACCATCAGCCATCCCCCCAATCTGTGCTAACTCCCTTTGCCCCTCCCCTTGTTATTGCAAGTTGCAGCTTCAAGTAGCAGGTCGCAGGCAGCAGAGTGAGGCCCTGAAGTCGCGTCATCCCCGGCCGGTCCCTGCTCCTCATGGTGGCAAGTCCTACATCTCTGGAAAGGTTGTCCAGAGAGCTTCCAAGGCGAGGTGGTTTCGTCGGCATCCGAGCTCCGAGCAGTCCACAGCGGCCGATCTCCCTCGACTGCGCAGAAGAACCCAGGCAGAGAACCAGAGCGAGAGTGGAAGCTCGGCCACGATGAACCCTTTGGGATTCGGATCAAGGTTTCTTCAGCAAATTCCTTCCCTCTCAAGTCCTCTTTCATCTTCAAGAAGCAGAGTTGCATTTGGACATCGACATCGAAAGTTACGAATTTTCTACTCCAAGTGTGTCAGGTCAGTTTACAGGAGCCAGAACTGACATCCCTCCACTCATCTGATCGTCCCGGTCTTCTCCGACATCTTCCGACCCCACCGTTGGCACCGAAAGAAAGAAGACTCGACCACGGTTCCAACGGTTCAGGTCTTGTACCCATCAGAGCTTTGTGGAGATCATGGCACCCTCTGCAACCAGCCCCATTATTCTGTACCAGACAGAGGCAGAATCAACCAGTCCGGTTGCAGACTCTGCCACGGCCAGCTGGTGAAGGCTCTGAGTGCCATTTTCGGAGGAGAGAAACTACATCTAGTTAGCTGCCACCTCGAAGAAGAAGGGACTCAATCGGCCAACGGAACCCCCTGTTCCAATTTTCTTCGTCGGAGAGGGCAGACTGCCCCCTGTGATCCCAGGTTAGACCAGTCCACACTCCTCCGGTCACCCCTCTCTCCACCGAAATCAGATTGCATCCCCGTCAACTCCGGCTCGAAGCTACCCCGATCACGATCGCGTCACCATCAGTTTCATTCCAATCGGAGTCCAGGAGAGCCCACAGTGACTTCTTCAACCTACTGCTTCAGTCCGGTACCAGCCAGATACCAGACGCTGGTGCCCTGTTCCAGTCGCCGGTGCGGTCAGCCCCGAGAATCAAAGCTTCCCCAAAAATTCAAGCTTCATCCCCTGTCAGTTGGTAAACTTTTGGTGCTGGTCTCGTCAAGATCCGAGCTCCGTGGAGCCTGTGGCAGCACCGTCTCCAACTGTCTGTCCAGCGAACCTGAAGCAAGGCAGAACCGGTGGAGCTCGGAAGATAACGTTTTCATTGCGTAATCCCCACCCCGCTTGGCCGGCTGAAGGCTCCTCCCTACGTGGAGGTAGTTTTGGATGTACTAAGTCTAATCCCTACCCCAAGATCACCCCTCCTGTGCGAGGCGTAGTGTTGTACATCATTGCATTTTCAGGTCAAGCTACATCGCCGCGGCGATCGGTTGTATACCCTCGCCTCCCGGCGCGCCCTCGTCTCCGAGCGGGATCGGTGTCTTCACACCGATCAGGTGAGCGTCTGATATCTCCTTAGTTGCCTTCATTCTGCAAGTTTAGTATTGCTTTGATTGCCCGTCGGCGGTGAGAAGAGGGCCCGTACTTATATGCTAGTTTGTTAGTGTCCACCGCGGACCGTGAGAGAGTGCCACCCACACCCCGCCCAGCGGGCCAGCTACCCACGAATTTGGGGAATCCTAGGCCCTTTGGGGTCAGCCTAAGCAAACTAAGTCCTTTAGAGTCATTGGGTCCCGCCTCGGACCCTTGCCATCATCCCCCGGCCCTGCCGGGTGATCGCGTGTGCCGTGTGAGTAAGACGCTATTGTGAGAATCATTGGAGAGCTTGTATGCTTGTGGATCTTGGTCCTAGGTTGTCCATTACATATTTAGTCATCCTAGGGCTGTTTTACATCACTCCTGGCCCTCAAACAGGCACAAGGGGAAAGACTCCGGGCCTATATTCACCGATTTAAATCGGAAGCCCTGATAATCCCCCGCCTGGACGTGGCCTCAGCCATAACCGCACTGACTGGGGGCACCCGGGACGAGAATCTCCGCCGCGAGCTTGTCCTCCACCCTCCCTCGACCCTCGCCGAGCTAGTGACTCTGGCTATGCGCCACGCCGAGTGCGAAGAAGTGCTCAGCGCTTGCTGAGATGCAACCGGCCCGGGTCGGGAGGGGGACAAGAAGCGGGCTCCCGAGCCAAACTCAGGCCCGGGGAAAAAGAGAGACCGTGATGGGGAGCGCAAGCGGAAGTACGAGCAGTACATCCCACTATCCGCACCGGTCTATGAGATATATGAAGACATCAAAGACTCGGGACTTCTCCGCCAACCCGAGCCGATGAGGTTGAAGAACCGCAGCCGCGGCAAGCATTGCTTATTCCACGGCGATCACTGGCACCACACCGGTGACTGCCACCAGCTCTAGGATGAGATCGAGCGCCTCATCCATCTGGGTCACCTAGCTCGGTTCGCTACCGAGCATAAAGAAGATCGAGGCGCCGTAGAGGAGATTGACAACACCCCCCGAGGGGTCCACATCAACGTCATCTCCGGAGGGACGGCATCAGGGGGCGACAGCAGCCGAGGAAGGAAGCGTCATGCCGAGCAGGCGAGCCGAGCCATAGAGCCTCCCAAGGCCCCGCCAAGTGAGCCCCAGGTCATAGTCTTCTCCGACCGAGACCTGGAAGGGCTAAGCACCCCGCATGACGACGCCCTCGTGATCTCTGCTACGATAAACCATTGTAACGTTGATAGAATTCTAGTTGACAATGGGAGTGCCTCTGATGTACTGTCTTATGATTATTTCCTTAAGATGGGGGAGGATCCATCCAAACTCCGCCAAGTCCGAACCCCCCTCTGCGGGTTTAATGGCCTGGCGACCTATCCCGAGGGAGCCCTAAGCCAGCCGGTTACCCTCGACACCCCACCCAAAACCGTTACGGTCATGGTGGACTTCATAGTGATTAAAGGTATGATAGCGTAGAACGCCATCTTCGGCCAGGGCATCCTCAGCCGGATAAAGGCCGTACCATCTACCTATCACCAAAAAGTGAAGTTCCCCACCAAAAATGGGTTGGGGGAAGTCCGAGGTAACCAAGCCACGGCCAGAAGGTGCGACAATATCTCGGTAGAGGCCACGAGGCCGGACGGGAAGGACAAGGGCCCCCGGGGAGTCGAGGATAAAACCGCAACCACCGAGCCTAGTGGTGAATTACTAACGGTTTTTCTAAACGATGACCCGACCCTAGGAGTAAGGATCGTAGCCGACCTACCGCCCAAGGTTCAGCAACAATATAAGAAATTCCTTTCTGAGTACATCCAAGTTTTTGCTTGGTCCGATGATCAACTCCCTGGGATACCAGAGGAGACTGTAATGCACAAGCTCAACCTCGACTCCGCCGTGAAGCCCGTTCAGTAATGCAGAAGGAAACATGCACCAGAGAAGCAGGCGATCATCAAGGCGCAGGTCACCAAGAAACGAGAGACTGGCCTCTTCAAACCGGTCCTGTACCCGACGTGGCTAGCCAACGTCGTCTTGGTGCCTAAAGCTTCGGGAAAATGGCGGATGTGCGTGGACTTCACCGATCTGAATAAGGCCACTCCTAAGGATTGCTATCCGTTACCGAGCATCGACCAATTGGTTGACTCAACCTCGGGCAATGAGATACTCAGTTTCCTAGATGCCTATTCAGGTTACCATCAGATCAGGATGGACACAGAAGATATCGAGAAGACCGCCTTCATCACCGACTACGGCGTACACTGCTACACCCGAATGCCTTTCGGGTTGAAGAACGTTGGAGCTACGTATCAAAGGCTGGTCAATCACATGTTCGATGAGCAACTAGGTCGGAACGTCGAAGCCTACATTGACGACATGCTCGTCAAGACCCCCAAGGCCCAAGACCACTTCCCCGACCTCGCTGAAACCTTCGACACCCTCCTGAAGTACAACATGAAGCTCAATCCTGCCAAGTGCGCCTTCGAAGTGAGATCTGGGAAGTTCCTAGGTTTCTTGGTCACTCAGCGTGGGATCGAAGCCAACCTCGACAAGGTCCAGGCCATCCTGGACATGCGTCCGCCCACCAGCATCAAGGACGTCCATCGCCTAACTGGGCGCGTCGCCGCTCTCAGCCGCTTCCTGTCCCGTGCGGCCGAACGATGCTTGCCCTTCTTCAAGCTATTGAGGGGGCCCAAGTTGGCATCTGCTACGTTCGCATGGGATGAGGAATGCCAGAGAGCATTCGCCTAGCTTAAGGAGTTCCTGGCCTCGCCCCCGGTGCTCTCCAAGCCCGGTTCGGGTGAAGTCTTGCTGCTCTATCTCTCGGCAACACCATCCACAGTCAGCTCAGTCCTAGTCAGAAATGACTCGGGAGTCGAGAGGCCGGTCTACTACACCAGCAAGGTGCTCAACGAGGCTGAGAGGAGGTACCCCACAACCGAGAAACTCGTGCTAGCGTTGGTTACCTCCGCCAAGTGCCTCCGACCCTATTTCCAGGGCCACCCCATCACTGTGCTGACCGGCGAACCATTGAAGAAGATTCTGGCCCATCTCGAAGCTTCGGGGTGACTCGTCAAGTGGGCCATCATGCTCGGGGCCTATGATATATCCTATCGGCCACGCTCAGCTGTGAAAGGCCAAGCGCTTGCCGACTTCATTGCCGAGAGCACCGTCCCGACTGAAGAAAGATCTCCGTCTGCACCCGGGCCAACCTGGGAGTTGTTCGTCGACGGATCCTCCAATTCGGTCGGTAGTGGTGCCGGAATCCTCCTGAAGTCCCCCGAAGTAGCAGAGCTACAGTACGCCTTGAAGTTCAACTTCCCGACATCCAACAACGCTTCCGAGTACGAGGCCCTTATCTCGGGAGCACGCATGGCCCGACGGCTGGGGGCTGAGAGAGTCAAAATCCACACTGACTCCCAGCTGGTCGCTAGCCAAATCAACAGCGAGTACGAAGCTCGAGAGGCACCAATGATCAAATACCTCCAATTGGTCAGAGACCTGGCCCAACAGTTCAAGGGATTCGAGGTAGTCCGAATAGCTTCGGAGGAAAACTCCCGGGCGGACGCCCTCTCTCGGTTGGCCTCTTCTCTCGATCCTGAAGGCACCCGATCGGTCCTCCTTGAAGAGCTAGAGCGCCTGAGCATTGACTCGGAGCTCCTCACTGTTGACTCAGCCATTCTCAGCGACTGGCGTGCCCCCTACCTGTCGTGGCTCCGGGACTCCCAAGAACCTCACGACCCTCGAGAAGCTCACATAATGAAGTACCAAGCCTGGCGCTTCGTCATTCTAGATGACACTCTCTACCAGAGATCTTTCTCCGGTCCGCTCCTGAAGTGTCTCGGCCCCGACGAAGCCAGCCGAGCCATCCAAGAGATTCATGAAGGTCTGTGTGGAGCGCATTCAGGAGGAAGATCGCTCGCCAAGATCCTGCTACGGCAGGGTTACTGGTGGCCCACCCTGCAGCGTGACTGCACGGCCCACGTACAATAGTGCGACCGATGCCAGCGATTTGACCACTTAGTCCATCAGTTGGCTACGGAGCTCGTCACCCTGACCGAGCCATATCCCTTCGCTCGGTGGGGAATCGACATCCTTGGGCCGTTCCTCACGGCTCAGGCCCAGAAGAAGTTTATTATCGTCGCCATCGACTACTTCACCAAGTGGATCGAGGCCGAAGCCACGGCAAGGATCACCGAGACAGTCGTCTGGAATTTCATCTGGAAGTCGATCATCTGTCGTTACGGCATCCCCCGGGTGATAGTGAGCGACAACGGTCGGCAATTTGATTCTCGCTATTTTCGAGATAGATGCGCCGACCTAGGCATTCGCAACCACTTCACCTCGGTCGCCCACCCTCAGGCCAACGGGCTGGTCGAAAATGCCAATAAGACTATCTTAAAAGGCATAAAGACCAGACTCGGCAAGGCCAAGGGTAGCTGGCTCGAGGAATTGCCTAGCGTACTTTTGTCACACAGAACGACTCCTAGAACAGCAACCGGTGAGAGTCCTTTCCAGTTGGTATATGGCACTAAGGCCGTTATTCCGTTAGTGGTTGCCAACCCTTCTCTCAAAGTCATCCGCTTCTCGCCCGAGGTAAACGAGCAAAAGTTACTCGAGAATCTCGACCTAGCAGATGAACTCCAAGAGATCGCCAGCATCCGAGCAACGGAATACAAGTGCCACCTCAGTCGATACTACAACGCCAAAGTCTGAGACAGGCACTTCCAACCAGGAGACTTCGTCCTCAGGAAAGCCGAAGCCTCTCGACCACTAGAGGCGGCGGGCAAGCTATCCCTTAACTGGGAAGGCCCCTACCGAGTGGTCGAGATGCTCGGGAAAGGTGCGTACAGGCTAGCTACAATGGAAGGGGAACCCATCCCTCGGACGTGGAACGCAACCACACTACGCAGATTCTACTTTTGAATTTGTGCAAACAAGTTGGATGAAATAAAACTTTCTTCTTTTCATTCAAAAAATTATTGGTACATCAGAAAGATAAAGCCAGTACATCACATAGCAAAAAGCAAAAAATCCATCTAGCACTAATGCAAGAGGCCATCGCTCGGTCGACTCGGTCTTGATCTCCTCGCGTCCAGCCACTGACTCTGCCTCGTGTAGAAATTGGCTCGGACAAGAGGCGATCGACCCAATTGGCTCGGGTGGCCCGTGACAAAGGTGACATAGGGATTAAAAAAAATGAAGGCTACCTTCCAAGTTGAACTTGGAAGAGGAAGAGGGAAGGAACGCCCATGAAGGCCTCCTCCTTCCCAACCTGCCAATTCTTTGGAACGTACAGAGAGCAAGCAGCCTCCGCAGAGTGAAAGAAATGACAGGGGAAGGCCCAGAAAGGAGGGAGCTTAATTTGCTTCCTCCCCACCCCTGGAGTGAGCAGAGAGAGAGTGGCGGTGGGTGTCCCGGATGCCCCCATCCACCCTCCATCTCGGGGCCCCCCGGGAAGCCTCGTGGGAACTGGTAAAGGGGGAGTGCCTCCGTACGTCGAACCCTCCCCAGATCCACGCGACGACCATCGGACCTGTCTCAACTCCGCGCGACTACCGTCGGACCTGCTCAACAGCCCAAAGCAGCAAGAACTCTCTGCTCCTCCATCACCGGTAGCGTCGTCTTCCGAAGGATCCTCCATGCTCCGAATACAACGGCACAGCGCAACATAAAGAAGGGGCGAGGAAAGACTGGTAGTGAAAATCCTAAGCGATGGAGAGGAAGGGACACCCTTCGGTCTTTTTATAGGCTAAGGGAGGCTACTTGCCTTACATGACTCCCCCCTCAAAAACACGCCAAAGGAATTTTCCCCTCTGAACGGTCACCTCAAACCCCTCATTTCCCCCCTCAGCGGGATACACGAAGCAGCCAGGCATTCAAAGCGTGAGGAAACGGAAAGACACCCTGTCAGGAGCCCGTCCAACTGGCATGCGAAAACCACGCAGGACGTATCGGCAATTTCCAACTACTACAGATACGCTAATCGAACCACGGCAAGAAAGGCAAGAAACAAGTAAGTCATTTATTACCTTGCAAAAAGGAAAGTCTTTCTTTTTCAGAAAAGGAAAAGAGACAAACAAAGGAAGAAGGTAAAATAGAGCGATACATCAGGCCTCGGGCCCACTTTGAAGCTCGGGAATGGAAGGCACGGGTATTTCACCCCCGGCACCCTCGGTGACGGCCGGCCTTGGCACTGACCCCGCCTGCGCGGGAACTGCCTCTGCCGCGAGCCCTCCCGAGGCAGCCGGAGTTGGTGATCCCACCGGAGAAGAGCTCTCTGGATCTTCCCCGCCTGACGTAGAGGAGCTAGAGGATGACTCGTCTGAGTCATAGCACTGGCCAGAAGGGAAGTCGATCCCGGAATCTTGTGCCTCGGCATAGGCAATGGCCCGGCGGTAACCCTGCTCGAACCCTTTGCGGATGCCTCGGCGAAGTGTTGCCTCGTAGTGTGGAAGGGCAGCTTCCTACAGGTCGGCTAGGTAGGCCTCCGAGCCCCTGTATTGCTCTATCGCCTCCGCTCCGACCAGCCCCATTCTCTCGATAAGCTCGGCCGCCTTCCGCTCCGCCTCGACCGCACGCTCCTTGACCTCCGCTGATAGCCTCTCTACCTCAGCCGCCTTCCGCTCCACCTCAACTGCACGCTCCTCGGCCTCTGCTGATCGCCTCTCTGCCTCAGCCAACTTCAGCTTAGCCTCGGCTGCCCGCTCCTCGGCCTCCGCCGATCGCTCCTCCGCCTCAGTTCGGTCGGCCTTGGCCTCAAAACGGAGGCGCTCCGCTGCCTCCGCTCGGTCCACCATCTCGGCGCGCTTGACCTCCCCACGGCTGGCCAGCTCGAGATGGTGAAGGCGCTCCTCCTCAAGGAGTTTGCTTTTCCTCTCAAGCGATTCCTGGGCCTTGGCTAGCTGCTCAGTCAACGCGTCGACTTCCAGCCGGCTCGACCGCGCCAACGCCCTGATCGTGGAGAACTCCCGCCGGAGCCCCTCGTGCGCCTCATTGAGCTGAGCCAACTTCCTCTCACACCCCCCGAGGGTCCAAGCGAGGTTCGACCGCTCTGACTCCGCCCCGGCATAGGTCTCCGCCATCGTGGCCCCCATCTGGGCCATGACCAGGCCGCCCTCGATGATGACGTCGAGGACCCTGGCCGGGGAGTGACGCTTGTCTCCGCCTTTTATCCTCGCGGACACCTCGTGATAGAGCTTGTACAGATTGCTCGAGATACCGAGCCTCTCCAGCGCCACCGGCATGGGAACCCCTGCGCCCGGCGCCTCGCCAGAAGGTCTGGATCAAGATGCAGGTTCAGCCGCTCCGCGCACTACGGTCGGCTGGGTTTGCAACGCCCCTGTGGGTGAACCCCTGGCCTCGATCGGCGCTGCGAGCTCGGCCGACCCATGCACCACGGACGTTTGGGGCTGCGACGCCTCTGCAGGCGAACCCCCGATCTTAACTGTCTCGATCCGCGCATCACCACCCGAGACATCACCTACCTCGACCGGCCCCCCGGCCTTGGCCTCGGTTGTTTCTACTTCGGCCCCCTCTGTTCCCATCGAGAGGAGAGCCGACCCATCGTCACCATCCTTTGAGGGGACCCTGGTCTCCTCGGCCCTCTCTCGCTCGGCGGATGGGGGAGCCAGCCCGGTTGGGTCGGCCCCATCTTGCCCCCGAGAGGGGAGCACCGCCGAACCAGAGTCGGCCCCGGTAGTGATGAGGAGACCGGCCTTCTTGGCCCGTTTCCTGGCCTTCGCGGCTTCCCGCAACCTTCCCTCCATGGGATCCTTGCGCTTTACGCCACCCGGCCGTGAGGCCCCCTCGGAAGCCGCCCCTTTGCCCTTATCTCAGGCTTGGGAGCGACCCACCGGGACGCCCGGCTCATCAGCCACCTAGTCGTCGGTAAGATCAATGATCTCAGCAACTTCCTCCAGAGGCTCCCGCCTAGTGTCTGCAACAGAGGAGAAAGCGTGATCAGGAAAAGAAAGGCAACCCCCACAGAAAAACCTAGATGGTGGTACCTGACGGCTTCAGCCGTGTGAGAAGACACCGCTCGACATTTTCCGACGTCACCAACTCCTCGGTGGACTGGCGATGCTTCAGCCGACGGGCGGCATACTCCTCCACATCTGAAGAGAACTCCTCCTACCGGGGAGGGATATTCGGGTGGAAATTGGGCATCACTTGGCATCTCCAGGTTTCCTCCACCGAATGTATCTTCACCCAGAAAAATTAGGTCTTCCACCCTTTATGCGAGGAATCCTTCGCCGCCAGCGAAATGCAGCTCCTGTTCCTCCTCGCCTAGATGAAGTAAAACCCTTTCCCCACCGACGGATGTGCCTTCAACTCAAAGAAATAATGGAAAAGGTCCAGAGAAGGAGGAACCCCGCACAAACGGCAGAGAATTCGAAAGGCAGAAAGGAGGAGGTACGAGTTGGCAACCAACTGAATGGGCGCCAACTGGAAAAAATTGAGGAGTGTGAGGACGAAGGGCTCGAAGGGGAGGCGAAACCCGCTCTTCCATGACAGAAGAAAGGTGCAGATGTGGCCCGTGCGGTCGTCCAGACTTGTCTCATACGGGGCAGCAGCAACAAAGTTGTACCTAAGAGGCAGACGGAACCTGTGCTCCAGCCTCTTCACCTCAGCTTCCCCCAGTTCGCTGCGATTCGGGACGGGCGCTCTCGCCACCGGTTCGTCGCCCCATCCTCCAGCACACAAACGCTGGTCCGCCATGGATTCCGAGGAAGAGCTGAAAGAAGAATTCTCAAGGGATCTCGAAGGTTCCGGGGGAGGAGGAAGTTGTCGGACAGCCTCCGCAGTTATCCTCGCCAACTCCTCAAACGCCGCCGCAAGTCTCTGCTCCTCCGCTGTGTCTTCACGGCGTATCAAGAAGCCCCAAAAGTAAAGGAGTGAAGGAAAGCCAAAACCCTAGAGAGTCTGGAATGACAACCAGCACCCGACGCCTATAAACCCTCGCGGAGGCGGCGCATCATTCCGACCTCCGAGAAAAAGGGGGCCCCTTCATTTCAAATCCGTCAGGATCACAATTATTACGGGCCCAGGTGATCACGGCACATGGCTTCATAACACCGCCAGCTCTCCACCCACCTGAGCCACGCCAGTCCAAAGCCCTCAAATACTACTCGTCCGAGCCTCCTTTGGCTCGGGAGTAGGAGGGGGATAAGTGGAGAGGGGGATTTCTGTAGCCCATTCAAAGAGCAGCCTGACTAGGCCCAACAGGACCCAACGAGGCCAAGCTCACCTAAGTGACAGCCCACAGGACCCACTTAGGGAAGAAAGCCCAATAAAAAGTTGCTCGAGGACACAACCTTCCTAGGCGGCCTCTAGGCTCGGAGGGCCCGAGTGTCGGTCAAGTCACAGGGAAGGTACGGCCCAGGCCATATCTCCACCCGGGAGAAGAAGGTGTACGCCGACCCATCCGACCCATCCTCTTCCGAGCTAAGCCTATCGCCCGGTAGGGCTGGCCTCTCTGCGCTCGGAACGGCCGACGATTGCTTATCCTTTGTAGCCGTTAAGAGTCCACAGCCGGCAGGAATTCAGGGAGGCAAGGGACTTCTTCTCCCCCAAGGTGATAACGTTCCCACGATAAGGCAATGAAAGCCCACGATGAGGACGTAACTCTCACCTGAAACCCCTCGGCTTACAGGACTCCAGAGACAGCATACTATTTAAACCAGGGAGACCCTTCGACGAAGGTAAGGGCACTGATACGCTGAAAGCTCCTGAGCAAGAACCACTTCACCCTCTGGTGGAGAGGGATCTCGCGCACAAGCTCTCACCTCCCTTCATTGCTCCCGCCATAGCTCCACTGACTTAAGCATCGGAGGGTTTCCCCCAGGGTTTCCCCTAGGCCCCCTGATCCGTTTCCCTGTCTTGCAGTTCACTATCCGGTGATCCACCATCCGCTCAGGACCAGCGCGAGATCACGCCTCTTCACATGCCTAACAGATGAAAATGGAATTCTTCAAGCTAAAATCACTAGGTTGGAAGAAATCATAAGACAACTTCAAAACCAACCTAAATCAATCTCTAATGAATAAACCATGATGGACAAGCAAATCCCTAATACAAGGTTGATTGAAGAAATAAACATGGTAAAAGAATAAAACGACATGCTGCTTGAAAAATTGTCCATTTATGAGAAGGGCAAGGGTATTGCCCATGACAGTTCTGAAAAACTGAATGAACTTCAAATGGAGATTGAAAATTACAAGGGGGTTAATGCTATGCTCAATGAGCAATTGACTGTATGTGAGGAGGACCTCACTGAAACCGAGCTGCACGTCTCCTCATTGGAGAATGAAATCAAAGATATAAATGACTCTCTGTCTAAGTGTATGCAGGATAAGGAAAGCATGAACAGACTCTTAGAAACAAGAGTAAGTCATCATGACGGAGATTTGGGTAAGAATAAAGCCAGCACTTCTTACTGCCTCCCAATACCTCATGCTGATCAGAAAAAACAAAAATGCATTGGTAAGCAGAAAGGGAAGGCTCTCATGCATCAACAAATCCCTAAGTATGCTAGTCTTGACATGCACAACAGGAAAAGCCATGATGACTACCATGCCTCTCATAAAATGAATGTTTATTGCTTTCATTGTGACATGCTTGGTCACATTGTACATGACTGTCTCACCTTGAATAATGATGAACTAAGAGCAGAAAAGAATTCAAGAATTGCTGCTGAAATCAAGGGCAAAAGACAGGTCAACCCTGGCAGTGGTCGTATGCAGTAGAACTCTGCACAGAACCGCATGGGGAATCAGAAGAGTCGACACTTCCATTCGGACAGGTCGACACTCCCCGTGGCGTTCAACTGAAATCACCCTCCTTGCTGCTACCACTGTGGAAAGATTTGCCACACAGTCCATGGATCCTGGCGACTGAGAGGTAGGAGCTACTCTCATAATCAACATGACAGTACCTATGCTCACTCGTAATGGAACAATGCACATGTGCACACAAAAAATGATAAATACCCTGTGCGTTGCTTCTATTGTGGTAAATATGGACATACATCGATTAATTGTCCCTAGACGAGAGTGGGTGACCAGAAGGCAGCAAAGAAAAGAAGATCAATTGCTAGAACTGCTGCTAACCAACAAGGACCCAAGCAAGCTTGGGTACTAAAAAATTTCAAATGAGAATTTCTGGTGTAGGGTGCCTTGGGGATAAACACAGGATGCTCACGGAAATAAAGGCTCAAGGCATAGGTATGTAGAGAATGTCATTCGTTTAATATTACTGCATGATAGGCTTGCATTGTAAGTCACTGCATATTAGGGGTGTTATGTGTCAATAAATCATGCAAGAAGCTGTGTCCCTGAACTGCTAAATTATCCTCTTGGTGTAAGATGAGTTTCTAGATTAGATTAAATGCTTGCACCTTGCATGACCTTTGGTAATTCAAAGCGTCTAGAGCAGAAAGGCAAGTCAAGCTTGCCCGGAGCTCTCACTATGCATGAGTAGGATCTCATATCCACACCTCAGCCTTATACCAAAGATCAATTGGTTCAGTTTCGTAATTCATGAAAAATTTGTCATGCTGTTGAGACTGTTATGATAATTGAGTTGCTGTTTAAATCATGTCTACCATTTAACAACCATGTGAGCTTCTTCCTTAGCATTAATGATCATTATTTTGATGATGTCTCGCATGGCTGCACATATCCCAACTCATCATCCTTGTGGACAAATAAGATGCTGATTATCTGTCCTAACTTCCATGAGCACTGGACAGAGGGGGAGTTTAAGAGTTTGGACCTTAGGGAAGAAATGCATTACATCTGGGTGTGGTGTAGTCCATGAGCATATACTTGAAATTTCATGCCACATCATGCATTTCATGATCAAGGAACCCAACTCTGCATGACCTCTTGGTATATAAAATGATAAGTTGTAAGAAGGACAGATCACTTCTGTCTGGAAACTCACATCATGAGTGAGGTGGTCTTAAGACTTCAGTTCTCCGCCAGGTACCAAAGGTCAACCCATCATGAGAACAATCTAGATGTTCATATAAATAGCTCATCAAATTCCATACTTTGATCCCACTGCATGTGCGACACTCAGAATTCAGACAATCAATGCACAAAGTCAGGGGGAGTTCTTGCATTTCATGGTTTACCAACTTGCATGTCTACACAGAATGCATTTCAGAAAATCCATGATTGCATAATATTGTGGTCTCATACACTCCATTGCATATCATGTTTGAGAAAACACAAAAATACATAATCATCTTGTAGCATGTTTATTACAGTATGCATTCATTCAAGTCATATGCTGCACATTACTTTGCAACCCTTGCATGGAACCAGGGGGAGTCAACATCAAAATTCTGCATGCTTCATTATACATATTGTTTACGTTCTTGCATAGATTGCATCCTCTCAAGGGGAGTTTGTCTTTCATGACAAATCAGTCAAAACTTTGCCCTACTGTCAGAAAGGTTGACCTCACAACCCGACATGTCAAACCCTCAGTTCAGCCTGGCTGAAAACTGCATTCTGTCTGAGCTTAAGTGTCGACATATTACTATGCAAGTGTCGACACCTCCTTGCATATGTTGAACGTATCATTGTCCTTCAAATCTGAGCTCAATGCATCATCCTCAGGGGGAGTGTTCATCACCAATTCCTACTTTCAATTCATGCTACACTCTCTTCTTGAACCAATCCACCGCATCATAATGCCTATCTCTGATTGTGGTTCAACTTGGATTCACAATATCTTGAACTTCTTGGAGGATTCTCTATCTGCTATCAAGGTTGTTTATCAGAGCAAATCTTTTAGAGGAATCTTCTTTTATAGAGATTTGTGATTGCCTCGAACATGAATGAATCTGGTTTAACATTAATGATTTCATGTGTCTTGAAGTCTAACTGTCTTGAAAATATTTGTGATCGGGCTTAATAGACTTAAACCAATATCTCATGTTGTTTGTCCAATTATGCCCTCTGAAATCTGAAAGTTTACTTTAAGTACAAAGGTAATTATGTTTGAGAAACTTCTGCCCAAGTATTATTTTTAAACAATCTATTTTTATGGAATTTCTAATGGCAAAAATAGTTAGAGCAATGACATTGGCTCACTGAGAAATATGTCTCCTGATAAATAAATTGAGATAAGGCATGTCATGAAGTGCCCTTGTTAACTTTGCTATGTTTTAAGGTATATCATGAGGGAGAGCAATGGCTAGTTGCTGAGAAACATGTCCCCTCATCAAGAATATGTGGAACGATATGTCATGAGGTGACAATGCTATCTCTTTTTTATTTGAAGCATGATAGTCAGTCTAACCAATTACCTAGGGATACTTGCATCTAAACAATGTGTGTCCTTACGGATATGTGGCATGCACTAGACTTAATTGCTCGTAAAATCTTCTCATGTACTCAATGAATATTATGGTTGAGATTGCAAAAGCTAAATACACATCTTTTAAAATTCTAAAATTCCAGTTTATCTTCATGCTTGTTTAATTTCAATACTTTTTTAAGAGTTTCTCTCAAAGGAGTCAATGGAAATGAATGTGTAAGATAAGAAGAGGCTAATCTAACGATTGATATGAATTTTTGTTTCATCTCTATTAAAGTTGAATACAAATGTTTTCATGTGATTCTACTGAGTAGGTCAGAATTCATTAACATTAAACCAATCTAAGTGTAAGGGCTAGTTCATTCGGGTTCTATAACTGAAAATTCTGAAAAATCCATAACTCTGATTTATGAACCTGGTCTCAGGTTAAAGAACCTTCATCTTCTATAAAGACAAGTTGTCTTTCTTTATCCCCTGATCCTTGCCATCCCTTCTTGAAATATCATATCTTGATGCTCCTTGGTGTTTACCTTGCATGAAACATATTTGCATCAGTCATTGCTAGCATTGTTACATGTATATATCGTCGCAATCGTCCATTGGACATAACAATTGGAATCATCATCCATGCGCATCTGCCATAAATCCTAGCATCATTGGCATTATGGTTACAACTCAACTGGTTTCAATTTTTCATGCAATTGGGTGGACTGCATTCTTCAACTGTGTACACACATATCCTGCATTGAAAACCCCAAAAGTCCCATGCATTGCATAGAAAACCCAAAGAGTCTGAAAAAAAGAAAACCACAAAAAATCTTGAAAATCTAAAAATCAAAAGTGTGATCTTTGGCTGCTATATTGCATCATGCTGCTGCAACCATGCCTTCAAATTTCAACTATCTTTGGCAAGCCAACGGACAATACCATTGATTCTAACATTTGGCCATGTTCGATAAATCCATATCACTCTTTGGTGTTTGTCCTAAAACTACCTTTCCAAGTTTGGTTGTTCACAATGGTTATCTTGTCAACTTTAATAAGTGTACAACCATTGGCATGTATTTTCACATCATTTTCTGGAATTCTGGAAAAATGACTACACTGCTTGTGATCATACCTGCCCACAATTTGCCCACGAAAGGAGGGGAGATTCATGCACTTTTAGAAAGGTATCTCAAGTTGCTGCACTTTAAGTTGCTCCCTCCAAGTATCTAATCTCTTTTAAACTGTACATCCTATGCTAATAATTTCCAACAATTGATGTGCTGTAATTTTTCTTCACTCCTACCTTCCAAATTATGCCATATATTCTCTCTAATATGATATTTTGATGATGTCAAAGGGGGAGAGAATTGTATGTGTCATTAACTAAGGAATGCATAGGGGAGAGAGTCTTGAATACTTGCATAAGATTTTATGGGGAGGAAATTGTATGGAGAGATAATCATTGAAGGTCTTTGTGCTTTTGTCTTTGTGCTTTTATTCACGATTACACTCTTTTAATCTCTGACTTTCAATATACTCATAATGACTCAAAGCTGGACATCATAATGACTCATAACTCATAGTTGCCATCATCAAATAGGGGGACAATGTTGGACAAATGTATAACGTGTGTAACTCCATTGTTTTGATAATGGCTGACTATGTATGTTGGATTATGTATAATATTCTTTTGTTTCAATGATGTCTGACTATGATTCATTAATATAGTTTCACCTGCATTTGATAGAGACAAACACTCATGCATTTCAGGTCAAGCCCATACCGGCAACAAAGTGTGTCTGCAAAGATAGAAAGAAATCAAGTAAGTCACACAGATGAGGCATTAGGTTGCACAAGAAAAAAGGACCAAGGTCGATGCAAGAAGGCCAAGGAAAATGACTAAGGTCCTTGCATGTCTTTATTGCTATACAGCAAAGGAAGATCGGTGCACATCCAAGGCTAATCAGTATCAGGTCAGTGCAAGTTTCTGTTACAATGAACTAAGGTCTGAGCACATAAGAAGATCAAGGTCCGTGCAACCCTTGGCCAACACATATCAGGCCTGTGCATGTTTACCTTATGGCAAGACAAAGTTTGTGCAATGTTGCTCAAGGTCCAAACATCAAGGTCTGAGCATACTCCAATCAAGGGCTGAATTAGAAAGAAAATATCTCGACACCTTCGGATGACAACTCTGCACATAAAACATGTGTAGACACATCAGACAAATGTCTCGACACCTCAAGAAGAAATCAGCTGAAGCTAAAGCCGTCCTCAAGACCGTTCAAAGGAATGTCTCGACACATTGACAGGAATGTGTCGACACATCTAGGTTCAACCAGAAAGTGTATGAAATCAAGCCGAAGCTATTCTATCTAAGAATCTGGACTCACTAATGTCTTGATACACTGAGTGAAAAGTGTTGACACACTCGTGTGAAAATCTCTGCACATTGGCACTTCTGTCTCGACACCCTCATGCGAGAACTCTGCTCATGGCTCACATGTTCCGACACCTTTTGGTGTTGTCTCGACACATCAGCCACGGATCTTCAAGACACTCACTAAATGTCCCGACACACTGAGTGTAAAACATCGACACATCAACGTTCAACCAGAACGTGTTTTGAAATCGACAGAAGCTATCTTCAAGGCTTTCAAACGGATGTCTCGAAACACTGCTAGGAAAGTGTCGACACACCCTCGTTCTTTCAGAAATCCTCAAGTCAATAAACTGTCTGATCAGTGGACCATCTAGAGAGGGAAAAAGGAACCGCAAATCATCAAAATCAAAGATTTTGGGGTCTGGACCATGTCCCAAGGCTTGACTTTTTGCTCAACCATCTTATCTTTCATTTATCTACCTTTTGAAGATGGTTATGTCAGAAATCCAGCTGGAAGAGCCACTTCAGTTTGCCATGATGTCAGTCTTATCTGTCTCCTGTCTAGACTGTCTGCTGCTGGGAATAGGACACTCCTATTGTGACAGGTGAAGCGCGGAAGAAGATCCAAAGGGGGGTGAATGGATCTTCTAGAAAATATTGCTCAATTAAAATTCTGAATGAGATTCCAGGGATGGATCAAAGGATCACCACTTAAAATGCCAAGCAATCAGATTATCTATTGAACTAGAGAACAGACAGTTGGAGCGCACTTAAACATGCATCTAGCGAAGACAGAGTGAACAAATAAACCACTACAAGCAAGCTTTTTAGGTGGTTCGATCTCTGTCCAGAGATATACGTCCACCCCACACTCAATAGAGTGTGGCTTCCGCTGATCCACAGCTTAACGGCTGGGCCTCACAGCTTGCCTACATTAGCTGACGAACAGTTTGAACAGCTGGGCATTACAGCTTCGCCGACCAGAGGATACCACACCTCTGCAAACCGCTGAGCTTCACAGCTTGCTCCGCTGACTCACAGCTTCACGGTAAAGTAAAAAGGAAACAGAAAAACAAGATGAACTACAGCAACTGAAAGCTGACAATGAAACCCGATGGCTCTCACAACTGGCCTGGATTTGATCCAAATGCCGGTGACTCAAAACATCAAAGGTTCTCCTCTCTATCTCACTCTCTCTTCAACTCTCCTTTTAAATCTTTCTTCACTTTCTTTTCTCTCTGGATAGTATATGGTCTCCCTGTTTCAGCTTTTCGATTCACTATCACCGTCCATACATCTCCAGATGGAGAGATCTTCTTTTTATATCAGCAGCAGATAGATGGGCGTGTATCTTCCACGAATTCCTGCCCTAGCACCTTGACGACGTGGCAGCATTTCATCTCGCTGCTTTACACGTGTCATGAACTTGGCACTTCTTTCATTTTTTGAGTCATGTGCCCTTCTTGGACTCATCGAACAGAAATCCTGTGAGATCAGACTTATTGTCATCTAGAATTAATCTGAAAGAAAAGAGACAAGATGCATAGAGTTAGTTCAAGATTTGAACTAACCATGTACAGACTTGATGGCGTGTAATGTAGTATGCATATGGGAAAGTATGCACATTGAAGATGAATGCATGAACATGCCACCAACGAGCCACCAATTAGTGTACATACTTTGTGTGCGATGTACAAACGATGCACAGATATGCCACCGAGGAATGTGTAGACTTTGTGTGCATGCGACAGGACGATGTACAGACTTGCCACCAGAGAATGTATAGACTTTGGAAATGCATGAAGCACACGATGCAATAAGACTCTGTCCAGACTTAACCTGTGCACGGGCAAAAGATGCATCGACTATGTGTATGTATGAAGAACACGGGCTGTACAGACTTCGCTGCGGCTGTATAGACTCAGCTGCGAACTGAACTAATGAATGAATAGTGCTTGCACTGACTTGGTCGAGTGAAGCACAGTGGATTGTACATACTTGAAAGCATGCAGCGATGTATAGTCCCGACAGATGCAACGTACCCGCATCGACTTACTTCTGAAGAATGTACATACTTTGTGTATTCATGGAATCAAAAAGAATGTACAGACTTTAAAGTGAAAAATGCACATATACATGTAGCAGACGAGTGCACTAACTATGTATATGCATGAAGCACACGAATGCCCTGACTTGGTGTATGCATGAGGCGAAACAATACACTGACTATGTGTAATCATGAATCGAAATGATGTATGCATGTAGCAAACAAATGTACTGACTTAGCATATGCGTGAAGTACAACAAGACACTGACTATGCTCATGAATGTATAGACTTGCTGAGTCATCAAGACAACCGTGTGCAGACTTAGTGTACGCATGAAGCATCTAATGCATGAACTTGACCACGCATACCAGCAACGGTTGTACAGACTAGTGAAGCAATGTACTAACTATATATATATACTGAAGGATGAAACAGTGCATTGATCCATGTATGTAAGATTAAGTGCAGAACTTTTATTTACTTTAATCTCACATGACTCAGATTGTCATTATCAAAACTAGGGTTCCAACAATCTCCCCCTTTTTGATAAAGATAACTATAATTCATGTAAGATTAATTTGCTAACTTGTAAAACATTCAACAGACTCATGCTTCAATGCAACCATGCAACACAACATAGCATTTCTATGTAATTTAAGAAGATACAAAGTAGTGTTTGAATGAAAAATTCTCTTTCAAACTGTCTATCATGCAAGACCACCAGTAGACAAAAAACTTGTAAAACTGTCTGTCCAAAATAAAACTTGTCTCCAAAAAAAAACTGTCTGCCCAAACTGAATGGACTCTGTCCTGTTGCTCTTCATTTACACATTCACATTCATTCTCCCCCTTTGTCATTATCAAAATTTGGAGAAATGATAGTAGCTAATAACCTCGGTAGCTCCCCCTGTCTCTAAGAGGATATGTTGAACTTGAGCCTGAAGTAGAAAGTCTGTTCAGCAGAGAAGTCTGAAGATCTCTAATGGAGTCTGCCAGTCTGTCAAGCTTTTGATGCACAATGTTCCCCAGCCTTTCCACTAGAGAAGTGACTGATTCCCGTTTGGTAAAAACTTGTTGCACAGTCTCTGACAGTGTATGCAGATTAGACTGAATAACTTCAAACTTTTTAATGAATTCTGGCTTAGTGGCTGCAATTTTGGTGAGTGTGCCTTTTAACATTTCAAACTCAATCTTCAGATCAAATGTATGACCAAGAATATTGCCCATATTGGTGACTATGGAGATTTGAGTATCTTGAATTTTACTTACCATGTCGCCAATTCGATTGCTGATACCCATAAGAGATTGTAAAATTTCTCGTACAGCTTCATCTGTTCTCCGTTTAGCAGTTAAAAAATCTATTCCTTGGCGTTTTACAACTATTTCCAAATGTTTCAGCCGGCCTTCTATTCTATCAATTTGAACAGTCTGAAACAAGAACTGCTTGTTCATCAAATCATTCTGATTTAGCACAATCTCTATCAGGTTAGATAACATCTGAGCAAGATTGGGTTCAGCATTTGTTCTATGTGTACTAGAGGTGGAAGCACTGGAATCAGGCAGCTCAGTGAAGTATGCATTATGCTGTTCAGGAAGTGGAGTAGGTGATGTACCAAGACTAATCATCTCTCCATGATGTGGACCATATTCAGGAGCAGGTCCCATAAAAAAGTGTTGTGATTCTTCTTCAGCTACTCCTGGACCTTGATCAATTGGTTGCTCGAGTGGAGCTTCTTCAACAGATGCTTGGGCTCCTTGTGGTACATCTTCTCTTTATTTACCACAGACTCTGCAATTTCTTCGAAGATCTCTTCAGCAGTTTCTTTCATTATCTGTGTTATCATATCAGTAAGAGACTCTATTTCACTTTCCTTTTCTTGAGAAGCTTCAGCTCTTTCATCTTCTTCAGGAATTTCATTTCTATCCTCTTCTTTATCTGCCTCTTGTCCCTGTTGGACTTCATGTTGTTCCAGTTCAAATTGTACCCCAAAATTATCAAACAGCTGACTAATGTTTTGATCCAACTGTTGTGTTTGTTAAGCATTTGTTAGATTTAGCTCATGGACTTCTTGTTGCAAAATAAGATCTTTGAGATTCTTCTGAGAAGGCTCAATAGTGGTCTCCTCTTGTTGTACTGCAGTTGATTTACTTCTTTTCTCTGAAACACTCTTGTGGACTTTCTTCTTCTTCTTCAAAGGAGCTGAGTCGTGATCATCTGACTCTTCTTGATTCTTTTCTAAGCTGACTTGAGGCTGGTCACTTTGTTCTAAGGCATCTTTCACTTTAGTGCCTTTGGATGATTTTGACCTCAAGTACTTGTTGATAAAGTCCAAGTTATAAATGTTCACCTTGGGAATATCCTTTGATGATTCCCCTTCCAGTGGAATTTTCACCTTTTTGAAAATTATTGTCAGATGAGCAGCATAGGGCAAGTTTCTGTTTGAGTCTTTGAAGGTGCTCATTATGTGAAGCATTATGGCTGGTAGACATATCTTGATGCATTTGAGTAGGCAGTAGAGGATAAATCTCTGAGAGTCTGTCACTCTCCCTCTACTTCCAACTTGTGGAGTTATCATAGTTGTAAGGATATGATGAATTAATCTCCTTAGTGGGGAAAATTTGCATGCATTGAACTGGGAGAGATATGTCTGTTTCTTTGGATCTCTGGGATCTCTAGGCATTTCTGAAATGAGGGAGTAGGCTTCATGCAGGTTTATATCGAATTCACCTTCTACTTCCCCTCCTTCTGAAATATGAAATACTTTATGTAGAAATTGCCTAGACAGGTCAATCTTTACTCCTCTAACTACAGACTGAACCCTTGATTTTTCAGAGACACATTTCAGGTTGTAATAGAATTCAGCAACCAATTTCGGATAGTAAACCCTATGCTTACTCAAGAATTTCTTCCACTTCTGAAATTTAAAAATCTCTAATACTTCAGGAAATTTAAGAATCATAGGTTCATCATCAAAATCTACGAACCGTGGGAGCATGACTTTTCCTACTTCCAAAACCATTTCAGCTTGTGAAGAAGACATCTCACCTTCTAAACGCTCAGCAGGCACTCCTTCTTCTTCAGTGTCATTTATGTCAGCTTCTGAGCTAGTCTTCTTGTGCCGTTTGGAGGAGGTCCTTTTTGCCTTCTCTTTCCCTTTTTGCTTCTTTTGTTGAAATACTTCTCTGGGCGACTCGGATGGCACTTGCTCTTCTGAAGTATCCTTCAGTTGTACTTCCATTTCCTTTCTCTTCCTATAGAGTGATTCCTTCTGAAATGACTTAGAGGAGACTTCCTTTGAATGTGCTGCCTTTGACCTCCGCTCAAACTGATGAGTGGCCTCAGTCTGTTAGGCCTGTGGATGCGGCTGCCATTCTTCTTCTGAACCATTCTTCTTTCCCTCATTCATGGCTGACGGAGAAGACATGATGGAGGCGATGAAAAGAGAAGGAAGAAACGAGAAGAAGGAATGTGTAGGATGAGAAGATGGAAGGTTGGAGAAGCAGGCTTGTTGGCTTACTTAGAGGAAGAGCGGGAGACTCGAGAGCGGGACAACGCCTCGTCTTCAAAAGAGCGTATGATTGAAAAAGCAAGTAGGGTTTCATATAAATGAGATACAGCCACTTTTACCAATATTCAATGGTTAATGCCCAAAATACCCTTTACCTTTAAACATACAAAGCTTTCCTACGCAGAAGAGGGATACTCGGAATATGAGATTATATCTCAAAGTATTATTCTCCACAACTTATCTTTATGAGTCAACAGAAGAGAAACAGCTCAATCAAGGAAATAACTCAGTAAAAAGCACCCTTAATCTTACTAGCATCTTTCATAAGCCAATAATTGATTGAAAAACCCAATTTTTATATAGACTTTAAATCAGTATAAATTTAATGAATGAACCATAGGGTCAACCATATAGATCATAAAATTTTGCACAATTTTGATTGAACATTTCAGTATAACAGCGCCTTTTTACTCTAGGAAACATGTTGATCAGACACCAGAATCCCTGGTTACTCAGTGCGATATACCTTTATGTTTCATAAGCTTTTGAACAAAGATAGCATTAATTCTCATGACTTAACCTCTGAACTTCTTTGAGACAGATGGCCAGTTTCTCAAATCAAATGCCATTGCTCTGCCAAGATTCATTTTTATTAGATGGCGTATTCCCAGGTTCTTTATCAGAATTTTCTTTATACATGAATTAAGGACCATATAAGCCTTGGATTTCCTATCAGATTAGCTTCTTACTAAAAGCTTTCGGATTTTAGATGCCTTGCTGTGCAATTTCCAATTTGAACCATTTCATTACCATTGAGGAATCATTCAGATTAATTGTGAAGGCTCTTCAATTAAGATTTAATGTTCATATACTGAATATCACATCTCAACATAGGTCAGCAAGTTAGTTCTGGGATCAGGGTGATTTCAGTAGTTAATTATTGAAGATAAGTAAAGGTGACGTTGATCTGATATTACTCCCCCTGACTTACATAATTTCTGATCTTATTAGAGGATAGAAGTGGAGAAGAGAAGAAGATACTAACCATGGAGATGTCAGAGAGAGAGAGAGCCACTCATGAACAAGGGGAAGATTAAAGCCAGATAAGATGAGTCCAAAAGCACAGCCTTAGTCACTAATGGCAAATGACCACTCAACTCTTATACACCTGAAATCTTCCAGAATTGACCTTTTATCTTGTATCAGGCTTCAAAAACTGTGTCACAACATCAGTATCATCCAACCCAGCAATAACAAAGTGCTTACATTCTGAACAACACGACATCATTAACTCAACATAAACTCACAAGAGCAATTAATCTCTGATATGTTCAGCTCCCCCTCAGAGCAAGTAGAGATATCAAACAATAACTATTTGATTTTCTTAAGGTACATAGATATGTATGTGTTCGACACAAACATGCAGATGGATGCATCTACTAATAACCATGAGTTTTAAACAAAATGCATCAGTTAACAACATGAAGAGGGTGGATTGACAATGATAACAATAAATAAGCAATTTAGTCATGCATGCATATTAATGAAAGAGAAAAACAAGATAGGCAGGAGAAGAGAGTGGGGTTGACTGACCTTTGTGTGCCTTGATATTATTACCCCTTTTATTTCCTTCTTCAAGGCACACCTGTAAGTTAAAGTTACTTTGCAGATTTGGGGACCCAAGAGCTCTTGAGTCCTGTTAGTTGAGTAACACTTCTAGCATGTGTATTCCATGATTTCCAAACTTTTCTATTGTCAAATTCAATAGCATGGTAGTCGTTCATGATATGTCCTATTCTCCCATGACAATGAATAGCACCATTCAATTTTCTCCTGACATGATAAACATGAGTGTTTCTTGGTTGAACATTTGTTGTGATGTTTCTGTCATGAAAGTTAGTGCTTCTTTTCACATGCCAGCACTCAAAGGCACAATGGCCAACCTTACCACACTCAAAACATGCATAAGTTTTTCTATTAAAGATAAGTTTATTCACTGAGGGAATTGTTTATTTTGAACTACCTTTCCTTCCCAGGGCATCCCAACAGTGGGCTGCAATATGCCCCAACTTCCCACAATGGAGGCAATAAGTTTTCTTCTTCTGAAATGTATGGTGTTGTCTTGAGTTTTTCCAACATTAAGTTTCTTAGTAGTTAGCTCATCTAGCTCCATTGTCCTGCACTCATGC
This sequence comes from Amorphophallus konjac, assembly GCA_022559845.1. Classification (NCBI taxonomy): domain Eukaryota; kingdom Viridiplantae; phylum Streptophyta; class Magnoliopsida; order Alismatales; family Araceae; genus Amorphophallus; species Amorphophallus konjac. The sequence continues at coordinate 114,406,486 of CM040128.1, read as the reverse complement.
ATCTTATGATCTAGTTTCCCACAATAATGACATGAGGTGACTCCAGTGGGTGCATGTGAATTAATAGGGGAAATTTTTGTAACATGCACTTGTTTTTGATATTTTTCAAAATCAGATGAATTCTTATCCACATCGGTTGAAGCTTTGGCTTTCCATTTACTTTCAACCGTTTTCTGTTTTCCTACATTCTTCATGTTTTTATCTTGATTCTCATTCCTGTTTGCAGTAAATTGAAAAATGGGTGTAACAGAACATGAATTCAAAGAATTTTGATTTTTATCAACAAGATTCATCTTGCCTGAAGGATAATATCCTAACCCTTCCTTTTGAAAATTTGTTTTATCACCGAGGATCTTGTTTAGGTTTTCTTTTCCTTGAACAAATTTAGACAGTGAATTTTTAAGATCCTGAATTTCAGAGTTCAAGGAGGTAATGCTCAATTCATAGCTTGCAGTTTCAGTTTCACAGAAATGATCTGGTGATGCAGTGCATCATTCAGGCTCTTCAGAGTTTCAATTTCCTGTACAAGTGTTTGTTCCTTATCAACATCGACTTCCTTTACAGCACATTTCCCTTTTTCCATAGATGTCCATTTTTCTGACATGACAGTGTTCAAAGCCATTAGCCTTTTGTTTTGATCCTTCAATTTACAATTTTCTTCAATCAAAATATCTTGATTCATAGCTTTCAGATTTTCCAACAATTGTTGTTCATGCAACTCAAGTTCCGAAATCCTATTCCTCAGATCTTCTATCTCTCCTTTAAGAGACACAACTTGTTGCTCTTGCAGCCTAAGTTCAGATAGGAGATCATTATTTAATGTTTTAACAGAATCACATTTTTTGCATGAATTTTCACTTATTTTCAGACTGCCTATTAGGTTTGCGTTTTCACATTTCAACTCTCTAATTTCATTCAACATGGCCTTTTTCATCTCTTTCATTTCACGTTTATAAGATTTATAACTATTAAGTAAATTATCATGCATCTCAATCAGTTCATCCAATGAGTTTTGTTCTGAATCGGAGTTTACCTTTGATGAAGACTCATCAGACTGATCACTGCTTTGATCCTTTGTCATAAAGCACTTATGGTTCTCTTCACCATATCTGAGGATCAACTCATCCATCAACTCCTTAGCATTCCTGCAATTAGGTGCGCATGAGAGAACATTAGCCTTTACAGCCCCTTTCAACATTGTCAGGGCTTTTCTATTTTCAATATTCATCAACTCGTGACCAGTACTCCAATCTGACATATTCACAGGTATATCATAAGGTCCATGTTCAATCAAAGTTAGCATATTCGAATATACGAAATTCACGTAATCCTTAAACTCTCTATGCCAGTCAGAGAAACATAATCCATCGAACATTGGAACTTCAGGCACATAATCCATGACAGTTAAACGAGATGCTAGACAATCTACACAATCGATCAAGGTACCGGAAATAACAGGATCCACTGCAGATCGTTGGATCTGAAGAATCAGTGACCCACTCTGATACCAATTGTTGTGGCAGGTGAAGCGCGGAAGAAGATCCAAAGGGGGGTGAATGGATCTTCTAGAAAATATTGCTCAATTAAAATTCTGAATGAAATTCCAAGGATGGATCGAAGGATCACAACTTAAAATGCCAAGCAATTATATTATCTATTGAACTAGAGAACAGACAGTTGGAGCGCACTTAAACATGCATCTAGCGAAGATAGAGTGAACAAACAAACCACTACAAGCAAGATTTTTAGGTGGTTCGATCTCTGTCAAGAGATCTACGTCCACCCCACACTCAATAGAGTGTGGCTTCCGCTGATCCACAGCTTAACGACTGGGCCACACAACTTGCCTGCATCAGCTGACGAACAGTTTGAACAGCTGGGCATTATAGCTTCGCCGACCAGAGGATACCACACCTCTGCAAACTGCTGAGCTTCACAGCTTGCTCCGCTGACTCACAGCTTGACGGTAAAGTAAAAAGAAAATAGAAAAACAAAATGAACTACAGCAACTGAAAGCTGACAATGAAACCCGATGGCTATCACAACTGGCCTGGATTTGATCCAAATGCCAGTGACTCAAAACATCAAAGGTTCTCCTCTCTATCTCACTATCTCTTCAACTCTCCTTTTAAATCTTTCTTCACTTTCTTTTCTCTCTGGATAGTATATGGTCTCCCTATTTCAGCTTTTCGATTCACTATCGCCGTCCATACATCTCCAGATGGAGAGATCTTCTTTTTATATCAACAGCAGATAGATGGGCATGTATCTTCCACGAATTCCCGTCCTAGCACCTTGACCACGTGGCAGCATTTCATCTCGCTGCTTTACACGTGTCACGAACCTGGCACTTCTTTCATTTTTTGAGTCATGTGCCCTTCTTGGACTCATCGAATAGAAATCCTGTGAGATCAGACTTGTTGTCATCTAGAATTAATCTGAAAGAAAAGAGACAGGATGCATAGAGTTAGTTCAAGATTTGAACTAACCATGTATAGACTTGATGGCGTGTAATGTAGTATGCATATGAGAAAGTATGCACATTGAAGATGAATGCACGAACATGCCACCAACGAGCCACCAATTAGTGTACATACTTTGTGTGCGATGTACAAACGATGCATAGATATGCCACCGAGGAATGTGCAGACTTTGTGTGCAAGCGACAGGACGATGTACAGACTTGCCACCAGAGAATGTACAGACTTTGGAAATGCGTGAAGCACACGATGCAACAAGACTCTATCTAGACTTAACCTGTGCACGGGCAAAAGATGCATCGACTATGTGTATGTATGAAGAACACGGGCTGTACAGACTTCACTGCGGCTGTACAAACTCAGCTGCGAACTGAACTAATGAATGAATAGTGCTTGCACTGACTTGGTCGAGTGAAGCACAGTGGATTGTACATACTTGAAAGCATGCAGCGATGTATAGTGCCGACAGATGCAACGTACCCGCATCGACTTACTTCTAAAGAATGTACATACTTTGTGTATTCATGGAATCAAAAAGAATGTACATACTTTAAAGTGAAAAATGCACATATACATGTAGCAGACGAGTGCACTAACTATGTATATGCATGAAGCACACGAATGCCCTGACTTGGTGTATGCATGAGGCGAAACAATGCACTGACTATGTGTAATCATGAATCGAAACGATGTATGCATGTAGCAAACAAATGTACTGACTTAGCATATGCGTGAAATACAACAAGACACTGACTATGCTCATGAATGTATAGACTTGCTGAGTCATCAAGACAACCGTGTGCAGACTTAGTGTACGCATGAAGCATCTAATGCATGAACTTGACCACGCATACCAGCAACGGTTGTACAGACTAGTGAAGCAATGTACTAACTATATATATATACTGAAGGATGAAACAGTGCATTGATCCATGTATGTAAGATTAAGTGCAGAACTTTTATTTACTTTAATCTCACATGACTCAGATTTTCACTATCAAAACCAGGGTTCCAACAATCCGCAGTCTACCACTATCTCGTTGTCGATCAATGGGCTGTCCAACCAGCCACTATACGCAGAAGAGTACACCTGTGTAGAATGAGAAGACTGCTTATCTGAGAGAGATTTCTTGTGAATATCTGATGCCATCTAAAGGGAAATCTGGTCTGCTTCTTCCCACTATCTGCGAACGTACCTTCCTTGTACTAAAAGCTGGGCTCAGTCAATGGAAGATAGCAGGCCTGTAGGAGCATTTAATGAAAAGATCTCCAAGCATCCAAATGAGAAGACTCAATCACTTCTTTTAGGTGCTGCTACCGTTGAACATGGAACTTACCTGGAAGACTCCAAGCTCTCACTTCACCCTGGCGTATGCTTCAAGGGAAATTATGGAGGGAAAAGTACAGCCGGTACAATGGTCCATCAGAAACTTCTTGGCGCCATTTTTTCCCTGGCTTTTCAAACTAGTTTTTACCTATTTATACCAAGCTTCCTCAATTGAAGCTGATGCTGCTGCTGCCGTCCACACAGTGCCACGCTCTAGACCAACCTCCAAAAACATTCCTAAGAAAGCGTGAGAGCAGCCCCAGTACTTGGTTGACATAGTCCAGTGCTGTGAGTAGTAGTAGAAGAAGAAGAGAGCAACCTTGAGAGAGAAGACAAACCCTGCAGGCTACCGGTGTTTGAATAAAAGGATCCTTGGATCCAATCTTGTAGCTGCAGCTACCAGCTCCGTTGTCTTGATCCATTCTCTTAGCTGGTGTCTACAAAATCTCTATTCCTTCTCCACTGCACTTGCAGTATTCAATTTCTATTTGTTACGGTTCGTCTATCACCAATACATCTAGCTTTTCTGATCCCCTGTTTTAGGGACCGGGTTCCCTCTGTGGTTTCAGAGGAAGAGAGGATCAGATCCTCTGGGTGATTCAAGCTGGTAGTCAACAGTAAGCAAGCTATGTTGCTCAGTTGTGTAAGCAAGCTATGTTGCTCAGCTTTGTAAGCAAGCTGTGCTGCTCAGCGGATCAAGCTATGTGTCAGCCGGAAAGTCACACCGAGTTTGGTGTGGGGTGGACATAGGTTGTGGGATAACAACCGAACCACCTTAAAATCCTTGTGTTGTGGGTTGTATACATTGTAAGCTTGTTCTATAACTTCTATCCCCCTTTCACAGGTTCGTGTGCTACTTACGCTATTTATGTTCTCTGCACACTCAAGCGTTCTGCTTGCACAACAGTCTCATCTTGATCCTCCTGCTATCGTTGCTAACGTGAATCTTCTCAAGTGTCTGTAGCACTCTTGCTTATAGACACTTGAAGCATCTCCTTAGCAGAGGAAGGTATCATGATGAGTGAGCAGTCTGCTGTCCCCTATGTCTTTAGACGCATTAGCTCCTTGGGTTGCCTGCTACACCATTGCACACAGGTATCAAGGTGAAAGCTTTGCCAAGGGAATTCAATTCGTTTAACACTCATGCACCTTAGTAATCACCTCAGTTCTCACACACTAAGCAAGTCATTTCACACTCAGCTACTCTGATCTAAGATCTCTGTGGTTCGGATCCGTAGAAGGTGTGTCGACCTGCCCGTTGGGAGTGTCGACATGTGGTGTTCACATACCCAGGATCCGTAGAAGGTGTGTCGACCTACCCACTGGGAGTGTTGACCTGTTTGAACTGAGCATCATGCTTTAACATTATTACTTGCTCCATTCCTATCTATTCCGCTGCGCTATGTGTCTAAGTGTTTTATTGGTTTATAGGAGTGATTCATGTGTTTAGGGTTCAAGTTTTAAATAGGTCATAGCTATCAATACGATCTATTCAACCCCCCTTCTAGATCCGATTGCACTCCGTAGGACCCAACACTGGGGAGTGATCGGGAAAACTGTAGCATAAGGAAACCAACGAGATGGGAGCAAGTGCTTATACCAGTAGACCGGTGATATGTTATCAGTCCGACTGTACCCCTTTAATAATGGCCAATGAAGGATGATGTTGTGACACTTCAGTAAACCATTGACTGGATCGAGGCTAATCAGAACGTAAATCGGGTACTAAGAGAAATATGGGAATCACATGGTGATCCGGAGGTTCCCCAGTGTGGAGTGATCCCCTTGGTTCAGTGGTTTGGTAAATAGCTAAGGTGCTCAAGAAACAACGAAAATGCCAATAAGAAATAACCATGATCCGACGGCAATGGTGAAGGTACAATGTGATCCAACGGACATGAAATGGGGACTTGATCGCATGTGGTCTGGTGATAATGCGCAATGGAGAGATATCCCATGTGAGTCGGTGGCATCACAATGGGGAGATACCCCATGTGAATCGGTGGCAGCACAATGGGGAGATACCCCATATGAATCGATAGCCATGCCTAGTGGGGAGGTACCCCATGTGAATCGGCGGCAGCACAATGGGGAAATATCCCATGTGAATCGGCGGCCATGCTCAATAGGGAGCGTGACCCTTGAATCGGCGGGCAAAGAAGGGGGGGTTATGCCTCTTGGATCGGCGGCCATGGATGGATGAAGTGTGATCTGGCATCCATATGAGGAGTGGCTGATCTGGCGGCCAGGGGCGGAGGGAGTTGATACGGCGGCCAGAAATGGGAAGTGGGTGATCTGACAGCAATAGTGAAACACACGCCGGATCTGGCTGTTGCCGGGTCACCCATCTTTAATCATTCTGAATGTCTTCAAAGGAGCAAAGATAAAAAAACGGTTGGGGAAGAACCCTCCCTGGTCACTCAAGATGCCTTATAGAACCCAAACGCTTCGTATGAGTACGCAGAGGACAATTGGCACTTGTAGGTGATTGATTGATGCAGAAACGCATGAGATAGTGGCTGGCGATGACTCTGTCTCATACAGAATTCTCTACATGCCATGTTCCTCACATGTATGGGAAGCCAAGGATCATGCCTAGGAAACTCGTAGACCCATGGCCCCATTTGAGGAGATAAATCACCATTGGAGCTCATCGAACCTCAGTAAATCTGGAAGATGGCAAGGGCACTGGATCGGACACCAAAAAATAGAGGTCGAGGAGACGAACTTATCATCATGAAATTCATTTATCCCTCTATCCAGGACGCTCAGAGATCACGTCTGGGAAACGTGATCAATCTCTGGCATCGTACAGATGTCGAATCAAAAAACCACGAAGGGCAATTAAGCACACAGAGTGTGTAGCCCAAAGAGAGGGCACTTTGCTCACTTTGGGGTTCAACCCTCGCTTCCTCCGAACGAGGGCATTTCCTGATCAATATAGAGCTAGATGGGAAGGGGAGAGAAGAGGAACTAGAAGAGGAAACATGAAAGTCAAATAGGAAAAACACAGTAGTGTAGATTATTAGAATTAATCCACTTAAAAAAAGAATTAATATGTGAAAAAAGAAGGGGAAAAAGAGAAATAGGGAGCATGCATGGATGCTAATGGGGTTGTGATCGCCAGAGATGGGTGGGCCTCAAAGGAATATAACAATGAATAAAGAGGAGGGATCGCAAAGAATACCTTTGAAAACGTGGGGAGATTATGAGTGCTTGACCTTCTCTTCCAATCGGTCGGCCGATGAAGAGAGTTCTTCTTTATTGATTACCCTTGCAAAACAAAGAAAACAACAACCAACAAAAGATATGAGATTAGAATACATTGGTGTGTAGCATCAAGTTCCTAATAAGAATAAACAACAAAACATGAACATGAACACACCTTGTTGGTGTTGGCCTTTAAACCCCTATGCAAAAGGGTAAGGAAAAATTTGATGAATGAAGATGGGGAGGGTGCAAGTGTTGCACTAAGGAGGATCTCAATGTTAAGATGAAAATAATGAAAGAAGAGAAAAGAACATGATGCATGCAAACTAAGTAAAATACATGAAAGAAATAGAAGAGATGAAGGGGGAGAATTGGCTTATTGGTTTATTCTCCAAGGGGGCTTCAAAATCTCCAACATGGCTTCAAGAGAGGAACTCCAAAAGATGAAGCTTTATGAGCATTGGAGACTCCCTCCTTGAGCCCTTGGTCCAGCAGCACCTCCCCTTGATCAATTGAGCAGCCTTAAACCAAAGGGAGAGGGGGGGTCCTATATATAGAGCAAAAATTTAGAGCTTAATTCCATAGAAATTAGGAAAACTAATTTTAATGGAACTTGCAAGGAGATATTCCATGGACATGTGTCCTCTCAACTTTATAAAGCCATAGGAATCCTTTCCCAAATGGAAAAGGAGGCCAAAAGGAGGAAAGAAGGAGGTTCTGCAAAGTTTAGAATTCTATAGGAATTCGCGTCTGACATAGTGGTCACTAATTAAAATAGCATCAGCTCAAAGAGGCGTCAATCTTGAGCTATTTTTGGAAATATTACAAATTATCAAATCTAGAATGAAAATCGTGTCCACCACGGCTGACGCAAATTATAGATTTTACGAATTTTGGTCGGAATTAAAAATCTCAAAAAAGGCAATGCAATACACGTCTGAGGGCCTGGACGCGTCTCAAAATTAGCGTCATGGTGACCAGACGCCATTTCATGAATATTTTGGAAAGTCAAATATTACCAAAAATCAGAAAAGGAAATAGTGTCCACCCTTACATACTTGAATTAAGAATTTTATGAATTTTGGTAATTATTTAAAAGGCCAAAAAAGGTAAGGGAATTAACGTCAACAAGGTGACCGCCAATTCAAGAATTGGCGACTTTGTGGAGAGGCGTTAATTCTTCAAGAAGACGAAGTTGGCACAAACTCAGAGAGGAAAAGAATATGCGTCTAGGGTGGCAGACGTGTCTTCAAATACGCGTCCAGATAGCTGACGCGAATTAAGAAAATTGTGCCTTTTCGAAAAAGAGTTAATTCAATAATTAATAGGAATAAAGGAATACCCATCCACTATCCCAGACGCGTTCAAGAATGGACAACTTTTCAAATAGACGTTAATTCATTATATAAATTAGGCCAAAAATGATAAGAAATGATAACGTGTCTCCCATGGTGGATGCGAATTTATGAGGGGTCGACTCTATCCTGGTCCTACGTTAACTCAGAAGAATTGGCGTCAATTTAAACAAGTGTTAATTCTTTAGGAGGGAAATTGGCATCCACTGGTCTGATGCCAATTCTGAACAGCCCCTAAAAATTGGAGAAAAACCCAAGAAAAATCAAGAAAAATTAAGAAAAATGGGGAAAAGCTTAAAAAAATTGAATGATCTAGAAAAATAAGGAAAACCACTCAAATAAGTCAATTTGAGGGTCAAATTGTGACATCACAATGTAATAGGAGATGTTCTCAAGATGATGTCAATTTTGGCATGTCTATAGCTATCCTGCCTTGGCGTCTACTTTGCAAGGGAGCGACACAGAATGTAATGAATTGGAATGGAAAGGAATGGAGTGTAATGGAGTGGCGTGAACTGAAAAGTAGATGTCAAGGTGTAATGAGACATGCAATCAACACCACTTGATAAGAATTGATTCCGGAGATCGAGATGCAGCAACTTGGAAGAGATTCAATTAAAGCACCAATTGTTTAGAAAAAGGAGGGAGTGTGCACGCGGGCACGAAGGAGAGATAAAAGAAGGCGATCAACATCCAGTGCGGTGGAAGTACCCCAGGTGACAAACTTTTATGTTTCATCATTGGAGAGCGGTTACAAGCCAATGTGGATGTGCTGCAGCCAAGGTGGATCAAAGGAAAAGATATTGGATAAGGGGAGGAATTCCGAACAAAGGAGCTTTCAAGGAAATAGCCCAAAATGGCGACAAGGCGAACTAAGGACTCAATTTGGCATGGAATATCTCATATCTTAAAAATTAAGGATCAATTGACTCTCAAAGTCGAGCTATTAGAATGATTTTCCAAAGTTAATTCAAAGTCCGACATGAATGCATGATTGGTTTAGAGGGAAAATTAAAGTAAATTAAAATAGAAAATAATCAAGGATAATATTGTTAAGCCACCCAGACTGAGTCAAGACACCAATTTATGAGCTAGTACTAAGCCGAATCCTGTTTATCCGCGCACCAATTCACAAAAGGGAACCATCGTCCCCAATCTTGGATGGCTCAACGACCTATCCGTGTGACTAAGATTCCTCTGAAATCATCATTATTTTTGATGGAGGAGAACTCAAATTTCAGATTTATCAAAGCCACAAGGTCCTTGATATAATCTAATAGCATAGATAACATATAGTAAAAATGCATACAAGGAAGATGGTGAAGCAATGAGCATGAAGGGGAGTTGAGAAATGCAACGCAATCAATCACCGTGGGACTAGGATGATGCCAGAACGATGGGACCAAAGATCTTCTTCCTGTGCTCAAAATTTGCGAGACAACGAGCAATGAATTAACATGAAAACCATAGTAAGCGTAGCATGGAAGGCAAGAATAGCATTGGTTATGGATAGCATAGGATCACAGCATGGATAGCATTAAGGCACAGATAGCATATCAAAGCATGTATAGCGTCAAAGCAAAACATGTTTTGTCATCAAAGTAACGCATTCATGCAAGCATCAATCATTGTTTGTTGTGTTTGAACCATGAGGATGACAACTTCATATCATGAGATTTGTTCTTGAAAGACGAGAGTGATGTTCAGAATAGTTAAGTAAAGCTAGCAAGAATAACTTTAGATAGATTTGCTCTTGAATGATCAGGGTGATGCCCAGAGCGGTAGGAATAATCAGAGGAATTGAATGACATTGTTTTGAGAACAAGGGAAAGAATTTAAGGATTGATGTAAAAGGAAGAGAGGACTTCTCCCATGTTTTTGGCCCTTGCAATGTCCCTGTAAGACACCATCTAGAAAAACAGTTAGTGGAAAATACAATGTAATTTTTTGGATTTTTTTGAGAATATGCAAATTTTTATGGGTTTTTTAAGAATATTCAAATTCTTATGGAATTTTTTAGAGAATACTCATTTTTTTAGATTTTAGAAATATTCATTTTTTTTGGATTTTGGTTTTAGACATTGGTAATTGCAGCACCAAGGGGGGGGGGGGTAATTCGAACCACTGGCTAGGGGTCCTTGTTCCTTCCCCTTTCGCTAAGAACTGCCCAAAGCAAGGTGTGCATTGAAGGTGGCGCGCTATAGACGGCATCCCTTGGATAACGGTGCCCTTACTAAGGCCGTACCCGAGAAACACTCGGTCTTAGAGGGAGAAGTGAAGAAAAATTAGGGATAAGCTTGATATGAGTTAAGAAGATGTCGGGTTTTGACTTCCGTCCATAGCACAACCCCTAGAGATTTGATCTGTTGCGCTGGGACTTTTTGTCATATCATCGAACCTTAATTCTCATTTTAGGTACCCATACGACTGGGCTCATAACGTCCTGTGGGGAAACGGTCCTACCCTCTTGCCATGCCAAATTCTTCAAATTTTTCTTTCTTTTTCTATTCTTTTTTGATCATTTTTCTTTTTTATCCTTTGGACTTGACAAATATTGCAATTGAGATTGGAATTGGAGAATAAGGTCATAATAGACAGCCCCTATTTGAGACTTCCTCTTATCGGGGTGTGCTTAGGTCAGTTGTCTTGTCCAGAATATCTCTACCCTCATACTTCAGCAGAGTAGAGAAGAGAAAAAGACTTCGTGCCCTCGAGCATGACCCAAGTAGCAACGGTGTTTACCAAGGGAGAAAGCTAAGGATGCCGTGAAGTGTGTGCGGTGCCCAGCCAAAGGTTTCCCTTAATGAGCGGGGAGGGAATGTCGAACTCCCGGCATGGGGTTCTTATAATCAAAGGTGCGGCAAAAGTAAGCCTAAAGACTATTTTTGACATTGACTAAATTAGAGACCTAGGATAAAGGCCTAGACTACCACTCTTAATCAAGTTAAGAAGTACTTCGTGTTAAAAACCATGCGTGAAGATGAATGGGGTAATGAAAATGCATACTTACGCAAATACGTTGCCTTGCGACCTTTGTTTGTAAAAGCAGCTGCCGGAGGCGATGTTGATCAACATGGGATTTGCAGTCCTCATTTGACAAATAAGAATAAGGAGCAAGGATTGGTAGTGGCTTAACAAGAGGGAGTGGTGTCTAAACCAGACTTAGACGAATAAGGAGAAAAGAAAAAGATGTGAGGGCTAGAACTTTCTCACTAAGGTGCAAAGACCCTGATCACATGAAAGGTCTACAGAAGGAAGGGAATGAAGAAGTAGAGTCAGGACTAAAGCAATGGAAACAGTGGGGGAACAGGCAGATGCCTAGAGCAATTGATGTGGAAGAAGATGATTCAGACATGGGATCGGGAGGAATCAGTAGAAGAAATTGGTAAATCGAGAGTGGAGGATCTGGAGGGTCCAGAGGCAAAGGAGGAGAATCATGATGGAAGTGAGAATCCGAAGGTTCCGGAGGAAGAAAATGTCGAGAGACGTGATGCCCTGGGAAAAGGTAGGGAAAATGGCTATTAAAGAAGAGGAAAAGAACAAAGGACCCGATGTCCCGTAGGAGTAGAAGGATGAATCGAAAGAAAGGAAGGAGGTTCCATAGATTCCGGAGGAATAAGATGTGGAGGGACGCGATGCCCTGGGAGGATAGTAAGAGAATATAGAGGTTCCGGAGGAATAGAATGCGGAGGGACGCGATGCCCCGGGAGTGCAGGTAGAGAATCCGGAGGTTCCAATGGAAGAGAGTAGAAAGGGCCGCGATGCCCTGGTAAGTTCGATGGTTCCGGAGGGGAAAAGTAAGAAGGGACGCGATGCCCTGGTGGAAGAGGCAGGGAATCCGGAGGTCCCAGAGATAAAGATGAATGATAAGAAGGAGGATGGTGAAGATCCCTAGGTTCCAGAGAAAGAGGTGAATTGAAAGGAATAGAATGTGGAGGATCTAGAGGTTCTGAGGGAAGAAAAGGGACGCGATGTCCCAGGAGAAGAGGAAAATTTGGAGGTTCTAGAATAAGGAAATTGGAGGGGGTGTGATGCCCGGTAAGGATAAGGGAATGGAAAGAATTTGGAGGTTCCAGAGCAATAAAGTGAGAAGGGGCACGATGCCCTGGGGAAAGAGACGAAGAATCCAAAAATTCCAGAAGACCGGCAAGATACGGGTTTGGAAACCCGGGAAAGAAAGAATGTAATGAATGCAATGGAATGCAATGGATACAAGGGATGCATGGAATGCAACAAACACAAGGAATAAGAATATGGAAAAGCCCAATGGGTGGCCCATGGGAAGAAATTGATGGTTAGTAAGAATGTAGGTGGAAAGGAATAGTTTATAAGTAGATCAATGGAAGGCCCCTTAGCATAAGACCACCCACCCGTCCATGGTGAGTAACGTGTTCGGCAAAATGGCCCAATTAGTAGAATCAAAGCGCAAGTGCTCTCATTTGATGAAGTACCACGAATTATGTTTAGCTTCTTGAAAAGTGGCTCCCTTAGAAGGAGAGAAAAATCAATGTGAGGGAGTTGGAATCTCAACATGGGAAGCTTTATAGTGCTCAAGGCTCGTGGAACATTTTCATGAAAAGCATTTTGTAAAACAGGCACTAGCCTCTTGCATGGAAGCGAAGAAGGAATAAGCTTGATATTGGAGACTTCGAACAAGGGATGCCCTGCTTGGCCCTTGAGCATGGACTTCATCACCTCCTTGACAACGGAATGTGTCATGACCAGATTGGAAGTGGACCCCTTCTTTTGGCAAGGAATTTGCACTATGATGGAGCAAGGGGTAATGAGAGCTTTGAATACATCTTGACCAAATAGCAAAGTGACTTTAACAACCCTGGCCCTCGGCCAGCATGGCATCAAATCTTGACATTTTTCCTTAGTAAGCATCAACGGAGATGTGGAATTCTCAAAGATGCCTAGCATAAGAACACAGATCGACATTCGGCAAATAAAATCTTGACTTTTTAATAGCATAGCCGTGGCTGCATTCCTCTTGCTCGGCTCTTGAGCATCATCCTTAGCACATCACTTGCAATCATACACCCACTCCGAGAGGTGGTGGAGGATGGTGAAGTGGAGGCAGTAGGCTTAATGGATCATAGAGGTTTAATAAAAGGTGTTGGAGGAAGGGTAGGTGGAAGTGGAAGTTCAAACACGTTGAGCTTCTCCCCTTGCTTGGAAGCAAGAGTGGTCGGCTCGGGTGTAAAAAGGGGTGGATCCAACTCAAGGTTAGCCACGGGTTTAGGTGAAGGGTTATGTGGAGGAATTAAGGCGGTTGGCTTTGGGTTTGAATGGGTAGTAGGAGGTTTAAGTGGAAGAGAGGAAGGGCTAGTTGGTTGTGGAAGGGAAGAAGGGTTGATGGGAGGCTTGGCGAAGGCCGTTGATGGAGTAGTTGGAGGGGAATCAATGGAGGGCTCAGATGGCTTGGTGGAGGTTAAGGGTTTGGTAGTTGGAGGTATAGAAGGAGGAGGTTTGGTACGGAGAAAGCGTCTAATTTTAACGGAGCGAGAGGTTTGAAGGGTAGGAGAAGGCTCATAATCCGCCGATGTGGGTGATTAGAGTATCGACCCATCATCGCAGCACCAATTGGTTTCGTAAACGGGGTTTAGGATGGTGGCATCATCCTGAGCAGGGGGTTCTTCCTGTGGCAATGGAGGGAAAGGAAAATAGAGAAAACTCGGAGTGGGTGCCTCTTGAAGATCTTCAAAGTGGTCATCAAATGCCAGCTCAAAATTTTCATAGTTCGGCTCGTGTTCTACATAATTGGGTTCAAGTGGATGTCGTGGTGGAGGTGTAACGATGGGTGGAAGTGTATAATGAGGCGGAGGGGCATAATGTTGTGGAATATTTTGTGGAGGCGAATACAGAGGCAGAGGGCCACATGGATGAATAGGGTGAATAGGTGGAGGGCGGACGACCTCCACTTGACCATGAAAGCTTGTGAAATCATCTTGCTCATTCATGTTTTTGATGCCGTTGTCATTTCTCCTTTTGTTCCAATCTTTCTCTATATTGGTTATGTTGTTCATGAAAGCATGAAGGGGATTGAGTTGAGGAGGAGGAGGAGGCGTTCGTGGGCTTGTAGCCCTCTTCAATTGTTCCTCCATCTTGGTGATTTTATCAAGGAGAACTTGCTAGAGGGGTGTGGCATATGAAGTAGAGGGTTGGCAGTGAGGCCGTGAAGGGGCGGCATATGATGGCCGTGGAGCGTTAATGGGCCGGCCCACAAATGGACCCGGTTGGGCCGGGTTGCTAGAGACATATGGGTCTTGGGGCTGTGGAGGAGGTTGAATACAAGGAGGTGGGTAATGAGCCACCCGAGAAGAAGGATGTGTAGAAGAAGGCCGGTGATGGGTCACCCGAGAGGGAGTAAAAGGAGGATGAGAAGAGGGAGACGGGTGATGGGCCACCCGAGCAGGAGTGAAAGGAGGATGAGATGAAGAAGCTAAACCCTCAACAATGGCCTTAAGGGCCTAGGCTTGTTGAGGGGTGAGATGTAGCTTTTGATAGACCATCTCCACATGTGGAGGAGATGGTTCTGGGGGAATTGTGGCTCGCAATTGATGTAAGGGATCATGAGATTGAGAATTGCCCATGGGGCGGGCAAGACCAAGAGAATGAGGATGTGGTCCCTTAGAATAATTGTGGTAAGAATTATGAACTTGAGGATTATATGAAGTGCTAGGTTGTTCACCCTCATGAATGTAAAAATTATTAGACATGTTGACTTAGTTATTCAAGCGAAACATTATGCAAATCAATCAAGATTCAATCAATGGACAATTGCAATTATATCAAACAATGTGGATGTTTATGCTTGATTTTTCTTAGTTGAACCTTAGTGAATTAAAGATTTTAACAAAGTTTGGTGTAGTTCACTCAAGGCAGGAACCTAGTTTCAATATGGTTTGCTTCAATGCCAACTAGGTTTATTTCTCACCACGTATAGGCCAACTAAACCCGGGGAGCTTCAAAGGTACAACCAACCTAGTGATCAAAGACGGAATCCTTCGATGTCGGGGACTTACGGAGGCCTTGGTTTAAGGATTTTCGGTCCAATGAGAGGTATTCTCAATTGGAGGGTCCTTCCTTCACCAAGAGAGGATAAAAATCTCCTAAAAGTGTGGGGAGAGGAGGTCTCCGAAGCCAAATGCCCTAAGAATGCAAAACTAATGCATAAGAAATTAATAACACATATATGAACTGAAATATGTAAGAATAATGCAAAACAAGTCACAGAATAGGGGGTTATGTGAAAACATAGGGAACTGGCGTCAGGGACAGTGGGCGCGAATTTTCAAATTCGCGTCCACCACCCTGGATGTGGTTTTTTTTTTGCTGAGGATGAATGCGGTCTACTACACTACCGCGTTCACAGGAATGCGGTCTACTTCCAGACAACTTTCACTCTCTGTGAAACGGCCAGAAAGCTCAAAACTTGAGAAAAAATGATGGAAAGAAGGGGTGAAGCACTCAAAAAAAATCCCATATAAATCATGCAATCAACAGAGATAAACAAAAGCATGACATGCGTAATTTTTTCTTTCTTTTTTTTAGGGATACCGAATATGAATTTTCCAAAATCTAACAAATTGGTAATCACTTAAGAAGGGGGGTTGTGCACGTGGTGCACGAGGGATTAAAAAGCAAAAAAGATGGAGTGCTTGTGGATTATGGAAATAACCACTAAAAGAACAATTGGATAATAAGCTAGAAAAAGAGGGAAAAAGAGAGAGAGATAGGGAGCATGCGTGGATGTTAATGGAGTGTGATCGCCAGAGGGGATACCTCAAATGAATATAACAATAAAGCAAAGGAGGGATGGCGAAGAATACCTTTATGTGCGGGGGAGATTGTGAGTATAACATTCTCTTCCTATTGGTCGACCGATGAAGAGAGTTTCTCTTTAGCTTGATTACCCTTACAAAGAACATAAATAACAACCAACAATAAAGATTGGATTAGAATTATGAGATGTGTAGCATCAAAGCCTTAAGATAAATAAATATGATAACAGGAAGATGAACACACCTTGTTGGTGTTCGCTTTAAAACCCCTATCCAAAAGGGTGTGGAAAATGATGTGATGAAGAAAATGAGGGAGATGTGCAAGTGTTGCACAATTGGGAGGTGTGCTAGAGTGCACACTATGGAGATCTCAATTTTGAGATGAAAAGATGAAAGAAAGAGATAGAATAATGATGCATGCAATGCTAGATAAAAATAAAGAGAGGAGAGAAGGAAAGGCTTATTGAATTAATCCTCCAAGAGAGAAAGACGCTCTAAGGATGAAGAGGCTCCAACATGTGAGGAAGAAGAACTCCATGGATGAAGCTTTAAGGTACATGGGAGTCTCCTCCTTGAGCCTTCAAACCGGCAGCACCCCCCCTTAGATTATTATTTATGCCCACAACACAAGGGAGAGAAGGGCCCTATTTATAGAGCTAAAATTTGGAGTTTAATCCAAGGAAAAATAGGAAAACATGATTAAGTTGGATTTGGAAGAGGATATACATTGGACAAGTGTCCCCTTAGCCTTAGAAACCATTAGGATCCTTTCCCAAGTGAAAAAGGGGCTCAAAACGGAGAAAGGAGGAGGTTCTGCTTGATTTCGAAATTCTGAAAGAATTGGCGACCTCGCTATTTAAAAGGACGGCAGACAGAAGTGTCACCAATTCCAAGAAATTTCAAGATGCATTAGGACTTTCCAAAATTTAAAAATAATTGGCGACCATGAGGTGGTCATCAATTAGGAATTAATACGAGTTTCGAACGGAGTTAAAAGCTCAAAATATGGCAAGGAAATTGGTGACTTTCCGCATGGGCACCCATTTATGAATTGGTGACCTTCCGAACAGCCGTGGAATCAAAAATAATCTGAATTTGGCTCAAACTATGAAGAAAAGAATTGACGACCTTCTGAACGGTCGCTATTTAACAATGGGTGACTTCCTAAAGTGTCACTAATTCAAATATCTCAAAAAACTAGCCAAAAGGAACTCTAAAAGAATGGGTGCCCTTGACCTACGCGCCAATTAGAATGGGTGCCCAGGTCCTGGGCGCCATTTACAGTCATGGGCGCCCCTGTACTGGGCGCCCATTAAATAGCGGCAGGCAGTCTGCCATTAATTAGAAATGGCCCTGAAAAAATAGAGAAAAATCTCAAAAAAATCTGGAAAAATAGGAAACATTTGGGAAAACTGGGAAAGTTGGAAATTCAAGAAAAATGAGAAAACCACTCAAATAAGTCGATTTGAGGGTCAAATTGGGGCATCACAATGCGATAGGAGATATGCTCAAAATGATATCAAATTTGGCTTGTCTACAGCTGCCTCGTCTTGGCGGCTGCTTTGCAAGGGAGCGAGACGGAGTGAATGGAATGGAATGAAGTAAAACGACGTGGATTGTAATGGAAAGGAGTGAGAGCGAGCTGAAAAGTAGATGCCAATGTGTGATGAGACATGCGATCAACATCACTTGATAGGAATTGAATCAAAAGCTCGAGATGATACAATCTTGAGGAGATTCAATGAAAGTAACAATTATTTGGATAAGGAAGGGAATGAGTGTGCACGTGGGCACGAAGAAAGGATAAAGGAAGTTATCAACTTGCAGAGCGGTGGAAGTACCCCAGGTCACAAACCTGTAGGTTTCATCATTGGGGAGCGGTTACCAGCCAATGTGGACGTGCTGGAACCAAGGTGGATCAAAAGAAAATGATTGAATAAGTGGATAGAAATCCAAACAAATGAGTTTTCAAGGAAGTGGCACAAAACGGCAACAAGGCGAACTGAGGACACTATTCGGCATGGAATATCTCTGATCTTGAAAATTGATTGTTCAATTGACCTTCAAAATGAGTTATTAGAATGATTTTCCAAAGTTGATTCAAAGTCCTACATGAATGCATGTTGGGCTAAAGGAAAAATAACAAATAAAAATAGAAAATAATCAAGGATAATATTGTTAAGCTATCCAGACTGAGTCAGGAAACCGATTTGTGAGCTGATATCAAGCCGAAGCCCGTTTATCCGCGCACCAACTCGTAAAAGGGAACCATCATCCCCAGTCTTGGATGGCTTAATGGCCTATCCATATGACTAAGATTCCTCTGAAATCATCATTATTTTTGATGAAGGGGAACTCTAATTTTAGATTTACAAAAGCCACAAGGTCCTTGATGTAATCTACTAGCGTAGATAACATATAGTAAAATGCATACAGGGAGATGGTGATAGCCATAAGCATGAGGGAACTGAGACATGAAATGCAGTCACCGTGGGACCAAAGTGATGCTGTCCGGACGGTGGGACTGAAGAAGCTTCTTCCTGTGCTCAAAAGTTGATTAGCCAAGATATAAAGGGTAACAAGCAATGAACATAGCAATTGCATATCATGAAAGACATAGCATGAAAACATTCACTCAATTATTGAAGATGTAGCATGAAAAGCATGGCATGAATCATGAAAGCATTGGCCACATGTAAGACCCCATAATTTTTATAAATTATTTTTGGAATATTTAATTATTTTTTGGGAATTTTAAAGAGCCAAAATAGAGTAATAAATGAATATTGGATTAATAAGTCATTATAAGGCCCGATTATGTTAAATAATTAACATAACCTATTTAAATAGAATCCAAAAGGTTTAAGGACCAAGCCCATTAAGTTTTGCCCATATTCTAGAAGATTATTTAGCCTATTTACCACTTTTATGGATAATAATATTGATAATTAACAAAAGAGTTTGATTGATGTTGAACTCTGTGCACGTTGGATGTAGCGGTCTATCGTGCGACCGCCACAGCCATGTAACGCACCAGTCTAGATGTGTTACATCCTGTCAGTTCGTGAAAGAAAGAACGAGCAAAAAGATTAGAACTTTAGGATCTTATCTACAAGAGATCGACTTGGGAGAGTTTATAACATTACTAAGGACTCTTAGGGATTAGGTTCTGGCAAATTAAGGACTCTGGAATCGATCTAATCTTCAAACCCTAGCCAAAACCCTATAAATAGGACCTAGTTCTGAACTGAGCGACCCTTACTTTTGGCTCGTGAAGAATCAAGGTAAGGAGTCATAATTTCGGGTAAGTTCTTTAGAAGCTTTTGTTTAGTATAATTTAACTAATAGTTCTCCAAATTTCGTGCTAGGAGATCAAGAAACCAAGGAGATTGAAGCTTCCAAAGTTGCTGGTTTGACCATAATAACCTAGGATTCAGAGTAAAGGACCCCTGAAGATCAAGAGATTAGGATAATTAAACGAGGTAATTAGAATTCAATCCTTTAGAACTTTTTGATCACCTTAGTTTCATCTTCTTACCCTCAAAATTTCACATCTTTAAGATAAGAGGTTGGAGAGATAGAGCAGTAGGAAGTTGCTAAAAAATCACTGGAAAAGGAGAGCTAGGGCTCGATTTTTAGATTCAAATTAAAAGCTTAAAGCCTAGTTAAGCGGTATGTTATCTCATAATTGACAAAAACATCTTGTTAGGGATAAAAGCCCTCTGATTGTGTTTGATTTCACGTATTATAGACTATGAATTTCATGTTTTAGTGGGCTCATGCATACATACATATCCTTAGCCCTAATCAAAGATCAAAGATATAATCTTGTCAATTCACTGCAACCTATGCATCTAGATGACATTTACTTCATTTTGTCATGATTGGGGTAGTTAAATCTTTTCAAAACATGACATGGTTTCAATCATAGTCCTTTATTTCATTATACTGTTAGTAGGGACTCTGACGCATCATGCTTAGACTGTCACAGACTGTAACGGCCTTACGATAAGCCGTCACACCCTATGTTGCATTCTAATTGCTCTGTTGTCTCTGACGCCCCATAACAGGAGCGTTACTTTACTGTAACGGCACCTCGATAGACCGTCATAATCACTGTGACGCACCCATTCTAGACCGTTAGGGTAATCGTAGACAGAATTGAAAATCAGTCAAGTTAACTTATAAATAAGCTTAGTTATCTAAGTTTTGACCTAATTTCATGTCTTTAAGATTATCTACTAATTCATGATAGATATTACATAATTAAGGTATCTTAAGTTAATTTAAGTTATGTTAAGTTAATGTGCCAAAATTCTATAGTTTTGTATCTAAATCATGATTTTCCCAAAAGAACTATTGACGGAGTTTTATCATGATTTTTCTATTGTTACACATCCTCTCTATCAATAGAGTCATTTCTCAAAGTACATGGCACATATTCCGGTATGTTATCCATTAGTTCACTATGCACTATAGGAACATTATTCTTGGACATGAGGACCTCTCTATTGGACATTCCTTCCAATGGACTAAGAAATCTTGTTGCAAGGCCTCCGTAATTCTCCGCGAGCCTAGGATTCCCACTAGGATGCCGAGTTGGTTGTACCATTAAAAACCCAATTGGTTAGAAAGCACTATCGATGTTTTCTGGTTCTAGAAATGTAACGGACCTATATTGTACCATCAGGCATATGTAACGGCCCAATATACAACCGTCACATTTAACTGAGTCCAATTACTGTTTCTAGATTTAGTCGTTCTAACGCATCAAGGCTAGACCGTCACATCAATGTAACGGCCTAATACTGGAGCGTCACATTGTAGCAACCCTGATAAATGAATATTTGAAATGAATTAAAATATATATATTACAGAAGTAATACAGATAATAAGAAGAGGGTTAAAGGGGTGAATAAAATTAAAATGCAAATAACGCCTCTTATTAAGGCGTTAATTTAATAATAAACGCCTCTAGCTAAGGCGTTATTCAATAAGTGACGCCCTGACCACACGGCGTCAAATTCCAACGTCAAAAATGGTAAGGCCAAGAAACGCCCCTATCTTGGGCGTGTTTTAAAACAAAGAACGCCTTCATATCAGGCGCTTCTTAAGAAACGACCTGAACCAGGTCGTCAATTCAGGAATCGACGCCCTCACCTAAGTCGTTAATTCCATTCGAGTTCTGTTCGACACGGGAGCTTATCTAGGGTAATGGATAAGTATTAGAAAGAGTTAAAGGGTGGTAAGGACTCTATCAAGGAAGTATTACTTCCACACAATCACTAACCCTAATAGGATTTCCCAAAATCCTATAAAGACTCTTGACAGCCGAATCCTAAACCTATTTAGACGATCGACCTGCTGCTGCACGGTAAGTGAAGAACATATGTTCTTCTTATTTTCTTTTGCCCTCTGCTTCGACTGCCTGAAGAACTGAAAATTCTTCATTGTCTTTTCTTTGTAGGAAGCTCCACATCCACTGCCAAAGAACAAGGTAATGTTCTTCTTTTTCTCCTCCGGTTAGATAAGGTGAAGGAACTAATATAGGTTTCTTCTTTTTCCCTGTAGGATCTACAGCAAGTTGGCCAGCCGAAGAACCAGGGTTCTTCATCCAACCTAAAGCCTTTCTTGCTGACTTGCTGCTGTGAATATTGGGTTGACAGAGCTCATCTTTCTCTTTCTTCCGAGAAGGCTCTGTTACAAACAGAGTGTTATTTTCTCATCAAGTTCTTCACGTTCCACCTTCCCAAGTCTTGTTAAGGTAGGATTTTCTCAAGTCACTGTAGCCCAAATAAAATAATTTAAGATATATGTATATTAGCATGACATGCATACGGTTTATTATAGTTTTAATGCATTTTTCTGTAATATTTTGAAAGAGACGCCCCTGTTAAGGGCGCTATTTTACAAGACACGACCCTGACTAAGTCGTCAATTCTAGATTTGACGCCCTGAACACAGGCGTTAATTCCATGAAATTACCTGAAATTAATAATCGTTCACGGTTTAAAAATTCATTTTTTATGGAATATCAAAACTAATATACTGCATGACTCTACCTGTGAATTCGTGCCAATTTTCCTGTCATGATGATATGATTGTTATCCTGAAATTTATTTCTTCCTATTCATGATAATTTCTGAAATTTCTTGAATTCACGACCTAGACTAGGTCATCTCCCACTAGACTAACGCCTGACACTAAGGCGTAAAATGAAAAGTAACGCCCCTTCATAGGGCGCGTTTCTGTTAAAATCCTGAAAAATATATTCTGTAAAAATAAAGATTTAAAGAGTAACGCCCCTTCCTAGGGCGCGTTCTTGATAATTCCTGAAATTATTGATATTCTGTCAAACAGTGACAAGAAAAGGACGCCTTCTGGTGTAGTCGTCAAAACTTAAAGAAACGCCCCTGATCAGGGCGCGTTTTTGGCAAATTTTTTAAATATGGAAAATATGTAAAAATGGAAAATAGATAAACGCCCTTATCTTAGGCGTTAATTACTTGATAAACGACTCTGCTTAAGTCGTTACTTTACTGTAAAACTGATTTTCCACTGTTTCTGTTAACCGATGGTTTCATATGTTATATAATATATATATCGGCACTATTCTCCACTCCGTGAGTGTAGTCCCATGTTTCACGATTGTTTTATCGGTCACACTCAACTCTCATTGACATACAAGCTCTCCATTGGACATTCCGTTCCTTTGGACTAGCGAGTTAGTCATAGAGACCTCCGTAAGACTCCTCGTAGCCTTGGATTCCCTCAAGGCCGACTGAGCTGGTTGTACCCTAAAAACCTATTACACCATTGATGCCATGTCACTCTAAAGAAACATGGGATACCGGCCCTTATGTTATACAAAGAGTATATCATAAGAAATTCTTAATGGAATGATGATATCATGCCATATCATGTCATTTTTGTAAACCTCAATTCTATGATAAGAATGAGGGTATCTTACCTTTGATATACTGTTCATGTGGACCTCAATTCTATATAAAGAATGTCCATATTGATTTGTCATGGTACCCAAGTTAAGGGAACCATATTCTACATAGTTTTATCGATATCGTGATTATACCGTTATTATCGCCATTCTATGTCCTTTGTCATATTTTTGGACTCAATTCTGTCAAAGTTGTCAAACATGTCTACAAGCTTGATTATTGAAATTCAAAAATTGGCTATATATATAAGAGTGGATGTCAAAACACATGATAAATGCCTGCGCATATAGGGCCCGATCTGGTCCTGGGAGGAGCACCCGAAAGTACCTGTGCCCATGGGAGTTAAAATGATAAGGTATCTGGCATTATACCGAGTACTTTACTTTCTAGATTGGACATTCCACATAAATCTTGTGCTTGAAATCGTACTTGACTTGACATGAAATGCGTGGCCCGAAAAAGGGTAATTTACTTGCTTGCTACATGATAGCCAAAGTGCTTGACATGACTTGTTAAATGTACTTGCTTGAATATCTCAAATGTCTTGTTATCTTATTGAAAGTTCATGATTTGTCCATCTTAATTCCTTGATATTACATTTTCTCTATCTTGTCGTTTTATGCGAGCATGCATAGCTTCATTGCATTCATGAAAATGTAATTACTTAAACCCCTTGCTAGTACTTGAGATATAATTTCCTACTAAGCGTTCGCTCATTCCGTTTGTCCCTTTTTACTTTTCAGGTAAGTCCGATGACGATGGAAGTCAATCGGATGGGGAAGGTCAAGAGTGAAAGAGCTAGAGCTTTTCCAAGTGTCAATTAGTCTTTTCCTATTTTCTTGAGTCAACTATGTACTTTTCCTTTTATTAAACAGAGTATTGGATTTGTAATAGCCTATTAATAATAAGGATTGGGTTATCTTGCTATTTTGCGCATCTCTATCTTTGTGTCGAATACACGACCACTCTGATTGACATGATTGATATAAACTCGTCACGCGTCTCCGGGTATCTTCCGCGCTCGGGGCGTGACAGTTTTTGTGGTATCAGAGCCTAGGGTATTCAATTCCTAGGAAAAAAAACCCAAGTCCAAGGATAAGTATAAACCTTTTACCAGTAAGATTGGGTAGAACCAAGGGTTAAATTTAACATAGTGTACGAGTCTTTAAATACGATCACGTATTAATCTAGTTATTGTAATTGTAGGATAATGGCTGCCGAACGTGCTCAATGGCGCAACATGCAGTGTACCCTTCAAGGAATGACTCAAGTGCTACAACAGGTAGCACAAGGTGATGCTCCACGAGCTGGAAGCTTACACCAAGCCTTTAAGAGCATGAATCCCCCGAAGTTTATGGGATCGACCGATCCGGACGATGCCGAGCATTGGGTTCGGGAGACTAAACGTATATTCTGTGTTATGCAATGCACGGATCAGGACAAAGTCTTACTAGCTACTTTCCAGTTAGAAAAGGATGCTAGATGCTGGTGGGAGTCTATTGAAGCAACCATCGATCCTAATCAAGTTACATGGAAAGAATTTGTAGAATATTTCAATACTAAATATTTCTCGGACCGAGTCCAAGAAAAGAAGGCTGCAGAATTCGCTGCATTAAAGCAACGATCTTTATCATTAGCAGATTATGAAGCTCAGTTCTCCAGGTTATCTAGATATGCTAAGCATCTTATTAGCACGGAGAAGATGAAAGCCCGTAGATTTCTTAATGGGCTTAGGCCCCACTATATTATTCAACTGGCGCCTATGGACATCCAAGTTTATTCTGAAATAGTGCGCCGAGCTCAATTACTTGAAGATGCCACGGAACTATCTGATAGGATCCGTGGAAAAGACAAGAAGGAGCAAGTCACAGGTTCGGGTTCTTTTAAACCCAACTTTAAGAAGAGGCCCAATAATGGAGGTTCATCCTCTCAAGATTCCAAGTTCAAGAAATCCAAGCCCTTCTCTATCACCACTACACCTTCAAACGTAGTATGCAAGCATTGTGACAAGACTGGTCACAAGACAGAAGAATGCTGGAGGAAGTTAGGAGCATGTCTCCATTGTGGAAGCCGTGAGCATCGGATTCCCGATTGTCCATTAATGAATGACCAAGCCGGTGACGGTAAACGCCCGGTGACAAAGAACGCTCGACTTCATGCAATAAAGGAGACCGAGCAAGAAGAAGGTGGACTGGTAGAAGGTACATTAACAGTTTGTTCCAAAAGTGCTTATGTCTTATTTGATACGGGTGCATCGCATTCCATTATTTCTAAGAAGTTTGTCGACCCATTACCGTTAGAACCAGAATGGATAAAAATAGTTCTAACTACTCCTCTTGGAAGTGAAAATGATATTACTCATCACTACCAAAACTGTGAGGTAATGGTTCAAGGTAGGAATTTACCTATAGATCTCATATGCCTCGATCTAAAGGAGTATGATGTTATACTGGGAGCGGACTGGTTATCCAAATACCAGGCAACGGTTGATTACCGTAATAGCCAAATTGCTTTCAAAGATATTCCAGAATTAGTCTTTACTCGCCCCAAGAGTCGGAGCAATTCCTCTCTTATTTCGGCCCTCCGAGCTAGCAAGCTCATCAGGAAAGGATGTACATCTTTCCTTGCCTTTGTCACAATTAAAGAAGCTAAGGAAACCAAGCTAGAAGACATTCCAGTGGTGCAAGAATTTCCGGACGTGTTTCTGAAGATTTGCCAGGATTACCCCCACAAAGAGAAGTGGCCTTCACCATCGACTTAGTCCCTGGTGCTGGTCCGGTTTCAAAGGCACCTTATAGAATGTCACCTGCTGAACTCAAGGAGTTAAAAGAGCAATTAATGGAACTAATTCGAAAAGGGTTTATTAGACCAAGTACTTCCCCGTAGGGAGCACCAGTCTTATTTGTAAAGAAGAAGGACGGATCCATGAGATTGTGCATCGACTATCGACAGTTGAATCATCTCACTATCAAGAACAAGTATCCACTGCCGAGAATCGATGAATTATTTGATCAGATTTCAGGATCCAAATATTTTTCCAAGATTGATCTCAGGTCGGGATATCATCAGTTATGGATCAAAGATGATGACATTCATAAGACCGCATTCAGAAGCAGGTATGGCCATTATGAATTTGTTGTTATGCCTTTTGGACTAACAAATGCCCCTGCTGCCTTTATGCAGTTAATGAATAGCATATTCAGGCCTTACTTGGATCAATTCATAGTAGTCTTCATTGATGATATATTGATATATTCCAAGACTAAGAAAGAGCATGAGGAACAGTTGAGGATTGCTTTACAAATATTACGGACAAATCAATTATATGCAAAACTCAGCAAGTGCGAGTTCTGGCTTGAAGAAGTGGCTTTTCTCGGACATGTCATATCCAAGGACGGTTTATCTGTAGATCCGTCAAAGGTTGAAGCTGTAAGAAACTGGGAAAGACCTACTAATGCAAGCGAGATCAGAAGTTTCTTAGGTCTTGCAGGATATTATCGGCGATTCATCAAAGACTTCTCCAAGATCGCCGTGCCCCTTACAATATTAACTCGTAAGGAGATCCGATATGAATGGAGTGAGGAGTGTGAAAGAAGTTTCCAAACTCTCAAGGATCATCTCACTACAGCTCCGGTGTTAGCTCTACCAATAGAAGGAGAGAAATTCGAGGTCTACACAGATGCTTCTGGCATTGGCCTCGGATGTGTCCTAATACAACAAGGAAAGGTCATAGCATACTCTTCACGTCAACTGAAGAAGCATGAGGAGAATTACCCCGTCCATGACTTAGAACTGGCCGCGGTGGTATTTGCCCTAAAGATATGGAGACACTACTTATATGGAGTGCAGTTTACTGTATACTCCGATCACAAAAGTCTCAAATATCTATTTTCACAAAAGGAGCTAAACATGAGACAAAGACGCTGGCTAGAATATCTCAAGGACTTCGACTTCAATATTCAATACCATCCCGGAAAGGGTAATTATGTTGCTGATGCCCTTAGTCGAAAGCCGAGAGCAATGATAGCCAATTGTATGATACAAGAATGGAGGTTGCTAGAACAATTCTCCGAGCTCAATATAAGCTTGGACAAGGAAGCCAAATTTGTCACATTATCTCATGTAAGCATACAGTCAGATTTATTTTCTGAGATACAAGCACTTCAGGATGATGATCCTATATTAGTGGAAATCAAAGGCAGATTAGAAGGACAATCTGATTTTCAACTAACTTCTGATGGAAGATTATTGTTTAAAGATAGAACTTGTATACCAGATTGCCCAGAATTAAAGAAGAAGATCTTAGATGAAGCTCATAGATCAAGGTACACTATTCATCCAGGATCTACCAAGATGTACCAAGATGTGAAGAGAAACTTTTGGTGGTCAAATATGAAAAGAGAAATAGCAGATTACGTATCACGCTGTCTCACATGCCAACAGGTCAAGGCAGAACACCAAAAGCCTACTGGAGAACTACATCCTCTAGATATTCCTAAGTGGAAGTGGGAGGATATTGGTATGGACTTCATCATGGGTTTGTCTAAATCTAAAGGAGGACATGATGGAATCTGGGTTATCATTGACCGATTAACTAAATCGGCGCATTTTTTGCCAATAAAAAGCCGATGGTCAATTGATGTACTAGCTGCACTATACATCAAGGAAATAGTCAGGTTACATGGAATTCCTGTCTCAATCGTGTCTGATAGAGATCCCCGTTTCACTTCTCATTTTTGGAAGGGATTACAACATTCGTTGGGAACAAGGCTCAACTTTAGTACTGCTTTTCACCCACAAACGGATGGTCAGACCGAGAGAGCTAATCAAGTTGTTGAGGATATGCTAAGAGCTTGCATCATTGACTTTGGTGGAAGCTGGCATGAACATTTGCCACTAGTGGAATTTGCATATAATAATAGCTACCAAGCTAGTATCCAAATGGCACCTTTCAAAGCTTTATATGGAAGGAGTTGCCGATCACCCTTATGCTGGAACGAAGTTGGAGAGAAACAACTGTTAGGTCCAGACATGGTAAGGGATACAACTGAGAAGATACAAGTAATCAGAGAAAGATTGCAAGTTGCTCAGACAAGGCAAAAGGCTTATGCTGACACAAGAAAGAGAGATCTTGAATTCCAAATCGGAGATCATGTATTTCTCAAGATATCGCCTGGACGTGGCATACGAAGATTTGGCGTTAAGGGCAAGCTTACGCCAAGATTCATCGGACCATTTGAGGTACTTGAAAGAGTTGGCGAGGTTGCTTATCGCATCGCGTTGCCTCCTCAATTGTCCGAGGTACATAATGTATTTCATATATCTATGTTGAAGAAGTATGTGCACGATCTATCGCATATTATTGAACATGGAGATCTGGTGATCGAGAAAGATCTCACATATGAACAGAAGCCTATGAAGATCTTAGATTGTGAAATACGAGCTCTAAGGAATAAGGTTATTCCCATGCTTAAGGTGCAATGGAATAAGAATACTGAACACGAAGCCACATGGGAGACCGAGGAATCTATGAAGAAACGATTTCCCGAGTTATTCTAAGAGGTATATGATCTACACTCTCCACGTATATACATATTATGCAATTGAATTTGGGGACCAAATTCTTTTTAAGTGGGGGAGGGTGTAGCAACCCTGATAAATGAATATTTGAAATGAATTAAAATATATATATTACAGAAGTAATACAGATAATAAGAAGAGGGTTAAAGGGGTGAATAAAACCAAAATGCAAATAACGCCTCTTATTAAGGCGTTAATTTAATAATAAACGCCTCTAGCTAAGGCGTTATTCAATAAGTGACGCCCTGACCACACGGCGTCAAATTCCAACGTCAAAAACGGTAAGGCCAAGAAACGCCCCTATCTTGGGCGTGTTTTAAAACAAAGAACGCCTTCATATCAGGCGCTTCTTAAGAAACGACCTGAACCAGGTCGTCAATTCAGGAATCGACGCCCTGACCTAAGTCGTTAATTCCATTCGAGTTCCGTTCGACACGGGAGCTTATCCAGGGTAATGGATAAGTATTAGAAAGAGTTAAAGGGTGGTAAGGACTCTATCAAGGAAGTATTACTTCCACACAATCACTAACCCTAATAGGATTTCCCAAAATCCTATAAAGACTCTTGACAGCCGAACCCTAAACCTATTTGGACGATCGACCTGCTGCTGCACGGTAAGTGAAGAACATATGTTCTTCTTATTTTCTTTTGCCCTCTGCTTCGACTGCATGAAGAACTGAAAATTCTTCATTGTCTTTTCTTTGTAGGAAGCTCCACAGCCACTGCCAAAGAACAAGGTAATGTTCTTCTTTTTCTCCTCCGGTTAGATAAGGTGAAGGAACTAATATAGGTTTCTTCTTTTTCCCTGTAGGATCTACAGCAAGTTGGCCAGCCGAAGAACCAGGGTTCTTCATCCAACCTAAAGCCTTTCTTGCTGACTTGCTGCTGTGAATATTGGGTTGACAGAGCTCATCTTTCTCTTTCTTCCGAGAAGGCTCTGTTACAAACAGAGTGTTATTTTCTCATCAAGTTCTTCACGTTCCACCTTCCCAAGTCTTGTTAAGGTAGGATTTTCTCAAGTCACTGTAGCCCAAATAAAATAATTTAAGATATATGTATATTAGCATGACATGCATACGGTTTATTATAGTTTTAATGCGTTTTTATGTAATATTTTGAAAGAGACGCCCCTGTCAAGGGCGCTATTTTACAAGACACGACCCTGACCAGGTCGTCAATTCTAGATTTGACGCCCTGAACACAGGCGTTAATTCCATAAAATTACCTGAAATTAATAATCGTTCACGGTTTAAAAATTCATTTTTATGGAATATCAAAACTAATATACTGCATGACTCTACCTGTGAATTCTGCCAATTTTCCTGTCATGATGATATGATTGTTATCCTGAAATTTATTTCTTCCTGTTCATGATAATTTTTGAAATTTCTTGAATTCACGACCTAGACTAGGTCATCTCCCACTAGACTAACGCCTGACACTAAGGCGTAAAATGAAAAGTAACGTCCCTTCATAGGGCGCGTTTATGTTAAAATCCTAAAAAATATATTCTGTAAAAATAAAGAATTAAAGAGTAACGCCCCTTCCTAGGGCGCGTTCTTGATAATTCCTGAAATTATTGATATTCTGT
Organism: Amorphophallus konjac; assembly: GCA_022559845.1. Classification (NCBI taxonomy): domain Eukaryota; kingdom Viridiplantae; phylum Streptophyta; class Magnoliopsida; order Alismatales; family Araceae; genus Amorphophallus; species Amorphophallus konjac. The sequence goes on along the minus strand of CM040128.1, from coordinate 114,376,200 downwards.
CAAACAGTGACAAGAAAAGGACGCCTTCTGGTGTAGTCGTCAAAACTTAAAGAAACGCCCCTGATCAGGGTGCGTTTTTGGCAAATTTCTGAAATATGGAAAATCTACAAAAATGGAAAATAGATAAACGCCCTTATCTTAGGCGTTAATTACTTGATAAACGACTCTGCTTAAGTCGTTACTTTACTGTAAAACTGATTTTCCACTGTTTCTGTTAACCGATGGTTTCATATGTTATATAATATATATATCGGCACTATTCTCCACTCCGTGAGTATAGTCCCACGTTTCACAATTGTTTTATCGGTCACACTCAACTCTCATTGACATACAAGCTCTCCATTGGACATTCCGTTCCTTTGGACTAGCGAGTTAGTCATAGAGACCTCCGTAAGACTCCTCGTAGCCTTGGATTCCCTCAAGGCCGACTGAGCTGGTTGTACCCTAAAAACCCATTACACCATTGATGCCATGTCACTCTAAAGAAACATGGGATACCGGCCCTTATGTTATACAAAGAGTATATCATAAGAAATTCTTAATGGAATGATGATATCATGCCATATCATGTCATTTTTGTAAACCTCAATTCTATGATAAGAATGAGGGTATCTTATCTTTGATATACTGTTCATGTGGACCTCAATTCTATATAAAGAATGTCCATATTGATTTGTCATGGTACCCAAGTTAAGGGAACCATATTCTACATAGTTTTATCGATATCGTGATTATACCGTTATTATCGCCATTCTATGTCCTTTGTCATATTTTTGGACTCCATTCTGTCAAAGTTGTCATACATGTCTACAAGCTTGATTATTAAAATTCAAAAATTGGCTATATATATAAGAGTGGATGTCAAAACACATGATAAATGCCTGCGCATATAGGGCCCGATCTGGTCCTGGGAGGAGCACCCGAAAGTACCTGTGCCCATGGGAGTTAAAATGATAAGGTATCTGGCATTATACCGAGTACTTTACTTTCTAGATTGGACATTCCACATAAATCTTGTGCTTGAAATCGTACTTGACTTGACATGAAATGCATGGCCCAAAAAAGGGTAATTTACTTGCTTGCTACATGATAGCCAAAGTGCTTGACATGACTTGTTAAATGTACTTGCTTGAATATCTCAAATGTCTTGTTATCTTATTGAAAGTTCATGATTTATCCATCTTAATTCCTTGATAGTACATTTTCTCTATCTTGTCGTTTTATGCGAGCATGCATAGCTTCATTACATTCATGAAAATGTAATTACTTAAACCCCTTACTAGTACTTGAGATATAATTTCCTACTGAGCGTTCGCTCATTCCGTTTGTCCCTTTTTACTTTTCAGGTAAGTCCGATGACGATGGAAGTCAATCGGATGGGGAAGGTCAAGAGTGAAAGAGCTAGAGCTTTTCCAAGTGTCAATTAGTCTTTTCCTATTTTCTTGAGTCAACTATGTACTTTTCCTTTTATTAAACAGAGTATTGGATTTGTAATAGCCTATTAATAATAAGGATTAGGTTATCTTGCTATTTTGCGCATCTCTATCTTTGTGTCGAATACACGACCACTCTGATTGACATGATTGATATAAACTCGTCGTGGATATCCGGGTATCTTCCGCGCTCGGGGCGTGACACACATCATGTAACGGTCCAGTACACGACCGTCACACTGCTTGAGTATTTTAACCGAGGTTTGACCAAGGGTTGATATTCCAAGGTTTCTAGATGGACTCTTGATTATCTAGAACTTATCATATTGATCAAGAAACCTAATATAATGAATGGAAGATAAAGAATGTACCGTTATATTATCGATTTATTTTAAGCATAACATAGTGTAAGTCATTCTTGATTTCTCATGATTCTTATTAAAACATTCATTCATTGAATTATTGTTATCAAGAGCTTGTTGGAATTGTACATTCTTGGCCACACTTTATTGTTACATTCGTGGAAAAAACTTGATTTATACTTGAAGATGCGATCGAGCACTGATTGTGTTCAAGGGCTCTATGCTAGTCCCCTCGGCTGATTGTCGGAAATATACTATTATAAACCATGGGGTATGATGCTACTGGCGTCACATTGCGCTGAGAGTACGTTCTCTATAAATAAGTGAAATATCCACGGCTCGTGAAGTGAAAAATCCACAACACAATACAACATGATTGATACTTGACTTTCTTGATATTCCATAGAAATTCATGAAGTACTTGCTCATAAGCAAAAGATACTAGAGTGATGATTATGTGGCTTGTTAGTACATTCTCAATACATTCTTATTCATGAAAGGTCATATCATGTTCTTATAACATTCTTGCTAGTTCATACTTGCTCTCATTCTATCTTACATACTTTGGTTTAATCGCATGATTGATCGCATTCGCGTGATTTTACCTTATTTTTCTAGAGTAAAAATGTTAATTACTTTAATGATGCCTTCATGTTGATGCAAAGATACCTACTGGACAAGTGTGCTCATTACCTATTTCCATTCTTTTTCAAGAAATGGAAGTGAGTCGGGTTCGGATTCGGAATGTTCAAGTAGCGGATCCGAGAGTGGTTAAAGAATGAGCGAAGACTTAGGAAGTTTACATTGTTTAGATCGAGTCTATGTAATTTCTTATTTCTTAAGTCTAGCATGATGGAAGTTGAATTAGTGGTTGTATTTGAATATTGGAATTGATTATTAATGGAAATCAAAGTTGAGTAAATATTGTGCGATTACATTCTTATGTGTGATTGTCTTGCGCTCTGATCATTCTTACTTGCAAGAGGCTTACCATACCGGTTGTTTGCGTTCCTCGAGTGAGTCTTCCGCTGTAATAAAGGCTCGGGGCGTGACAATTAAGTTGGTATCAGAGCCTAAGTCTCAGGACTTGGGAAGAAGAGTCATGTCATAGGATAAGTCCAAGGTTTAAGGGCCCATACCTATGAACTAAGGATGAAATTTCTACGCCCATGTGAGAATTGGGTAGAACCCGGGATAAGATAGTTAATTAGCTTTAAGATTGATTTTCCTTCCAATTCCACGAGAAATAACAGGTTATTATTTTTCACTCAGGTACCCTATTATTATCATGGCTCATTGTGTAGATTGGAATGGTATGTAACAAACTGTTGCTGGCCTCACTCAGGCATTACAAACCATGGCATAAGCTGGCGTAGGAGCAAGGTCTGGTGATTTACATCGCAACTTTCGGAGCTTAAACCCTCCGCGGTTCTATGGTTCTTCTAACCCTGACGAAGCAGAGAACTGGATAGACGAAATGAATCGTATCTTTGATGTTATCCAATGCACCGATCAAGAGAAGGTGCGTCTCGCAACCTTCCAACTCAACAAAGATGCCCGTACTTGGTAGAAGTCAGTTCCGGCACCTCCGGCCGATGCACCTCATACATGGGATGGTTTTATTACCCTATTCCGTGCCAAGTACTTTTCTGAGCACGTAAAGGAATGAAAGGCTATGGAGTTCGCCGCTCTTCGGTAAGGAATGATGACGGTTGCCGAATATGAACTGTAATTCTCAAAGTTTGCACCTTACGCACCGCACCTTATCAGCACCAATTTATTGAAGGCTAATCGATTCATGGATGGGTTACGACCCGGTTTCATTCAGCAGCTCGGGACCCAAAACATCCGTACTTATGCGGAGATGCTTCAACGAGCGTATTTCTGTGAAAGTACCTTAGAGAAGGTTGAGAAATTAAAAGGGAAAGGAGAGGAGTCTAGCCGATGCTCAGATCGGCGTTATAAGAAAGAAAAGTTCAGCATCACGGAGCCCTACAAGAGCCGTGATAGTAAGAAGAGATCTAGGAATGGGAATGGTGGAAGTTCCAATAAGCAAAAGAAAGTCAAGGAGGAGAAGGAGCAGGTCGCCACGGCTTGCACATTTTGTGAAAAATTTGGCCATTCGGCTTAGGAGTGTTGGAAGTGTCACGGCGCTTGTTTACGTTGTAGAAGCAGGGAGCATCGCATGCCAGATTGCCTCCTTATGAAAGACCAATCGTCTGGTGGAGGACGTAGGAGGCAGGCTCGCCTCAATGCCGTCTTAGAAGATGAGGAAATGCCCAAGGATGGTGGACTTATGGAAGCTACTCTTCAAATTTGTTCTCGTCCTGCATTTGTGCTTTTTGACACTGGTGCCTCTCATTCTTTTATCTCCACTACTTTTGTAAAAATATTATCAATTGCATCAGTCCCCTTACCTTTAAATCTCGCTATTTACACACCCTTAGGTTCTGGAACAAAGCTTATCGACTATTATCCTAATAGCGAAGTGACAGTAGAAGGTCACAATCTCCCCGCAAACTTAGTATGCCTTGACATGAAAGGTTATGATGTCATTTTAGGGGTAGATTGGCTTATAGATCATGATGCTTATATCAATTGCTGAAATATGATTATATCCTTTTGAAAGCCCGGACTTCTAAGATTCTCTTTTCTTGGCATCAAGTACAAGAAGCATCCTACTATTATATCTTCTCTTCACGCTTGCAAACTTATCTCGCAAGTATGTGAAGGTTTTCTTGCTTCTGTCATTATTACCGAATCCAAGGAGATTATCTTAGCGGACATTCCTATTGTAAATGAGTTCCCCGATGTGTTCCTGTCCGAATTACCCAGTTTACCACCCGAGAGAGAAGTGAACTTCACTATTGAACTCATCCCAAGAGTAGCACCTGTTTCTATAGCCCCTTACAGGATGTCCCCCACATAACTCAAGGAATTAAAAAGGCAATTGCAGGAATTACTAGACAAAGGCTTTATCAGACCTAGCACATCCCCTTGGGGTGCACCGGTTCTATTTGTCAAGAAAAAGGATTGTTCTCTCAAACTATGCATCGATTACCGGCGACTGAATCAACTCACAATTAAAAACAAGTATCCGTTGCCGCGTATTGATGAGCTCTTCGATCAGCTTTCAAGAGTAGAATATTTCTCTAAGATTGACCTCAGGTTATCATCAGCTTAGAATTAAAGAAGAAGATATTTATAAATTTGCTTTTCGAAGTCGTTATGACCACTATGAATTTATGGTAATACCATTTGGGTTAACTAATGCCCCGACAGCATTCATGCAACTTATGAACAGTGTTTTCCAGCCATATCTGGACCAGTTTATCGTCGTCTTCATTGATGATATCTTGATATACTCCAAGACAAAGGAGGAACATGAAAAACATTTGAAAATAGCTTTGCAAACACTTAAAGAACATAAACTCTATGCCAAGCTAAATAAATGCGAATTTTGGCTCAAAGAAGTTTGATTCCTAGGCCACATTATTTCAAAAGAAGGTATTGCGGTGGATCCTTCTAAGGTAGAAGCTGTCAGAAATTGGAGCCGACCAACGACTGTATCAGAAGTAAGAAGCTTTCTGGGTCTAGCTAGTTATTATAGAAGATTCATTAAGGACTTTTCAAAGATAGCAGTTCCTTTAACTAGACACACGAGAAAAGAAAATCCTTTTGTCTGGTCATAGGAATGTGAGAAGGGTTTCCAAACTCTTAAGAATCATCTTACCAAAGCTCCTATTCTATCACTACCGATGGAAGGTAGTGGATTCGAAGTATATACAGATGCATCAGGTATTGGCTTAGGGTGTGTCCTCATGCAAACTAGAAAAGTAATCAGTTATTCTTCAAGAGAATTGAAACGTCACGAGAAAAATTATCTTGTACATGATTTGAAATTAGCAGCTATCATATTCGCCTTGAAAATTTGGCGTCATTATCTCTATGGAGAAAAGTTTACGGTCTACTCGGACCACAAGAGCTTGAAATACTTGTTCTCTCGGAAAAAGTTAAATATGAGGCAGAGGAGATGGTTAGAATATCTCAAGGACTTTGATTTTGCTATTCAATATCATCCTGGCAAGGTAAATACTATTGCAGATGTACTCAGCAGAAAACCAATGGGTATGCTATCAAGTCTTATGATTAGTATGACTAATCTTATTCCTCAATTTACTCAGTTGAACTTAGGTATTGACAGGATGGAAGAAGATTGCTCCATGGCTAATATCCGAGCTCAACCTACCTTAATAGAGGATCTAGTCAAGTTGCAAAATGATGATCCTATATTATTGGAGATCAAGGCCAATGTTGAACAAAGGACGGATTTCTCTATTACAGAGGATGGAAGATTGCTATTCAAGGGCCGAGTGTGTGTACCAGATCATGAAGATACGAAGAAATTGATCCTAGAATAAGCACATAATTCAAGTACACCATTCATCTAGGTGGTACAAAAATGTATCAAGATCTTAAAAGAAATTTCTGGTGGCCCAACATGAAGAGAGAAATAGCTGATTTCGTGTCTCGCTGTCTCACTTGTCAACAAGTAAAGGCAGAGCATTTTAGACCCGCAGGTAAACTGCATCCCTTGAATATTCCCGAATGGAAATGGGAGAGTATATGGATGGATTTCATTATGGGGTTACCTAAGACAAGAGGTGGACACGATGGTATATGGGTATTCATAGATCGATTGACTAAATCTGCACATTTCATACCAATCAAAAGTCGTTGGTCTGTGGATATCCCGGCAGCATTATACATAAGGGAAATTATTAAATTACATGGTGTCCCAGTCACTATTATATCTGATAGAGATCCTCGATTCACATCACAGTTTTGGAAGGGTCTACAACAGTCACTAGGGACTAGATTGAATTTCAGCACAGCCTTTCATCCACAAACTGATGGTTAGACAGAAAGAACGAATCAGGTGGTAGAAGACATACTCAGGGTTTGTGTTATTGATTTTGGAGGTAGTTGGCAAGATCACTTGCCTCTGGTAAAATTTGCTTATAACAACAGTTACCAGGCCAGCATACAAATGGCACCTTTTGAAGCTGTATATGGAAAAAGTTATCGATCACCAATATGTTGGAGTGAAATAGGGGAAAGACAATTCCTAGGCCCCGATATTATCAGAAATTCTACAGAGAAGATCAAGCTTATTCAAGAGAGAATAAAGATGGCACAAGATAGGTAAAAGTCTTATGCTGATAATCGTAGACACGACTTGGAATTTCAAGTAGGAGACCATGTGTATCTCAAGGTTTCTCCAGGTCGTGGTATTCAGAGATTTGGCATTAAGGGCAAACTAACTCTAAGATTCATTGGTCCGTTTGAAATTCTCGAAAGGGTCGGTGAAGTGGCTTACAAACTGACTTTACCTCCACAATTAGTAGGAGTTCATGGCGTATTTCACGTCTCTATGCTAAAGAAATATGTATATGATCCTGACCATATTATCACTTATGATAATCTGGAGATTCAGAAGGATATGACATACGAGCAAACGCCAATAAAGATTCTGGAACGGGAAGTGCATCAACTAAGAAACAAAGTTATTCCTATGGTCAAGATTCAATGGAAGAAAACATGGCCACATGAAGCAATATGGGAAACCGAAGTAGCCATGCAGAAAAGATTTCTAGAATTATTCAACTGTAAGTACACTCTCCATAATTCATGTATTAAATTTGGAGACTAAATTCTCTTAAGTGGGGTGGGTGTAAGACCACAGAATTTTTATAGATTATTTTTGGAATATTTAATTTTTTCTGATAATTTTAAAGACCCAAAATAGAGTAATAAGTGAATATTGGATTAATAAGTCATTATAAGGCCCAATTATGTTAAATAATTAACCTAGCCTATTTAAATAGAATCCAAAAGGTTTAAGGACCATGCCCATTAAGTTTTGCCCATATTCTAGAAGGTTATTTAGCCCATTTACCATTTTTATGGATAATAATATGGATAATTAACAAAAGAGTTTGATTGATGTTGAACTATGTGCACGTTGGATGTAGCGGTCTATCGTGCGACCGCCACAGCCATGTAACGCACCAGTCTAGATGCGTTACATCCTGTCAGTTCCGTGAAAGAAAGAGCGAGCAAAAAGATTAAAACTTTAGGATCGTATCTACAAGAGATCGACTTGGGATAGTTTATAGCATTACTAAGGACTCTTAGGGATTATGTTCTAGCAAATTAAGGACTCTGGAATCGATCTAATCTTCAAACCCTAGCCAAAACCTTATAAATAGGACCTAGTTCTGAACTGAGCGACCCTTACTTTTGGCTCGTGAAGAATCAAGGTAAAGAGTCATAATTTCGGGTAAGTTCTTTAGAAACTTTTGTTTAGTATACTTTAGACTAATAGTTCTCCAAATTTCGTGCTAGGAGATCAAGAAACCAAAGAGATTGAAGCTTCCAAAGTTGCTGGTTTGACCATAATAACCCAGGATTTAGAGCAAAGGACCCCTGAAGATCAAGAGATTAGGACGTTTAAACAAGATAATTAGAATTCAATCCTTTAGAACTTTTTGATCACCTTAGTTTCATCTTCTTACCCTCAAAATTTAATATCTCTAGGACAAGAGGTTGGAGAGATAGAGCAGCAGGAAGTTGCTGGAAAATCACTGGAAAAGGAGAGCTAGGGCTCGATTTTCAGATTCAAATTAGAAGCTTAAAGCCTAGTTAAGCGGTAGGTTATCTCATGATAGGCAAAAATATCTTGTTAAGGATAAAAGCCCTCTGATTGTGTTTGATTTCATGCATTATAGACTATGAATTTGATGTTTTAGTGGGCTCATGCATTCATACATATCCTTAGCCCTAATCTAAGATCAAAGATATAATCTTGTCAATTCAATGCAACCTATGCATCTAGATGACATTTACTTCATTTTGTCATGATTGGGGTAGTTAAATCTTTTCAAAACATGACATGGTTTCAATCATAGTCTTTTATTTCATTATACTGTTAGTAGGGACTCTGACGCATCATGCTTAGACTGTCACAGACTGTAACGGCCTTACGATAAGCCGTCACACCCTATGTTGCATTCTAATTGCTCTGTTGTCTCTGATGCCCCATAACAGGAGCATTACTTTACTGTAACGGCACCTCGATAGACCATCATAATCACTGTGACGCACCCATTCTAGACCGTCAGGGTAATCGTAGACAGAATTGAAAATCAGTCAAGTTAACTTATAAATAAGCTTAGTTATCTAAGTTTTGACCTAATTTCATGTCTTTAAGATTATCTACTAATTCATGATAGATATTACATAATTAAGGTATCTTAAGTTAATTTAAGTTATGTTAAGTTAATGTGCCAAAATTCTATAGTTTTGTATCTAAATCATGATTTTCCCAAAAGAAGTATTGACAGAGTTTTATCATGATTTTCTATTGTTACACATCCTCTCTATCAGTAGAGTCATTTCTCAAAGTACATGGCACATATTCCGGTATGTTGTCCATTAGTTCACTATGCACTATAGGAACATTATTCTTGGACATGAGGACCTCTCTATTGGACATTCCTTCTAATGGACTAGGAAATCTTGTTGCAAGGCCTCCGTAATTCTCCGCGAGCCTAGGATTCCCACTAGGACGCCGAGTTGGTTGTACCATTAAAAACCCAATTGGTTAGAAAGCACTATCGATGTTTTCTGGTTCTAGAAATGTAACGGACCTATATTGGACCGTCAGGCATATGTAACGGCCCAATATACAACCGTCACATTTAACTGAGTCCAATTACTGTTTCTAGATTTAGTCGTTCTAACGCATCAAGGCTAGACCGTCACATCAATGTAACGGCCTAATACTGGAGCGTCACATCATGTAACGGCCCAGTACACGACCGTCACACTGCTTGAGTATTTTAACCGAGGTTTGACCAAGGGTTGATATTCCAAGGTTTCTAGATGGACTCTTGATGATCTAGAACTTATCATATTGATCAAGAAACCTAATATAATGAATGGAAGATAAAGAATGTACCGTTATATTGCCGATTTATTTTAAGCATAACATAGTGTAAGTCATTCTTGATTTCTCATGATTCTTATTAAAGCATTCATTCATTGAATTATTGTCATCAAGAGCTTGTTGGAATTGTACATTCTTGGCCACACTTTATTGTTACATTCGTGGAAAAAACTTGATTTATACTTGAAGATGCGATCGAGCACTGATTGTGTTCAAGGGCTCTATGCTAGTCCCCTCGGCTGATTGTCGGAAACAAACATTATAAACCATGGGGTATGATGCTACTGGCGTCGCATTGCGCTGGAAGTACTTTCTCTATAAATAAGTTAAATATCCACGGCTCGTGAAGTGAAAAATCCACAACACAATACAGCATGATTGATACTTGACTTTCTTGATATTCCAAAGAAATTCACGAAGTACTTGCTCATAAGCAAAAGATACTAGAGTGATGATTATGTGACTTGTTAGTACATTCTCGATACATTCTTGTTCATGAAAGGCCATATCATGTTCTTATACCATTCTTGTTAGTTTATACTTGCTCTCATTCTATCTTACATACTTTGGTTTAATCGCATGATTGATCGCATTCGCGTGATTTTACCTTATTTCTCTAGAGCAAAAATGTTAATTACTTTAATGATGCCTTCATGTTGATGTAAAGATACCTACTAGGCAAGTGTGCTCATTACCTATTTCCATTCTTTTTCAGGAAATGGAAGTGAGGCGGGTTCAATTTCGGAATGTTCAAGTAGTGGATCCGAGAGTGATTAAAGAATGAGCGAAGACTTAGGAAGTTTACATTGTTTAGATCGAGTCTATGTAATTTCTTATTTCTTGAGTCTAGCATGATGGAAGTTGAATTAGTGGTTGTATTTGAATATTGGAATTGATTATTAATGAAAATCAAAGTTGAGTAAATATTGTGCGATTGCATTCTTATGTGTGATTGCCTTGCGCTCTGATCATTCTTGCTTGCAAGAGACTTACCAAGCCGGCTGTTCGCGTAACTCGAGCGAGTCTTCCGCTATAATAAAGGCTCGAGGCGTGACACCACAACTCATAGCATCAAAACATAAAGCATATAAAGCACGACATCAAAGCATTAAACATGCAAAGTATCATTTTTTGTTTATCATGAGGATGACAACTTGGCTAACCACAGGATTCGGAGTTGAATGATCCATGGAATGCCCAAAGCGGCTAGAACGATTCAGTGAAATCAACATGAGTTACTTAGAAAGATTTGGAAATGATAGCTGAAGATGTCATGAGTGGCCAAATCATGAAGATAGTAATCAACATAGGGAAGAATAGAAAGGTAGATAGCAATGAATGGAGAGGACTTATCCCGTGTTCTTGGTCCTTACAAAAAAAGTATCCCTACAATAACAACACCATCAGAAAATACAATGCAATTCTTTTTTTTGAATTTTTGAAATATGTAAATTTTTATGGGTTTTAAATAAATATTCAATTTTTTATGGATTTTGGAAAATATTTAATTTTTTTCAGATTTTTTGAAAAAATATTCAACTTTTTTGTTTTGTTTTTTTGAGATTTTGTTGGGAAGTATTCATTTTTTTGGAATTTTAGTTTAGACATTGCTAATGCAACATCAAAGGATGTTTAAACCACTGGCTAAGGGTCATTGTTCCTTCCCCTTTCGCTAAGAACCTTCCAAAGCAGGGCATGCATTGAGAGCTGGCGCCCCATAACCGACTGCCCTTGGATAACGGTGCCCCTACCAAAGCCATACCTAAGAAACACTCAGTCTTGGAGGGAGAAGAGAAGAAAAATTGAGGATAAGCTTGATATAAGTTAAGAAGACATCGAGTTTAACTTTCGTCCATAGCACGACCCCTAAAGATTCGGTCTATTACGTCGAGAGTTTGTGTCATATCATCGAACCTTAAATTCTCTTTTAGGCATGCATACGATCGGACTCATAACATCCCATTGGAAAACTGTGCTACCCTCTTGTCATGCCAAAAAATTTATTTTTTTATTTTTTTGTATTTCACACATTTTTTTCACTTGATTTTTCACGATTATGTCCTTTGGACTTGACAGATATTGCAATTAAGCTTAAAATTTCAGAATAATGTCATAATAGACTGCCCCTATTTGAGACTTCCTCTTATCGAGGTGTGCTTAGGTTGGTTGTTTTGCCCAGGCTCCCTATATCCTCATATTTCAACCGAGTTAAGAAAAGAAAAAGACCTCGTGCCCTCGAGCATGACCCGAGTAGTATCGGTGTTCTACCAAAGGAGACGGCTAGGGACGCCATGAAGTGTGTGAGCTGCCTAGCTAAGGGTTGCCCTTAATGAGCGGAGAGAGAATGTCGAACTCTTAGCGCGGGGTTCTTATAGCCAAAGTGTGCTGCATAGCAAGCCTAAAGACTCCCTCTCTCTCTTTTTTTTGACATAGATTTTAATAAAAGGCCTAAGATAAACGCCTAGAATGCCACCCTTGATCATGTTAATAAGCACTTCATTTTGAAAACCCGTGCGTGGAGAGTGAATGAGATCATAAAAATGTATACTTACGCACATACGTTACCTTGCGACCTTTGTAGAAGTGGCTGTCAGAGGCAATCTTGATGAACATGGGATTTGTGGTCCTCATAGAGAGAAGGAAGCCAAGTTTTGAAAGTGGCTTAACAAGAATGGAGCGGTGTTTAACCAGACTCAAACGAATAAGGAGAAAAAGAAGAGAGGTGAGGGCTAGAACTCCCTCACTAAGGTGCGGAGACCCTGATCACATGAAAGGTCTATAGAAGGAAAAGGGGAATCAAGAGGGGAAGTGAGGACTAAAGCCTCGGAAACAATGGGAGAACGGGCAGATGTCCAAAGCAGTGGACGTGGAAGAAGTCAGGTCGGACCCTGGATTAAATGGAATCAAGAGAAGAAATTGGTTGATGGAATGTGGTGGATCTAGAGGGTCCGGAGGTAATGGAGGAGAATCGTGATGGAAAGAGGAATGAGAATCCGGAGGTTCCGGGGGAATCGAGTATCGAGGGATGCGATGCCCTAGGAAGAGGTGTGGAAAAAGATGATTTAAGAGGAAGAAAACAACAAAGGACACGACGTCCTGGAGGAGTAGGAAGATAAATCAGAAGAGAGAGATGAGGTCTGGAGGTTCCGGTGGAATATGAGAGGGAAGGGTGCGATGCCCCGGGAGAGAAGGTGGGAAGTCCAAAAATTTTGGAGAGAGAAAGTAGGAAAGGGTGCGGTGCCCAGGGAAAAGAAATGACAAATCGTAAAATTCCAAAGATGGAAGTAAAGTAGGAGAGATAGAATAGTGAAAATTCGGAGGTTCCGGAGGAGGAAGACACCATGGGTCGCGTGGCCCAAGGAGAATCGGTGAGAAATTCGGAGGTCTCGGAGGAGGCAAATTGAAGAGGGTGTGATGCCCTAGGGAAAGAGACAAGTCTGGAGATTATGGAGAAATAGAAAGGTACCATGGGACGTGATGCCTAGGGAAAAGAGAGAACTCCAGAGGTTCCGGAAGACCGGGAGGATGAGTAAGGCCGTGATGCCCTTGGCGAAGAGGTGGAAGATTTGGAGGCTCCGGAGGACGGGGAAGATATGGGTTCGGAAACTCAGGAGAGAAGGATAAATGCAGATGCATGAGATCGAATGAATGTGATGGATGCATGGGATGCACGGAATGCATAAAATGCAAAGAATGCAAAGAACATATGGAATTAGAGAACGAGATCCTTCTTCTCAACCCATGAGTGGCCCATGTAGAGGAAGTTGTAGTGGATAGGGTAGAATAAGGAAGGGGTGAATTGGCGGAGTGCCCTTTATCAAAAGAAGGTCCGCCCCTCCATAGCGAAGAAAGTGCCCAACCGAACAGCTCACATGATGGGATCAATGCCCGAGTGCTCTCATCAATAGTAGAATGTGTTATAATAATGCGTGAAGAGAACCTCTTAGGAAGTTGTGTAATAATGGAATGAGGAGCAATGAGAGCATCAAAAATATCCCAGCCAACAAGCAAAGTGACATGAATAACGTTGTCCTTGGACCGACATGGCATCAACTTATAAGAATTCTTCATAGTGAACATCGTTGGAGACCTTTCAATAATGCCCGGCAGAAGAACACGGACTGGCATATGACAAATGAAATCTTGAACTTTGAATGACGTAGCTGTGGCCAAATCCTTCTTGCCCGGCTCTTGATTATTCTCGACGCATGTGCTTGTGGCACAACACCCACTCCGAGTGAAAGGAGGCGAGACAGAAGCGGTAGGCTTAGTGAGTGATGGAGGTTTAATGGAGGTCATTAACGAAAGGGTAAGTGGAGGTAGAGATTCAAGCACGTCGGGCTTCTCCCCTTGCTCGAAAGCGGACGAGGTTGACTCGAGTGCAACAAGGGGTGGACCATGCTCAGGATTAACCATGGGTTTAGGTAAAGGGTTAAGTGGAGGCAAAGTGTGGTTTGGCATAACTGGCTTTGGGGTGACGGGGATAGCGCATGCCTTAGGTAGCGGCAATGAAGAGTTAATTGGTTTATGAAAAGGTTCGGCGGGAGGTTCGACAAAGGTCGATGGTATGAAGGTTGATGATGCAGAGGCTAATGATGTGGTGGGTTTGGTTCATAGGAAGTGTCAAATTTTGGGGCGGGAGGTTTGTAGTGTAGGGGAAGAATCATGATGCGCCAGCATGGGTGATTAGAGTATCGACCCATCATCGTAGCACCAATTTGTTTGGTAAATGGGGTTGGGGACGGTGGCATCGTCCTGTGCAGGGGGTTCATCGGGTAATGGAGGGAGTGAAAATGGAGGAAACTCGAAGTGGGTGTCTTTTGAAAGACCTCAACGTCTTGTGCCGGCTCCAACTCTTCATAAAGAACTTCAAATTCATCATCAGCTTTAAACTCAAGTGCACGCCGTTGTGGGGCATAATGACGGGTGATGAAGGAATGTAATGTGGAGGATTTTGTGGAGGATTATGTGAAAGCGGAGGCGGAGATGGAGGGCCACACGCTTGAGCGGAATATATAGGCGGTGGAGGGTTGACGGCGTCCACTTGATCATTGAAAAATTTCGGCTCATCTTGCTCACTTGAATCCATGATGCCATTGTCTCTCCTCTCCTTCCAATCTTTTTCCATCTTAGTGATGTTATTCATAAAAGCATGAAGAGGATTAACTTAAGGAGGAGGAGGAGGAGCGGGCCGCTGGCTTGTGACCCTCTTAAGTTGTTCCTCCATCGAAGAGATTTTATCGAGGAGAGTTCGTTGGACGGGTATAACTTGAATCACGGAGGGTTGGCATGATGGCCTTGGAGGGGCTTGGGGTTGACCCAAAAAAGCACCCGATTGGATCGGGGTGCAAGGAATATGAGGGCCTTGGGGCCGTGAAGGAGGAGGAATAGAAGGAGGCGGGTGATGGATCACCCGAGGAGGGGTTTGAATAGAAAGAGGAGACGAGTGATGGGCAACCCGAGTGGGAATGTGAATAGAAGAGGGAGGTGGGTGATGGACCACCCGAACAGTAGTATGCGTAGAAGAAGGTGGATGGGAAAGGGGGGCGGGTGATGGACCACCCGTGTGGGAGTAGAAGGATGAGAAGGAGAAGATGCACCCTCAACAATGGCCTTAACGGCTTGGATTTGTTGAGGGGTGAGATGATCTAATGCATGCAAAACTTGGGAGACCTTCTCATCATGGGGAGGAGGTGGTCCCGAGGGAGTAGCGGCTCGTGATTGAGGCGAGGGACCACAAGGTTGGAAATTGCCCATAGGTCGGGCAATACCATATGAGTGAGGACGTGGTTCCTTAGAAAAGTTGTTGTGAGGATTATAAAATTGAGGATCATAGGATGTGCTAGGTTGTTCATCCTCATGAATATATGAATGTTTTAACATGGTTTGATTATCAAAGTGAAACATTATGCAAACAAATAATGTTCAATCAAAGCAATGTTGCAAAGATATCAAACAAGTTGGAATGCTTATACTTTATTTCTTAAGTTAAACTTTGATGTGAATTAAGTGATTTTAACAATATTTATGTGATTGACTCAAGGTAAGGAACCTAGTTTCAATATGGTTTCCTTCAATGCCTACTAGGTATACTCTTCCACCACGTATAGGCCAACTAAACCCGGGGAACTTTAAGGTACAACCTGCCCGGCATTCGTGATGGAATCCATGGATGCAGGGACTTATGGAGGCTTGGTTTAGAAATTTTCAATCAAAAGAGATGGAATGCTCAATGGAGGGTCCTTCCTTCACTAAGAGGGGGTAAGATCTCCTAGAAAGGGTGGGGAGAGGAGGTCTCCCAAGCCAAATGCGCTATGAATGCAAAACTAATACAGAATAGAGAGAATATATATGTATGAACATAAATATAAAAGAATGATACAAAACAAGTCACAGAATAAGAGAATTTTATGAAAAACTCAAGAAATTGGCGCCCTGACAGGTGCCAGCAATTCTTGAATAGGCATCCTCTATCTGGGCTCCAATTCCTTTTCTTATTTTTTTTATTTTTTTATTTAGAAGGAGTAGGGAATTGGCGCCCTACACCCTACCACTAATTGAAGAATGGGCGCCCTTCAGATGGGTGCCAATTACCCTTTTTTTCTTTTTTTTTGAAAGGGCAGAGAATTGGCGCCCTCATAGGTGCCAATGATTCTTAAATGGGCGCCCACTGTGTGGGCGCCAATTCCTTCCTATCCTAGAACCTTGAACACCGTCCAGAAAGTCTAAACAGTGACGAAAATGAATGGGAATGAAAAGGAAAAACACTCACAATCACAAAACATGGATCATGGCAATCAAGGATTATGAAACAATGCATGACATCCTCATTTTTTTAGATAAGAAAGAAAATGAACTTTCCAAAATCTAACAAAGTAACAATCACAAGTGGGGGGTGTGCACGCGGTGCACAAGGGATAAAAAGAAAAGAGAGTGCTACGTGGAGCACAAAGGGAGGTGCACCGTGGGTGCAAATAGGAGAGGGTAATCAAAGAAAAACAATGGTGGTCCCACCGTGATCGCCAATTTATGGATTATGGAAATAACCACTAAAAGAACAAAATGATAATAAGCTTGAAAAAGGGGAAAAGAGTAGAGATAGGGAGCATGTGTGGATGCTAATGGAGTGTGATCGCCAGAGGGGATACCTCAAATGAATATAACAATAAAGCAAAGGAGGGATGGCAAAGAATACCTTTAAGTGCAGGGGAGATTGTGAGCATCACCTTCTCTTCCTATCGGCCGACCAATGAAGAGAGTTTCTCTTTAGCTTGATTACCCTTGCAAAGAACACAAACAACAACCAGCAATAAAGATTGGATTAGAATTATGAGATGTGTAGCATGAAATCCTTAAGATAAATAAATATGACAACATGAAAATGAACACACCTTGTAGGTGTTGGCTTTAAAACTCCTATGCAAATGGGTGAGGAAAAATGATGTGATGAAGAAAAGGAGGGAGATGTGCAAGTGTTGCACAATTGGGAGGTGTGCTAGAGTGCACAATATGGAGATCTCAATATTGAGATGAAAAGATGAAAGAAAGAGATAGAATAATGATGCATGCAATGCAAGATAAAAATAAAGAGAAGAGAGAAGGAAAGGCTTATTGATTTAATCCTCTAAGAGAGGAAGACGCTCTAAGGATGAAGAGGCTCCAAATCTTCAAGGGAGGAAGAGGAACTCCATGGATGAAGCTTTAAGGTACATGGGAGTCTCCTCGTTGGGCCTTCAAATCGACAGCATCTCCACTTAGATTATTATTGATGCCCTCAACATAAGGGAGAGAAGGGTCCTATTTATAGAGCTGAAATTCAGAGTTTAATCCAAGGAAAAATAGGAAAACATGTTTAGGTTAGATTTGGAAGAGGATATACATTGACCAAGTGTCCCATTAGCCTTAGAAACCATTAGGATCCTTTCCCAAGTGAAAAAAGGGCTGAAAACGGAGAAAGAAGGGGGTTCTGCTTGATTTCAGAATTCTGAAAGAATTGACGACCACTCAGTGGTCGCTATTTAAAAGGACGACGGATAGAAGCTTTGCCAATTCCAAGGCATTTCAAGACAGATTATGACTTTCTGAAATTTGAAAATAATTGACGACCATGAGGTGATCGTGAATCAGGAATTAATACGAGTTTCGAACGGAGTTAAAAGCTTAAAATATGGCAAGAAAATTGGCGACTTTCTGTATGGGCGCCCATTTATGAATTGGCGACCTTCCGAACAGTCGTGGAATCAAAAATAATCCGAATTTGGATCAAAATATGAAGAAAAGAATTGGCGACGTTTTGAATGGTCGCTATTTAACAATTGGTGACTTCCTAGAGTGTCACTAATTCAAACATCTCGAAAAATTGGCCAAAAGAAACTCTGAAGGAATGGGCGCTCATGACCTGCTGCCAATTGGAATGGGCGCCCAGGTCCTGGGTGCCATTTATAGTAATGGGCGCCCCTGTACTGGGAGCCCATTAAATAGCGACAGGCAGACTGCCATTAATTAGAAAAAGCCCTGGAAAAATAGAGAAAAATCTCAGAAAAATCTGTAAAAATAGGAAAACATGTAGGAAAGCTGAGAAAAAATACTCAAATAAGTCGATTTGAGGGTCCAATTAGGACATCGCAATGCGATAGGAGATATGCTCAAAATGATGTCAAATTTGGCGTGTGTACAGTGCCACGTGGAGCACAAAGGGGAGATGCACCGTGGGTGCAAGAGGGAAAGGGGCACAAGCGGGTGCTCAGGGGTAAGGGTAATCAAAAGAAAAACATGAGGTGGTCCCACCGTGATCGCCAATTTATTGATTATTAGAAATATTCCACTTAAAAAAAGAATTAATATGTGAAAAAAGAAGGGGAAAAGGAGAAATAGGGAGCATGCGTGGATGCTAATGGGGTTGTGATCGTCAGAGACGCGTGGGCCTCAAAGGAATATAACAACGAATAAAAGGGACGGATCATGAAGAATATCTTTGAAAATGCAGGGAGATTATGAGTGCTTGACCTTCTCTTCCAATCGACCGGCCAATGAAGAGAGTTCTTCTTTATTGATTACCCTTGCAAAACAAAGAAAACAACAACCAACAAAAGATATGGGATTAGAATACAAAGGTGTGTAGCATCAAGTTCTTAATAAGAATAAATAATAAAACATGAACATGAACACACCTTGTTGGTGTTGGCCTTTAAACCCCTATGCAAAAGGGTAAGGAAAAATATGATGAATGAAGATGGGGAGGGTGTAAGTGTTGCACTAAGGAGGATCTCAATGTTGAGATGAAAATAATGAAAGAAGAGAAAAGAATATGATGCATGCAAACTAAGTAAAATACATGAAAGAAATAGAAGAGATGAAGGGGGAGAATTGGCTTATTGGTTTATTCTCCAAGGGGGCTTCAAAATCTCCAACGTTGCTTCAAGAGAGGAACTCCAAAGGATGAAGTTTTATGAGCATGGGAGACTCCCTCCTTAAGCCCTTGGTCCAGTAGCACCTCCCCGTGATGAATTGAGCAGCCTTAAATCAAAGGGAGAGGGGGATCCTATTTATAGATAATAAATTCGGAGCTTAATTCCATAGAAATGAGGAAAACCAATTTTAATGGGACTTGGAAGGAGATATTCCATGGACATATGTCCTCTAAACTTAAGACAGCCATTGGAACCCTTTCTCAAATGGAAAAGGAGGCCAAAAGGAGGAAAGAAGGATGTTCTGCCAAATTCAGAATTCTGTAGGAATTGGCGTCTGACATAGTGGTTGCTAATTAAAATAGTGGCAGCTCAAAGAGGCGCCAATTCTGAGCTATTTTTGGAAATATGAGTAATTATCAAAATTAGAATGAAAATATCGTCCAACATGGCTGACCCAAATTATAGATTTTATGAATTTTGGTCAAAATTAAAAATCTCAAAACAGGCAAGGCAATACACGTCCGAGGGCCTGGACGCGTCTAGGATGGAAATTGGCGTCCGCTGGTCTGACGCCAATTCTGAACAGTCACGGAAAATTGAAGAAAAACCCAGGAAAAATTAGGAAACATTAGGGAAAATGGGGAAAAGCTTAGGAAAGCTGAATGATCAAGAAAAATAAGGAAAATCACTCCAATAAGTCAATTTGAGGGTCAAATTGGGCATCGCAATGCAATAGTAGATGTTCTCAAGATTATGTCAATTTTGGCGTGTCTACAGTTGTCTCGCCTTGGCGTCCGCTTTGCAAGGGCGCGACACTGAATGGAATGGAAAGGAATGGAGTATAATGAAGTGTAATGGAGTAATGCGAACTGAAAAGTAGATGCCAAGGTGTGATGAGACACGCAATCAATACCACTTGATAAGAATTGATTCCAGAGATCGAGATGCAGCAATCTTGAAGAGGTTCAATGAAAGAAAAACTTATCTAGATAAAGGAGGGAGTGTGCACACAGGCACGAAGGAGAGATAAAAGAAAGCGATCAACTTCCAGCACGGTGGAAGTACCCCAAGTCACAAACCTATAGGTTTCACCATTGGAGAGCGGTTACCAGCTAATGTGGATGTACTGCAGCCAAGGTGGATCAAAGGAAAGGAGATTGAATAAGTGGGGGAATTCCAAACAAAGGAGTTTTCAAGGAAACAACCCCAAATAGCGACAAGGTGAACTAAGGACTCAATTCGGCATGGAATATCTCTTATCTTGAAAATTACGGATCATTTGACTCTCAAAGTCGAGCTATGAGAATGATTTTTCAAAGTTAATTCAAAGTCCTACATGAATGCATGTTGGCTTTAAAGGAAAAATTAAAGTAAATTAAAATAGAAACTAATCAAGGATAATATTGTTAAACTGCCCAGACTGAGTCAAGACACCAATTTATGAGCTGGTACTAAGCCGAATCCCGTTTATCCGCACACCAATTCATAAAAGGGAACCATCGTCCCCAATCTTGGACGGCTCAACGGCCTATCCATGTGACTAAGATTCCTTTAAAATCATCATTATTTTTGATGGAGGGGAACTCAAATTCTTGATTTATCATAGTCACAAGGTCTTTGATATAATCTAATAGCGTAGATAACATATAGTAAAAATGCATACAAGGAAGATGGTGAAGCAATGAGCGTGAAGGGGAGCTTAGAAATACAACGCAATCAATCACTGTAGGACCAGGATGATGCCCGAACGGTGGGACCAAAGAGCTTCTTCCTGCGCTCAAAATTTGTGAGCCAACGAGCAATGAATTAACATGAAAAGCATAGCAAGCATAGCATGGAACGCATGAACATCATTGGTCATGGATAGCATAGGATCACAGCATGGATAGCATTTGAGCATGGATAGCATGTCAAAGCATGTATAGCGTCAAAGCAAAACATGTTTAGTCATCAAAGCAAAGCATTCACGCAAGCAACAATCATTGTTTGTTGTGTTTGAACAATGAGGATGACAACTTCATATCATGAGATTTATTCTTGAAAGATGAGCATGATGTCCAGAATAGTTAAGTAAAGCTTGCAAGAATAACTTTAGAAAGATTTGCTCTTGAATGATCAGAGTGATGCCTAGAGCGGAAAGAATAATCAGAGGATTTGAATGACATTATTTTTAGAACAAGGGAAAGAATCGAAGGATTGATGTGAATGGAAGAGAGGACTCATACCATGTTTTTGGCCCTTGCAATGTCCCTGTAAGACACCATCTGGATAAACAGTTAGTGGAAAATACAATGCACTTTTTTATATATTTTTTGAGAATATGCAATTTTTTATGGGTTTTTGAAGAATATTCAAATTGTATGGATTTTTGTTGAGAATATTAATTTTTTTAGATTTTGGAAATATTCAATTTTTTTGGATTTTAGTTTTAGACAATGCTATTTGCTGCACCAAGGGGGGTAATTCGAACCACTAGCTCGGGGTTCTCGTTCCTGCCCCTTTCGCTATGAACTGTCCAAAGAAAGGTGTGCATTGAAGGTGGCAGCCTATAGTAGGCTACCCTTAGATAACAGTGCCCCTACTAAGGCCGTACCTGAGAAACACTTGGTCTTAGAGGGAGAAGAGAAGAAAAATTTGGGATAAGCTTGATATGAGTTAAGAAGATGTCAGGTTTTGACTTCCGTCCATAGTACAACCCCTAGAGATTCGGTATGTTGTGTCGGGGCTTTTCATCATATCATCGAACCTTAATTCTCATTTTAGACACGCATATGACCGGGCTCATAACATCCTACGGGGAAACGGTCCTGCCCTCTTGCCATGCCAAATTCTTCAAATTTTTCTTCATTTTTCATTTCTTTTTTGATCATTTTTCTTTTTTATCCTTTGGACTTGATAGATATTGCAATTGAGATTGGGATTTGAGAATAAGGTCATGATAGACTGCCCCTATTTGAGACTTCCTCTTGTCGGGGTGTGCTTAGGTCATTTGTCTTGCCCAGAATACCTCTACCCTCATACTTCGGCCGAGTAGAGAAGAGAAAAAGACTTCGTGCCCTCGAGCATTGCGCAAGTAGCAATGGTGTTTACCAAGGGAGACGGCTAAGAACGTCGTGAAGTGTGTGCGATGCCCAGCCAAAGGTTCCCCTTAATGAGCGGGGAAGGAATGCCAAACTATCAGCGTGGGGTTCTTATAATCAAAGGTGTGACAAAAGTAAGCCTAAAGACACTCTTTGACATTGACTAAATTAGAGACCTAGGATAAAGGCCTAGACTACCACTCTTAATCAAGTTAAGACGCATTTCGTGTTAAAAATCATACATGAAGATGAATGGGGTCATGAAAATGCATACTTATGCAAATACGTTGCCTTGCGACCTTTGTTTGTATAAGCAGCTGTCGGAGGCGATGTTGATCAACATGGGATTTGTAGTCCTCATTTGGTAAATAAGAATAAGGAGTAAGGATTGGTAGTGGCTTAACAAGAGGGACTATTGTCTAAACCAGACTTAGATGAATAAGGAGAAAAGGAATAGATGTGAGGGCTAGAACTTCCACACTAAGGTGCAGAGACCCTGATCACATGAAAGGTCTACAGAAGGAATGAAATGAGGAAATGGAGTGAGGACTAAAGCCTCAAAAATAGTGGGAGAACGGGCAGATGCCCAGAGCAATTAATATGGAAGAAGATGGGTCAGACTTGGGATCGGGAGGAATCAGTAGAAGAAATTGGTAAATCGAGAGTGGAGGATCCGGAGGGTCCGGAGGTAAAGGAGGAGAATCGTGATGGAAGTGAGAATTCGGAGGTTCCGAAGGAAGAAAATGCCGAGGGATGTGATGCCTTGGGAAAAGGTGGGGAAAATGTAATTTAAGCAGAGGAAAAGAACAAAGGATGCGATGTCCCAGCGGAGTAGAAGGATGAATCAGAAGAAAGGAAGGAGGTCCAGAGGTTCCAGAGGAATAAGATGTGGAGGGACGCGATGCCCCGCGAGGATAGTAAGAGAATCTAGAGGTTCCGAAGGAATAGAATGCGGAGGGACGCGATGCCCCGAGAGTGGAGGTAGGGAATCCAGAGGTTCCGGAGGAAGAGAGTAGAAAGGGTCGCGATGGCCCGTTAAGTCCGGAGGTTCTGGAGGGGAAAGGTAAGAAGGGACGCGATGGCCTGGGGGTAGAGGTAGGGAATCCAGAGGTCTCAAAGATAAAGATGAATGATAAGAAGATGCATGGTGAAGATCCGGAGGTTCTAGAGAAAGAGGTGAATTGAAAGGAATATAATGTGGAGGATCCGGAGGTTCCAGAGGAAGAAAAGGGACGTGATCTCCTAAGAGAAGAGGAAAATTCAGAGGTTCAGGAAGAATAAAATTGGAGGGGGTGTGATGCCCGGTAAGGATAAGGGAATGGAAAGAATCCGGAGGTTACAGAGGAATAAAGTGAGAAGGGCTGCGATGCCCTGGGGAAAGAGACGAAAATTCCAAAAATTCTAGAAGACCAACAAGAATGCAAATGAATGCAAGGCAATGGATGCAAGGGATGCATGGAATTCAACAAACACAAGGAATGAGAATATGGAATATCCCAATGGGTGGCCCATGGGATGAAATTGATGGTTAGTAAGGATGTACGTTGAAAGGAATAAGCTATAAGTAGATCAATGGAAGGCCCCGTAGTATAAGAACACCCACCCGTCCATGGTGAGTAACGTGTTCGGGAAAATGGCCCAATTAGTACAATCAAAGTGCAAGTGCTCTCATTTGATGAAGTATCACGAATTATGTTTAGCTTCTTGAAAAGTGGCTCCCTTAGAAAGAGCGGAAAATCAATGCATGGGAGTTGGAATCTCAACATGGGAAGCTTTATAGTGCTCAAGGCTCGGGGAATATTTTCATGAAAAGTGCTTGGAAAAATAGGCACTAGCCCCTTGCATGGAAGCGAAGAAGGAATAAGCTTGATATTGGAGGCTTCAAACAAGGGATGCCATGCTCGGCCCTTGAGCCTGGACTTCATCACCTCCTCGACAACGGAATGTGTCATGACCAGATTGGAGAAGGACCCCTTCTTTTGGCAAAGAATTTGCACTATGATGGAGCAAGGGGTAATGAGAGCTTTGAATACATCTTGACCAATGAGCAAAGTGGCTTTAACAACCCTGGCCCTCAGCCGGCATGGCATCAAATCTTGACATTTGTCCTTAGTAAGCATGGGCGCAGATATGGAATTCTCAAAGGTGCTCAGCACAAAAACATGGATCAACATTCGGCAAATAAAATCTTGACTTTTGAATAGCATAGCCGTGACTACATTCCTCTTGCCCGGCTCTTGACCATCATTCTTGGCACATGCACTTGCAATCATACACCCACTCCGAGAGGTGGTGGAGGAAGGTGAAGTGGTGGCAGTAGGATTAATGGATGATAGAGGTTTAATAAAAGGTATTGGAGGAAGGGTAGGTGGAAGTGGAGGTTCAAACACGTCGAGCTTCTCCCCTTGCTCGGAAGCAAGAGTGGTCGGCTCGGGTGCAAAAAGGGGTAGATCCGGCTCAGGGTTAGCCACGGGTTTAGGGTAAGGGTTAAGTGGAAGAATAAAGGCGGTTGGCTTTGGGTTTGAAAGGGTAGTAGGCGGTTTAAGTGGAAGAGAGGAAGGGCTAGTTGGTTGTGGAAGGGAAGAAGGGTTGATGGGAGGCTTGGCGGAGGCCGATGTGGAGGTCGTTAATGGAGTATTTGGAGGGGAATCAATGGAGGGCATGTATGGTTTGGTGGAGGTTAAGGGTTTGGTAGTTGGAGGTATAGAAGGAGGAGGTTTGGTACGAAGAAAGCGTCTAATTTTAATGGAGCGAGAGGTTTGAAGGGTAGGAGAAGGCTCATGATGCGCCGATGTGGGTGTCGACCCATCATCGTAGCACCAATTGGTTTCGTAAACGGGGTTTAGGATGGTGGCATCATCCTAAGTATGGGGGTTCTTCTTGTGGCAATGGAGGGAGAGGAAAATGGAGAAAACTTGGAGTGGATGCCTCTTGAAGATCTTCAAAGTGCTCATCAAATGCCGGCTCAAATTATTCATAGTTTGGCTCGTGTTCTTCATAATTGGGTTCAAGTGGACGTCATGGTGGAGGCGTAACGATGGGTGGAAATGTATAATGAGGCGGAGGGGCATAATGTTGTGGAAGATTTTGTGGAGGCGAATACGGAGGTGGAGAGCCACATGGATGAATAGGGTGAATGAGTGGAGGGTGGACGATGTCCACTTGACCATGAAACCTTATAAAATTATCTTGCTCATTCGTGTTGTTAATGCCGTTGTCATTTCTCCTTTCCTTCAAATCTTTCTCCATCTTCGTTATGTTGTTCATGAAAGTATGAAGGAGATTGACTTGAGGAGGAGGAGGAGGCGGCCGCTGACTTGCAGCCCTATTTATTTGTTCCTCCATCTAGGTGATTTTATCAAGGAGAACTTGCTGGAGGGGTGTGACCATGAAGTAGAGGGAGTTTAGGATGGTGGCATCATTCTGAGCAGGGGATTCTTCTTGTGGCAATGGAGGGAGAGGAAAACGGAGAAAACTCGAGGTGGGTGCCTCTTGAAGATCTTCAAAGTGCTGATCAAATGCCAGCTCAAATTTTTCATAGTTCAGCTCATGTTCTTCATAATTGGGTTCAAGTGGACGTCATGGTGGAGACGTAACGATGGGTGGAGGTGTATAATGAGGCAGAAGGGCATAATGTTGTGGAAGATTTTATGGAGGCGAATACGGAGGCGGAGGGCCACATGGATGAATAGGGTGAATGCGTGGGGGCAGACGACGTCTACTTGACCATGAAAGCTTGTGAAATCATCTTGCTCATTTGTTTTGTTGATGTCGTTGTCATTTCTCCATTCGTTCCAATCTTTCTCCATCTTGGTTATGTTGTTCATGAAAGCATGAAGGGGATTGACTTGAGGAGGAGGAGGAGGAGTCCGTGGGCTTGTAGCCCTCTTCAATTGTTCCTCTATCTTGGTGATTTTATCAAGGAGAACTTGCTAGAGGTGTGTGACATATGAAGTAGAGGGTTGGCATTGAGGCCGTGGAGGGGCGGCATATGATGGCCATGGAGCATTAATGGGTCGGCCTACAAAAGGACCCGGTTGGGCAGGGTTGCAAGAGACATAGGGGGCTTGGGGCCATGGAGGAGGATGAATAGAAGGAGGTGGGTGATGAGCCAGCCGAAAAGGAGGATGTGTTGAAGGAGGCGGGTGATGGGCCACCTGAGAGGGAGTAAAAGGAGAATGAGAAGAGGGAGACGGGTGATGCGCCACCCGAGCGGGAGTGGAAGGAGGATGAGATGAAGAAGCTAAACCCTCAACAATGGCCTTAAGGGACTGGGCTTGTTGAGGGGTGAGATGCAGCTTTTGGGAGACCGTCTCGCCATGTGGAGGAGATGGTTCCGAGGAAATAGCGGCTCGCGATTGATGTAAGGGACCATGAGATTGAGAATTGCCCATGGGGCCGGCAAGACCATGAGAATGAGGATGTGGTAACTTTGAAAAATTGTGGTGAGAATTATGAAATTGAGGATTATATGAAGTGCTAGGTTGTTCTTCCTCATGAATGTAAAAATTATTAGACATGTTGACTTGGTTATTCAAGTGAAACATTATGCAAATCAATCAAGATTCAATCAATGCACAATTGCAAAGATATCAAACAATGTGGATGTTTACGCTTGATTTTTCTTAGTTGAACCTTGGTGAATTAAAGATTTTAACAAAGTTTGGTGTAGTTCACTCAAGGTAGGAACCTAGTTTCAATATGGTTTACTTCAATGCCAACTAGGTTTATTTCTCACCACGTATAGGCCAACTAAACTTCGGGAGCTTCAAAGGTACAACTAGCCCAGTGATCAAAGAGGGAATCCTTCGATGTCGGGGACTTACGAAGGCCTTGGTTTAAGAATTTCTAGTCCAATGAGAGGAATTCTCAATTGGAGGTTCCTTCCTTCACCAAGAGAGGGTAAAAATCTCCTAAAAGTGTGGGGAGAGGAGGTCTCCCAAGCCAAATGCCCTAAGAATTCAAAACTAATGCAAAAGAAAGGAAAAACACATATATGAACAGGAATATGTAAGAATAATGCAAAACAAGTCACAGAACAGGGGGTTATGTGAAAACATAGGGAAATGGCGTCAGGGATAGTGGGCGGGAAGGGAAATGGCATCAGGGACAGTGGGCGTGAATTTTCAAATTCGCGTCCACCACCCTGGATGCGGGTTTTTTTTTTTTTGTAGAGGATGAACGCGGTCTGCTACAGGACCGTGTTCACAAGAATGCGGTCTACTTCCAGACCGCATTCACTCTCTATGAAACGAACAGAAAGCTCAAAAATTGAGAAAAAAATGATGGAAAGATGGGGTGAAGCACTTACAAAAATACCATATAAATCAGGCAATCAACAGAGATAAACCAAAGGATGACATGCTCAATTTTTTCTTTCTTTTTTTTTGGGATACAGAATATGAATTTTCCAAAATCTGACAAAGTGGTAATCACCTAGGAAGGGGGGTTGTGCACGCGGTGCACGAGGGATAAAAAAGTAAAAAAGATGGAGTGCTACGTGGGGCACAAAGGGAAGATGCACCGTGGGTGCAAGAGGGAAAGGGGCACAAGCGGGTGCCAAGGGGAAAGGGTAATCAAAAGAAAAATATGAGGTGGTCCCACCGTGATCGCCAATTTATAGATTATTAGAATTATTCCACTTAAAAAAAGAATTAATATGTGGAAAAAGAAGGGAAAAAGGAGAAATAGGGAGCATGCGTGGATGCTAATGGGGTTGTGATCGCCAGAGACGTGTGGGCCTCAAAGGAAAATAACAATGAATAAAGACGAGGGATCACGAAGAATACCTTTGAAAATGCGGGGAGATTGTGAGTGCTTGACCTTCTCTTCCAATCGGCCGGCCGATGACGAGAGTTCTTCTTTATTGATTACCCTTGAAAAACAAAGAAAACAACAACCAACAAAAGATATGGGATTAGAATACAAAGGTGTGTAGCATCAAGTTCTTAATAAGAATAAACAATAAAACATGAACACGAACACACCTTGTTGGTGTTGGCCTTTAAACCCCTATGCAAAAGGGTAAGGAAAAATATGATGAATGAAGATGGGGAGGGTGCAAGTGTTGCACTAAGGAGGATCTCAATGTTGAGATGAAAATAATGAAGGAAGATAAAAGAATATGATGCATGCAAATTAAGTAAAATACATGAAAGAAATAGAAGAGATGAAGGGGGAGAATTGGCTTATTGGTTTATTCTCCAAGGGGGCTTCAAAATCTCCAACATGGCTTTAAGAGAGGAACTCCGAAGGATGAAGCTTTATGAGCATGGGAGACTCCCTCCTTGAGCCCTTGGTCCAGTAGCACTTCCCGTTGATGAATTGAGCATCCTTAAACCAAAGGTAGAGGGGGGTCCTATTTATAGATCATAAATTTAGAGCTTAATTCCATAGAAATGAGGAAAACCAATTTTAATGGGACTTGGAAGGAGATATTCTATGGACAAGTGTCATCTCAACTTTAGAAAGTCATAGGAACCCTTTCCCAAATCGAAAAGGAGGACAAAAGGAGGAAAGAAGGAGGTTCTATCAAGTTCAGAATTCTGTAGGAATTGGCGTTTGACAAAGTGGTCACTAATTAAAATAGCGCCAGCTCAAAGAGGCGCCAATTCTGAGCTATTTTTGGAAACATGAGAAATTGTCAAAATTAGAATGAAAATCACGCCCACCATGGCTAACACAAATTATAGATTTTATGATTTTTTGTCAAAATTAAAAATCTCAAAAAAGGCAAGGCAATATGCGTCCGGGAGCCTGGACGCGTCTCAAAATTAGCGTCATGGTGACCAGACGCCATTTCATGAATATTTTGGAAAGTTGAATATTACCAGAAATTGGAAAAGGAAATAGCATCCACCTTGACAGATGCGAATTAAGAATTTTGTGAATTTTGGTAATTATTTAAAAGGCCAAAAAAGGAAAGGGAATTAATGTCAACAAGGTGACCGTCAATTCAAGAATTGGCGACTTTGTGGAGAGGCATTAATTCTGCAAGAAGACGAAGTTGGCACAAACTCGGAGAGGAGAAGAATACGCGTCCAGGGTGGCAGATGCGTCCTCAAATACACGTCCAGATAGCTGACTCTAATTAAGAAAATAGCACCTTTTTGAAAAGCCATTAATTCAATAATTAATATGAATAAAGGAATACGCGTCCACCATCCCAGACGCGTTTAAGAATGTGCGACTTTTCAAACAGACGTTAATTCATGAAATAAATCATGCCAAAAATGATAAGGAATGAATACGCGTCCACTATGGTGGACGAGAATTAATGAGGGGTCGATTCTTTCCTGGTCCTGTGTGGACTTAGAAGAATTAGCGTCAATTTGAACATGCGTTAATTCTTTAGGAGAGAAATTGGCGTCCGCTGGTCTGACGCCAATTCTGAACAGTCACGAAAAATTGGAGAAAAACCTAGGAAAAATCAGAAAAAATAGGGAAAATGGGGAAAAGCTTAGGAAAGCTGAATGATCAAGAAAAATAAGGAAAACCACTCCAATAATTCAATTTGAGGGTCAAATTGGGGCATCGCAATGCAATAGGAGATGTTCTCAAGATGATGTCAATTTTGGCGTGTCTACAGCTGCCCCGCCTTGGCGTCCGCTTTGCAAGAGAGCGACATTGAATGGAATGAAATGGAATGGAAATGAATGGAGTGTAATGAAGTGTAATGGAGGGACGTGAACTAAAAAGTAGATGCCAAGGTGTGATGAGACACGTAATCAACACCACTTGATAAGAATTGATTCCAGAGATCGAGATGCAGTAATCTTGAGGATGTTCAATGAAAGCAAAAATTGTTTGGATAAAGGACGGAGTGTGCACACAGGCACGAAGGAGAGATAAAAGAAAGCGATCAACTTCCAGCACGGTGGAAGTATCCCAAGTCATAAACCTGTAGGTTTCACCATTGGAGAGCAGTTACCAGCCAATGTGGATGTGATGCAGCCAAGGTGGATCAATGGAAAAGAGATTGAATAAGGGGAGGAATTCCAAATAAAGGAGTTTTCATGGAAACAACCCAAAATGACGACAAGGCGAACTAAGGACTCAATTCGACATGGAATATCTCATATCTTGAAAATTAAGGATCAATTGACTCTCAAAGTTGAGCTATGAGAATGATTTTTCAAAGTCAATTCAAAGTCCTACATGAATGCATGTTGGGTTTAAAAGAAAAAATTAAAGTAACTTAAAATAGAAACTAATCTAGGATAATATTGTTAAACTACCCGGACAGAGTCGAGACACCAATTTGTGAGCTGGTACAAAGCCAAAGCCCGTTTATCCGCGCACCAATTCACAAAAGGGAACCGTCATCCCCAGTCTTGGATGGCTCAACGGCCTATCCATGTGACTAAGATTCCTCTAAAATCATTATTATTTTTTATGGAAGGGAACAAAAATTCTAAATTTATCATAGCCACAAGTCCTTGATATAATCTTATAGCGTAGATAACATATAGTAAAAATGCATACAAGGACGATGGTGAAGCAATGAGCATGAAGGGGAGCTAAGAAATGCAACATAATCAATCACCGTGGGACCAGGATGATGCCCAGACGGGGGGACCAAAGAGCTTCTTCCTGCATTCAAAATTTGTGAGCCAACGAGCAATGAATTCTAAATTTATCATAGCCACAAGGTCCTTGATATAATCTTATAGCGTAGATAACATATAGTAAAAATGCATACAAGGAAGATGGTGAAGCAATGAGCATGAAGGGGAGCTAAGAAATGCAACATAATCAATCACCGTGGGACCAGGATGATGCCCAGACGGGGGGACCAAAGAGCATCTTCCTGCGTTCAAAATTTGTGAGCCAACGAGCAATGAATTAACATGAAAAGCATAGCAAGCATAGCATGGAAGGCATGAATAGCATTGGTCATGGATAGCATACGATCACATCATGGATGCATTAGGGCATGGATAGCATGTCAAAGCATGTATAGCGTCAAAGCAAAACATGTTAAGTCATCAAAGCAAAGCATTCATGCAAGCAATAATCGTTGTTTGTTGTGTTTGAACCACGAGGATGACAACTTCATGTCATGAGATTTGTTCTTGAATGATGAGAGTGATGTCCAGAATAGTTAAGTGAAGCTAGCAAGAATAACTTTAGATAGATTTGCTATTGAATGATCAGAGTGATGCCCAGAGCGGCAGGAATAATCAGAGGAATTGAATGATATTATTTTTAGAACAAGGGAAAGAATCGAAGGATTGATGTGAATGGAAGAGAGGACTCATACCAAGTTTTTGGCCCTTGCAATGTCCTTGTAAGACACCATCTGGATAAATAGTTAGTGGAAAATATAATGTAATTTTTTGGATTTTTTTGAAAATATGCAAATTTTTAGGCGTTTTTGAAGAATATTCAAATTTTTATGAATGTTTTTTGAGAATATTCATTTTTGGATTTTAGAAAAATTCAATTTTTTTAGATTTTGGTATTAGACATTGCTAATTGCAGCACCAAGGGTTGGGGGGGGGGGGTAACTCGACCATTGGCTAGGGGTACTTGTTCCTTCTCCTTTTACTAAGAACAGCCCAAAGGAAGGCATTCATTGAAGGTGGCGCCCTATAGTCGGCAGCCCTTGGATAACAGTGCCCCTACTAAGGCCGTACCCGAGAAACACCCGGTCTTAGAGGGAGAGGAGAAGAAAAATTTGGGATAAGCTTGATATGAGTTAAGAAGATGTTGGGTTTTGACTTCCGTCCATAGCACAACCCCTAGAGATTCGGTCTGTTGTGTAGGGGTTTTTCGTCATATCATCGAACATTAATTCTCATTTTAGGCATGCATAAGATCGGGCCCATAATGTCAAATTACCATTCCAAATTTTTTGAAATTTTCTTTCTTTTTCATTTCTTTTTTGATCATTTTTCTTTTTTGTCCTTTAGACTTGACAGATATTGCAATTGAGATTGGAATTTGAGAATAAGGTTATAATATACTACCCCTATTTGAGACTTCCCCTTGTCGAGGTGTGCTTAGGTTAGTTGTCTTGGCCAGGATATCTCTACCCACATACTTTGATTGAGTAGATAAGGGAAAAAGACGTCGTGCCCTCGATCATGGCCTAAGTAGCAACAGTGTTTACCAAGGGAGACGGCTAAGGACACCGTGAAGTGTGTGCGGTGCCCAGCCAAAGGTTGCCCTTAATGAGCGAGGAGGGAATGCCGAACTCCCAGCGCGGGATTCTTATAATCAAAGGTGTTGCAAAAGCAAGCATAAAGACTCTTTTTGACATTGACTAAATTAGAGACATAGGATAAAGGCCTAGACTACCACTCTTAATCAAGTTAAGAAGCACTTCGTGTTAAAATCATGCGTGAAGATGAATGGGATAATAAAAATGCATACTTACGCAAATATGTTACCTTGCGACCTTTGTTTGTAAAAGTAGCTGTCGGAGGCGACGTTGATCAACATGGGATTTGTAGTCCTCATTTGGCAAATAAGAGTAAGGAGTAAGGATTGGCAGTGGCTTAACAAGATAAAATATTATCTAAACCAGACTTAGACGAATAAGGAAAAAGGAAAAGAGGTGAGGTCTAGAACCTCCTCACTAAGGTGCAGAGACCCTGATCACATGAAAGGTTTATGGAAGGAAGAGAATCAAGAAGTGGAGTGAGGACTAAAGCCTTGAAAACAGTGGGAGAATGGGCAGATGCCCATGACAATTGATGTGGAAGAAGACGGGTCAGACCCGGGATCGAGAGGAATCAGTAGAAGAAATTGGAAAATCGAGAGTGGAGGATCCGGAGGGTCCGGAGGCAAAGGAGGAGAATCATGATGGAAGTGAGAATCCGAAGGTTCTTGAAAAAGAAAATGCCGAGGGACGTGATGCCCTAGGAAAAGGTAGGGAAAAGGGTAATTTAAGCGGAGGAAAAGAACAATGGACGCAATGTTCCAAAGAAGTAGAAGGATAAATCAGAAGAAAGGAAGGAGGTCCAGAGGTTCCAGAGGAATAAGATGTGGAGGGACGCGATGCCCCGCGAGGATAGTAAGATAATCTGGAGGTTCCGGAGGAATAAATGCGGAGGGACGCGACGCCCCAGGAGTGGAGGTAGAGAATCCGGATGTTCCGGAAGAAAAGAGTAGAAAGGGTTGCGATGGCCCGTTAAGTCTGGAGGTTCCAGAGGGGAAAGGTAAGAAGGGACGTGATGGCCTGGGTGTAGAGGTAGGGAATACAGAGGTCCCGGAGATAAAGATGAATGATAAGAAGGAGGATGGTGAAGATCCAGAGGTTCCGGAGAAAGAGGTGAATTGCAAGGAATAGAATGTGGAGGATCCGGGGGTTTTGGGGGAAGAAAATGGATGTGATGTCCTAGGAGAAGAGGAAAATCCGGAGATTTCGGAAGAAGGAAATTGGAGGGGGGGTGATGCCCGGTAATGATAAGGGAATGGGAAGAATCCGGAGGTTCTGGAGGAATAAAGTGAGAAGGGGCGCGATGCCCTGGGAAAAGAGACGGAGAATCCAAAAATTCTGGAAGACCGAGAAGATACGAGATTGGAAACCCAAGAAAGAAAGAATGTAAATGAATGCAATGCAATGGATGGAAGGGATGCATGGAATGCAACAAACACAAGGAATGAGAATATGGAAAAGCCCAATGGGTGGCCCATGGGAAGAAATTGATGGTTAGTAAGGATGTAGCTAGAAAGGAATAGGTTATAAGTAGGTCAATGGAAGGCCCCTTAGCATAAGAGCACTCACCTCTCCATGGTGAGTAGCGTGTTCGGCAAAACGGCTCAATTAGTAGAATCAAATCCCAAGTGCTCTCATTTGATGAAGTATCACGAATTATGTTTAGCTTCTTGAAAAGTGGCTCCCTTAGAAGGAGAGAAAAATCAATGCGAGGGATTTGAAGTCTCAATATGGGAAGCTTTATAGTGCTCAAGGCACGTGGAACCTTTTCATGAAAAGCGCATGGTAAAATAGGCACTAGCCCCTTGCATGGAAGCAAAGAAGGATTAAGCTTGATATTAGAGGCTTCGAACAAGGGATGCCCTGCTCGGCCCTTGAGCATGGACTTCATCACCTCCTTGATGATGAAATGTGTTTTGACCAAATTGGAGGAGGACCCCTTCTTTGGCATGGAATTTTCACAATGATGCAGCAAGGGGTAATGATAGCTTTGAACACATCTTGACCAATGAGCAAAGTGACTTTAACAACTCTGGCCCTTGGCCGGCATGGCAACAAATCTTGACATTTTTCCTTAGTAAGTGTGGGCAGAGACATGGAATTCTCAAAGATGCCTGGCACAAGAACACGGATCAGCATTCGACAAATAAAATCTTGAATTTTGAATTGCATAGCCGTGACAGAATTCCGTTTGCCCGGCTCTTGACCATAGTCCTTGGCACATGCACTTGCAATCATACACCCACTCCGAGAGGTGGTGGAGGAAGGTGAAGTGGAGGCGGTAGGCTTAAATGATGATAGAGGTTTCATAAAAGGTGTTGGTGGATGGGTAGGTGAAAGTGGAGGTTCAAACACGTCGATCTTCTCCCCTTGCTCGGAAGCAAACGTGGTTGGCTCGAGTGCAAAAAGGGGTGGATCCTGCTCTGGGTTAGCCACGGGTTTAGGTGAAGGGTTAAGTCAAGGAATAAAGACAGTTGGCTTTGGGTTTGAAAGGGTTGTAGGAGGTTTAAGTAAAAGAGAGGAATGACTAGTTGGTTGTGGAAGGGAAGAAGGGTTGATGGGAGGCTTGGCGGGGGTCGATTTGGAGGTCGTTGATGGAGTAGTTGGAGGGGAATCATTGGAGGGCCCAGATGGGTTGGTGGAGGTTAAGGGTTTGGTAGTTGGAGGTATAGAAGGAGGAGGTTTGGTATGGAGAAAGCGTCTAATTTTAACGGAGCGAGAAGTTTGAAGGGTAGGAGAAGGCTCATGATGCGCAGATGTGGGTGATTGGAGTATCGACCCATCATCGTAGCACCAATTGGTTTCGTAAACGGGGTTTAGGATGGTGGCATCATCCTAAGTAAGAGGGTTCTTCTTGTGGCAATGGAGGGAGAGGAAAATGGAGAAAACTTGGAGTGGATGCCTCTTGAAGATTTTCAAAGTGCTCATCAAATGTTGGCTCAAATTATTCATAGTTCGGCTCGTGTTCTTCATAATTGGGTTCAAGTGGACGTCATGGTGGAGGCGTAACGATGGGTGGAAATGTATAATGAGGCGGAGGGGCATAATGTTGTGGAAGATTTTGTGGAGGCGAATACGGAGGTGGAGAGCCACATGGATGAATAGGGTGAATGAGTGGAGGGTGGACGACGTCCACTTGACCATGAAACCTTATAAAAATATCTTGCTCATTCGTGTTGTTAATGCCGTTGTCATTTCTCCTTTCCTTCAAATCTTTCTCCATCTTCGTTATGTTGTTCATGAAAGTATGAAGGACATTGACTTGAGGAGGTGGAGGAGGCGGCCGCTGACTTGCAGCCCTATTTATTTGTTCCTCCATCTAGGTGATTTTATCAAGGAGAACTTACTGGAGGGGTGTGACCATGAAGTAGAGGGTTGGCAGTGAGGCCGTGGAGGGCCGTGGAGCGTTAATGGGCCGACCCACAAAAGGACCCGGTTGGGCTGGGTTACAGGAGAGATAAGGGCCTTGGGGCCATGGAGGTGGTTGATAGAAGGAGGCGGGTGATGAGCCACCCGAGAAGAAGGATGTGTAGAAGAAGGTGGGTGATGGGCAACCCGAGAGGGAGTAAAAGGAGGATGAGAAGAGGGAGACGGGTGATGGGCCACCCGAGCGGGAGTGGAAGGAGGATGAGATGAAGAAGCTAAACCCTCAACAATGGCCTTTAGGGACTGGGCTTGTTGAGGGGTGAGATGCAGCTTTTGGGAGACTATCTCGCCATGTGGAGGAGATGGTTCCGAGGAAATAGCGGCTCGCGATTGATGTAAGGGACCATGAGATTGAGAATTGCCCATGGGGCCGGCAAGACCATGAGAATGAGGATGTGGTAACTTTGAAAAATTGTGGTGAGAATTATGAAATGGACGATTACATGAAGTGCTAGGTTGTTCATCCTAATGAATGTAAAAATTATTAGACATGTTGACTTGGTTATTCAAGCGAAACATTATGTAAATCAATCAAGATTCACTCAAAGCACAATTGCAAAGATATCAAATAATGTGGATGTTTACACTTGATTTTTCTTAGTTGAACCTTGGTGAACTAAAGATTTTAACAAAGTTTGGTGTAGTTCACTCAAGGTAGGAACCTAGTTTCAATATGGTTTGCTTCAATGCCAACTAGGTTTATTTCTCACCACGTATAGGCCAACTAAACCTGGGGAGCTTCAAAGGTACAACCAGCCCAGTGATCAAAGAGGGAATCCTTCGATGTTGGGGACTTACGGAAGCCTTGGTTTAGGAATTTTCGGTCCAATGAGAGGAATTCTTAATTGGAGGGTCATTCCTTCACCAACAGAGGGTAAAAATCTCCTAAAAGTGTGGGGAGAGGAGGTCTCCCAAGCCAAATGCCCTAAGAATGCAAAACTAATGCAAAAGAAAGGGAAAATACATATATGAACTAGAATATGTAAGAATAATGCAAAACAGGTCACAAAACTAGGGGGTTCTGTGAAAACACAGGGAAATGGCGTCAGGGATAGTGGGCGCGAATTTTCAAATTCGCGTCCACGACGTTGGACACGTTTTTTTTTTTTTGCTGAGGATGAACACAGTCTGCTTCCATACCGCGTTCACTCTCTGTGAAACGGCCAGAAAGCTCAAAAAATGGGAATAAATGATGGAAAGAAGGGGTGGCGCACTCACAAAAATCCCATATAAATAAGGCAATCAATAGAGATAATCCAAAGCATGACATGCTCAATTTTTTATTTTTTTTAGGGATAAAGAATATGAATTTTCCAAAATCTAACAAAGTGGTAATGACTTAGGAAGGTGGGGTGTGCTCACGGTGCACGAGGGATAAAAAAGCAAAATAGATGGAGTGCTACGTGGAGCACAAAGGGGAGATGCACCGTGGGTGCAAGTGGGAAAGGGGCACACGCGGGTGCCAAGGGGAAAGGGTAATCAAAATAAAAACATGAGGTGGTCCCACTGTGATCGCCAATTTATAGATTATTAGAATTAATCCACTTAAAAAAAGAATTAATATGTGAAAAAAGAAGGGGAAAAGGAGAAATAGGGGGCATGCGTGGATGCTAATGGGGTTGTGATTGCCAGAGACGTGTGGGCCTCAAAGGAATATAACAAGGAATAAAGAGGATGGATCGCGAAGAATACCTTTGAAAACGCGGGGAGATTGTGAGTGCTTGACCTTCTCTTCTAATCGGCCGGCCGATGAAGAGAGTTCTTCTTTATTGATTACCCTTGCAAAACATAGAAAACAACAACCAACAAAAGATATGGGATTAGAATACAAAGGTGTGTAGCATCAAGTTCTTAATAAGAATAATTAATAAAACATGAACATGAACACACCTTGTTGGTGTTGGCCTTTAAACCCCTATGCAAAAGGGTAAGGAAAAATATGATGAATGAAGATGGGGTGGGTGCAAGTGTTGCACTAAGGAGGATCTCAATGTTGAGATGAAAATAATGCAAGAAGAGAAAAGAACATGATGCATCCAAACTAAGTAAAATTCATGAAAGAAATAGAAGAGATGAAGGGGGAGAATTGGCTTATTGGTTTATTCCCCAAGGGGGCTTCAAAATCTCCAATGTGGCTTCAAGAGAGGAACTCCAAAGGATGAAGCTTTATGAGCATGGGAGACTCCCTCTTGAGCCCTTGGTCCAGCAGCACCTCCCCTTAATCAATTGAGCAGCCTTAAACCAATGGGAGAGGGGGGTCCTATTTATAGAGCAGAAATTCGGAGCTTAATTCCAAAGAAATTAGGAAGACTAATTTTAATTGGACTTGGAAGGAGATATTCCATGGACATGTGTCCTCTCAACTATTTCGCAAGCACCTGTTGTTGGATTGAATCCTGAGCGATGGATGCTTATGTTGAAAGTCGACTTTTCGCAAGCGCCTTCTTGTTCATCAATCTCCAATCAAGACAAACCGGGCACTACGGTGAGACGTGAAAACACCCGATCCCATTCCGACCTCGATATGTGGAATCGTCTTGCGCCATATGTACTGAAATTGTTCGGGAGACATGGTCAAAGCCCGGTGAATAAAGCAAGCGAAAGCGAGAGCGGTTGACATAGAGTGCACCATGGAAAACGGAAAGTGAAACAATCATAGAGAAGATACGGAATGAGCCGACCCTAACCACTTGTTCTAAAACTAACCGCCTGAGACAATCTCAAGAGAAAAAAAGATGAATCCATCGATTATTGAGTTTTTGTCCGATATGATCACAGATATCTTAACCGTAGTAGGAGTAGCATATATTCCGCTTATAGTTTGAATAGTATTTCGTGCAGGACGCCTTCGAGGTTTAAATGAGGATAATATGGCCGAAAGGCTGGGAGACCTATGTTTTGATACAATCAAGGAGCAAATTAACAAGAAAATGGAAGAGTTGCTCCAACTATATTATAATAATGCTCTAGTTCTTCCCCCTGGTAGGAGGATTGAAGACATTGCAAGCGACCTCCATCAGGATGATGAGTCCTTGGAGCAACTGCTGACGATTTTCAAAAATCTGACCGACTTCAAAGTCAGGAGTTTCAACAAATTTGACTATTTCTCTCTCTTGGTTAGGTATGGAATTTATATGTAGTAGGAAGGACATGGTTGATAATTCCATCGGTCAATTGCATTAGCGTGAAGTACTGATTTTTAATAGACGAGGCAACTTTAGCTATTTTGAAATGCTATTGATTTTAGGAGGACTATAATGAGGAGGACGACAGACCCACTCACGATCTACTAAGAGGAAGAAATTCCATCATTGGAAGACGAGGCCCTGTTTCAGCAATGTTTCAGGGGATCCGCCAAGATATTACAAGCTTGCCTTCGTTTTTTTTTACCGATAAGGCCCTATTCACTCGGTTTCTTTCTTTAACCCATGCTTTCCGTTGATCAACAACCAACCACAGCTCTCTATAGTTCTTCACTACTCGTACAGGAAGGAGTCTCTTTCTGTCTGGAGGGAATCCTTTTTTATGAATCAATAATGCCTCAACTGGATAAATTTACTTATTTCACACAATTCTTCTGGTCATGCCTTCTCCTCTTTACTTTTTATATTGCCATATGCAATGATGGAGATGGAGTACTTGGGATCAGCAGAATTCTCAAACTACGGAACCAACTGGTTTCACGCCGGGGGAACAACATCCGGAGCAACGACCCTAACAGTTTGGAAGATATCCCGAGAAAAGGTTTTAGCACTGGCGTCTCCTATATGTACTCAAGTTTATTCGAAGTATCCCAATGGTGTAAGGCCGTCGACTTATTGGGAAAAAGGAGGAAAATCACTTTGATCTCTTGTTTCGGAGAAATAAGTGGCTCACGAGGAATGGAAAGAAACATTCTATATTTGATCTCGAAGTCCTCATATAGCACTTCTTCCAGTCGGATCACTTGTAGGAATGACATAATGCTCATCCATGTTCCACACGGCCAAGGAAGCATCGTTTTTTAATCTCATTAAACCCGGAAGAGATTCTTTCTCGAGGAATGGAAGGGACTACAAGAAAGATAGACTCCTTTTCAAATCGACCCGCGGTGTTGAAAGGTTCTCGAGATTATAAATCTTCCAGTTGGAAGGGAGCGTAAGGGTCGTTATGAGGAGACTCTCCTTGTTGGTTTTTTGTTAAGGTATTCTTAGTCAAAGGTGCTGCTAGCTAGCTATGGGATAGAATATAGATATAAAACAACAGAATAACCTGATCAATCAACTGCTGCCGGAAGATATGGAACTGCTTGTGAACTAGGGACCCCGCTTCGGGATCTTCATCGACTGGATAAAGAGTTTCAACTGATGGGGCGATTCTTTAACTGGGTATTCAACTTAGTGAATCAGCTCTGACGCTCTACATCAGTGGAATCAACTCCATCTTAGAGATCTGGAAGATCTGCAACTACAAGCTCTCGAGTGGCTCGGAAGTATTGTACTGCTCCTGCTGATAGGTATGCAATCAAAGAATTTGGAATGCTATATATGGATATGAAACTGGATATGCTCGAACTGGACCGCATCTCGATTTACACATGGATAATCTGCTAGTGGACCCCCGCTACATGCCTTTGGTTCAAAACTCGGTCAAATACGTCGTTAACCTTTGTGGTGGATCGACGAGAGTGCGCCTACCTAGGAGTGTGGTTGGTGTCATTGAAGAGTGATCTAGAGGAGGGTGAATAGATCAATCACCCGATAAAAACTTACTACAATAGCTACTAGTGCGGAATGAAAACAAGCTACTGCAGGACGGTCTAAAGGCACTCAATTGCAGTCAACATATAACAAATCAACTAGATCAGCCCATATGCGATCCTAAACAACCATCTAGTGAACGATGAACAAAATGCAAAGATGAACACAAGTCACAAAGCAATCGCACAGTAGACAAGGGGTTTTAGGTGGTTCAACCTCAATCCAGAGGTCTACGTCCACCCCACACTCAAATCAGAGTGTGGCTTCACTGCTGACTTACAACTTGCCACTGATCCACAACTTTGGAGAATTCCTTCCCTACAAACCGTTGAGCGTTACAGCTTGCTGTCTAGAGGAATCCTCCTCTGCTCCCGCTGACTCACAGCTTGACGGAACAAGAGTTTCGAAGAAAACAAAAGAAACAAACGACGAATCAAAACTTAGATGAAAATGTAGCTCAAACAGTGAGCAAATCAGCTCCGGTTCCGAACTAGGAGACTGATGACAGAACTCTTTAAAATAGCTCTCCCAAATCTCTTTTCTCAAAGCGCTCTCTCTTCTTCTATCTGGATCGTGCTGGCTCTTGCTCTCTCTGCTTCAAATCTCTTTTCACGATCAGTCTTCTCTTGAAGGAGAATCTTCTTGTTTAGAGGCAGCAGCAGAGAGGTAGGGCGTGTGCTCACCACGTTTCCCGCCCAATTGCCTTATCCAGATCTGACATTTCTAGGTCACGTGGCAGCATCCCAGCTCGACTACTTTCCACGTGTCACGATCATGACACATCTTCCATTCTTGGATCACGTGCCATTCTCAACTTCCTCGAATGAGCATCTTGTCAAAGTGTCAGACTCGAAGTCAGCTTGAGATAGCTATGCAAGAGATAAAGAATTGCACGGAGTTGATATATTGTCATAACTGAATTGCACAGACTCAGATCAGCATTAGATTGCATATGCGCAGACTTAATGTTCGTGCAGCACACATGTGCACAGACTTGATATATCCCCAGAGTGGAATTGCATAGAGTATGTGTGTGCGAGATATAGAAGGTGCACTGACATAGTGTATGCACAAGCATGGAATGCACTGACTATGTATGTGCAAAGTGTGAGCGTTGCACTAACTCGATTTGCCGTGGGCAACTTCGCACAGACTTTGTTCGTGCAAGA
The DNA here is from genome assembly GCA_022559845.1 of Amorphophallus konjac. Classification (NCBI taxonomy): domain Eukaryota; kingdom Viridiplantae; phylum Streptophyta; class Magnoliopsida; order Alismatales; family Araceae; genus Amorphophallus; species Amorphophallus konjac. Next base: position 114,334,405 of record CM040128.1, on the reverse strand, counting down.
GAAAATGGTTGCACAGACTATGTTATGCATCATGCCTACACTTACACAGACTCAAGATGGATAAGACTCTTATGCATAGACTTACCAAAGACATGTGCACAGACTTTATTGTTGTGCTCCTCTGGTTTTGATGATAGCAAACACTATGAGTCATCATGTGCTTGTATGAAAGTTTGAATGATGATGCATCTGGTCATTACACTGTGCAGTGATGAGGATTGTTTGTTGTGCCTTGATTTTTGCGCATTAATATTGTCATCATATTCATTTTCAAGATATATATATTTTTCTCAGGATTGATGCATTTTTCATGTTGCATGCATTGGGCTAATGCAACATATAAGTCTGTGCATACTAGAGTCGGTGCAAGTTTTTTTCTTGAGCATCTGAAGGTCCAAGAACATATAGGAGCTCGGTGCAAACACTGTGTAGGTCAATGCATGTAGCAAGGTCAGTGCATTGTAGGGTCAGTGCAATCTCTGTTTGAGGTCAGTGCAAACTTTGACTCAGTGCATACTTTCACTTACTCATATAGAGGTCGGTGTAAGTTTGCCTCGGTACATCTTTTTCTAACGCATATAGGAGGTGTGTCTTACAGTGCACCTCACATGTGGCCTAGAGTCGGTGCAAGTCCTGTAGCATGTTAATATAGGCCAGTGCATATGCATGCATGTTAGAGTCGGTGCATATTTTTGTTTAAGGTATAAAAATGAACTCGGTGCAGATCTTGTGTACACGAGCTTCCTAGTCAGTGCAGATTTAGGTCAGTGCACGCCTTGTGTCACCAAACATCGTCTGTGTAAGTTACTATATAAAGCACTCACAAGGTCCATGCATAAATTTTCCTAAGGCATTCACTAGGTTGGTGCATTGTTTGCTTTGCGGGGTCGGTGCAGATAGCAACTCGGTGTAATAACTGTAGACGTTGGTGCATATTGGTTGCTGCCAGTGCCCTAGTCCATGCAACCTACATCTTGGTGCATGTTTTCTTAAGCATAGAGGAGGAGGTCCGTGTATTCTTTACCTCGTGCAATCTTTACACCTAGCTTGTAAAGGTCACAGCATCTTCTGCCTTGGTGCAATCTTTGCACCGACCTGTAGGTTTGTGCAGCAGTTTACATAGGCAACTCCATGCATTACACTAAGCAGAACTTGGTGCAAGTTTTTACAAGAACTGTGCATTCCACTATGTCGGTTCATGCATGATCAAGGGACATAGTCAGTGCAATACATTGTAGCACACTTAGTTTAGGTCTGTGCATATGTCTGCTTATGCATTTCACGGTTAGTGCACATCTGGTTTAATTAAGCCTAAGGTCTGGACAAGGTCTGCTCTTCCACGTGATGAACTCGAATATTCTGCAAGTAATCCTAAAGCGATACTCTGTCTTTTTTAGGGAACAAATTAGGTTGCAGAAGAGGCACGTGTCCTCTGAGATGGGAGAAAGCTGGCTCGTGGATAAAGGGGGCAAATGATAGGCATGTGATCTGAGGAAATTTTAGGATTACGCAGCAGAACTCTCTATTCCTCAACACATGGACCAATGAAATTTTAGTAGGGTTCTGCTGCTTGATCCATACGAAGCCCTTATTCTTATATAAAGCTACATTACCCTTCGAAGAAGAGTACTGGTACTGAAAAAGGGTGCCGCTAGAGCCCATCTGAAAAAGAGTGCATCCAGCAGAAGAAGAACCCAATCGAGAAAAGAAAAGAGTGAAGCGCAAGAATGGAAGAGAGTGGGAGCTGAGAGAGAAGAAGAAGAAGAACCAGAGAGTGAGCAGCAAGAAAGAAAGAGAAAGGAGGACAAACAAGCTGAGAAGAGAATAGAGAAGGGTAGAGAGAGTCTTTCCTGAAGATCAGAGTTGTATTGGCCTCTGGATCAGATCCAAGCCAAGTTGCTCCCTCGGAGCTATTTTTTTTTTTCTTGTTTCTATTTCTGGTTTTCGTTTGCTCTTTCCATCTTTCAGTAGTGTTTTTTTTTCGATTCTCTGGTTTGAGATCGTGTCTCCTCCTAGGTGTTCAGGAGAAGGGAGGATTGGTCCTCCGACTGTGGGCAACTGGGTGTTGCTCACTGGGTTTCCTTCTACTGCTGCAGGGGAAGGGAGGATTGGTCCTCCAGTTTGCAAGTGACTGGGTGTCACTTGTGATTCCCCTCCGATTTGGAGGAAGGGAGGTTCGCCTCCGGTTCAGGCTCTGTGAGTTGCTGAACCTTATTGAGGGATTTGTCTCCCTCGGTCTCCAAGCTGTTTGGCAGCATCTGTTGCAGATTGAGTCTACTGGTTCTAGCTCTTGCTAGTGGAATCCTCACTCTAACTAGAGTGAGGGGTGGACGTAGGTAGACTGTGGGTCTGGCCGAACCACCTAAAAAACCTATCTCTCGTGGTTTGCTTGGCGTACACTTACCTATCTCCTGACCCTCCCCCTATACTGGTTGTTTGTGCGTTCTCTGACAGAAGCCTTCCAGTGTGATTTCACTTTGAATTTAGTATTGATGTTAAGTGCTCGACTGATTGCTAAATAGAAACTTATGCTTCCTAGTGCTTCTCGTCCCGTGAGCGAATTTGTGAGTTGAGTCTACACGATTCCTTGAGATATTTATCTCCAGCACTTTTTAATTTCCTGAGGAAGAGAGGTCTGTGGTCTCATTCGACTTAATTGAGTGTAGGCAAAGGTTTTATTCAGCAATCATTTCTATTTGGGCGTATTTGTTGAAAGATCCATTCACCCCCCTCTGGATCCATTTCCCTGCGCCACCGTATCTACAATTGGTATCAGAGCGGGTTACTGGCTCTACAGATCCAACGATCTGCAGTAGGTCCTGTGACTCTCGGTGCTTCTTCGATTGGTCATTTATCATTCTTGGTCGATTGCTTTCGATTCACCTATAGTACTTTCAAGAAGGGGGTCGAAACTTAGAAATACAGAGCTGCTGTTACACAGATCTGAACTGGGACAGAACTGGAAGGTGGAAATACACGAAATTGAAAAATTATAAAAAGAAATGTAAATGACGTGAGGATTTTACTGGAGGTTGGGAATCAAGTGGGGAACCAACACTGAAAATCTCTGCTCCAGATGATGTTGGAGTTTGGAGCTAAAATTCCCGTAGTGAGCCTTTTTCCAACAAAACAGAACTTGGACAGCACTTCGGAACGATGCTCGCGGTGGCTCGATGGCGGCATGAACGGCGGTGGCGGCAGCAGAGATAAAAATCAGAGGTAGAGGGGCTAAGATAGAAGGGTTCTATACCATGAAATGCTGAAGGAGGGGGGAGGAAACCAGAGGGAGAGAGAGAGAGAGGCACATGTTGCTCTTCTTGCACACAAAATTTTCTTCTTCATTAATTCACACAAATGAAAATTACATGCCTTATATAATAAATGGAAAATGACCACTTATGCCCTCAGATCTAGAATTAGGAGGGGTATACAAGGTATAGAACTAATTAGTTCTCATAGCATTTTTTTCAAAAATTAAATTGGACCAAAAAGGGGGGGGCGCCCCCTTGACTAGGTAGGTAAGGTAGGTGGCATCTTTGAATTTTTTTAACCACTTGTCTCCCATGTATCTAATTGAATGTCAAACATTCTAGATGCCACCTAGGATGGTTGACCAGCCCCACATGGCTTAGGTGGACCAATGGGGGAAGGACTGGGGGCCCCCTTGCTGGACCTACTGATATTTTACAGATAAACCCACCAAGACTTACAATTGTGTACCCATATAACACAAGGGTATACACACAAATATAAAAGGACATAAATGTAAATAAAATGTGAGCGGTCTTGCTTCGAAGACCCCATCAGGTTGTTTGTGCGTTCTCTGACAGAAGCCTTCCTGTGTGATTTCACTTTGAATTTAGTATTGATGTTAAGTGTTCGACTGATTGCTTAATAGAAACTTATGCTTCCTAGTGCTTCTCGTCTCGTGAGCGAATTTGTGAGTTGAGTCTACACGATTCCTTGAGATATCTATCTCCAGCACTTTTTAATTTCCTGAGGAAGAGAGGTCTGTGGTCTCATTCGACTTAATTGAGTGTAGGCAAAGATTTTATTCCGCTATCATTTCTATTTGGGCGTATTTGTTGAAAGATCCATTCACCCCCCTCTGGATCTATTTCCCTGCGCCACCGTATCTACATTTATGCGTGCATGGAAATGGATTGCACAGACCTTCCACTATGTGCGATAATGTTATGCACAGACTCAACCAAAAAATAAAGCGAGACGTGCACAGACTTATTATGTAGCATGCCTTGACTTTCACAGACTCACGACTCACAGAATACTCATGCACACACAAGCTAGCAAAGTGTGCACAGACTTTATGTGCACGGTGCTAAAGTTGCACCGACTTAATTCATGCATGCACAGATCTGATACGCATGAGATGTGTCCTATGCATGGACTTAATGCAAAGTTGACTAAATGTTGCACTGACTTAATTCATGTGCAAAGACTAAGTATAAAAAGTAAACAACATTTATATGATCATCTGACATATAAAAGTCATCAAAATACATACAACATCATGTCAAAATAAAGTTGACAAAGTCAACCAAGTCAAACTAGGCTGTTGCCATCACTCAAAACCATTCATCATGTTGTCAATCATTTAAACATAATTCAGCCCAACATTCTCCCTCATCATACCATCTCAGAGGAGACCCAACATTCTCCCCCTTTTTGATGATGGCAACCCTAATAACTCCAATGGCAATCCTAAAAATTAAATGCCATAAAGATGATGTGTTTTGATGAGACATGAAGCATAGTCCAATGATTATACATGTGGATGCAGACTGTGAATCATGGAAAATCCACTCTTAAAGGAAAATATATATATGCATAAGAGTAAAAGAAGAATAATGATGAAAAAGGGAGTAAAATAGCACTTGGTGCTACTAAAGAGTGTGATCGCCAGAGGGGTTACCTCAATAAGAAGAAAAGATGATCGCGAATACCTGGTGATAATAGGATGCGGGATGGATGTGGATTCCTTCCTCCACCTTCTATCGGCCGGCCGATGAAGGGGGTTTTCCTTGTTGATTACCTCGAAACAAAGAACAAACAAGTAAAAGAGAAGGAGATCAGCCAAACATGAGTGTAGTATCAATCCAAAGAAATAGTATGATGATGAAATAAGAATATAGCATGCGCACCTTTTTGTTTGGTTTTAAAACCCCTAGAGAATTAGGGAGAGGAGGAAGATATGCATACTAATGCAAAAGAAGAAAAGTATGATGATCGATGATGATACGATGAAGATAAACACACAAGGGGGAGGGAACCCCTGCTGTTCCTGTAAACAGTAAAGGGGAGAACCACCGGAGCAGCAGGAAGCAGAAGGAAGATGATGAAGAGATCACACGGATGAAGAGAGTAGAAACTCTTCTCTGCGCAAAAGAAAACTGCTCTCTGCTCTTTCTCTGATTCGTGATTAATGGCTCCAACAACACCGTAACCTCTGTGACAATAGCCCTGCTTCTAACCTCGCACAATAACCTCTGTGACAACAACAACAGTTCTCTCTCCTTCTAACCTCGCGTGAGATTGACTAGGGAACTCTTTTATAGGGTCTCGATCACAGATAGACACAGATTTGGGAAGATAAGAATAAGCAGTGGTCGTTAACGGCAAGGACTCTAGTTCCCAGATCGAGCAAGGTGATCAAGAAAGGCAGGGAACTCTTCAGGAAAGGCGAGTTTAAGTAGGACACGAAAGGGTGAGACACGACCTACTCAAGGGCGTCAATTCAACAATTGACGACCTGCCGCAAGGGCGTTAAATCAAAACACGACCAGGATCAGGGCGTCACTTCCTGGATTCAATTTTGGTAATAAAACCTCCTTTATTTGAAAAAAAGTGAAAGACGCCTGAGGAAGAGGCGTTGATTAAAAACACGCCCTGAGGAAGGACGTTAATCATTGATTTCAATCAGGGTGGGACTCATAAAATACCAGGAATTGACACCCAGACCACAAGTCATCCTTTCTTAAGAACACGCCCCAGATTAGGTCGCTACTTAAATAACGCCCCCAATGAAGTCGTTAATCACCAAAAATGCAAGAATAAATCACAAAAACACACAAAAAATAGAAAAACTTTATATTATAGAAATATTGAAGTTCACTTTGGGGTATTATCATAGTGACATGAGATTTGATCATCATAGCGTCAATTTTGGCGTGTCTACACAGACTAATGATTATGCATGCATATAAATGCAGACTCTATTAAGATGCTCCCCCTGATATTATGACTAGACTCCTCAGATTCTTTCTCTTCCCTTCTCGTACCTCTTTCCATCAAGAACTCTCCCCATTAGGAACTCTCCCCTAACTGCGTAGACTCTTCCCCTCATCCATCAGAACGCAATCCTTTCAATCCTCTCCATTAGAAAGAAATGGAGACAATAAACTCTCCCCCGTTGCCATCCGCAAAATAAGGAGGATAGATGAGAGGGAGGATGATATAGAGCCAAGGAGGATAGAAAAAAAATTGAACAACATTCTATGTAAGGTTTAGAATATGAGCAAATTATGGAATAGTTCTTCAGGTATACGAATCAAGCAATGTGCATTCTTGATTTCATTCAGGTTTAACAATTATAGAAAGTAGAGTGAATTCACTAACTCTCTGAAATAGGGCTATAGCATCCGTTTATATCAAAGAACCTAAGTCACATAACCATAATACACTAGTTCAAGACTATATCTTACTGATTTCAGAATCAATGAATATGAAGAGGAGTTACCTGGATTTGTATTAAGGTTAAATAGTTGACACTTCATAACAATTTGAACTTGAAGGGTTACAACATACTCTTTCACTTTTGATTTTGAATCTGAACTCGGTGGACAGATAAGTACCATTTATGCCGTTGACATTAAGAGTACACGTGGGTTAGATGCAAGTACCCCCAATTACTAAGCATAAACTACTATATCTGCCTCTGATCAAAATTACCAAGATCATTTGCACCTTTGACATTAAGGGTACATGTTTATCAGACGTCAGTACCCCTAGTTACTCAGTGAAACCAGCCCTATAGATTTGACCATGTGATCAGAGGTAACATGACGCACTTCATGACATAAGGTCCTCTCCATTTCTTTAATGGAGGGTTCTGTTTCTTAGTGCAATTCAGTCATTGCTCTGCCACTTTGCTCATTTCTTTCATTATAGATTTCATTTTAGCTGCCCTTTTTACTTTTCAAGGTGACTTGTTTAAAAATAATACCCATTCTAGTCTTCCTAGTCTGGACATCACTAAAACTGGAATGTTCAGATACTGTAAAGATCTTTCCTATTAAAATCATGGAAGAAAGGTTAAGAGCTATAAATGTTTTCTACCACCTTATTTTCTGAAGAACAGTCTTTTGACTCTACAGTCTATTGAAATTAAACCTTTAGTTCATTCAAGGAGCAAATGAGATTCTTATAAGAGAAGACTTGAAATAATTCATGCTCATGACAATGAACCAATTACTAGACTGTCATCCATCTTGAGTGAAAGAATTGGACAATGGAGTGCAGAATCAGCTCAAGAGAATTTCAAAGAGAGAAGATCCATGTAAGGCCCATTAATACAAAATGTACATGATGCCATGTGAGAATAGCTTAAGAGAATTAGGAGAGAGTAGAAGGATTTGTAGTCACATCAGACTCTACTTAACTCCCCCTGACATCATGATGCATCGACTTTGATATGCAAAAAGCAGACCTTGCACCGACCTTAACATGCAGGACGTATGCAATGCACCGACTATGTATGCGAATGATGTGAAAATGCATTGACTATGACATGTGAAGACACGAGGTGCACGGACTTTACATGTGGCTTAGACACAAGGTGCACCGACCTTGTATACAGAGGACTCACGTCATGCATCGATTATGTGCAAAATTGTATTGATAGAACCTCGGTGCAGAACATGCATTGGACTTAAATGCTCACACAATGCATTGACTATATGCGAGATATGCAACGACTTATACTCTGTGCAAGGATATGCATCGACTTCAAAACTCAACAGTGCAAGGCATGCATATTACATTTCAGCTGTGCAAAATAATTGTTCAGATATCAGAAGCTATTTATTCAAAATTCAGAAACATACTAACACAGAATTATTTTTCAAGCCATTTACATTTCAATTAAAGAATGAAATCATGCATCATTTTCATGCTAAAATTTACATAGCCCCAATTCTCTTCTTAGATATTTAAATCTTTCATTTCCAAGAGGCTTAGTAAAAATATCAGCAATTTGTTTTTTGATTTCAACAAATTGCAATTCAATTTCATTCTTGCTTACTGCATCTCTAAGAAAATGGTGTTTGATTTCAATGTGCTTAGTCCTAGAGTGATGAACATGATTTTTGGTTAGGCAAATAGCACTGGTGTTATCACATAAAATTGGAATACATCCCAAATTTATCTGATAATCTGAAAGTTGGTGCTTGATCCATAGTACCTGAGCTGTACAATTCCCTGCAGCGACATATTCTGCCTCTGCAATGGACAAGGCAACTGTGTGTTGCTTCTTGGCTGCCCAAGATACTAGGCAACCACCTAGGAATTGGCAGTAGCCACTAGTGCTTTTCCTATCTATCCGACACCCAGCATAGTCTGCATCAGTGTATGCTAGAAGCTCTAGTTCACACTTAGCAGGGTACCAAAGAACAATTTCTTGGGTGCCTGATAGATACCTGAAAATCATTTTCACTTCAATAAAGTGAGACTCCTTAGGACTAGTCTGAAATCTAGCATATAAACACACTGCAAACTGTATATCAGGCCTAGATGCAGTAAGGTAAAGAAGGGATCCGATCATACCTCTATACAGCTTGTTATCAACTGTTTTACCTTTGGAGTCTTCATTAAGACTTATTGAGGTACCCATTGGTGCTCCAATTTCTTTGAGGTTTTCAAATTTGAACTTCTTCAGCAGATCCCTTATGTACATAGACTGGGTGATGAATGTTCCATTTTGGTTTGGGTCACCTGCAGTCCAAGAAATAATTTTAGCTCACCCATTGATCTCATCTCAAATTCTTGTGTCATTAAGTCAGAAAATTCCTTACACATCTTCAGGTTAGTTGAACCAAAAATAATATCATCCACATATATTTGAACTATGAGAATGTCTGGATGACATACCTTGGTAAACAACGTTTGGTCAATCTCACCTCTTGAGAATTTCTTTTCAGTAAGTAATTTGCTAAGCCTGTCATACCAAGCTCAATGAGCTTGCTTCAAACTATAGAAAGCTTTATTCAATTTATAAACATAACTTGAAAATCTAAACATTCAAAACCAGGAGGTTGTCTCACAAAGACATCCTCTTTTATTTTCCTGTTTAAGAAAGCAGATTTCACATCCATTTGCTGGAGAGTTATTCCTAGTGAGCATGCATAAGCAAGTAAAATCCTAATTGCCTCTAACCTAGCTATAGGGGCAAAAGACTCTTCGAAGTCAATTCCAAATTCTTGATTGTACCCCTGAGCTACAAGTCGGGCTTTATTCTTAACCACATTTCCATGCTCATCAGTTTTATTTCTAAAAACCCATTTAGTCCCAATGACAGTCCCATGATCAGGAGGTGGGACTAGGTGCCACACTTTGTTCCTATCAAACTGATTCAGCTCCTCATGCATGGCATTGATCCAATGCACATCATTTAGGGCACTATCAATGGTCTTGGGTTCTACATGAGTCACTAATGCAAAAGCATTCAATTCATTTTGAGCTCGAAAGAATCCTCTAGTCCTAGGGGGTTCTTGCAAGTTACCAATGACATTATCTACAGGATGGTCTCTAAGAAATCTAACATTGATAACTTGGTTACCTTGACCTTCATTTACCTCCCCCTGAACAGTAGGATCCTCTGCATTGTTATCTTCAGGTTCATCTTCCTGATCTGATTGGTCTGCAGATTTTTCTTTTCAGAATTTCTCCATCATCTTCTTTCTTGGACAAACCATTATCAGATTTAGTCAGGGTTTCATCAAAGACTATATGTGGAGACTCTTCAACAATTTTGGAATTTAGATTGTACACCCTATATGCTCTAGTAGTTTCAGAATATCCTAAAAAGATTCCTAAACCACTTTTAGTTTTAAACTTATCAAGGTCTCTTTTATCATTGACATGAATAAAACACCTACAGCCAAAGACCTTGAAGTAAGCAAGTGAAGGTTTCTTACACTTGAGGATTTCATATGGAGTTTTCTGGGTAAACGGCCTTACCATGGCTCTGTTAATTACATGGCATGCAGTATTGACTGTCTCTGCCCAAAACTTCCTTGGTAGGCTACCTTCCACTAGCAGTGTACGGGCCATCTCCACAAGAGTCCGGTTCCTCCTCTCCACTACTCTATTTTGCTCTGGTGTTCTAGGGGAGGAGAACCGATGAATTATGCCATTAGCCCTACAAAACTCATCAAACCGTGAGTTTCCAAACTCACCACCATGATCAGATAAAATATTTTGGATTGAATTTTCATTTTTCTATTTTATTTTCAAATAGAACTCCTGAAATTCATTGAAAGCGTCATTTTTATGAGTAAGGAAAAATACCCAAGTAAATCTAGAGAAGTCATCAACAAGTACATATCCATATCTCCTGCCTGACAAGCTGACAGATCTTATGGGTCCAAAAAGGTCCATATGAATCAACTCATAAGGTTTGGAAGACATGTTTTCAGTTCTAGATTTAAATGACTTCCTAGTTTGCTTGGACTGTGTGCATGCATCACACACTTCATTTTCCTTTTTGAATGAAATTTTAGAGAGTCCTCTAACCATGCTATGTTTATTCAATTTATGCAAAACAGTGAAGCTAGCATGGCCTAATCTACGATGCCATAAAAATGCTAAATCATCTTTATTTGCTATGAGGCACATATTAGAGTGGGCAATGTCGTCGAAATCTACCAAGTAGATGTTATTTACTCTTTTTCCAAAAAACTTAACTACATCGGAATCAGGTTAAAAAAATTTCAATTATGAGAATCAAAGACTACCTTATGTCCTTTATCACATAGCTGGCTGATACTCAGTAAACTATATGCAAGACCATCAACCAACAACACCTCTTCAATGCAGTAGGTAGTACACTTACCTATCTTACCTGATCCGATGATTTTACCCTTTGTATTTCCTCCGAAGGTGATAAGGCCTCCATTCTTCTCAGTCAGCATGTAAAATTTAGCCTTGTCTCCTGTCATATGCCTGGAGCAGCCACTATCCAGGTACCACATGTTGTGCTTGGCTGCCAGGCATACCTGCAATCACAATCACAGAGAAATGTTTGGAACCCAACACTGTTTGGGCTCCAGAGCAGATGCAGAGCTATTCAAACAAGACAACAAATTCCTTGGAATCCACATTTGTTTAAACGTTGTTTGTTTGATGGAATTTTTAGCATTCCTTTTATTGTTTCTCTTCCTTTCAGCATTGACAAATTGAGTCTTTCCTTTCTTATTTTGTGTCATGGAACCATGGTTATTAGTAGTGTGGGTTTGTTGGTGCCAGTGCCTAGGCCAATGAGTATTCAAAAAATTGTGGCTAGTGTTTGTTCTAGGCTGACCAAAAGGAGTTTGTCTGCTAGGAGACCATGTCCTAGACTTCCTAACCCAGTTCATGGTTTGAGGTCTGTAACTCTGAGTATGATATAGATGAAATTCAGACCTTCCTAGAATTCTATTCCATCCACACTTATTGATATGATGTGGCTGTGCATGATAATGGGTGTGATGGGTTTGGACTCTGGGTTTGCAGAACTGACTCGATTGACCCTTAACCTTAGCCCTCCCTTGAGGAGTGAGGCAATGTGTACTAGCATGGCTGGACTCACCAACTTTCTGCTTACCCTTGTCTTTGGCACTGGGTATTTTGGAATTAACATTTTTAACAATAAAATTTCCATAGTTCATCTTAATAAGATGTCTCTTCTCCTTCTCAGCCACAAATGAGATTGTTTTCACTTCAAGGCTTTTCTTGGTTGTGGGATTGAAGCCGAGACCTTCTTTTCTAAAATTAACTTTAGACCCCAACAGGGCATTCAAATTTTCTGTTCCTTGGGTCATGTTTTCAATGATTTTCTATTTCTCCTCATTATCCTTTTCAGCCTTTTCTATCATTTTCTTCAATTCATCATTAACACACAACACAACATCATATTATTCATTTACCATTTTCATTTCATTCTCCTATTTCTGCAATTTAAGTTTCAATTCATCAATGTCATTTTCTTCTCTAGCATCAGTCAAGGCAATTTTCATGTCATCAGATTCAGCACATGTTTTCTTTAATATATCATTCTCCATTTCAAGAAAGGTAGCTCTATCAGACAAAATAGTATCATTCATGAGAGAATTAACTTTCTTCCTTAAATGTCTATTTTCTTTTCTGGTGTCATCAACCTTATCTAACAAATCACCATATGCATTCTCTTAATCAGCAATAGTATAATGTTCAAAAGGAGAGGATACCTCATCAGCTTCATCTTCTTTATCATCAGTAGCCATCAGATAGATTGGCTTTTCTTCATCTTCACTTTCTGAGGTACAGCTCAAGGTGCCCTCGTCCTCATCGCTCCAGGTACTCACCATGGCTTTCCTATTAGGATTCTTCTTCTTGGCTTTCTCCTTAAACTTCTGGAGCTCCGGGCAGTCTACCTTCATGTGGCCTGCCTTTCTGCAGTGATAGCAAACAGTAGTATCAATTTTCGTTGTAGGATTAGATTTATACCTGGTTTGTCTTCGGCCACCATATTTTCTTCTGCTGAGATTTCTTCCTTCCTTTCTCAGAAACCTTCTGAACTTCGTGGTCAGCATAGCAAGCTGATCTCCTTCAAACTCTGACCTAGAGAGGCTCTGATCACTAGATGATCCACTGTGATTGGATCGGCTAGAGCTCGCTTTCAGTGCGATTGGTTTCTTCTTCTTCTCCAGCTCTTCGATCTTCGACAGATTCATCTCGTAAGTCATCAATGAGCCAATCAACTCATCAACCTTCGTGTTCTGTAGATCCCTGGACTCCTCGATAACAATTGCTTTGGTGTGCCAAACTGGAGTCAAAGATCGCTGTATCTTCCTGATGATCTCGTAGTCAGAATAGGTTTTCCCCAGACTTCTAAGACCATTTGTGATTATCGTGAGATGTGCGTACATCTCTGTAATGGTCTCGTTGGGCTTCATTCTGAAACCTTCATATTCTGAGAGCAGCAGATTTGCCTTGGTCTCCCTCACCTGCGAGGTCCCCTCATATATTACCTCTAGTTTATCCCACATCTCTTTTGTAGTCACACATGATGAAATCCTGGAGAACTCTATGGGATGAAGAGCGCACTGAATTGCATTGATGGCGCTCCAGTTGAGAGTGGACTTTGTGATTTCCTCTCTAGTCCAAACATCCTCATTCGGGTGCAGCTCGAAAGGTCCTTTGCTTACCACCTTCCAGATTTCATAGTCCTTCGCCCTCAGAAAGACTTGCATACGGTTCTTCCAGTATGCATAGTTAGATCCATCGAAGTATGGGGGCTTGGTTATAGAATGTCCCTCAGCCATCATCCCTTTAGCATCCATGGCCGTTTCCTCTTTAGGATGTTGATCCTTGTAAAAGAGTTAGGCTCTGATACCAACTGAAGAGTGATCTAGAGGGGGGTGAATAGATCAATCACCCAATAAAAACTTACTACAGCAGCTACTAGTGCGGAATGAAAACAAGCTACTACAAGACGGTCTGAAAGCACTCAATCGCAATCAACATGTAACAAATCAAGTAGATCATCCCGTATGCGATCCTAAACAACCATCTACTAAACGATGAACAAAATGCAAAGATGAACACAAGTCACAAAGCAATCACACAGTAGACAAGGGGTTTTAGGTGGTTCAACCTCAATCCAGAGGTCTACGTTCACCCCACACTCAAATCAGAGTGTGGCTTCACTGCTGACTTACAGCTTGCCGCTGATCCACAGCTTCGGGGAATTCCTTCCCTACAAACTGTTGAGCATTACAGCTTGCTGTCCAGAGGAATCTTCCTCTGCTCCTGCTGACTCACAGCTTGACGGAATAAGAGTTTTGAATAAAACAAAAGAAACAAATGAAGAATCAAAACTCAGATGAAAATGTAGCTCAAACAGTGAGCAAATCAGCTCCGGTTCTGAACCAGCAGACTGATGACAGAACTCTCTCAAACAGCTCTCCCAAATCTCTTTTCTCAAAGTGCTCTCTCTTCTTCTATCTAGATCGTGCTGGCTCTTGCTCTCTCAGCTTCAAATCCCTTTTCACGATCAGTCTTCTCTTGAAGGAGAATATTCTTGTTTATAGGCAGCAGCAGAGAGGTAGGGCGCGTGCTCACCACGTTTCCAGCACAATTGCCTTATCCAAATCTGACATTTCAAGGTTACGTGGCAGCATCCCAGCTCGACTACTTTCCACGTGTCACGATCCTAGCACATCTTCCATTCTTGGATCACGTGCCATTCTTAACTTCCTCGAACGAGCATCCTGTCAAAGTGTTAGACTCGAAGTCAGCTTGAGACAGTTATGCAAGAGATAAAGAATTGCACAGAGTTGATATATTGTCATAACTGAAGTGCACAGACTCAGATCAGCATTAGATTGCATATGCGCATACTTAATGTTCGCGCAGCACACATGTGCACAACTTGATATATCCCCAGAGTGGAATTGCATAGAGTATGTGTGTGTGAGATACAGAAGGTACACTGACATAGTGTGTGCACAAGCATGGAATGCACTGGCTATGTATGTGTAAAGTGTGAGCGTTGCACTGACCAGATTTACCGTGGGCAATTTTGCACAGACTTTGTTTGTGCAAGAGAAAAATGTTGCACAGACTATGTTATGCATCATGCCTACACTTACACAGACTTAAGACGGATAAGACTCTTATGCATAGACTTACCAAGGACATGTGAACAGACTTTATGCGTGCACAGAAATAGATTGCACAGACCTTCTACTCAGTGCGATAATGTTATGCACAGACTCAGCCAAAAAATAAAGCGTGACGTGCACAGACTTATTATGCAGCATGCCTTGACTTGCACAGACTCACGACTCATAGAAAACTCATGCACACACAAGCCATCGAAGTGTGCACAGACTTTATGTGCACGATGCTAGAGTTGCAACGACTTAATTGATGCATGCACAGATCTTATACGCATGAGATGCGTCCTATGCACGGACTCAATGCAAAGTTGACTAAATGTTGCACCGACTTAATTCATGTGCAAAGACTAAGTATAAAAAGAAAATAACATTTATATGATCATCTGACATATAAAAGTCATCAAAATACATACAACATAATGTCAAAATAAAGTTGGCAAAGTCAACCAAGTCAAACTAGACTGTTGCCATCACTCAAAACCATTCATCATGTTATCAATCATTTAAACATAATTCATCCCAACATTCTCCCTCATCATACCATCTAAGAGGAGACCCAACATTCATCACCTGTCGTGTGCTAGCTATGCCTTCGCAGGATGCTTATTCGCCTACTCTTTCACTGAGCGATGACTAACAACCGGGGATTCGGTTAGTAGAGACTTGATTCCAACCACTGATGAGGATACATTTCATCCATCTTACCCCACCTGTCCTCGATGATCTTGACTTCAACTAAGTGATCAATGGTATTTGTATAAGAGAATAACTGGCTTCTGATTTGAACTACTAATCCTAGCATTATCCATGAAGTAGTTCCAATTTATCCGTTCAATCTTTCCCTATGAGCAGAAGAAACGAAAGGAATGACCGGAAACCCGATCTTACCTATAATACAACATCCCTTCTTTCCATGGATGCTTTACACTATTTTAACCTAACGATGTTATTTGACTACCTGCCAGCTAAAGATTTATCATAGTTGATCGCAGAAACTATCGAACCGAGACATTAGGCTAACCCTTTCCCTTTGTTGTACCGTCACTCGTGCATGAGGCCAAGCACCCCTGGCCGGGAGGGATGCAAACAAACCTCGTAGAATTAGATAAAGGAGCGCAGTGGTAGAGCGTGTAGCGTCGAAATGACTCCTGGGTAGGGAGCATGAGGCGAGACAGTGCTGGCCCAAGGTTTGACAAAATTGGATCTCTTCTTCTAAGTATGTGATGTGAACGCAGAGGGGCGGATGGAGCGAGTGAAGTAGTAGTAACGAGCCAATAAAGGGCGCTAAGCTTTCATCCATAAGTTAACGAGGAAGGGAAGTCAACCTAGGAAGAGGGAACATGATGACAATCCGATCTCTCTTTCCTAAAGATTAGAAGCCTCTTGACTAATGTCACGAGACATTACAGTGCTTACCTATGTTGATGGGCTGGATCTTCCATTACTGGAAAAGAAACTTCCTATAGGCCTTATCGCTACCACTTGTGCCAGAAGGCACACAAGCTGGGATCACTAAAGTGGATCAGACTAACGAAAAGAAGCACAGCTGAAGGTTGTGTATGATCGAGGAGCTAACGATCAGATTGACCTTGTGGTACAAGCCGAGTAATCAAACCCTTATTCAATTACCTTCATCAGATACTATTTCCCTCTATCATTGTGGAGTAGAGGCGAGTTCGAGCAGGTTGCTCTCTTATGTCATTCTTACAAGAGCCAGGGGGGCCAATAAGTTTATAAGCATGAATTTACCCATCTTTCGAAGTTAACCAATCTGTAGCAACCTGACCAATCTGTAGATGCTACGAATTGGTGAAGCAGTAGAAGCAAGAAAAGTAGGAGAGGCAGTAAGTAGTAGTAAGAAAAAGTGAAGTGACCCAGCCCAATTAGTTAGGCCAGTTCAAGGCACCCTTCGGATTCAATCTAGTCTCAAGCGTACCTGGGGCTACCCTATTTACCGGATCTTTAGAGGTCTGCCCGTCCGGCGTCGGTCCCTCGCATTTAAAAATTAGGGCGACACCCCGACCTAACATCAAATTGAAGGGGCCCTCCTCACCACTCCCCTTCCCATTTTCAAGGAAGCAACTAAACAAAGCTTGCTCACCATGACTGTAGCACCCCGGTGTATTATTAAATAAAATAAAGGGAAATTTATAAATTAGTTTAGGGAAATTACGATAAGTAAAATTTCAACCAATTTATAAAAATCTGAAAAAATTATAATCGTATAGAGGATAGAAAAATTAGATAGATTGTCTTCTACAACTAGCCCTAAAGAAAATTTTAAGAAAGCCGAATTAGCAAATTTAGGCCCAAATCAACACTTAACCTAACCGGACCTTAAATCGTCGAAGTCGAGCCCAATTCTCGATCTTTTAAGCCCAAACCGGTCCCAAACGAACGGCCTAGATGATTAGATCAATTCCCCTCTCGATCTCTATCGAAACCCTAATCCAAAAATTCAAATTTTTAGCCGAGGTGGCGGCGTGACCGGGTCAAGGCACGAATCTCACGCAACCAACTTGGAGGACTCTATCCCCTTTAATCGATGCCTCTAGAGACCAATTGACACTATAAAACAAAACCATAGTCGACCTAAAAGTGATTGGATGCCGCAGCGGCCGACAAGGTTCGTGGACGAGGGTGCTTTTCGGTGATGTTTTGGAGGTGTTCCCCATAGCGATCGGCGACCATCATCCCTCTTCTTCCCTTGTTTAAGGCAGGTTTTAGCAGACCAAACCCTAAGTATCACATATGGATAGATTTGCCTCTCAGTCCTCTTTCTAATGATCTAAAAAGCCTTAAAATCGATGTAGTATCCTGCGAGAATTCTATGTTCTAGAGGAAGCATGTCAGATTTAGGGTTTTCTTGATTATCCTTGTTAAATGTAGGGATTGCCAGGCATTAAGATTAAATTGATCATGCTATCATGTGCATATCCTTGTTCTCATTCCAGGGGTAGCTCATTGCCCAATTTTCATGCTCTACATGTTATGTATTAGTCATTTTTCATTAACCCTAGTTGTGCTCGTCGGAGTTCGGGCATAGCAGCCTTGGCACGGTCCTAATAGGAACCGCTCTATCTTGAACGGCCCCGCGATAGACCGTGTGGTCTAGGGCGACTGCCATTTATTGACCGTTTAATCGTCTTTGCGTTCCAAATCACCCGTGAGCAGGACGGCCATGTCAAGACCGTTCAAGGATCCCCGCGGCTCTTGATAAACCGCTCAGGCCCTGTCTGACCTTCGGGCCAGGATGACCTACACGGCCTATCGCCCGACCGCTGAGGCTCGTTGAGCGGATCCAGACGGACCGTTCTGTCACGCAGAAATGGTAATTATTGTTTTAAGCATGCTTAGTTCTTGTTAATTCAAACCGGTAAGTAGTATAGCAAACCACAGATAAATTGGTAACAACAAAAAGTATAATTATACTCAATCTTGGCATGTTACCTTGATCTTCTTTATCAATTGTACGTTTCTCGCTCTTATTACAAGTTTGTGAATGTATAACCTTAATCATGTTACAATAAAAAGGAAATTTTAATAGGAATGTTTTGACAGTCATTCCACTCCGGTGGAGTTGACTGACCGCCATATATTGTTTCCGATGATTCTAGCCCTCAAACTCTTGTAATGGTTGGAACTCTCCGCCAAATACTCCTTCCGTCGGACTAGGACCTCCATTACGAGACCTCCGTAAGCCCCCGTGAGCCTGGGATTCCCACTAGGATGCCGAGCAGGTTGTACCTCATGTCTTGCACCTATTTGACTCGATCGAATCGCATGGATCGCCCTGTTCTGAGTCACGAACCACTTTGGACCGTCTGAGTGCTGCACATCTAGAATCGGACCGTGTTACTCGTGGAGCGGCCTAGAGGAGACCGTGTGACTCTGGCTGGGTTCCAAGTCTTGCTGGTCGATTATCCTTGATTTTTCTTTGACCTGGCCATGTTAAGTCGACCCAGAAAGTCTCTAGGCTAACCTAAAAACCGTGGGCTGAACCCTTGTTCAGTTCCACCATGCCTATGGTGGCCTAGGAGCCCTTTTGGGTAGCTTCTCTGTCCTGCTTGGCCCATTTATTGAATGGATAGGAGAGGCCCGTTTAGTCCATGGAACGGACCATCGACTGACCGCTCAGGTACTGCGCGGCCCAATTCAGCCCGTGTACTCCTCGACGTGGGCTTCAATCCTTCTTGTTCTGAACGGCTCATTATGGACCTCCCAGTAGGTTCAGCGGCCCAATTTGGACCGTTCTATTATAACAGCCCATTTAAGACCGTGTACCTTCCAACTGTCGATTTCTTGAGTTTTCTTATGTGCCTCGGTATCTGGGCCATGAATGGCTCGTACTATGGAAACCCTGGATTATTTTTGATTATTCAGGTTATATCTTTAGAACTTATATCTCTGGCCGAGTCTTTTTAATGTCTAGACATATCTTGGGATCTTGGATCCACCAAATCAATGCCAACACATCATAAGGGCCCGGTCTGGTCCTAGGAGGAGCGCCCGGAAAGTACTAGTGCCCCGGGGAGTTGTAATGACATGGTGAGACATTGCACTGAGTGCATGACTAGTGTGATGTCTATGACATAATCCTTTACATGATTCCTTCTCTTGAATGCGAGTTATAATTTCACTTTGAAATTAATTGCATGACTTGTTTATTTCTTGCTTGGTCGGCCAGTGCCATGTTATTCTATTGCTCTCTTTTTTCTCTAAATGCATCGCTATTTCTTTTCTTTATTGTGTAACATCCATATCATTGGTTAATTACTTAAACATTGCCTGCTATTACCTACTGAGCGTTCGCTCACCCAGTTGTTTCCCCCCTTTTCAGGTAGCTCAGGTGAGGATTCTCCATCTGATGGGGATGGGCAGGAGTGAAGTCCATGGAGCGAGCCAGCTAGAGAGCCTTGCAGAGATGTCCTTAGAGAGTTCTAGTCAAGATAGTCTTTTTGTTTCAGAGTCGTATTGAGTTGTAACTGTGGGGTCGATGGTTATGTAACTATGTTAAGTTGCCGGATATTGAGATTTTCATTGGTACGTTATTTATGGTTGATCGTGGAACTCATTATGTTTAGTTAAATTGGTATTTAATGGTTATGATGGAATTTTATGGCCACGGTATTAAGCTGAATGTATGGATTCGTTAACCAAGACACAGCATGTCTGGAAATCAGCATATTGTTAACTATTTCTACTGATGCGTTCCGATATTCTGCATCAAGGCGTGACAGTTTGGTGGTATCAGAGCCTAGGTTTTCTTATTTTCCTAGGTTCTCTAAGTTCTAGGGTTCTAGGTAGTGCCATAGGACCTATAACCTTGTTGCAAGTCTAATGATCCAACCCAGTGAGGTTTGGTTAGAGACTTGGGTTAAGATAATTCTAAATTTATCTATTCCATGTATAGGGTTCGTGAAATGGCGGCGGAACGTGCACAATGGAAAGACATGCAACGAACGGTACAAGGTTTAACTTGGGCCCTACAGCAAGTGGCCCAAGGAGGAGCGGCTCACCACGGAGCGGGAGATCTTCATCGAAACTTCCGTGGGATGAATCCCCCACTATTCAGTGGCTCGACGGATCTGGATGAAGCCGAGCACTGGCTGAAGGAGATGGATAGAATTTTTGAAGTAATGTAATGTAGTGATCAAGAGCATGTTCTCCTAACGACTTTCCAGTTAGAACGAGATGCAAGAACATGGTGGGATGCTGTGAAAGCCACCTTGGGAGACTGTCAAGTGGCGTGGAAGGAGTTCGAGGAACTCTTCAACAACAAGTATTTTTCTGACAGAGTGTAAGAGAAGAAGGCGGCAGAGTTCGCTACTTTGAAACAAAGGAATCTATCGCTTGCCGAGTACGAAGCCCAGTTTTCCAAATTGTCTCGTTATGCGACTCATCTAGTATCTACTGAGAAGATGAAGGCCAAGCGCTTTCTTAATGGGCTGAAGCTGCATTACATCAACCAGTTGGCCCCAATGGAGATCCAGACTTACGCCGAGATGGTGAGGAAGGCTCAAGTTCTGGAGGATACCTTAGAGATGACGGAGAAGATTCGTGGGGAGAATCCCAAGAAAGAACAGACTACTAGTTCTGGGAATTTTAAACCCGGCAATGGCAAGAAGAGGCCCAATGGTGGGTCTAGTTCATGGAAAGGCAAGCAGCGGAAAAATGATGAGAAGAAGCCTGGTCCGATCGCACCATCCAAGGCCCTTTGCAGGTATTGTGACCGCCCAGGTCACAAGATGGAGGAATGCTGGCGCAAGTTAGGCGCCTGTCTACGTTGAGAAAGTTGGGACCATCGCATTCTAGAATGTCCCCTCCTATCAGATCAAGCTACACCAAACAAGCCTCAAGGAAGTCGGAAGCAACAGGGCAAGCTTCAAGCCCTACAAGAAGAAGAGACGGGAACCACCGAGGAGGGTGGACTTGTTGAAGGTACACTCATTATTCATGATAAGCCGGCATTTGTTTAGTTTGATACTGGAGCAACGCACTCTTTTATTTCTCAGAGTTTTGCTAAGTCTTTAGCTGTGAAACATGTGTTAATGAATTCTCCATTAGAAATTTTGACCCCTATTGGTTTCGGATCTGCAATCAAATATTCCTATCCTTCTAGTAAGGTTATGATGAATGAACAAAATATGCCAGCAGATTTAGTTTGTATGGATATGAAGGATTATGATGTAATCCTAGGAGCTGATTGGTTGGCTAAGTATGAGGCCAATGTTCATTGCAGCACTAGCTCGGTGTCTTTTTCTGGACACCCCGAGCTTTCTTTTGTAGGGGTTAGTCACTCTAGGTCTGTGCCACTTATTTCGGCTCTTCGAGCTGAGAAGTCATTGAGGAAAGGATGTCAGACTTTTCTAGCCTTTGTTTCTGTGACCCCTGACAGGAAGATTGAGATAAAGGATATTCCTATTGTTCGAGACTTTCAAGATGTTTTTCCTGAGGAATTGCTAGGACTTCCGCTTGAGAGAGAGGTAGTCTTCTCTATTGATTTAACTCCTGGCGCGTCTCGTGTTTCAAGGGCTCCGTATCATATGTCTCCTGTAGAGCTGAGGGAATTGAAACGACAATTGATGGAGTTGCTTGAGAAGGGGTTCATTCGTCCTAGTACATCCCCGTGGGGAGCCCCGGTGTTGTTCGTCCGAAAGAAGGATGGTTCGATGAGGCTATGCATTGACTATCGGCAATTGAACCAGCTTACTATCAAGAACAAGTACACATTGCCAAGGATTGACGAGCTGTTTGACCAGATAGCAGGAGCCCAATATTTTTCGAAGATCGATCTTCGACCAGGATATCATCAGCTGCAGATCAAGGATGAGGATATCTTTAAAACAGCCTTCCGTAGCAGGTATGAGCATTTTGAATTTGTGGTAATGCCTTTTGGACTAACAAATGCACCTGCAGCTTTTATGCAGTTGATGAACAATGTGTTCCGGCCCTATCTTGATCAGTTGGTCGTAGTGTTTATTGATGATATTTTAATATACTCCAAGAATGAGAAGGAGCATGTTGAACACTTGAGGATGGCGTTGCAGTTATTGAGAGACCATCAGTTGTACGCCAAGTTTAGCAAGTGTAACTTTTGGCTGCAAGAAGTGTCTTTTCTAGGACACATTATCACTAAGGAAGGTATTTCGGTTGACCCTTCAAAAATAGAGGCAATAAAGAATTAGGATAGGCCTACTAATGTAACCGAGGTAAGAAGTTTCCTAGGCCTGGTAGGCTATTACCGAAGGTTTATTAAGAATTTCTCCAAAATCGTGGTACCTTTAACAAGATTAACCCGCAAGGAGAACCAATTCGATTGGTTAGAAGATTGTGAGTGAAGTTTTCAGACTCTGAAGGAGTGTTTAACTACTGCCCCTATTTTGGCCTTACCTTCTGGAGAAGGTGGTTTTTTCGTTTACACTGATGTTTTAGGTATTGGCCTAGGCTGTGTGCTTATGCAACATGGGAAAGTGATAGCCTATTCTTCTAGGCAGTTAAGGAAGCACGAAGAGAATTATCTTGTCCATGATCTGGAACTTGCAGCAGTAGTTTTTGCCTTGAAAATCTGGAGACACTACTTGTATGGAGAAACATTCATAGTGTTCTCGGATCACAAGAGCTTGAAATACCTATTTTCTCATAAGGAACTTAATATGAGGCAGAGGAGATGGCTTGAGTACTTGAAGGACTTTGATTTTTCTATAGAGTACCATCCGGGAAAGGGGAATGTGGAGGCAGATGCTTTAAGCCGCAAGCTGATCGCTAGATTATCAAGTCTCATGTTGCAAGAATGGTGATTGTTAGAACAGTTGGCTAGCTTAGATCTCAATGTTGGCGAGGATCGGGTTATGATTGCATAAATTCAGCTTCATCCAGAGTTATTGATGAAAATCCAGTCCTTACAAGAGAATGATCCGATGTTGGTGGAGATCAAGGAAAGCCTGAGCAATAGACCTGATTTTATGTTAGCCGATGACGGCATATTATTATTTCGAGGAAGGACCTGTGTACCAGATGTAATTGAAGTAAAGAGTAAGATCTTAGAAGAAGCTCATAAGTCCATGTATACTATTCATCCTGGGGGTGCTAAGATGTATCGAGACTTGAAAAGATACTTTTGGTGGCCGAATATGAAAAAGGAAGTTGTCGAATTTGTAAGCAGATGCTTACTGTGTCAACAAGTCAAGGCTGAGCATTTTAGACCTGCAGAGAAATTAAAGCCACTTGATATACCCCAACGGAAGTGGGAGAGCATCAGCATGGATTTTATCATGGGTCTACCAACGACTCGCAGTGGATTTGATACAATATGGGTCATTGTCGATAGATTGACGAAGTCTGCCCATTTCTTGTCCATTAAGTCTAGATGGACAGTTGATGTTTTGGCTGCTCTATATATGAAGGAAATTGTAAGACTTCATGGAATACCAGTTAGTATTGTGTCTGATAGAGACCCCAGGTTCACATCACACTTCTGGAGAGGATTACAAGAGTCCCTGGGTACTCGTTTAAATTTCAGCATGGCCTTTCATCCACAAACAAATGGAAAGACTGAGAGAACCAATCAGATTGTGGAAGATATGCTAAGAGCTTGTGTGATTGATTTTGGAATCTGTTGGCATGAACATTTGGCTTTGATTAAGTTCGCCTACAACAATAGTTACCAGTCCAGTATCCAGATGGCCCCATTTGAAGCTCTTATGGAAGAAGCTGTAGATCCCCATTATGTTGGGATGAGGTAGGCGAGAAGCAATGGTTGGGACTAGATCTCATTTCAGAATCATCTAAGAACATCTGTATTATCAGAGATCGTCTACAAGTGGCTCAATCAAGATAGAAAAGTTATGCTGATTGTAGAAGGAGAGCCTTAGAGTTTCAAGTCGGCGAACATGTGTTTCTGAAAGTTTCACCCTCGAGAGGAATTCGAAGATTTGGCATCCGTGGCAAGCTAAGTCCAAGATATGTTGGCCCTTTCAAAATTCTGGAAAGAGTTAGAGTGGTTGCTTACATATTAGCTTTACCACCTCAGTTGTCTGGAGTACATAACGTCTTCCACATATCTATGTTACGGAAATATGTTTATGACCCCACTCACATCATTCAGCATGTGGATTTGGAATTGAAGGAAGATTTGACTTATGAAGAAAGACCCATCAAGATTTTGGACCATAAGCAGTAGCAGCTCAGAAATCGATCTATACATATGGTCAAGGTTCAGTGGAGTCGGCGTGGAACGGAAGAAGCTACTTGGGAATCTGAGGACGTTATTCGGAAGCAATACCCTGATTTATTCTAAGGTTAGTTTTTCTACTCCCCATTTTTTTTTGATACGTGTAGTGAATTTGGAGGACCAAATTCCTTAAAGTGGGGGAGGGTGTAGCACCCTGGTGTATTATTAAATAAAATAAAGGGAAATTTATAAATTAATTTAGGGAAATTACGATAAGTAAAATTTCAACTAATTTATAAAAATCTGAAAAAATTATAATCAAATAAGGGATAGAAAACTTAGATAAATTGTCTTCTACGACCAGCCCAAAAGAAAATTTTAAGAAAGCTGAATTAGCAGATTTAGGCCCAAATCAACACTTAACCTAACCGGACCTTAAATCGTCGAAGTGGAGCCCAATTCTCGATCTTTTAAGCCCAAACTGGTCCCAAACGAACAGCCTAAATGATTAGATCAATTCCTCTCTCGATCTCCATCGAAACCCTAATCCAAAAATTCAAATTTTTAGCCGAGGTGGCGGCGTGACCAGGTTAACGCGCGAATCTCGCACGACCAACTTGGAGGACTCTATCCCCTCTAATCGACGCCTCGAGAGACCAATTGACACTATAAAAAAAAACCCTAGTCGACCTAAATGTGATTGGATGCTGCAGCGGCCAACGAGGTTCGTGGATGAGGGTGAATTCCGGTGATCTTTTGGAGGTGTTCCCCATAGCGGCCGGCGACCATCGTCCCTCTTCTTCCCTTGTTTAAGGTAGGTTTTTGCAAACCAAACCCTAAGTATCGTATATGGATAGATTTGTCTCTCAGTCCTCTTTCTAATGATCTAGAAATCCCTAAAATCAATGTAGTATCAAGCGAGAATTCTAGGTTCTAGAGGAAGCATGTCAGATTTAGGGTTTTCTTGATTATCCTTGTTTAATGTAGGGATTGTCAGACGTTAAGATTAAATTGATCATGCTATCATGTGCATATCCTTGTTCTCATTCCAGGGGTAGCTCATTGCCCAATTTTCATGCTCTACATGTTGTGTATTAGTCATTTTTCATTAACCCTAGTTGAGCTCGTCGGTGTTCGGGCATAACGTCCTTGGCGCGGTCCTAACAGGAACCGCTCTGTCTTGAATGGCCCCGCGATAGACCGTGTGGTCTAGGGCGATGGCCATTTATTGACCGTTTAATTGTGTTTCCGTCCAAATCGCCCGTGAGTAGGACGGCCATGTCAAGACCGTTCAAGGATCCCCGCGGCCCTCGATAAACCGATCAGGCCCTATCTGACCTTCGGGCCAAGATGACCTGCACGGCCTATCGCCCGACCGTTGAGGCTCCTTGAGCGGATCCAAACGGACCGTTCTATCACGCAGAAATGGTTATTATTATTTTAAGCATGCTTAGTTCTCGTTAATTGAAACCGGTAAGTAGGATAGCAAACCACAGATAAATTGGTTACAACAGAAAGTATAATTATACTCAATCTTGGCATGTTACCTTGATCTTCTTTATCAATTGTACGTCCCTCGCTCTTACTACAAGTTTGTTAATGTATAACCTTAATCATGTTACATTAAAAAGGAAATTTTAATAGGAATGTTTTGACAGTCATTCCACTCCGGTGGAGTTGACTGACCGCCATATATTATTTCCGATGATTCTAGCCCTCAAACTCTTGTAATGGTTGGAACTCTCCGCCAGATACTCCTTCCGTCGGACTAGGACCTTCATTATGAGACCTCCGTAAGCCCCCGTGAGCCCGGGATTCCCACTAGGATGTTAGACAGGTTGTACCTCATGTCCTGCACCTATTTGACTCGATCGAATCGCATGGATCGCCCTGTTCTGAGTCACGGACCACTTTGGACCGTTTGAGTGTTGCACGGCCGGAATCGGACCGTGTTACTCGTGGAGCAGCCCAGAGGAGACCGTGTAACTCTAGCTGAGTGCCAAGTCTTGCTGGTCGATTGTCCTTGATTTTTCTTCGACCTGGCCATGTTAAGTCAA
Source organism: Amorphophallus konjac (assembly GCA_022559845.1). NCBI lineage: Eukaryota > Viridiplantae > Streptophyta > Magnoliopsida > Alismatales > Araceae > Amorphophallus > Amorphophallus konjac. The sequence continues at coordinate 114,307,739 of CM040128.1, read as the reverse complement.
CCTAGAAAGTCTCTAGGCTAACCTAAGAACCGTGGGCTGAACCTTGGTTCAGTTCCACTATGCCTATGGTGGCCTAGGAGCCCCTTTGGGTAGATTCTCTGTCCTGCTTGGCCCATTTATTGAACGGACAGGAGAGGCCCGTTTAGTCCATGGAATGGACCATCGGCTGACCACTCAGGTATTGCGTGGCCCAATTCAGCCCGTGTACTCCTCGACGTGGGGTTCATTCCTTCTTGTTCTGAACGGCTCATTATGGACCTCCTAGTAGGTTCAGCGGCCCAATTTGGACCGTTCTATTAGAATGGCCCATTTAAGACCGTGTACCTTCCAGCTGTCGATTTCTTGAGTTTTCTTATGTGCCTCGGTATCCGGGCCATGAATGGCTCGTACTATGGAAACCCTAGATTATTTTTGATTATTCAGGTTATATCTTTAGAACTTATATCTCTGGCCGAGTCTTTTTAATGTCTAGACATATCTTGGGATCTTGGATCCACCAAATTAATGCCAACACATCATAAGGGCCCGGTCTGGTCCTGGGAGGAGCGCCCGGAAAGTACTAGTGCCCCGGGGAGTTGTAATGACATGGTGAGACATTGCACTGAGTGCATGATTAGTGTGATGTCTATGACATAATTCTTTACATGATTCCTTCTCTTGAATGCGAGTTATAATTTCACTTTGAAATTAATTGCATGACTTGTTTATTTCTTGCTTGGTCGGCCAGTGCCATGTTATTCTATTGCTCTCTTTTTTCTCTAAATGCATCGCTATTTCTTTTCTTTATTACGTAACATCCATATCATTGGTTAATTACTTAAACATTGCCTGCTATTACCTACTGAGCGTTCGCTCACCTAGTTGTTTCCCCCCTTTTCGGATAGCTCAGGTGAGGATTCTCAATCTGATGGGGATGGGCAGGAGTGAAGTGCATGGAGCGAGCCAGCTAGAGAGCCTTGCAGAGATGTCCTTAGAGAGTTCTAGTCAAGATAGTCTTTTTGTTTCAGAGTCGTATTGAGTTGTAATTGTGGGGTCGATGGTTATGTAACTATGTTTAGTTGTCGGATATTGAGATTTTCTTTGGTACGTTATTTATGGTTGATCGTGGAACTCATTATGTTTAATTAAATTGGTATTTAATGGTTATGATGGAATTTTATGGCCACGGTATTAAGCTGAATGTATGGATTCGTTAACCAAGACACAGCATGTCTAGAAATCAGCATATTGTTAACTATTTCTACTGCCGCGTTCTGATATTTCGCGTCAGAGCGTGACAATGACAAGGGCCAGCGATCCCATTATGGGAATCTCCTCTTTAGCCAAAAAATATGATATTTCAGGTCTTCCCGAACGTTTCTTTCTTTCCATCGAGAGAGGCACATAATGACAAACAATAGGAAAAAATGGCTATAGCTCCTACGAGACCTAACAAAATGAGTAAACCTGAAGGGAAAGAAAGAGAACAACTATATTTTTATACGCTATTTCGCAAAACTATATTTGCGAGGGTGGTCTACGATCAGTGAGACCATAGAGAGAGGGCAGTAGGTGGGTGGAAAGAGTGCAGGAGGAAGGCCAAAGTCCAACCTAAGCTTGAGGGTCTGTCTGTCCCTTTCGTTAAGGGTAGATCTTTCCGTAGCAGGATGAGTCCGTTCCGTTGTTTTCCAGTGGATCAGGGCTAGGCTATGGTGCTTCATGACATGTGAGGACGAAAGGGCGGAGATAGATAAGGAGAGAGGCAGCAACCAAGACCGAAGACAAACAGGAATTACTGAATTACGCAAGCTTATTTAGCTTTAACATCTAGCTTATCTACTGGTTCGAATTCGAATTTGATCGCTTTCCAAACCTCACAAGCAGCGGCTAGTTCAGGACTCCATTTGCTAGCTTCACGGATAATTTCATTACCTTCACGAGCAAGATCACGTCCCTCATTACGAGCTTGTACACACGCTTCTAAAGCTACCCGATTTGCTACTGCACCAGGTGCATTTCCCCAAGGGTGTCCTAAAGTTCCTCCACCGAACTGTAGTACGGAATCATCCCCAAAGATCTCAGTCAGGGCAGGCATATGCCAAACATGAATACCCCCTTAAGCTACAGGGATAACACCCGACATAGAGACCCAATCTTGAGTGAAAAAAATACCATGACTTCGGTCTTTTTTAATATAATCATCACGTAATAAATCAACAAAACCTAAAGTCATCTCATGTTCACCTTCCAGTTTACCTACTACTGTACCAGCGTGAATATGGTCCCCACCAGACATACGTAATGCTTTATCTAGTACAAGGAATTGCATACCATGATTCATCTGTCTATCAATAGCTGCCTACATTGCACGGTGGATGTGAAGAAGTAGACCATTGTCTCAGCAATAATGAGCTAAACTCACATTTGCAGTGAATCCCCCTGTTAAGTAGTCATGCATTATGATAGGGACTCCCAACTCTCTGGCAAACACAGCCCTTTTGATCATTTCTTCACATGTACCTGCAGTAGCATTCAAGTAATGCCCTTTAATTTCACCTGTTTCGGCCTGTGCTTTATAAATTGCTTAGGTACAAAATAAGAAATGGTCTCTCCAACACATAAATGGTTGTGAGTTCACGTTTTCATCATCCTTGGTAAAATCAAGTCCAACACAAAGACATTCATAAGCCGCACTACCATAGTTTTTCACGGATAATCCCAATTTTGGTTTAATCATATATCCCAATGTAGACACGCCATTTTTGACATTACATTACGTAAATCTCATATCACACCATGATGCCTTAAAGTGGCTCTCACATTTGAGTTATTTGAGTAATTTTCCTATTTTTATGATAATTTACCCCTTTTTTAGATTTATTGGGAAAACTCTTAAATGTGGCGGCCGAGGGGGACGCGTTCTTAAAAATGTGTCAGCCCCCTAAGACGCATTATTCAGTCAGCATTCGACGCCAACCCCTTTGTTTAGTTTGCCAATTCAGGAATAAAAAAATTTTTAAAAAAGAAAATGTCTTGCTGACCTGACGTGTCTCTAAAGTCAAGGTTAGGTACTGAAACCAATGCACTGTCGGTGCCTTTCGGCGACGCATTTATGGGAAAAATAAGACGCTTCCACCAAGGCGGACGCGTATAAATAACGCATCTGAGATGGTGGACGCAACTTCCTCAAAGAAAATAATTTTAAATTGTTGAACATGTCTTGTCAGCGGGACGCGTTCACAGAAATTAATGAACTTTTGGTGCTTTCGGCACTGTATTTTGGGAAAACAAGACATGTCTACCAAACCGGACGCGTATAAAAAATGTGTCTGGGATGGTGGACGCAACTTCCTCAAAGAAAATAATTTTAAATTGTTGAACGCGCCTGGTTAGTGGGACGTGTTCACATGAACGCGTCCTTGTACTAGACGCGTTCTTCACAGTTTTTCCTATAAATAGAGGATGCCTCCCATGAAATGAGGGCTTCAAAAAAAGCTTCATAGAGGAAGGGAAACTCTGTCCAATTCGCTCCCAAGCTCGTGAGTTTTTAAGGGAAGGTTCTGCCGAATTTCTGAGGGTCCGTGCGCCCAAAAGAGAAGGCCATTTCGTCCCCTCACACGTCCATGCCGTTCTCACACTGTTGAAGCTCTCCTCGAAGCCCGCCATCGGATCCCCCAATAAGCTTTTCTTCCCCTTTGTTCTTCCTCATTTTACTTTCATTAGTTGCATGAATCATCTTGTGTTGCCGCATCTCTCTTCCTAAGGGAGCTCTATTTTGTGCATTTCTGCATAAATCTCCATTCCCCATGTCATTCTTTCACCCTTTGCGTCCAAAAGGGGTTAAAAACAACACCAACCAGGTGTGTGTCCGTTCATGATTTCATTGCTTTCATCCCAAGGGATTGATACTACACTACTTTCGTTCTAATTTACTTGGTGTTTGTCCATCTTTGTTTGCAAGGGTAACCAGAAGAAAGCCCTCTTCATCGACCGATCGAGGGAAGAGGAAGAAGGAATCCGAGCAATCTCCCGCTTCTGAGACATAAACACGATCACATACTCTTTCATTTGAGGTCCCTGACCTCTGGCGATCACACAATCCACCCACACGCACTCACGTGTGATTTTCCATTTCTTTCAGTTCCCTTATTTCCATTCCCGTTAAAACCCACAGAGAGTAACTTCCCGCAGCAGTTCCATTTACTTTATTTCCATTCCTGTCAAATCCCGCGGAGAGTAACTTCCCGCAGTGGTTCCATTTACTTTATTTCCATTCCTGTCAAAACCCGTGAAGAGTAACTTCCCGCAGCGGTTCAATTTACTTTATCTTCATTCCTATTAAAATCCGCGGAGAGTAACTTCCTACAGCAGTGTCTTATGTCGTAATTCTGCATATTTTCTTTCCATTAAAACCCGCGGAGAGCAACTTCCCGCGCCATATCTTTTCCATGTCGCTTATTTTTCTTCCTTTCCCGTGACATCATTCACATCTTTTGGTGATCACGGCGGGACCTATTTTGTTTTCTTTTGGTTAGCCGTGTGTTTTCGGCACCCACGTGTGCCCCACCATTTGGCACCCGCGCATGCCCCTCCTTACTTTGCCTGTGCACCCTATAGTTGTGCTCCCAACAACACTTTTACAATTTTATTTTTCATCCCTCGTGCACCACGTGCACTCCCCCATAGTCCCTTGTGATTCATCGAGAGATCTACGTGTTGCGAAAAGAAGAACAATTTCGAGAAAAGTAGTTCATTTATTCAGTTGATTGCCATATACGGATGTGTTTGAGTTATGGAAATCATGTCTTGTTCTTCCTTCAGTTGTTTCTGGAAAAGCATGCTTCAGTCTAATAACGCGCATGTATCCCAAGATGCGTATTTTAATGTGCGTCCGTGTGAACAGACGCGAATTCAGCAGCAAGGCTCTTAACAACTGTCAGCCTTTGTTCAGACGCATCTTGATAAGTGAACGCATTATTCAAAATGCGTCTCCCAGGTTGGACGCGTATTTCATTTGTCTGTGAAATTTGTTTAGTCTTATTCCGTTTTGCATATTTCTCACCTTAAGAAAAAACAAAAAAAGGGGGCATAAAGCATCCACTTGTGTGTTCATCTCTGTTATTTATTTGATAGTGCATGTTATTGTGTTCCGGTAAAGTCCTGAAGATGGCCGAGTATAGTTATGATGACTTTGAGGTCGGGGCCTTTGACCATGAGGCCCAGATGTACGGCCAAGGCCATGATTCTTATGGAGAGTACAACCCCGACCATGGCCACCAAGGTGAGCCGCATGTCCATGCTATGGACACGGGTCCGTCCCTTGATCCCTCCCACGAGGAGCAAACTGCTGTCGGGGAAGCATCCCCCTCCCAGGATATCTCCTCCATGTTAGGTGCCCTCGTCACCACCCAGCTCAGTCCTGAGCAACTCCAGGCCCTCCAGGCCCTTCAGGCCATCCTAAAGGGGAAATCTATTTCTCCCTTTTTCCCTGGAGCCAACTCTGGCTACCACCATTCCCATTCAAGAGCCGGCACAGGCTATTCCCTCTCCTTCACCCCACTGGCAGGCAAGTCAACATCCTTCCTCCTTCCGATTCCCTTCACAATCCCGAACCCCAGCTCTTCCTCAAACGCCGATTCAGCCAAGTCTGTCCATTGGTAGACCACAATACCCCTCCCATTTGAGGTTCCCTTCTCAGGCCGCCGGAAGGCCTATCCCTCCTCCATGGCAAGCGCCACCTTCACCAACCGATGAGCTCACCCAGTCTCTCTTAAACAAGCTGAACAAAATGGATAAGCAATTTCAGGATTTAAAGAAAATGGTGGATGTAAAGTCCACTCCTGAGATCTCCCTACCAGTCCTCCCGGCATTCCATCTACCCCCTTCTGAAATGCCTATGTACCGTAGGTACAATGGCACTGGCAACCCCTTTATTAATCTCAAGACTTCATGTATGAGTCCTCTTTCTGGTAAAATGACAAGAGATCTCTGGCATACCTCTTTAGAAGATCATTGGATGGCCCTGCACTGGAATGGTTCTATTCCTTAGAGCCAAGTGAGACCAAAAATTTTGATGCGGTCCAAAGAAAGTTCCTCCAGAAGTACCGGGACCGGGTCGGCCCATCCCTTTCCATCACTGATCTAGTGGTTGAGAAGATGAGGACAGACGAAGATTTCGTCTAATATGCTGATAGATGGAGGTCCCTGGAAGAGAGAGTGAGGGATACCCTCTCGGAGCCGGAGCAGGTCAAGATGATAGTGTCCAATGCCACTCCCCAGTTCAGGCACATCTTGGCTATGAACAAGCTCACCACAATTGAAGAGCTGTATGAGAGAGCCTGATATATTCAAACACAATTAAAAGACTCACCTCTCATGCATATGTTTGAGCAGCCCAAGCCAACGGTGATGAGGAAAGCAAATGTCAGTGTTCAAGGCGGAGTGACGGAAGGGGTCGTCATGAATGAACAAGTGAGTGCAGTTGGTAGCCCCAACCAGCTTGCCAACCCAAGGCCTCCACAAACACCACAACTCAAGGTCCACAACCTTTTCATCCTCCACCCCAAAACAACCTCCTCCAAAACAACATACCTCAGTCGTTTCATCCCCAGCAGCAACAACAACCATCTCCTCAGTACCACCAGGTTCCACCCCCTGGAAATTACGACCCTCACCAGCAACAAAGAAGGCCGATTGGCCCTAAAAGAGCTCACTACCCACCATTGCCGAAAACATTGCCAGACGTATTTAATGCTCTTATAGCTGCCGCACTCACTTTGCCCAGGGAAAAACCCTTATGGCCCCATAATTTCGACACCTCTAGATATTGTGTCTTTCATAGAAAGCCGGGTAATAGAGTGGAAACTAGCTTCCAGTTTAAAGACTACATCTATGACATGAATGATTAAGGTGGGATTGATTAGAATGAAATAAGGCGATACATCGCAACCTTGAAGGCCAGGAGACCTCCCCCTAGACCTCAACAACAACAACCATAGCCACAGCAGCAACCTCAGCAGGCCCAACGACAGCAGCCAAATATGGGCATCATTTAGAACCCACTCCCGAGCACCAACAGTACAACTAGTAAGTCAACCCCATCTCCTCCTTCTAGGAAGTTGGAAGAGGGTAGGGTTGGCATACGGAAAGCACCTCTGTTCTCGCCACCAACCACATTCCTAGCCAACCCCCTCGCCTTATCTGGCCAGCACCTCTCTCTCCCTGACCAATATCACAAACTACAACTAGGCCTCCTTCATTCCCGCAACCATCACGCCCTCTCATCCTCACACCAACCACTACTTCCCCTCTGATCCACTAGCAAATGTCCTTCGCACCTCGGCCTACGCCTTCAAAACCCCTCATCCTTCCCCGGTCATCTACCTCGCCATCTACCTCCACCATACCTTCACCCCTACCCACAAGGCCCCTTATCATTCACCACCCATTTGAGGCCCCATCCACTTCCACTCCACCTCCACCAAACAAGCCCCTCATTAGGTTCCCACCATCTATCAGCACCCTTATTCCATCCCTATTCCTCCACCACTACCCCTTAAACCCCTTCTCAAACCCATAACTAACCCCATAGAGGTGCAAAAACCGCAAGCTATGGTGCTCCGGAGTGGGAGGATCTCCCACTATCTTTTCCCCCAGAACAATCTGGCCCAAGAGCAGTCCCAGCTAGATAGAGGTACTAAAGAGTAGTTATAAAAGTCCACCCTTGGGACACAATATGACCTATTGAAGCATTTGGATAAGACACCTGCCCGGATCTCTATCCTTGAACTGATCAAGAGGTCCAAATCCCATCAAGAAGCTTTGATGGAATATCTTCAGAAGGTCATAGTAAATGAAGACCTCCAAGCAGAAAAGATCTTGACCGTGTTAACGCCGACAGGTACACAACCGGCCATCATGATTCATGATCATGAGCTTGCCCCCAAGGAGGCTCGAAAATATGCCTTGTGTATTGCGCTAAAAATCAATGGGGTGTCTGTGGACCCCTATCTGGTGGATACGGGTGCATCAATCAATGTGATTTCCGTGAGCACCCTCCAATTATGTGGGGCTGACACAGAATACATAGGCCTTCTGCGATCACAGTCACAGATTGTGACAATAGTAAAAGGCCGCCGAAGGGAATGATTACACTTAATGTGGAAGTGGGTCATGTCATGGTTCCTACATAATTTCACATCCTAGACATGGACCCGACATTCAAGGGTATACTGGGTCGTCCATACATAGAGGCAATGAATGCCATCCCTTCTACCAACCACCAATGCTTGAAGTTTCCGTACAAGGGATGAATTGTCAAGGTGTTTAGCATGCCAATCCTGATGTGACACAACCTAGGACCTAAATTGTAAGCATCCCAACGATTTGGTCATGTAACATAAGCGGACTCACTCGCGTTGGCACACTCGGGTCCGCAGGTGGACCGGCGATGGGGTGAGGGTCCGAGGTTGGACCGGAGGTTTCCAAGGGTACGGCTGGCTTGGGGAGGACCCCTATGGGTCAAGGGTTTCCCAAATTCATGGGCGGTCAGCACGCCGAAGGCTTGGGTTGAATGATCACTCTCACAACTCACCCGCGGTAGCCACACAATTAAACGCTAATTCGGGTTCGGGCACTCTCTTAACGCCGACGGCACTAAGATGCAATACTAATTAAGCAAAGGAATCCAGAAAAGAGGAGTGTTTAGTGGCTCACCTGATCGGTGTGAAGACACCGATCCCGACCGGAGACGAGGGCGAGCGAGGAAGCGTGGGCTTACCCGCACGCCGCGCCGGAGAAGCTTCAACATGAAATTTCAGATTACATGCACTACACCCCATGCAAGGGGGGGGGGGACCTTGGGGAAGGGAAGCCAGTGACTACACTCAAACACTACCTCCACGCAGGGAGGGGCCTTCAGCCGGCCAAGCGGGGAGGGGAGAAACCAAGCTAGAAGTAAAGAACGGTAGCCGATGCCGATGCTGTCCACTCTCTGCGCTTCAGGATAGACAGTTGGTTCTCTGGACGCTGTGGACACTCCAGAATTTTCCTGATGACGAAACCACTTGGAGATTGCTCTCAGCTGAGCCGGGATGATGTCTGAATTTTTATAATTTCGTCGGGCACCGGTGCTGGTCGGAGTAGGAGCTTGAACAGGGGAGTAGATTAACAGTTCTGACTGTCTCAGGATCTCAGCAGCAGGAAGTAGAGGATGCCACGACCTCTCCCGAACTCCGAATCAGGTGTCTCTGAAACCGTTGGAACCGTTGACGAGTCCTTTTCGATGAAAAACTAGCGGGGAAGCCAAACGATGTCGGAGAAGACCGGTGGGCTCTGATCACTGATAAGAGGTCGGTTCAGACTGTGGGGAAGCAGAACCGCACACCCGGGGGAGAAAATTGATAACTCCTGGTTCCGATGTCAAATTGAGCTCTGCATTTTTGAGAAGAAAGAAGACTCGTAGAATAAGCTTTTTGAATAAGAACTCTCGATCAGATTCCAAGCAGGATCGTCGCAGTCGGGCGTCCACTCCGGCTCTAGTCTCCTGCCAGGGAGGCTTTGCGCAGTCGGGGAAGAATGGCTCCCCTGAGCGATCACGAACTCAGAACAGGATGGGACCACCGCCGTTGCGAAGAGGACTAGGAGACGCTTCCAACAATGGCTCTTGATCCTTCAGAAACGTCCGGAGGAAGCCGTGGTCACCTCTGCAAGCTGCTACTCTTCTGCAGATCTTCAGTTGAGAGCTGTAGGTTGAAGATGACGGTGGGGAATGGGGTATATGGGAGGGAAAATGGGGGTGGATGAGTGTGGGGAAAGCCCGGGCTGTGAGGGGGTCTAGGAGGGGGTGTTCCAAGGTGGGGGAAAGGAAGAATGGGGTCTGGAAGAGGGTCTAACAGGTGGTGGGAGGAGGAGCTACGAATTTGGGCTTGGAGGGAGAGGGGAAGGTGAGGGGGGCACAAGTGGGTGGAGGGAAGGTGAGTTTGAATTTTCCTTAATGGAGGGTATTCAATAGTGGTCTTGGGGATGGGAGGGGTTGTGTTGGGGAAGGGAAGGGGTGCTTGGGGTAGTGGGAAGGGTGCTTGGGAAAGTGGGTGGGGTAGTTGGGGGTTGGGAGGTGGAGCTAGGATTGGTGGAAGCTCTCTTGGGACTAGGGGGTGGAGTAATGGGATGTGTGGGGAAGGGGAGTGGCCTTTAATGGGGGTAGGTGGGAGAGTGGTGGTTGGGAAGGGAGGAGAGAGAAAAATTTCAAAATTGGGTGTGGAGGAGAGAGAAAGGAGAGTGAAAGAGAGAGATTAAGAGAGGGATGGGTGGGAATCTCTCCCCTAGGGTCTCTCACCCAAATAATGGAATCTCTCCACTAGATAAGAAGTTTGAACTCTCAAAATGGCAAGTTTTCTATTCATTGATTCATTAGTTCAAAATGAGGGGAATGGTGTCCTATATATAGGCAATCCACATTTTACAAAAAGTCCCTGACATTTGACTTAATGACGAATAACCGAGGAAGGTGGGGGGCGCCCATAGGCCAGCCCAATGAATTGGGCCCAATAACAACCTAATCAATCCTAATGACACTCAAACTTAGGTAGATGACTCAATGACCTAGGTACTTGACTCAAATAAAAGGAAAATTACAATGACATGACTCAAATAAATTATGAAAATTACATGACTCGATTCAGAAAAATATGACGGACACAATGGAGCTATGCCGACGAGCAACCAATGTTGTGGAAAAAATGTGAAGGGCGAGAGATGCCCCCATCATACCCCCGGGGTGCGAAGAACTCGACTCCGTCGATTATAGGTCCGCCGGGGAAGAGGTCCTCCAATGCAGCTCCGGGTGAGCCACAACCTCCAAACTCAACCTCGCGTCCTTAGCCAGGGACTGCTCTTCATCCTCTCAAGGTGGCTCGGGCACACCCTCTTGCTGGCGATGGTACCCTGCTTGCTTAGTATTGCCTCCGTGTGCACACGTCGGACTCTCAAGCTGATACAAGGAGGCTCTCCGAGGATATCACTCATAAAGGTTGGAGTAGGCTCAAGCTACTCACTGGGATCCACCGCGGTGCCCTTAGAGGGTGCTAGATCCGCCACGTGATAAGTGGGGTATATCCCAAAATCTCATCGGTAAATCCAACCCGTAAGCCAGGTTGCCAAAGCCACTCGGAACATGGAAGGTCCAAGTCCTCGTGCCCTCGATTTGGAGGTGACCCTAAGATTGAGCCATTCCAAAGCCACCATCGTAGGTTTGTCTACTTGGAATCCCAAGTGGCACTCGTGAGTTTTTACCCGCTCATTATGAACCTCATCGCTCGTTGCGGCTTGCTTGCTTGGATGCACATGACATGTATTACGGGGCGGTGGGTGTGTGAAAATGTGTGTGGATAAAGGTGGACCAGGACATCCATAGATGGACCTATCATGCCATGATGCCATATAGACCTTGATGAGCCTTGGTGGGCCGAGGCAACCAAATGTGGCCCTATCATGCATAGACTCTCTAACAAAGGTTGGAGGGCCGGGGCATCCGTAGGTGATCCGGTCATACATGGGGGTGACAAATGTCGGGGGACCCGGACATTCAAGAATGCTCATATTATGCTTAAGACTTATGATGAGTGAAGGTGGACCATTACATCCGAATTTGGACCACTCATGCTTTCTACTTGACATGTGGGTGATATGAATGAATGGACCCAACATAGTGTTCATGCCAAGTGGTGTGGTAAGCCTAGACACATACATACTTTTCCCAAAGGTGACTTCCATGTGTATAGGTGTGGGACAACCTTTGAACTCCCATTGGAAAGGATCGAATGGATCTAAGAAGGTGGTCATCATGGGGTGGGGAACAACCACATTACATAGGGATATGTGGCCTAAGGTCATGGCTCCCAAGGTGTAACCCGGGTCATGGATGAGGTGGGTTTGGCCCAATATGGTGGGTGGGGGTAGGAAATGGTGGGTGGTGGGTAAGATGGTTGGGCCACATGGGTATAGGAAGGGGTCAAAGGGATCGTGGAAATGGTTACCCAGAGAGAGGAACTCCACATCCTCAAAGCCCCAAAAATATGGGTCATCCTCCTCCAAGATAATTGGGCCATGGTCGTTAGTGGGTTGGCCGACCAAAGCACTTGGGATCTCATTGGTAGGGGAGTGGACCAAGATGGGTTCTTCCACCATAGGGAGAAGGAAAAGAAGGTCGCTAGTGTAGCAACCAATGGTACAAATCGAGGTGATAGACCCAATGCATTGGTGTAGGAGGCCAAGGCTCCTAGGTTGTTCGGCCATAGGGGTCAACATGCTAGTGAACTCAATTTGCCATGCTAAGCCCCTAAGAAAATCCTCTAAGGTCTCCACTTGATAGGATGCTTAGATTGTGGTGTGATAGGAGAAGAAGGGCAGTAGGGGAAAATTTTGTTCTATGGGAGGGCAAACATGGGCCGAGATCTCTCTAATTAGGCTCTCCCTTAGCCACCTAACAAGGGACTCTTCTAAGATGATTTCAGCCTTATCTAGAGGGGGTGGTGTAGGGTGAAGATCCTCGTGAGAGGCTTCCTCTTCAATTGGGACATGGGTGCTCTCCATGAAGGGGATAGGTTCCCGAGGGGTATTTGTCTTCATGTGGTAGAGCGGGTGGACTATTTCTTCCAAATCTAATGGAGTGGGAAGGTTCTTTGATGGTGGGGTGATGATGGCCGGAGTATGGTGCACCCGGGGTGGTGAACAAGGGCGGGATTCCCGCAGGTGGGAGAATACAAGGTTGTTGAATTTAAAGGTTCCCGAAAGGTGTGGCGGATGCACTAGGCAAGTCCGACGTGTTGGGTCGATGTTGGCATTCCTTTCATCTAACCATTTCTTACCTAGGATTATACATTGACCCGCCAATGTTCCCTTTTGACACCAAGCCCCATCCAAATACTTAGTCTTCCCGAACCATTTATGGAATTCAATAAAGACTTGGTCTTCATTGTGCACAATTTATCCGGTCCTACAAAGAGAGGTAATGATATCGGGGGACACCCAATTTTTAGATTCTAGGTCAATGAAATCAATTTCTACGAGCTCTCCATTAGGTAAGCATGCATGGGATATGATTGGGAGAGGGGCCATGTGACCCAAGACTCAATGTTAACAATGATGGTTTGACAATGCACGGTCCGGACAAGAATGCAAGCATGCCCTAGGACTTGACTTGATAGAGATAAGTCAATGACTTGCTCTGATACCAATTTGTTGTGACACAACCTAGGACCTAAATTGTAAGCATCCCAATGATTTGGTCATGTCACATAAGCGGACTCACTCGCATTGGCACACTCGGGTCCGCAGGTGGACCGGCGATGGGGTGAGGGTCCGAGGTTGGACCGGAGGTTTCCAAGGGTACGGCTGGCTTGAGGAGGACCCCTATGGGTCAAGGGTTGCCCAAATTCATGGGCGGTCAGCACGCCAAAGGCTTGGGTTGAATGATCACTCTCACAACTCACCCGCGGTAGCCACACAATTAAACACTAATTCGGGTTCGGGCACTCTCTTAACGCCGACGGCACTAAGATGCAATACTAATTAAGCAAAGGAATCCAGCAAAGAGGAGTGTTTAGTGGCTCACCTGATCGGTGTGAAGACACCGATCCCGACCGGAGACGAGGGCGAGCGAGGAAGCGTGGGCTTACCCGCACGCCGCGCCGGAGAAGCTTCAACATGAAATTTCAGATTACATGCACTACACCCCATGCAAGGGGGGGGGGACCTTGGGGAAGGGAAGCCAATGACTACACTCAAAAACTACCTCCACGCAGGGAGGGGCCTTCAGCCGGCCAAGCGGGGAGGGGAGAAACCAAGCTAGAAGTAAAGAACGGTAGCCGATGCCGATGCTGTCCACTCTCTGCGCTTCAGGATAGACAGTTGGTTCTCTGGACGCTGTGGACACTCCAGAATTTTTATGATGACGAAACCACTTGGAGATTGCTCTCAGCTGAGCCGGGATGATGTCTGAATTTTGATAATTTCGTCGGGCATCGGTGCTGGTCGGAGTAGGAGCTTGAACAGGGGAGTAGATTAACAGTTCTGACTGTCTCAGGATCTTAGCAGCAGGAAGCAGAGGATGCCACGACCTCTCCCGAACTCCGAATCAGGTGTCTCTGAAGCCGTTGGAACCGTTGACGAGTCCTTTTCGATGAAAAACTAGCGGGGAAGCTAAACGATGTCGGAGAAGACCGGTGGGCTCTGATCACTGATGAGAGGTCGGTGTGGACTGTGGGGAAGCAGAACCGCGCACCCGTGGGAGAAAATTGATAACTCCTGGTTCCAGATATCAAATTGAGCTCTGCTTTTTGGAGAAGAAAGAAGGCTCGTAGCAGAAGCTTTTTGAAGAAGAACTCTTGATCAGATTCCAAGCAGGATCGTCGCAGTTGGGCGTCCACTCCGGCTTTGGTCTCCTGCCAGGGAGGCTTTGCGTAGTCGGGGAAGAATGGCTCCCCTGAGCGATCACGAACTCAGAACAGAATGGGAGCACTGCCTTTGCGAAGAGGACTGGGAGACGCTTCCAACGATGGCTCTTGATCCTTCAGAAACATCCGGAGGAAGCCGTGGTCACCTCTGTAAGCTGCTACTCTTCTGCAGATCTTCAGTTGAGAGCTGTAGGTTGAAGATGACGGTGGGGAATGGGGTATATGGGAGGGGAAATGGGGGTGGATGAGTGTGGGGAAAGCCCGGGCTCTGAGGGGGTCTAGAAGGGGGTGTTCCAATATGGGGGAAGGGAAGAATGGGGTCTGGAAGGGGGTCTAACAGGTGGTGGGAGGAGGAGCTATGAATTTGGCCTTGGAGGGAGAGGGGAAGGTGAGGGGGGCACAAGTGGGTGGAGGGAAGGTGAGTTTGAATTTTCCTTAATGGAGGGTATTCAATGGTGGTCTTGGGGATGGGAGGGTTTGTGTTGGGGATGGGAAGGGGTGCTTGGGGTAGTGGGAAGGGTGCTTGAGGAAGTGGGTGGGGTAGTTGGGGGTTGGGAGGTGGAACTAGGATTGGTGGAAGCTCTCTTGGGACTAGGGGGTAGAGTAATGGGATGTGTGGGGAAGGGGAGTGGCCTTTAATGGGGGTCGGTGGGAGAGTGGTGGTTGGGAAGGGAGGAGAGAGAAAAATTTCAAAATTGGGTGTGGAGGAGAGAGAAAGGAGTGTGAAAGAGAGAGATTAAGAGAGGGATGGGTGGGGAATCTCCCCCCTAGGGTCTCTCACCCAAATAATGGAATCTCTCCACTAGATAAGAAGTTTGAACTCTCAAAATGGCAAGTTTTTCATTCATTAATTCATTAGTTCAAAATGAGGGGAATGGTGTCCTATATATAGGCAATCCACATTTTACAAAAAGTCCCTGACATTTGACTTAATGACGAATAACCGAGGAAGGTGGGGGGCGCCCATAGGCCAGCCCAATGAATTGGGCCCAATAATAACCTAATCAATCCTAATGACACTCAAACTTAGGTAGATGACTCAATGACCTAGGTGCTTGACTCAAATAAAAGGAAAATTACAATGACATGACTCAAATAAAATATGAAAATTACATGACTCGATTCAGAAAAATATGACGGACACAATGGAGCTATGCCGACGAGCAATCAAAGCTGTGGAAAAAATGTGAAGGGCGAGAGATGCCCCCATCAAATCCTTCCTATGCTGGATGCTATTACCACTTCTCTGCCCTCTGTTTGGCTGACCCATAGGCCCATTCTTTCACTACTCGATGTATGTGACCCTTGTTGTGCACCATTAACACAATAAAAGCCTCTTCCTTCACCAATGTCATGCCTTCCTTCCCCTTCCAAAGGATGGGAGATTATGTAGAACATGGGCTACCAACAGGGCAAAGCCTTAGGGGCACAATCACAGGGGAGGCGGAGACCGTTGAAGAAAATAAGGTTAATCCTTAGGGCCGGCCTAGGCTTCGAAGGGCCAATTGAGGCAGATAGAAAATCCCTTACATGGTCCCTATACTCTCACTTCAAGAAGGGGCATGTTGTTCAGATGGGGGATTATTCAGAAGAAATACATGGGGGGTCACAAATTGCACATTTGACTGGGGGATGCTCGAGGGCTCTCAAGAAGGGAAAGGTTGACGACTCGGAGTGCGAGTGGTACAAATAGTTTGACATACATGATATTTCCATTGCACTGTGTGAACATGTCACATAGACTTTAAAAAAGAAAGGAAATTTAAAATTTCTTTAAAGGGAGAGATATATTAAGAAAAAAAGGATGAATATGCTAAGCATGATATGTGGAAATAAAAAAAAGAATAAAAGATGCATGTGATGCTCTAAGGAGGGTGATCGCCAGAGGGGTTACCTCAAAAATTAAGGGATGATCGCATGTACCTTGTGAAGAAGCGGGTGAGAGTGTGAGTCCTTCCTTCATCCTTCTACCGGCTGGCCGATGAAGGGGGTTTTTATATTGATTACCCTTGCAAGACAAACAAAAATAAGCAAATATATGGATTAGCCAAAGTGTAGTATCAATGCTCTAAAGAGATTAAAATATGCAACGTAAGCATGAACACGCCTTGTGTGTTTGTTTAAACCCCTAAGAGGAGTGAAAAGGGTGGGAGATATGTATGCTATGGATGCAACAAGTAATGTAATATGGAGAGAAAGTGTGTGTGATGATTGATTCTAGCTAGATGACTAAAGAGAGATGCGTGTGATGAGATTAATAATAAGAAAGAAACTAAAAAGAAAGAGAGGAAGGGCGCCCTTCTGCTGTTGCTAACAGCAGTATGGGAGAATCCAAAAGAGCTTGGCCGCAGCAGGAAGAAGCCACTGGAGGATGAAGCCGCGAATAAAAGGACCTGCAAGAGACTTGTTAACAAAAAAAAAGAAACCTCTTCCTCTTCTATATGTCTGTAAAAGCTCTCTTCTTCTTAGTAAAAACTCTCTGTGTAACCTCTGTGCAACCTCTCGCGCATGCAGGAAAACTGCGGGTATTTATAAGGCCAAAAATCCTTATTCTAATAGGATTAAAACAAGGATAGTAATCCTCGAATAAGGATCTCCCTTCCCCAATCGATCACGGCGTTTAAAATGAAGAAGGACTCTTCATGGGAAGGTAGTAGACGAAACGGAGACGGAAGCTCAAATGACGACATTAGGCTGGTCGCTAATTGAAATGACGACTGCGCACACAGTTTGTTAGCGCAGCAAGAGTGATATAGAAGGGGGGGGGATGAATAGATCACTCCCAATTTGAAGAAACTAAAACGGAATATAATTTCTACTGCTAACGCACCTCCTTAAACCGTACACAGAGAAATGTAAATGAGAATGAAGAGCGAATCACAAGAAAGCAAAGAGCCGAGCAGATGAAGAGCGTAGAGAACAAAAGCAAACCACAGAGGAGGCACTCGGTTTTTTAGGTGGTTCGATTGCAGTCCGCAATCTACATCCACCCCTCACTCCAACTAGAGTGAGGATTCCACTAAACTATGCTTGATCAATGCAGACTCAGTCTGCGAACAACATGCTGCCACACAGCTTGAACACCAAGGGAGACAAATCCCTCAACCAAGTTCTGCTACCCACAGAACTTGAAACCTGTTCTAGCTCCCCGCTAGAACACGACCGGAGAAACCTCTCCCTTCCTCCACACACCGGAGGGAAACTGTTAATGACAACCAGTCACTAACACCACCAGAGATCACCGATCTCTCTTCCTCTACAACACAGAGGGAAACTGGAGTGATACTCCCTTCCTCCACACACCGGAGGGACAACAATTCAGATCAGAATAGAAGGATGAAAAATAAACGAAAGCAAAATGGAAAACGAAAAACAATGAGAAGGAATCGATTCTGAAACCGAAAACAAATGTAGCTTCAAATGAAGCAATTCATCAATCAGCACACACTCTCTCTCTCTCTCGACCAAACTCCTCTCAGATATTAAACTCTCTGCTCTTTTCCCTTCTCTTTCTTTCTCTCTACACTTTTCTTTCCTTTTCTAGATCGAAGGACGTATATGCTCTTCAGGCTTCTTCTTCGATCTACCTTCATCTGAAGACGAAGGCTTCATTTTATACCTGGAGCAGCAGCAGGGCGCGTGTGGCTTCCACAGTTCCCGCCCTAAGAATTCGGACCACGTGGCAGCATCCAGTAGACTGTCAGACCACGTGTCCTCATCTGGGCATTTTCCTTATCCTCGGATCACGTGCCCAGCACCAGTACGCTCAGCAACTGGAGGTAGATGGCGTCAACTCACTCGCTCCAAAGAGTTGACGCAGTCATCAGAAATCTTCAAACTTCTTAACCGCTGCGTCGACTCCATCAGCCTATTGCGTTGACGCAACGGTATCGGCAGCTCAGTGTTCAAGTCTTCAACAGATAGCCGAGCTACGTCGACGTTATCAGCATATAGCGTTGACGTATTGAAGGCATCTAGAGATAAGTCATCCCTTTCTTGGACTGCTGCGTTGACGCTGCCAGTTGGTGGTGTTGACGCACGAACGTGTACATTTCTATACTGGCATCTCTTATGCCGCTGCGTCGACGCTTCTTGTTGATGCCGTTGATGCAGTGGAAGATTTCGTGAAGGCTTCATCGCTTGTAAGAGTCTCTGCTATTTTAACTGCTGTGTCGACGCTGCTTGCTTGTGGCGTTGACGCAATAGAAGGCGACGTGACAGTTTCATCTACTGATGCGTGGATGCTTTAAACTTCAGGCGTCGACCCTGTTCCCTTCAGCAACAATAATGAAGTGTATAGACTTAGTGTTAACGTGAAGCATTGTATAGACTACAGAGATCAATATAGCAAGTGTGTACATAGTGAGGGAGTGTATAGACTTAGTGAAATGAAGTCTAGTGTATAGACTTGGAAAGCTGTTCAATGTGTTGGGTTGCGATTGTATAGACTTTGCCCAAGGAACCGAGTGTATAGACTTCGCCATAGTCTAATGAACATGCTTTGCAGAATTGAACGAGTAAATGTGTAGACTTCTCAAGAAGCAGTCCGATGTACAGACTTCTAGTGTGGAGGTAGACTGTATAGACTAGAATCGCTTGAAGCGATGTATAGACTTTGGTGAGGCTCAAGCAGTGTACAGAGTTGAAGGCTCACAAACGAGTGTATAGACTTAGGCTTTTAACACAGTATTTTACATGCTGAGTTGACGCTACAGCCCATTGAGTTGACGCTGCAACGTATTACTATTACGTTCAACTGATGATGTATAGACTTAATGAAATGAAGAACCTGAACAGAAGAGTCTACGCATCACCACACTGAGTTGACGCACTGGTGTGAAAAATTGTGCAGACAGAGTGAATAGACTTGAAGGAGTTATGCCAAATGAACAGATGAGTCGACGCATCAGAAGGGATGGGTCGACCCACTGCAATCAGTACTAGCTAAGCAGAGTGTAGATAAAATCATGATAGCATGCTTATCTGACAACCAAATGAACTGTACTCACTCACATGATGAAACAACATTAATCTAGAGATAGAAGATTGATTTATAGTGTGAGACATCATCAAAACCATAGGAATGCAACAATCTCCCCCTTTTTGATGATGACAACACTATGAATCATGCAATATCAAGTTTCAACAAAGAGTTAATACCAGCTGCAACAAGCAAAAAAAAATTCAAGACATGCTCATGCAAATGAATTAAACATTCCCTACAGCACACTCTCATCTCCCCCACAACTCATAACCATTTCTTCCACGAAGCAACATGACTCCCCTCAAAGCTCAAGACAAAACCAATACTCACTGAAATTGCAAACTTCTCACAGAAATTGCAGATATTGCAAGCTGCTCTCCCCCTTTGACATCATCAAAAAGAACTGCAGAATGTATGACAGTGCTGGAAACATGAGGACTGAGAGCAGTAACTTCTTAGTGTAGAAAATCACGAGTAGGTCTTAAGAGAATAAGTGAGTTTCTAATCTCAAGAGAGGATTCTTTGGACTTCAGTACACAATAGAGAAGTAGAGTTATAGACAAGTTTATCAGCATACATAGTGGATGATTGAGAGCAGGAGGTGACAAGTATGGCCAGATATAGCTGATCATTCAACTATTTCACAAGACAGCAAGAGACTAAATCAGAGAGGTGTTCTCAAGGTATTGAAGACAAGCAATCCATTAGTTGCATAACAATAAGGAATTTTGTTGGAGATGATTTTCAAGAAGATCAATGAGTAAGTTGGTAGTTCACTTCCTTTGTCATTAGGGAGACACCTTGATTAGAGGCCTGAATCCCCAGTTACTCAGAGTGAGTACCTCATTACTTCCCCCCCCCCCCTTTTTTTTAATAAGGAACATAGTTAGTAACTGTGGCTTTTGACATTAGGGAGACACCTTGATTAGAGGCCAGAGTCCCCAGTTACTCACCAGCAAGCCACCATTACTCTGTCATGACTTTTCATTCATTTTAAGCATTTGACACCTCATCACTTGGGAGAAATATTCATTTCATTGATGAAGCTCCCAGTTTCTCAGTGATTAACACAGAACATGTTTGTTCAGTTAAGCCCTTGAGTTAAAAAAGATAGAATGATTGAAGACAATACCAAAAAGAACTTTTCTTGAATTGAGTCTTGAAGTCTAGATTTCAAGTTGATTGGGTCAGATAACAAGACATACAAGTTTTTGGCCTGAACCATAATCAATGGTAATGTAGGAAGATATACTTTATGCAATTAGTCCAGATCTCTGAAGAAGTACCAAAGGAAGGATTCTAACTTGAAGATTAGAGTCACTAACTTATAGACTTAAGAGATAAGTGACACTCTATTTTCTGAGAGAACCACACTAAATCAGTCATGTAAAACCAGCAAAGGTACACATCTGGACAGCCCTTTTGAATCTGTCAGAGAACTTCACTTCTCACATCACAACTCAGCTCCCCCTAAGACATAGCATACTTCAATAACCATTCCAGCAAAAAAATCTCAACGCTCCCCCTTACCTAGGGCATTTTGAAGGCTAACCAGTAAGGATTCAGAACACCCTCTTAAACCAGCATGAAAGAAGGCTAAACATCAGATAGACATAACTCCCCCTCACAACAAGAACATGCTTCATAATTAAGACAATTTGTATAAGCCTAATTCTCTTCTCAAAGTGGAAAATTTTTCATTATCCAGAGGTTTTGTGAATATGTCAGCAATCTGATTATCTGTGCCTACATGAATCAGTTCAAAATTATTCTTAGACACCTCATCTCTTATAAAATGATGTCTTATCTCTATGTGTTTGGTTCTTAAATGCAAAACAGTATTTTTGGCAAGATTGATGGCACTAGTATTATCACAGTAAATAGGTGTGCATCCCAGGTCTACTTGGTAGTCCTGAAGCTGGTGTTTAATCCAAATGACTTGTGTTCCACAACTCCCTGCAGCCACATATTCAGCTTCTGCAGTGGAGAGGGCCACATAATGTTGTTTCTTGGAGCCCCAAGACACTAAACACCCACCCAAGAATTCACAATGGCCACTAGTGCTTTTCCTGTCTAGTTTACAGCCGGCATAGTCAGCATCTGTGTATGCTACTAGGTTAAGTGTGTGAGATGCAGGAAACCATAAACCTAGAGAATGACTAGCTGACAAATATCTGAAGATTCTTTTAACTGCAGCTAAGTGTAGTTCAGTAGGTCTAGACTGATACCTTGCACACATTCCTACACTGAATTGTATATCAGGTCTAGAGGCTGTCAAGTAAAGTAGTGATCCAATCATACCTCTATAAAGTTTGGCATTTACTTCTTTACCTGTCTCATCTGCATCCAATGAAGTATTGATGCCCATGGGTGTAGTAATGTGCTTTAAGTTTTCCATGCCAAACCTTTTGAACAGTTCCATTGTGTATTTGGTTTGGTTGATGAAGCACCCATCTTCTAGCTGCTGTACCTGCAATCCAAGAAAATATTTTAGTTCACCAACCAAGCTCATTTCAAATTCAGCAGACATCATGGTAGAGAATTCATCACATAGTTCATGCTTAGTTGATCCAAATACAATGTCATCTACATATACCTGAACTATGATGAGATCTTTATTCATGTCCTTGGTAAATAGGGTCTGATCAACTTTACCTCTTTTGTAGCCCTTGCTGATCAGAAATTCAGACAATCTTTCATACCAAGCTCTTGGAGCCTGCTTTAGACCATACAAGGCTTTGTTTAACCTGAAAACTTGGTTAGGTTGAGGAGAATATTGAAATCCAGGAGGTTGTTCAACAAACACTTCTTCTTTAATAACTCCATTTAAGAAGGCACTTTTAACATCCATTTGTTGGAGTTTTATGTTCTTTGAGCATGCAAAGGCAAGCAACAATCTTATAGCTTCCATCCGAGCAACAGGTGCATAGGATTCATCAAAGTCTACACCGAATTCTTGACAGTAGCCTTTGGCTACTAGTCTGGCCTTATTCCTCGAGATAATTCCATCTTCGTTCATCTTATTTTTGAACACCCACTTGGTTCCTATGACATTAATACCATCTGGTCTTGGGACAAGCTCCCAGACATTATTCCTTTCAAACTGACCTAATTCCTCACTCATAGCATTGACCCAAGCTTGATCAGCTAAGGCCTCTTCTACTGTTTTGGGTTCAATTTGTGAGACTAATGCAATTAAGTCATCATTATTCACTTTTCTAAAATGAGACCTAGTCCGAAGAGGATCTTCAGGATTGCCTATGACTTTATCTAAAGGATGGTCTTTAAGAAATCTAATATTTGTTGAAGACTCACCTGTTTCTCTTGGACCTTCCTGATTGGGGGAATTTGTTTCCCCACTTGGCTGAGTGTTCTCTTCTTCCTGTTGGTCTTCTAGAAACTCTCCACCATGATTAGAATCCCTGTCAAGATTTTCAACATTAGAAACATCTTTCTTTTCACTAAAAAGAATGTGTGGAGATTCTTCCACTTTCTGATCTGATACGTTAAATACCCTATATGCCCTTGACACTTCAGAGTAACCTAAGAATATTCCAGGTGAACTCTTGGCTTCAAACTTGTCTAAATCTTTCTTATCATTGTTATGAATAAAACATTTTGCTCTAAAAATTCTGAAATGAAACAAGTTTGGTTTCTTACCTTTTAGAAGCTCATAGGGTGTTTTCTTGTGTATGGGTCTTACCATGGCCCTGTTGATTATGTAGGTTGCTGTATTGGTCGCTTCTTCCCAAAACCTTCTAGGTAGCTTACTTTCAATCAACATGGTCCGGGCCATCTCCACCACTGTCCTATTTCTTCTCTCCACAATCCCATTTTGTTCAGGTGTCCTGGGAGAAGAAAACCTGTGAGTTAGTCCTTCTTTGTCACAAAGATCAGTAAACATTGAGTTTTCAAACTCACCTCCATGGTCAGATTGAATAGAACTAACCTTGTACTTCCCTTCTTGTTTGACCTTATTGAAAAACAGATTAAACTTTTGAAATGCATCACTCTTATTTGCTAAGAAAAATATCCATGAATATCTAGAGAAGTTATCTATGATGACATAGCCAAACCTGCTTCCATTAAGACTCTGAGTTCTAGTTGGACCGAAAAGGTCCATATGAAGAAGTTCCATTGGTCTCGAAGACAATGGCTCAGATCTTAATTTAAAAGAGTTTCTGGTCTGTTTGCCTAGAGCACAGGCATCACATGCTTTTGATATAGCGTTGAATTTAATTCTAGGCATGCCTCTAACTAAATCATGCTTGACCAATTTATTTAAAGTTGAAAAGCTAGCATGACCTAGACGTCTATGCCATTCAAAGGCATCATTTTCAGAATTGGCAGATAAGCAAATAGTAGATTCAGAATTCTCATCTAAGTCTACAATGTAGACATTATTAACCCTGTTGGCTACAAATTTAACCATGTCAGAATTCGTTTCAAGGATTTTACATGAACTATCATCAAATACAACCCTGTGACCCCTGTCACATAATTGGCTAATGCTAATCAGGTTGTGTTGAAGCCCTTCCACAAGTAATACTTTTTCAATGGAATTTGTGGAAGACTTACCTACTGTGCCAACTCCAATTATTTTACCTTTGTTCTTTCCTCCAAACTTGACCAGATCCCCTGGCTTCATCTCTTTCTTGCTGAACTTGGATCGGTCTCCTATCATATGCCTGGAGCAGCCACTGTCGAGGTACCACTTGTTGTCTTCAGCTGCCAGGCCGACCTACACAAGTATATCAAGCAGAGTGATTTGGAACCCAAGATGAGTTGGGTCCAAGGACATTGTTCAAATCTCTGATCAAGTGTTTAGGTATCCAGATTTGTTTCAGCATGGTTTTCTCTGGCACCTTCCTTTCTGGTTTATTAAGGTTGAATCCAGCTGAACTGAAGAAGTGAGTTCTATTCCATTCATTAGTCTTCCTATTCCTAGGAAATTTCCTGTAGGCTTGTTGATTAGCATAATTTTGACCATGAAAGTTATTCCTCCAGTAGGTCTTGTTTGGACCCATCTGGTTGTTATAATTCTAGCTCTTGTTCTGATTTATTTTCTTGGTCCAGTTACCATTTGTTTTCTGGTGAGTGGACTTAATGTTATTCTTCATAAAGTTCATTCCTCTCTTAAATGGTTGTCCAGTACTGGTTTTTGTGTTTTCTTTAGGACTTTGAGTTTCCTTAGAGCTGTTTGAGCTGGATGGTGTGTCCAGCTTTTCTTTTCCCTTCTCTGGACAGAAGGTGATGGTCTTGAATTGCAAGGGTCTCTTGTTGGTTGGGTGATAGCCTAGACCTTCCTTATTGAAATTGACCCTAGTCCCTAGTATAGCATCTAGGCTAGTCATTCCTTGGACAAATTTTTCTAAGACTTTCTGTTTGTCTTCCAGCTCCTTTTGAAGATACTCAGAATTCTTTAGGAGTTCAGCATTTACTTTCTTCACAGCTTCATATTTCTCTGAATTTACTCTAATTTCATTCATGCCTTCTTCAATTTTAGCTTTAAATTCATTGAGCTATTTTTGACTTTCTTGAATTTCTCCCTTAAGCTTATCATTCTCTTTCTTTAGTGAGGTCAATTCTTCTAGTTGTTCTTTTAGCTTTTCATTTTCCTCACATACCAGAGTTTGTTCTTCAACATTTGTGTTAAATTTTCTTTTCAGAACTCTGTGCTCTTTACTAAGAGAATTAAATTTATCTAACAAATCACCATAAGCATCCTCCCAGTCATCAATTGAGAAATTTTTAAAGACATTTATTACCTCCTCTTCACTGTTTGCCATAAGGCAAATTCCATCTTCATATTCTTCTGAGGAAGCATCTTCAGGGTCTTCTTCTTCCTCGCTCCATGTGCAGACCATCGCCTGTGGCTTCTTCTTCTTCTGCACCATTATATTTTTCTTCTGAAGATAGGGACCCTTCTTCTGGAGGTCTGGGCATTCGCCTCTAATGTGTCCCTGTTTGTTACAGTTAAAACAAGTCAGTTTCTTAGGATTTCTATCCCTGTAACCGGTAAATTCAGCATTCTTGTTAAAGGGTTGTGGCTTCTTCTTCCTAAAGGTCTTTCCCTTTTTCTTCAGAATTTTTTTGAACTGTCTAGTGAGCATTGCCTGCTCCTCCTGGTCGAGATTTGACAGACCTTCAAGCTCAGATTCAGACTCAGGGCTACTACTGCTGCTTCCACTGTTGCTACCCTTTTTGCGGGAAGCTCTTAGGGCTACATTTTTACCCTTCCTCTCACTTCCTTCTCCACCTCCTTGGAAATTCATCTCATAGGTCATCAGGGATCCTATGAGTTCATTCACAGTTAAGACAGTCAAATCTTTTGACTCCTCAATCACAATGGCCTTAGTGTGCCATGCCGGGGATAAAGATCTAAGGATTTTCCTGACTATATCTGCCTCAGCAAGATCCTTCCCTAGCCCTTTAAGAGTGTTAGTGATCAAGGATAACCTGGCATACATTTCGGTTATATTCTCATCTGCATTCATCTTAAACATTTCATACTTAGAAGTGTAGAGGTTTACCTTTGAGGCTTTCACTTGAGCTGTACCTTCATAGATTAATTGCAGCTCATCCCACATTCGCTTGGCAGTTCTGTATGCAGATATACGAGCATATTCCTCTGGATGAACAGCACACTGGATTATGTTCAGCGCCGTCCAGTTGAGTGATGAGAGCTTCACATGATCATCTGTCCAAGCATCCTCGTTTGGTGGCAGCTCATATGGCCCCACCCTGATAACTCTCCACAATTTATGACTCTGAGCTCTGATGAACACTTCCATCCTGTTCTTCCAAAACAGATAGTTACTACCATCGAAATAAGGAGGGCGACTAATGGATTGACCTTCGGCCATGAAGGTTCTAGGTCCACCACCATTTCCTTGACCGTTCGTCCACATGGCGTAAACCTGCTCTGATACCAAGTGTTAGCGCAACAAGAGTGATATAGAAGGGGGGGGATGAATAGATCACTCCCAATTTGAAGAAACTAAAACAGAATATAATTTCTACTGCTAACGCACCTCCTTAAACCGTACACAGAGGAATGTAAATGAGAATGAAGAGCGAATCACAAGAAAGCAAAGAGCCGAGCAGATGAAGAGCGTAGAGAACAAAAGCAAACCACAGAGGAGGCACTCGGTTTTTTAGGTGGTTCGATTGCAGTCCGCAATCTACATCCACCCCTCACTCCAACTAGAGTGAGGATTCCACTAGACTATGCTTGATCAATGCAGACTCAGTCTGCGAACAACATGCTGCCACACAGCTTGAACACCAAGGGAGACAAATCCCTCAACCAAGTTCTGCTACCCACAAAACTTGAAACCTGTTCTAGCTCCCAGCTAGAACACGACCGGAGAAACCTCTCCCTTCCTCCACACACCGGAGGGAAACTGTTAATGACAACCAGTCACTAACACCACCAGAGATCACCGATCTCTCTTCGTCTGCAACACAGAGGGAAACTGGAGTGATACTCCCTTCCTCCACACACCGGAGGGACAACAATTCAGATCAAAATAGAAGGATGAAAAATAAACGAAAGCAAAATGGAAAATGAAAAATAATGAGAAGGAATCGGTTCTGAAACCCAAAACAAATGTAGCTTCAAATGAAGCAATTCATCAATCAGCACACACTCTCTCTCTCTCTCGACCAAACTCCTCTCAGATATTAAACTCTCTGCTCTTTTCCTTTCTCTTTCTTTCTCTCTGCACTTTTCTTTCCTTTTCTGGATCGAAGGACGTATATGCTCTTCAGGCTTCTTCTTCGATCTACCTTCATCTGAAGACAAAGGCTTCATTTTATACCTGGAGCAGCAGCAGGGCGCGTGTGGCTTCCACAGTTCCCGCCCTAAGAATTCGGACCACGTGGCAGCATCCAGTAGACTGTCAGACCACGTGTCCTCATCTGGGCATTTTCCTTATCCTCGGATCACGTGCCCAGCACCAGTACGCTCAGCAACTGGAGGTAGATGGCGTCAACTCACTCGCTCCAAAGAGTTGACGCAGTCACCAGAAATCTTCAAACTTCTTAACCGCTGCGTCGACTCCATCAGCCTATTGCGTTGACGCAACGGTATCGGCAGTTCAGTGTTCAAGTCTTCAGCAGATAGCCGAGCTGCGTCGACGTTATCAGCATATAGCGTTGACGTATTGAAGGCATCTAGAGATAAGTCGTCCCTTTCTTGGACTGCTGCGTTGACGCTGCCAGTTGGTGGCGTTGACGCACGAACGTGTACATTTCTATACTGGCATCTCTTATGCCGCTGCGTCGACGCTTCTTGTTGATGCCGTTGACGCAGTGGAAGATTTCGTGAAGGCTTCATCGCTTGTAAGAGTCTCTGCTATTTTAACTGCTGCGTCGACGCTGCTTGCTTGTAGCGTTGACGCAATAGAAGGCGACGTGACAGTTTCATCTACTGATGCGTGGACGCTTTAAACTTCAGGCGTCGACCCTGTTCCCTTCAACAACAATAATGAAGTGTATAGACTTAGTGTTAACGTGAAGCATTGTATAGACTACAGAGATCAATATAGCAAGTGTGTACATAGTGAGGGAGTGTATAGACTTAGTGAAATGAAGTCTAGTGTATAGACTTGGAAAGCTGTTCAATGTGTTGGGTTGCGGTTGTATAGACTTTGCCCAAGGAACCGAGTGTATAGACTTCGCCATAGTCTAATGAACATGCTTTGCAGAATTGAACGAGTCAATGTGTAGACTTCTCAAGAAGCAGTCCGATGTACAAACTTCTAGTGTGGAGGCAGACTGTATAGACTAGAATCGCTTGAAGCGATGTATAGACTTTGGTGAGGCTCAAGCAGTGTACAGAGTTGAAGGCTCACAAACGAGTGTATAGACTTAGGCTTTTAACACAGTATTTTACATGCTGAGTTGACGCTGCAGCCCATTGAGTTGACGCTGCAACGTATTACTATTACGTTCAACTGATGATGTATAGACTTAATGAAATGAAGAACCTGAACAGAAGAGTCTACGCATCACCACACTGAGTTGACGCACTGGTGTGAAAAACTGTGCAGACAGAGTGAATAGACTTGAAGGAGTTATGCCAAATGAACAGATGAGTCGACGCATCAGAAGGGATGGGTCGACCCACTGCAATCAGTACTAGCTAAGTAGAGTGTAGATAAAATCATGATAGCATGCTTATCTGACAACCAAATGAACTGTACTCACTCACATGATGAAACAACATTAATCTAGAGATAGAAGATTGATTTATAGTGTGAGACATCATCAAAATCATAGGAATGCAACACAGTTGCTGATTCCTGGGTTATTTTAGAAATAAAGGACTTTTCATATTTAAAAATAGGAAATGACGCCTTCTTGAATGGCGTTAATTAATCAGCGCCTTAGAAGCTGAGGTTAATTCCTTCAATTTTTTTTAAAATAGAATTTGTGAAAATCAAGAAACACCAGGAAATAACGCCTGCGCGTATAGTCGTTGACTATTGAAATAACGACACACTACCAGTTGTTAATTAAGTGACGCCCTGCTTTCGGTCGCGAATTATAAATATGATAGAAAAATTCTAAATGAATTAGAAAAACTCAATATTAAGCCAATATTGAAGGCCACTTTGGGGCATCACATGGTGACATGAGATTTACTCAATATAGTGTCGATTTTAGCGTGTCTACAACTGTCCCACCTTGGCGTCTGCTTTACAAGGGAGAGACGGAATGAGGTGAAAGTGCAACGAACGAAAATGAAGTGGGAACGGACTGAAAAGTAGATGCCAAAGTGTGATGTAACCCGCCTTCGACACTAAGTGATGGAAATCTTTCCAGGATTCTGAATGAAACAACCTTGGATGATTACGAGAAAGCAATGATCGACTGGACGTAAGAACTAAACTAATGAACGAAATGTGCACGCAGGCACAACAGGAAAGACACCATTGGAGAGCGGTTACCAGCTAATGTGGATGTGCTACAACCAAGGTGAGTTTACAGAAAAGTAAAGTGAAGTGAGATAGGAATCCAATGAACGAATGCTTTCAAGGAACCAGCCTGAGCGGCTTCAAGGAGAACATTGTACTCGACTTTGAATGGAATATCTCATGTCAACTCAAATCAGGAGCAAGAGGCCCTCATTACTGGCTTAATATGAATATTTTCATCATTTAAGCTCAAAGTCCTACATGATGCATGCTGGGCTAAAAGGAAAAGATTAAAACAAACTAAAAAATTAGAAAATAATCATGGATAATATTGCTAAACCATCCAGACTTGGTCAGGAATCTAGATCTCTAAGCTGATACTAAGTCGAAGCCCGTTAATCCACGCATCAACTCAGAAAGTGGAACCGTCGTCCCAAACCTTAGATGACCTAACGGCCTATCCGTGTGACCAAGACTCCCCTGGAACTATCACTAGTTTTGATGAAGGGGAACTTAAATTCCAGGTTTATCAGAACCACAAGGTCCTTGATAAGATATAATGGAGTATGTACCATATAGTAACAATGCATACATGGAGTATACAGGGGAGGAATGATGTTACCAGACCCGAGCACCTCGAGACCTACATAACATGTTCCTTTCTGTGCTCAAAGATCATTAGCTCAACAAAATTCATGATATGATCAATCCATCAAGATATAAGTGCATGAGTTCATCAAATATCCTCACAGCCATAAAATAGTTCAAAAATATATAGCTCAAGAAATGACGACTCAGCATAGGGGCACTAAAAGATAAATGACGACAACCACAGAGTCGCTAATTACTTTCATTATTTGATTTGGAATCGGACTGCAAATGATGCCTGCATGTGAGGGCGTTAAATAAATGACAACACCGAATGGGTCGCTATTCAATAAAATGACGCCAAAATCTCCATCGTCAATTAACTATAAGTTCCAGCGCTCCGTTCCCCGTTCAGAAACAAAACTCCAAAAGCCTTCTTCCATTCAAACTCAACTTGCCCTGTGCATATGCCTGCCCTAGCTTCAAACAATTATAAAAAGGGGTGGCCTTCCTCTGCTAAAACACATCAAACTGCAAGCTGTCTGTTTGCCGGCCGAAAATAGAGAATGGCAATAGAACAAAGGTTTTTCAACCAAGGGAAGAAGATGGATAGAATGATGCAAAGGCCTTCAAAGAAATCTAAAATAGCATTTCCCAGAATTTCTGAAATCGCAGGCCATATTAACGGGAGAATCGCCGTGATTCAAGTAGGTATGAAGATTTGAATTGAACTTCCATTCTACTCCTTTCTTCTCTAAATTCTTATCAAACTCTTCCTCTCTCCTCCTCTTCTCTTTCTTTAATTTTTTTCAGGACTACCCAAACATTCTGGGGGCAAGAAGATACACCAAGAATAAATGGCTACCCCTTCTTCTCTCCAAACTTTCTTTAGACATGAGAGTGTATCCCTCTAAATGGCACCTCTTAGGATTAGTGACACATGCCAAGCATTATGATGATGTACACCTAGATTGGGCCGCCATGGGAGCCCTCATAAAGATAAGGCACCCTACCACTCATACCTTCTTATTCTCCACCTTTGAAGCCACCATACTCTTAGAAGAAGTGGAGATGCTCCTAGGCTTGAAGAGGATGAAGCAAGGAGATGAAGGGAAGATGGCCAACATGACAAGAAGCATAGGTGCTCATGAGATGCTATCAAGTTTGATCCCAAGCTCCAACATGGTGAACCAAATCAAAGCTACAAAAGGAATCAACCTCATGAAGCTTGCGGCGTGGGTCTACAAGAAGATGGATCAAGCAAAAGAGGATGAACTAGAGAAGGTAGCAAAATGATGCGGGACGGACACACGACCTAGGACTCTAGCTCGTGGGTGTCCCTAGAGAGGGATGAGTGGGACCGTGCGCAGTTGAGAAACCGGCAATGAGTCGGGTAGTCGGCTCTTTCGTGCTCGGATCGAGTCACGGGACGGGTCTCGCTCTCTCTCTCTCGCAGCGGTGATAAAATAGATATAGAGCTAAATCAACCTATCACATGCTCTCTAGCAGCGGCATAAGAAAATATACGAGTAAAGTAAAATGCCGAGTGGGGAGAGAATACGTTATCTCCACGCTCCGGGCGTGGGGAAGACGACCCTCGCCAAGTACGGTAACTCCCGGTAACCAAATATTACAATAATTACAGAAGTTAATTTTGCTGCCCACTCCACGCAAGGAGGTAAAGGGCTACACAAGTGGGCCCGGGAGGACTGATCTTGGGTTGACGGGCAGCAATTCGGACACTCCGTCGACGCGGCTCGGATGGTGCAAGCTGCTGGTTGTGGGGCCCACGTGCTGGTCGGTGGGTCTGAGTGGGCCCGGACTGGTACCGCTGTGACGTTGGCTCCTGGAGAGGCGCTCCCTAGGACGGCGGCACGCTGGTTCACCTTGTGGAAGGCGAGTCAACTCCGGTCTTCACTTGTTGACCTTGCTGCCCACGGATTTGAAGTTCTATTTTTACAGCGCGTGACCCGGCGAGATAAGCTGCTGCGATCACTCCCAACGTTGGATCGACGAGAAAGTGGTACCATTGGAAAGCTGACTTGAAGTACTTAGATCTATGGCTAAAGAAAGAAATTTGGCTATCCCGGAGCTGGCCTTAGTCGAATTTACAAGTTGCTTGTTGACAGAACCAGAAAACTCAAGACATAGGTGGGTTTTCCTTAGAACATATGTTGACTGTGGCTTAAACGTCAGATCTGGAAGTTGTGTTCTTCATGAAAGTTGTAGAGGGGAAAGATAGGAAGACATGTATATTTTTGGTGGAATTTCTAGAGGAGGTTTGGTTGGGGAAAAGAAATTTTGACTAGACAGAGGTCGGATCTGGACTACACAGGACAGAACTAAAATTTGACTGAGTTTTAATTTTTGGTGGAGAAAAGAGTTCCTAAATTCGAGCAAAAATTTGTGGAGACGTGTTTGGATGGGCAGAACACCCAGTCCAAATTTGGACTCAATCAGAGAAGGGGAAGGGGATTGAACAAGGGAAACACAGGGTTGCTGTGACACAAAATAGAAAGCTGGCAGATCTGGGGGGCTGAGGAGCACGAAATTGGAAAAATAGAAAAGAGACTTTTTTTGGGAGAGGGTATTGGCGTGGTGAACCTACCCTCAAAATTTGGGCTCCAGCAGATCCGTAGACTAGGAGCTAAAATTCAGACATGGAGGCTTTGTCCAGATTTGGGCAGAACTCCGTCGATGGTGGCGACGGCGCGATGGCGGCACGACGGATCCGTCATCGTACCTGGAACTGCGGAGTATGCTCCACTCCAAGTATTCGACACCTGCTCATCCCGTATAGATTCGATATGCACACATTGTTGGGGAATGAGGCTAGTGGTGGACACTCCGGGGAGGGGTCACTCTCAAAGGAGGGAAGGTGGCTCGAAGACTCACTAGGAATCACCGCAGGGTCCCTATATGTGACTAGATCCGATCTGTTGAGGTAGAGTCGATCCCAAAGTCTGACAAATCTCACACTCGAAAGGGACTTACAATGCGAGCGTACAAAGACCGACTCGATTTGATGCATGCAGACTCGCTATGCTCTCTTAATATGATGGACACATGTATGTACAGACACACAAGACCCTAGATAATCCTACAGTTAGTCCGACCCATACATGTGTGACGGCGGACCAGGACACCCGAATGTATGCCATGCATGCAATTGACGTAACCAGAGGCTGACTTCATGGGGAACTCCTAGATGTGGGAAGTTCGGGAGGTTCGGGTGGTTTAGGTGGGCCGGGGGAACCAAAGTCTTCATTACCCCCATATGATGGTTCGGACCCATGGCTATGTGGAGGTTGCTTGGCCCGAGTGGGAGAGGTCTGATAGTGAACTCCTCGGAAGAAGTGGAGTGAATATGATAGTTTAGGAGGTTCACTAGTGATGGGGTCAAAAGGGTCAAAGAAGGTATGACCCCATGAAATGGGTTCCCACATGACACGGTCCCATGTGTGGAATTCGTGAAGGAGTAGATGGTCACCTTCATCCATGAAGGGAGATGGGACGGTGGCCTCATATAGAAAGTATGGTTCCTCCCTTGGGATAAAAGGAATGCAATCCGGCTCATCGGGAACGGGGAGGAACAACAGGACCTCGATGGTGATATGACTCAAGGTGTACACCGAGGTAATAGACCCCAAAGCCGGGAGCATGAAGCTATGCATATAGGGTAGGTCATACCCTAAGGCCAATGTATATGTCAGCTCCCATTGACTTTCTAAACTCTCTAGTAGATCCCTTACACTCTCTATGAAGCAAAAGGACCTGAAAGTGGTGTGAAAGGAGTTAATGGGGACTATTGGGAGGGCTGGGTCCACGGAGGGGTAGTGAGGTGGGGTCGGGACCAAGCCTGTCCTAAGCCAGCTAAGAAGCGGCTCGTCTATGTGTAGCTTCCTCGTTAGAGGTATGGGTAGCTCAGGCTGAGGTGGGTGAGACCGTGGGGCAAGCTGTCCGACCGGCTCGGGAATCAGCTGAGTGGTAGATGCTTGTCGAAGGGCGGCATCCGCTCACCGAATTGCGGCATCAAACCTTGCCTCGAAAGGCTCGACCTCGAGAGCGACCTCATAGGAGTGCCCCAAAGTTTTCACGTGGTGGCAAAATAATTGAAATTGGAAGTGAAGCTGCAGACCTTTCCAAAACTGAGTTCCGGCCATGATGTTCTCCTTCCCGACTCCACATCTTATCCGGTACACTTCGAAGTCCCTAATGTACTCGGACACGGACAGGTTGCCTTGGTCGGGCCTGATGTATGGGTTGACCATTGGGCAAAGATGGGATTGGATCCCCTAGGCATGGATATGTAATGGCATTTTTATTTGTTTTTTTTGTTGTTATATGCAAAAAATTATGCAAACTATACACCTAGACTCACCCACTAGACGGTACGTGGCGGAGTTGCGGGACCCGAAGATCCTCTATCGCAAGTGTGCAACCTTCCCGATAGGCGTAACCTAACATTCGGGCAACACCTTTTTATATACCGACTAAAGGAATGCAAATGCAACAACCGACTTAGACTTTGACTCCTAGACTTAAATGACTCTTTTTTTGTGTTTTGAACCAAATACTATCTTAGACTCAACTCGCTCTGATACCAACTGATGCGGGACGTACACGCGACCTGGGACTCTAGCTCGCGGGTGTCCCTAGCAAGGGATGCGTGGGACCGTGCGCGGTTGAGAAACCGGTAATGAGTCGGGTAGTCGGCTCTTCCGTGCTCCGATCGAGTCATGGGACGGGTCTCGCTCTCTCTCTCACAGCGGTAATAAAATAGATATCGAGCTAAATTAACCTATCACACGCTCTCTAGTAGCGGCATAAGAAAATATATGAGTAAAGCAAAATGCCGAGTGGGGAGCGAATACGATACCTCCACGCTTCGGGCGTGGGGAAGACGACCCCGGCCAAGTACGGTAACTCTCGGTAATCAAATATTAAAATAATTATAGAAGTTAATTTTGCTACCCACTCCACGCAGGGAGGTAAAGGGCTACACAAGTGGGCCCGATAGGACCGATCTTGGGTTGACGGGCAGCAATTCGGACACTCCATCGGCGCGGCTCGAGTGGTGCAAGCTGCTGGTTGTGGGGCCCACGTGCTGGTCGGTGGGTCCGAGTGGGCCCGGACTGGTACCTGCTGTGACATTGGCTCCTAGAGAGGCGCTCCCTAGGACGGCGGCACGCTGGTTCACCTTGTGGAAAGCGAGTCGGCTCCGGTCTTCACTTGTTGACCATGCCACCCACGGATCTGAAGTTCTATTTTTACGGCACGCGACTCGACGAGATCAGCTACTACGATCACTCCCAATGTCATATCGACACGAAAGTGATACTGTTGGAAAGCTGACTTGAAGTACTTCGATCTATGGCTCGAGAAAGAAATTTGGCTATCCCGGAGCTGGCCTTAGTCGAATTTACAAGTTGCTTGTTGACAGAACCAGAAAACTCAGGACAGAGGTGGGTTTTCCTGAGAATAGATGTTGACCGTGGCTTAAACCTCAGATTTGGAAGTTGAGTTATTCATGAAAGGTGTAGAGGGGAAAGAGAGGAAGACGGGAATATTTTTTGTGGAATTTCTAGAGGATGTTTGGTTCAGGAAAAGGAATTTTGACTAGACAGAGGTCGGATCTGGACTGTGTTGTGACCCCTCTATGTTGATGATGTTGACACTTGTTCTATTCTTTGGCAACACCATTGTTTTGATTGATTGGCAACTGAGTTTGATTTGATGAAATTGCTCCATCAGATTGACTATGTGTTCTTTGCATTTAATACACTACTGTCTGCAATTCTTACTGTCATAAGTCCACGCACTGCATCTCAATTAAATTGATTAAGTGTGCACAGCGTCAACGCATCATGTTACAGCGTCAACGCACCGTTGGCTTTGAACCTCAGAGTCTGTACATCCTAATTGCCCTTGATCTGGTGAAATGTATACACTCATTCACTGTAGCCTTCACACATTAAAGTCCATACATTCATCAATTACTTTTCACTCAAGGCAAAGTCTATACACTGGGGTCTTTTCCCTACGTGTCTTAGGCGAAGTCTGAACATTCGATTCTGAAGCCTGAAGTCTATATAGTCCAGCCTAGTCCTACGATCAAGGCTTTAGCTACACTCAACACTGTACATTGGCTTCGCTTCATCAAGTCTATACATTGACTCGCCAACTTCCTTAAAGTCTGTACATCGCTTCATGTCCCCAAAGTCTACACATCAACAGTGATCTTTGAAGTCTGTACACTGTCCATGCTTCATGCAGCGTCAACTCATCCTTCATGCAGCGTCAACTCCTCAAGTATATACAATGCAATGTACATACTTAAATCTTATGTCTTTATTCTTGTTGCTGAAGGGACAGGGTCGACGCCTGGAGCTTAAAGCATCCACGCATCAGTAGACGAAGCATGCGATATCTTCCACTACGTCAACGCCACAAGCAAGCAGCGTCGACGCAGCAGTTGAAGAAGCATTCATCTTCACAGGCTATTCCACTGCGTCAATGCCACAAGCAAGCAGCGTCGACGCAGCAGCTAAAGAAACGAGGCTAATGGCTACTAGAATGCCTCACTGCGTTAACGCCATTGAGTGAAAGAGTCGACGCAGCAAGTCAGATTGATGACTTTGAGCACGTGAACGGAGAACTCTATACATTGGACTGAAGAAGCTAATGATGGGCACGTGATCCCAGGTATCTGGCTCATTATCCGAAAAGGACAAGGTATCCAGATGAGGACACGTGTACTGACACTCCATTGCATGCTGCCACGTGGTCCAAATTACTGGGCGGGAAACGTGGAGAGCACACGTCTGCTGCTGTTGTTGC
Source organism: Amorphophallus konjac (assembly GCA_022559845.1). NCBI lineage: Eukaryota > Viridiplantae > Streptophyta > Magnoliopsida > Alismatales > Araceae > Amorphophallus > Amorphophallus konjac. The sequence continues at coordinate 114,270,972 of CM040128.1, read as the reverse complement.
TATATAAACAAGTCTTCTTCCACAGAAGAAGATTGATCGAAAAGAAAGAAGAGAAAGTCTATACAGCAGTGAGGTTTCGATCCACAGAGAGAAAAGAGAGAAGAAGAAGATACAGAGAAGAAGAAGAAGAAGAAATAGAGAAGAAGGAGAAAAAGAGAGAGGAAGAGATTGAGAGAGAGTGAGGTGAGAGAGAGCTGATCGAGAGTGAGGGTGAGAGTGTTTGTATCTCAGTCTCGTGGTTCAAAACCAGAGCTGAGCTTTGCTCTTTAAGAGCTACATTACTTTTGGGTTTTTATTTTTCGTTTTGATTCTGTCTTTCATTTCCGAATGCTATTTCTTCAAGCTGTGTGTCAGCGGTCTTGCAGTGCTGGTCTCCACTGGACGGGTTAAGCTGTATTTCCACAGCGGTTGCAGAGGATCAGATCCTCTGGTCGGCAAGCTGTAGTGCCCAGCGAAGCTGTGTATCAGCGGGTTGTTTGGCCAAGCTGTAAAGCCCAGCGGACGCAAGTTGTGCTGCGCAGCAGGAAGTCATACTCGGTTGAGTGTGGGGTGGACGTAGGTCGTTGACCGAACCACCTAAAAATTGTGTGTGCAGTGTGTTTGTGTTTTTGTGTGATCTGTGTGCGATGGGAATTTCTTGCTTAGCTTGTTTGATTGCATCGCTTATGCTCATGTCTAGCTTTCTAACTTTTGCTTAGCACTTTTCATTTAGCTTTATTGATGCTTGCCTAAATTCCGCTCTAGAACTTACAATAGTTTTAAATTAGGCAAGTTGATCTATTCACCCCCCTCTAGATCCACACTTAGTGGAGATAGACTGCGTCCATCTAACCCAACACTTGGTATCAGAGCCTAACTCTTCTGTAGGGACTCATCGCCCGAAGAGAATAGGCAGAGATGGATGCTCGAGGGATGACTGCCGAAGGTCACTCAACAACGAAGCCCCCATTCTTTGATGGATCAAACTACGCATACTGGAAGAACCGTATGCAAGTGTTCCTCAGAGCTAAGGATTATGAGATTTGGAAGATTGTCAGCAAGGGACCTTATGAGCTGTCCCCGAATGAAGATGTATGGACCAAGGAGGAGATCAGAAGGTCCACGCTGAATTGGAGTGCTATTAATGCTATCCAGTGCGCTCTGCATCCTACAGAATTCTCCCGTGTGTCTGCTTGCAAATCAGCTAAGGAAATGTGGGATGCGCTGGAAGTAATTCATGAAGGTACATCTCAAGTAAGAGAGCAGAAGGCCAATCTTCTTGTATCTGAGTATGAAGCCTTCAAGATGAAGCAGAACGAGTCCATTAGCGAAATGTACGCTCGGCTGACTGTAATAACCAATGGCCTCAGAGGTTTTGGGAAACCTCAGGCAGAGTATGATGTAGTGAGGAAAATTCTGCGCTCCCTGACTCCCAATTGGCACACCAAAGCAATAGTGATGGAGGAGTCAAGGGACTTGCGTAATACTAAAGCTGATGAGCTGATTGGCTCACTAATGGCATATGAGATAAACATGCCAAGGACAGATGAAGCCGAGAGGAAGAAGAAGTCGATAGCGCTGAAGGCTAGTTCCAGCAAATCAACAAGATCCAGCTCCAACAGCTCTTCATCATCAGAAGAGAACCTAAATGAAGAGGAAGATGTGACTCGATCTGAGATAGACATGATGACTAGAGAGTTCATGCGATTTCTCAGAAAGGGAGTAGGACGGTTCGGTCAGAAGAAATACAATGGTGACTGAAAGGATAAAAGGTATAAATCTAAACCTATAAAGAAAAATGAAGCTAATGTTTGTTATCAATGCAGGAAACCAGGGTATCTGAAAATTGACTGTCCAGACAATCAGAAACATAAGGACAGGTCAAAGAAGAAAACCAAGAAGGGAAGAGCTATGATCACCACATGGAGTGATGAAGATGAAGGCTCTTTCAGCAACAGATCAGATAGTGAAGTCGAATCTGAACAACCCATTTGCCTTATGGCAACAAGCTCCGAAGATAGAGAGGAGGACACAGATGAGGTAATCACTAGATTTGAAAATTTCACAATTGCTGATTGGGTAGATGCTTATCATGAAATAGCTGATAGAGCTGATGATATTAGAAAAGAGAATAGGCATCTTAGAAGAAAAATCAATTCCATGCAAAATGATAAAACACTAACTGATAAAATTGCATGTTTGGAATCTGAGATTGATGAATTGAAACTCACATGCTCTGAAGAAGATGAAATCAAAAATGAGTTAAAAGCTTCTAAGGAAGAGAATCTAAGGCTTGGAAATGAAATTGATGAATGGAAGCTGAAGATTCAGAAATGTGAAAGTGAAGTCAAAATTATCTCTGAAAAATATGAAGCTGTCCTCAATGTCAACAATGAGCTGAAAAAGGCTATTGATGAACTTCAGAAAGACAATGAAGATAAAATGAAAACCATTGAGAAAATGACCCAATGAACAGATAACTTAAATGCTTTGTTAGGGTCAAAGGTTAATTTCAGAAAAGAGGGCCTAGGATTTAAATCTAGTGCAACAAAAACATTCGGAATGAAAACAATTTCATTTGTTGCTCAAAAGGAAAAGGGACCTCTAATTAGCATGAACTCAACAAATTTGATGAACAAAACTGCTAATCTGAAAAAGCCCAGTGCTGAGGAGAAGGGCAAACGAAAGGTTAATGAGCCTAGTAGAGCTAGCACATCTAAGCAGAATCCTAGGGCTCAGACTCAGGTTAGGGGTCAACCTACACAGTCTGGTAAACCCCAGGTCAAGGTAACCAAGTCTCCACCAACACCTCCACCTCTGAAGAAGACCCAATACAAACCTGTGTATAGGTCAGCAGGGTCCAAAGTACAGGGGAGACAAAGTGCTGCTAGGAGTCAACCCAATTATTTTTATCAACCTAGAGCTCAGACCCACTACAATGCCCAGCCAACCTACTTCAACAGGTCAAATTGGTCTAGAACTCAGGATAGGTTTACAGGTCTTGCACACCAGGGTGCTAAATATCAAAGACCTTATAGTAGAAATTGGGTCAATGGGTATGGTTATTGGACATCTAGAAATCAATATTTTCATAGCCAGCCCAGGAACTACTATGGCCAAAATTTTGTGAACTCACCCTGGCCAAGCCACTGGCACAGAAATAACAATACTGTCAATAATCATGCTGCTGCCAATAAGAAAAAGAACAACAGAAGAAAATCTGTAGGATCCACTGAACAAAACACATTTAAACAAATGTGGATTCCGAAACATTTGCTTTCCTGTTTTGCTTCTAGTTCATTTACATTGGAGCCCAATCAGTCTTGGGTTCCAAACTTCTCTACCTAATTGTGTATGCAGGTATGCCTGGCAGCCAAGAACAACTTGTGGTACATGGATAGCGGCTGCTCCAGGCATATGATAGGAGATAAGGCCAAATTTTGCATACTGACTGAGAAAGCAGAAGGCCTTGTCACCTTTGGAAGTAACACAAAGGGTAGGATTATCGGATCAGGTAAGGTAGGTAAGTGTTCTACCTACTGCATTGATGATGTTATGCTGGTTGAAGGGTTAGCCTATAATCTACTAGCATTAGCGAGTTATGTGATAAAGGTTACAATGTTTTATTCAATTCTCAATGCTGCAAGGTTTTTGAACCTGATTCTGATATTGTCAAATTTTCTGGAAAAAAATAAATAATACTTACATGATAAATTTAGATGAAATTCAACACACTAACATTTGCCTTACTGCCAGTAGAGACGACATAGCATTTTTATGGCATCGTAGGTTAGGTCATGCTAGCTACACTGTTTTGCACAAATTAAATAAGCATGGCATGGTTAGAGGACTTCCTGAAATCTCATTCAAGAAAGAAAACAAAATCTGTGATGCATGCACTCAATCAAAGATAACTAGAAAGTCATTTAAGTCTAGAACTGAAAATCTGTCTTCCAAACCCTATGAGCTAATACATATGGACCTTTTTGGGCCAACTAGATCTGTCAGCCTATCAGGGAGGAGGTATGGGTTTGTCATGGTAGATGACTTTTCTAGGTATACTTGGGTTTATTTCTTATCTAATAAGAGTGATGCTTTCTCAGAATTTCAGGAGTTCTATGTTAAAACAACTCAGAAAATTGAAAACATATTATCTGATCATGGAGGTGAGTTTGAAAACTCACAATTTGATGAATTCTGCAGGTCGAATGGAATCAACCACAGGTACTCCTCTCCAAGGACACCTGAGCAGAATGGAGTTGTGGAGAGAAGGAACAGAACCCTAGTGGAAATGGGTCGTACACTTCTTGTCGAAGGTGGTCTACCAAGGAAGTTTTGGGCTGAAGCAGTGAACACTGCCTGTTATGTAATTAACAGGGCCATGGTAAGACCTTCTACCCAGCAAACACCATATGAGATATTAAAAGGTAAGAAACCTTCTATTGCTCACTTCAAGATTTTTGGTTGTAAATGTTTCATTCACATAAATGATAAAAAGGACCTTGATAAATTTGAACCTAAAGGAGAATCAGGAATTTTTTCTTGGTTATTCTGAAAACACCCGAGCATACAGAGTGTACAATCTGAACTCTAAAACTGTTGAAGAATCTCTACACATAATTTTTGATGAATCTTTGGCAAATTCTAATGCTGGTAAATGTAGTAATGAAACCAATGGTGAAATCCTGAAGGAAGGAGATCCTGCAGACAAATCCGAGGATGAAGAAGAACATAAAGAGCTTAATAAGAGGAGCCTACAGTTCAGGGGGAGGTAAATCAAGTTCATGATACTCCAATTGCAAATATTAGATATCTCAAGGATCATCCTGTAGATAATGTTATTGGAAATCTGCATGACCCCCCTAGGACTAGAGGCCACTTAAGAATTCAACATGAACTGAATGCGTATGCTTTTGTATCAAACATAGAACCCAAGTCCATTGACTGTGCTCTCCAAGATGTGCATTGGATTAATGCCATGCATGAGGAGCTCAATCAGTTTGACAGGAATAAGGTGTGGCATTTGGTTCCACCTCCTGATCATGAAACAGTCATAGGGACTAAATGGGTATTTAGAAACAAAACTGATGAAGCGGGGAATGTTATTAAAAATAAAGCCAGACTTGTAGCTCAGGGGTACAATCAGGAATTTAGAATAGACTTTGAAGAGTCTTTTGCCCCTGTAGCTAGATTAGAAGCAATAAGAATTTTATTGGCTTATGCATGTTCCCTGGGAATAAACCTTCAGCAGATGGATGTGAAATCTGCTTTTCTAAATTGGGAAATTAATGAGGTTGTATATGCGAGACAGCCTCCCGGGTTGGAATGTTTAGATTTCCCTAATCATGTTTACAAGCTCAATAAAGCTCTCTATGGGTTAAAGCAAGCTCCTAGAGCTTGGTATGACAGGTTGAGCAAATTTCTCACCGACAAGAACTTCACAAGAGGTATAGTGGATCAAACATTGTTTACCAAGGTAAGCCATCCAGATATTCTTATCATTCAGATTTATGTGGATGACATTGTGTTTGGGTCAACTAACCCCAAATTGTGTGAGGAATTCTCTCAAATAATGACTGATGAATTTGAAATGAGCTCAATGGGTGAGCTCAAACTATTTCTTGGACTGCAGGTTATACAAACAAAAGATGGCATCTTCATCTCTCAGTCCAAGTATGTAAAGAACTTATTGAAGAAGTACAAAATGGACAACCTCAAGGAAATAGCTACTCCAATGGGTACATCAACCAGTTTGGATGATGACTCTAAAGGTAAACCTGTGGACCAAAGGCTATACAGAGGTATGATCGGATATCTTCTCTATCTTACAGCATCTAGGCCTGATATACAATTTGCTGTGCGTTTATGCTCTAGATTTCAGGCCAGTCCTAAAGAAAATCACTTTAAGGCTGTGAAAAGAATTTTTAGGTATTTACTAGGCACCCAAGAACTAGGTCTCTGGTATCCTGCTAACTGTGAGTTAGAGCTTCTAGCCTACACTGATGCAGACTATGCTGGGTGTCGAGTAGATAGAAAAAGCACCAGTGGCTACTGTCAGTTCCTTGGTGGCTGTCTAGTGTCTTGGGTATCTAAGAAGTAACACACTGTAGCATTATCCACAGCTGAAGCTGAGTATGTTACATCATGCAATTGTGCAGCCCAAGTACTTTGGATTAAGCACCAACTGGCTGATTATCAGATAAATCTGGGATGCATTCCACTTTTATGTGATAATACTAGTGCTATTTGCCTTGCTAAAAATCCTGTTCACCATTCTAGGACTAAGCATATAGAGATAAAACATCATTTTCTTAGAGATGCTGTAAATAAAAAGGAGATTGAAATGAACTTCATAGAAACTGAAAAATAAATTGCTGATATTTTTACTAAGCCTCTTGGGAATGAAAAATTTAAGTTTCTTAGAAGAGAACTTGGCTTATGTAAATTTCAGCATGATGAATGATTGTTTAATTGCTGTGAATAAAATCTCTGATGTGGACTTATTTTTCATTGCTTGGATAAATCATGTGGATGTGAATGTGGATGTAGAATTATCCTGCATTGCATATATTCATGGGGAGCTTGTTGTGTCTTTGCATGTCTTTGCATATCATTCATTCACGACCTATGCATAAGCTCTCTCTCAATTAATTCTTGCCATGCTGCATGCATATAGACAGGGGGAGTATTGCTAAGAAAATCAGAGTGGTTTCAACTTTCTTGAAGTCATTCAACCTTTAACTCCGAATACTTGTCTCTGACATTATGGCAATCTGTTGGTCAGTTCTGATTTCTAAGCAGTAGAAAATGGACTTCTTCATTTATAAGAATTTGAATTGTTCAAAGACTGATGTAATGGTTTAAATCTTATAATGGTTGGAGTTTAAAGATTGCAATCAGTATATAAGTAAGTTGAAAATTGATAAAACTCTCAACCTCTTTCTTATTTCATGTCAGACAAAGCTATTCATATCTGAAATCTGAAAACTCATCTGAAATCATATCGGAGAGATTAAGTATGTGTATTGTTCTTAAACAAGTCATTCTGAAACATAAACAAGACAGCTAAGAAAGATACTGAAAAACATTGAGAATCATTGAAAATATATATATTGGCAGAGCAATGACTGGTAATCACTGAGAAACTGAGTGATCCATCAAAGAAGTGGACAACACTCATGTCATGAAGTGTATCAGCTATCTCTGTTTAAAATGTTCAAAACAGCAGGCTGGTTTCACTGAGTACCTGGGGGTAACTGGCATCTGATAAACGTGTACCCTCACACAAAAAGGTGTAACTCAGCTCTGTTGAATTTGATCATAGACAGAATGGTCCATCTTGTTGAGTATCTAGGGGTATTGGCGTCTTATAAACGTATACCCTTAAGCAGAAAGACTTGTGGTACCTGAATGATCAAAATGATCTAATATTGATAATGCTGCTCCCTCAAAAGAAAAGTTCATGAGTGTCAATTTGTTTAGTTTCAATATATGACTTGGGTTCTCTCAATTTTTTTTTTGAGACTATGAAAGTAAGATATCATGAAACTGAATCTTTCATGCAAATGTGATTCTGGTTTATTGTCTTATCATGCACAGTGAACTTATCTATTGCTTGTAGTGCATGAACTCCAAATTTTATCATCTTTAAACCAGACCTCTTTCTGACAGCAGTTTCTAACTTCATATAAATGAAGACTCTATACTTTAGAATACTTATTCATGAACTAACTGTTCAGAATGCCAGTCAGTTCTTCTCTTGATTCCTTCATTGTATTTAATTTTTCCCTCCTCTTTGTTGATGGCAAAGGGGGAGAATATTGTCTAGGGGATGTCTAGGGGGAGAATACATAACTGTAACTGTCTGAATTCTGAAGTCAATTCTGAATTCATTCCAAGGGAGAGTTTGAGGCAGTGAGTTGCATGCATTCATAGCATCTGCATGTCAATCTGCATAACACATCATGTCTTTCATCAAACATATATATCTATGACAGGTTGTTGCTACTCTACTTCATATGGGGTTGCCATCATCAAAAAGGGGGAGATTGTTGTGACCCCTCAATGTTGATGATGTTGACACTTGTTCTATTCTTTGGCAACACCATTGTTTTGATTGATTGGCAACTGAATTTGATTTGATGAAATTGCTCCATCAGATTGACTATGTGTTCTTTGCTTTTAATACACTGCTGTCTGCAATTTTTACTGTCATAAGTCCACACACTGCATCTCAATTAAATTGATTAAGTGTGCACAGCGTCAACGCACCGTTGGCTTTGAACCTCAGAGTCTTTACATCCGAATTGCCCTTGATCTGGTGAAATGTATACACTCATTCACTGTAGCCTTCACACATTAAAGTCCATACATTCATCAATTACTTTTCACTCAAGGCAAAGTCTATACACTGGGGTCTTTTCCCTACGTGTCTTAGGCGAAGTCTAAACATTCGATTCTGAAGCCTGAAGTCTATTCAGTCCAGCCTAGTCCTACGATCAAGGCTTTAGCTACACTCAACACTGTACATTGGCTTCGCTTCATCAAGTCTGTACATTGACTCGCCAACTTCCTTAAAGTCTGTACATCGCTTCATGTCCCCAAAGTCTGCACATTAACAGTGATCTTTGAAGTCTGTACACTGTCCATGCTTCATGCAGCGTCAACTCATCCTTCATGCAGCGTCAACTCCTCAAGTATATACAATGTAATGTACATACTTAAATCGTATGTCTTTATTCTTGTTGCTGAAGGGACAGGGTCGACGCCTGGAGCTTAAAGCGTCCACGCATCAGTAGACGAAGCATGCGATATCTTCCACTGCGTCAACGCCACAAGCAAGCAGCATCGACGCAGCAGTTGAAGAAGCATTCATCTTCACAGGCTATTCCACTGCGTCAACGCCACAAGCAAGCAGCGTCGACGCAGCAGCTAAAGAAACGAGGCTAATGGCTACTGGAATGCCTCACTGCGTTAACGACATTGAGTGAAAGCGTCGACGCAGCAAGTCAAATTGATGACTTTGAGCACGTGAACGGAGAACTCTATACATTGGACTGAAGAAGCTAATGATGGGCACGTGATCCTAGGTACCTGGCTCGTGATCCGAAAAGGACAAGGTATCCAGATGAGGACACGTATATTGACACTCCATTGCATGCTGCCACGTGGTCCAAATTGCTGGGCGGGAAACGTGGAGAGCACACGCCTGCTGCTGTTGTTGCTATATAAACAAGTCTTCTTCCACAGAAGAAGATTGATCGAAAAGAAAGAAGAGAAAGTCTATACAGCAGTGAGGTTTCGATCCACAGAGAGAAAAGAGAGAAGAAGAAGATACAGAGAAGAAGAAGAAGAAATAGAGAAGAAGGAGAAAAAGAGAGAGGAAGAGATCGAGAGAGAGTGAGGTGAGAGAGAGCTGATCGAGAGTGAGAGTGAGAGTGTTTGTATCTCAGTCTCGTGGTTCAAAACCAGAGTTGAGCTTTGCTCTTTAAGAGCTACATTACTTTTGGGTTTTTATTTTTCGTTTTGATTCTGTCTTTCATTTCCGAATGCTGTTTCTTCAAGCTGTGTGTCAGCGGTCTTGCAGTGCTGGTCTCCACTGGACGGGTTAAGCTGTATTTCCCCAGCGGTTGCAGAGGATCAGATCCTCTGGTTGGCAAGCTGTAGTGCCCAGCGAAGCTGTGTATCAGCGGGTTGTTTGGCCAAGCTGTAAAGCCCAGCGGACGCAAGTTGTGCTGCGCAGCAGGAAGCCATACTCGGTTGAGTGTGGGGTGGACGTAGGTCGTTGACCGAACCACCTAAAAATTGTGTGTGAAGTGTGTTTGTGTTTTTGTGTGATCTGTGTGCGATGGGAATTTCTTGCTTAGCTTGTTTGATTGCATCGCTTATGCTCATGTCTAGCTTTCTACCTTTTGCTTAGCACTTTTCATTTTGCTTTATTGATGCTTGCCTAAATTCCGCTCTAGAACTTACAATAGTTTTAGATTAGGCAAGTTGATCTATTCACCCCCCTCTAGATCCACACTTAGTGGAGATAGACTGCGTCCATCTAACCCAACAGACTGCACAGGACAGAACTGAAATTTGACTGAGTTTTAATTTTTTTGGGGGAGAAAAGAGTTCCTAAATTCGAGCAAAAATTTGTGGAGACGTGTTTGGATGGGCAGAACACCCAGTCCAAATTTGGACTCAATCAAATAAGGGGAAGGGGATCGAACAAGGGAAACATAGGGTTGCTGTGACACAAAATAGAAAGTTGGCAGATCTGGGGGGCTGAGGAGCACGAAATTGGAAAAATAGAAAACGAAGGGTAGAAATTGGGAAACTTTTTTTCGGAGTGGGTATTGGCGTGGTGAACCTACCCTAAAAATTTGGGCTCCAGTAGATCCGTAGATTAGGAGCTAAAATTCGGACATGGAGGCTCTATCCTGATTTGAGCAGAACTTCGACGATGGTGGCGGCGGCGCGATGGCGGCACGACGGCGGCGGCAGAAGTAGAATTCAGAGGGGCTGAGGAGAAGATAGAAGGGCTTCACACCCTAGATTTGGCAGAAATCCATCTGCAAGGGGGGAGGAGAGAGGAGAGAGGGGCGCACCCTTCTTGGCTTCAACCAATTTCATAAATTTTTCCTCATTAATTCTAGTAAAAATGGAAATACATGGTATTTATAAGAAATGTAAAAAGACTAATACTACCCTCAGATCTGAGTTAGGGGAGGGGTATAGAAGGGATAGAACTACTTAGTTCTCCCATGTGATTTGAAACAAAATAAAAAAACAATAAGAGGGGGGCGCCCCCTTGACTTAAGGGGTGGCATCTTGGACATTTTTAACCCATTGTCCCCCTTTGAATGGTCAAGCTTCTAGATGCCACCTAGGACCTTTGACCAGCCCCACCTGGACCCCAAGTTGCCACTTGGACCGGTGAGGAAGGAGATGGGGGCCCCTTGCTGGTCCTACTAGACTTTTACATAAAAACTAAAAGATCCTTAGGGAATAACAAATTGTCTTATAAAGCCTTACAATTGCATACATGTTTTCCCAATGATATAAATGCAAACTAAAAGGACTCAAATACAAAAATAAAAAGTTAGTGGTCTTACTCTGATGTCCCCATCACAAAAGCTTTTGTCATATGCTTAGCGGGAGCACTATTATTCCCTTAATTAGAGGATTTTCTAGAAGAAGCACAATTGAGTGCTATTGCTAGCATTTGGGAAGGGGAGAGATTAGGACCGGCGGTGCTAGCCTATCTCTATAGTGGGCTCACCTCGGCGGCTATGGGGAGGCCTCTATATGGATCCATGCTCTTATTTTCTAGTTGGGTAGATCTCCACCTAAAGTTTGACCCATGTGAGGAAGCTCAACAAGCCTCTAGGATTTTCTCTAAAAGTCCTCTCTACTACATGACGGGCTCACTAGGATTGTGTGAGAGAGTGGTGAACCGGGTTCCAAAGGTGAATAAGAGAGTGGAATGGAGAGCGCACCTAAAGGTGATGCCTAAGAACCTCTTCACATGTGCACCGGGGTTCCTCAAGACACAAAACATCCGCACAAGGCTCTCATCGGGAGTGGAACTTCGGCTAGTGGGTGCCACCGAGCTCATCCTCTACAACACTCACCGATGTCTATCACAAATTGGACTCCCACGTGATCACTTTGAAGAGGCATCGCATCTTCCACCTATCAAGAGGAGGGACCTTAGCTCCAATGAAGATGAGGAGGAAATCAAGACTATCCAAGCTCTGTGGAAGATCAACAAGCTACATCAACCCATTGAGAGGATTGAAGAAGACAAAGTGTAATGGAAAGTTTATCTAATAGCTCTTAGGTGATTGAGACCCAAAGTGGCTCGTTGATGTAATGATGCTTTTCTTTTAATGAAATAAAGGATTTTTTCTTTAATTGAGCCAAAGAAAACATTTTACATGATTAATTCTTCCAAATCTAATCAATTTTTTGTCTTTCTGTTCTGAGCCGTGGCGACCATCAAGCCGTCAATTCGTCAAACAACACCTTGCAACACGTCGTCAACTTCTTTAATCAATTTTTCTCAAAAATAATAAAACAAATAAAATTCCCATGATTGGTGCCTTCTTACGCAGGTGTTGATTAAATGACGTCTCAAAAATGGGTGTTGATTCCATTATATATTTCTTCAGATATTCCCTTAATTTTATCAAATGACGCCTTGACAAGAGTTGCGCCTTAACCAAGTGACGCCTCCGTGCGTTGTCATCAATCATAAACAGTAATGATTACTCTCATCACATCAATCAAATAGATCTCATCAATGCTCTGACGACAGTTCAATTTCCCATATAATGTTAAATGACGCCTTCGCTCACCGCCGTCAAATCTTGGAATAGCGCATTGGACACGGCCGTCAATTATACAAAGGACGACAGTGCTTATGGCGTCAATTCTTTTCGAACATAACGGCCTCCCTTTCCATTTTTCTTCTCTCTCCATTACTCATCTTCTTCTTCCATTCTTCCATCTCTCTTCCTCTGCTACTCTCTTCACCGAACCCTAACCGTGACCTTTCATTTTTTTCATCTCTTCCTCCATTTCTCTCAACCCCTAATATCACTCTCATGGCGGGTCCTAGCAAACGATAGAGGGTCATGGCCCCTGATGTCGTCGACCTTGGCGACGACCAACCCGTCGGCGAGGAACTTCCTCCCGCGGTGGCCGAAGACTCTCCGGCGGCGGAGCACGGCGGAGAAAACGTTGAAGAAGGAGGAGAAGAAGAGGGAGATGACAACGAAAAAGATGGGTATGAAGAAGATGGTCAAGAGGATGATGAAGACGATGAGGATGATGATGACGATGAGGACGACGAGGAGAAAGAAGTGGAGGAAGAAGCAGCAACTCCCCATCCCCAGCGGCCACTCCGTGGAGGACTCCATGCACTGGAACCGAGTAAGGTCAGTCCTCTACCCAAGCCTTCATCTATTTTTTCATTTATTTCCATTTTTTTTAAATTTCCATAGCCCTCGGTGAAGGGGGACGATGAACCAGGAAAACCAGACAAATGACGACCCCTGGGGTGTCGTCAATTCAAATGACGACCTATGGCAGGTCGTCAATTCAAAAAAATTTATTTTTTGAAAATAGATAATTCATGAAATAACGCCCTGAATCATGTCGTGATTTAAAAACCATCATATTTATTTATCATTTCCATTCATTTTCCTGCCATTTTTATTTTTAATATATCCATTTTTTTTATTTTATTTACTATCGGTTCAAAACACCCCATGAAATAGCGCCCCCCTCAAGGGCGTCAATTAAACAAACAACGGCCACCGGGGTGGTCGTCAATTTTTATTTTTATTATGGAGAAAATTATGAAAATCGAAACACCCTCAGAAATAGCGCCCCCTACAGGGGCATCAATTCATCAACTGACAGCCACAGTGTGGTCGTCAATTCAGATAGTGAAGAGATTTTAACACCAAATGAATTTCCATTAGCATATATGAATGTATTTATGTTCTCCTTGTTTGGCAGGGATTGATGCGGACTCGGATCTCATGGGTCTAAGTCCGGGCAGCTTATTATGGATTACCAGATTTTCAGAGAGCTAGGATAGAGGCAATGGGGTTTGGCCCTTTCCTTAGCATTGAGCCCATCCGCCCCGACCTACCCTTGATCCAGGTTCTTAGAGAGAGGTGGGATAGGACTAGCCGGGCATTTCTAATGTCCTGGGGGCATATGGTACCGAGTTTGGAGGACATCGCCCGGATCACTGGGCTGAGGTTAGATGGGGAGGCTATAAGTGGAGCCTTCCAGACTATGGGGAGTTGGCCCAGAGGCTGTTAGGGCTAGAGAGCATAGCAAAGACCCCTCGGAGTGTAGGACCATGTACCACATAGATCTGACCATAGCCATGGGATTAGGAGACTCTAGGCAGAGGCCGAGGGAGTCCCTGGAGCAGTTTTCGGAGAGATTGATTGGGAGAGCCAGGGATGCCTATTGCCAGGACCCGGCTCAGAGGGAGTGAGTGGACCGAGATTTGAGGAGATTTCTATTCTTGATGCTCGGGAGATTGTTATTGAGCACGAAGGGGGATATCATCAATTGCAGATTCTTGGGCATCCTCGAGGCCTTGGAGGGAGTAGGGAGGTACGCGTGCGGAACAGCCCTGCTGGCGCACCGGATGGCCGATCTGTCCATGGGGACAGGCTGAGAGATGACGGTCAGTGGCTTTTCACCTTTTCTTCAGGTATGCATGTCCTTTTATCTATTTAAATGCTTATGATTATGATTATGCATATGAATGTTTACTAATGCAATTGATGGATACAGGTGTGGAGCCACTTATACATGCCGATGGGCCGTGCCGATCCCCGACTCGGAGATGAGGGGGCCTTCCCACTAGCACGGCGGTGGTTACCACTCGTGACTGGAGTGCCACATGCTTACGAGTTGCGTGTTCTTTGGCGGGAGTTCCGTGACTACCCACCTCACTGGTACGCATGTTAAATATGATGCAATTTTTTATTTCCTGCTTTATAAATGAATGATATATGATGACATGATGTGAAATGCAGGTGGTTTGGAGGCCCTACCAGGGTATGACCGAGGAGGGTCAGCCTTGGGTCGTAGCGGGCCGACCTCGCTTTCGGCGTGAGCTTTGGGTTCATTGCCTGAATGAGATCGAGCCGTTACGGCTTAGGCTGGCTATGAGGACCCTCGGCCTACACCAGGTGTAAGGCCCCATAATTTTATAAATTATTTTTGGTATATTTAATTATTTTCTGAGAATTTTAAAGACCCAAAATGGATTAATAAATAAATGTTGAATTTATAAGTCATTATAAGGCCCAATTGTGTTAAATAATTAACCTAGCCTATTTAAATAAAATCCAAAAGGTTTAAGGACCAAGCCCATTAAGTTTGGCCCATATTCTAGAAGGTTATTTAGCCTATTTAAGGATAAAATATCATTTTTATGGATAATAATATGGATAATTAACAAAAGAGTTTGATTTATGTTGAACTCTGTGCATGTTGGATGTAGTGGTCTATCATGCGACCGCCACAGCCATGTAACGCACCAGTCTTGATGCGTTACACCCTGTCAGCTCCGTGAATGGAAGAACGAGTAAAAAGATTAGAACTTTGGGATCCTATCTGTAGGAGATCAACTTTGGAGAGCTTATAACATTACTAAGGACTCTTAGGGGTTAGGTTCTGGCAAATTAAGGACTCTAGAATCTATCTAATCCTCAAACCCTAGCCAAAACCCTATAAATAGGACCTAGTTCTGAACTGAGCGACCCTTACTTTTGGCTCGTGAAGAAACAAGGTAAGGAGTCATAATTTCGGGTACGTTCTTTAGAAGATTTGGCTTAGTATACTTTAGACTAATAGTTCTCCAAATTTCGTACTAGGAGATCAACCAACCAAGGAGATAGAAGCTTCCAAAGTCGCTGATTCAGTCATAGCAACCCAGAAAACTAAACGCAAGACCCCTGAAGATCAAGAGATTAGGACGTCTAAACGAGGTAATTAGAGTTCAGTCCTTTAGAACTTTTTGTTTACCTTAGCTTCAACTTCTTACCCTCAAAATTTCACGTCCTTAGGTCAAGAGATTGGAGAGATAGAGCGACGTGAAGTTGCTGAAAAACCTTAGGAAGGGAAGAACTGTTGTGCCCCTTGTGCTTTGTTGATAATGTGGTGTTTTAATGATAGCAACATGAATGAGTCACCATATTGTTTTGCTAAGAACAACACATTGAGTCATCACATGAATGCATATGATTGATCTGTTCTGTGGAGAATGCATGAGTGTGCTATGTCTGATCTATTCATTGCTATAGTCTTTGTGTTTAGCATACACTGCATCAGTGCAATAACAGTTACTGCATGCGTCTATTAAGAAGTCTATACATTGCCCTGCTTCAGGTTGAGCAAGTCTATACACTGCTGCACGATCATCAAGTCTATACATTGTCTTGCACAGCATGCAGGCAAAGTCTGTACATCATCTTCTTGTTCATGCATTGCATCAAGTCTATACATTGTCTTGCACAGCATGCAGGCAAAGTCTGTACAACGTTTGCACATTACATACGTTCAAAGTCTGCACAAAGTCTACGGCATTCAAAGTCTATACAGACTTGGTCCATGCGTAAGCATAGCAAGTCTGTACATTGGTAGCAAGTCTGTACAACGTCCTTAGCATGAACACATTCAAAGTCCATACATTGCCCTGTAGCTTGCACGAACTCAAGTCTGTACAGTCAATGCCTGCACACAATGTCTATACATTCATTTCTTGTTAATCGAGCAAGTATGTACATCGTCAGCCTGCTCATGCATCATCTTGGTGGTAAGTCTGTACATTGGCCAAGTCTATACATCGCCACTTGTTCATGCATGTTCATCAAGTCTGCACATTGTTTGGCCATTGCACACGAAGTCTGTAGAGCAGTTGCCTTCATCCCTAGCAAGTCTGTACAGCGGTTGCCTTCATGCCTAGAAAGTCTGTACATCATGTGTTGCTGAAAGTTTGTACAGCGTCTCACTCAGCGTCTCTGTGAGTCTATACATTTGTCTCTCTTACAGCCATCGTCTTACTTAGCGTCTCATGCTAAGTCTATACATCGACTGCCAGCCAGTGCATCATGCGTCTCAATTAGCGTCTCTGTGCAGTCAAGTCTATACATTGCATCATGACTAAAGTTTGTACATCGCATCACATTGAACATGCGTCTCATGCAGCGTCTCATGCAGCGTCTCATGTAAGTCTATACATCGTCTGTCAGTAAGTCTGTACATCGTGTAGCATGCACGCGTTCAAGTCTGTACATCGCATAGCATGCACGCATGTCCAAAGCATGTACATTGTTCACTTGCAGCTTTAGCACAAGTCTATACAGCCTGTGTGCTTCATATCGCAATATCTATACAACGGCTAGCTGCACAACGCCAAGTCTATACATTGGCTAGCCGCACAACGCCAAGTCTATACATTGGCTAGTTGCACGTAGAGTCTGCACATCGTCATAGTTGCCTCGATGCCATAGAAAGTCTATACAGTCCACTATGCTCGGAATTTGACGCCCATCAACAGTGGCGTCACTTCTGAAACTGACGCCTAGGAAAGAGGTGTCTTTTTGTTGAGCATCAATTTAACAAAGTCTAGACATCGTCTGGTTGCATATCGCATAGTCTATACATGATGCATTGTGTTCCCATGCTTTAACACTAGGCATTGCAAAGTATGTACATTAGTTGCACATTGCACTCCATGTCTATACATTGCTTCATGCATTGCACGTTGAGTCTGCACATTCATTTGGCATGTCATTACATCCATTTGTAAATGTTCATAGATTTGCATACGTGAAGTCTGTACATCATTGTCGCATACATACTAAGTCCATACACTGCTTGGTGACTTGCATGTGTATTCATCTTTCAATGTGCATACTTCACCATATGCATACTGCAACATATGCCCTCAAGTCTATACATTGTTTTGCACACACCCACTAGCAAGTCTGCACATTGGTTGCACATTGCACACAGAGTTTGTACACTCGATTGGCAGCATGCCTGAGCATTCATAGTCTAAGTACATACTCTCTTATGTGCATGTGTGCATGTCTCTCAACAAGTCTGTACATTCGTCCATTGCTTCACTCGACCAACTCTATACAGCCATGCATTGTCTTGCTTGCATGAATGAAGTCTGTACAGAGTTTACTGTCTTAAACTGATATTCCCTTCGACTGAATGTCTGACAGGACTGCTATTTCGTGGAGGCCAATGAGGGCACGTGATCCGAGGTTGAAAGGACTGACAGGATGATGACACGTGTACTGAAGCAGGCTGGATGCTGCCACGTGGTCCAAGCAATTGGGCGGGAACTGTGGAGAGCACATGCCCTTCCTACTGCTCTATATATATGCAGACCTCTTCATCTGGACAAGACTGATCGATATAGAAGTAGCAGAAGCTGAAGGCCAAAGCTCGTGCAAAGTTGATGCTGGAAGAGAGCCATTGAGAGCAGAGAGGAGAAAGAGAGAGAGTGAGTTAAGAAGAAGAAAAAGAGAAAGAGAGATTGAGAGATTAGTAGAAGAAGATAGAGAGCTCGTGAAGAAGAGGATGAGGAGATTACCTGAAGATCATTCCTACTGGATGTTGGATCAGATCCACTCCAGTCAGCTCCTTTGAGAGCCACATTGTGCTTTATTATTTACAGCTTTCAATCGCTGTTACTACCTATTTTTGTTTTCTTTTCAAACTGTTCTTCAAGTTGTTCGTCAGCAGTGCAAGCTATGATGCACAGTGGCGAGGTGGATACCTTGGACGGCTAAGCTGTATTGCCTAGCGGAGCAAGCTGTGATGCTCAGCGTTGTAGAGGTGGACTCCTCTGGACAGCAAGCTGTGATGCTCAGCGGGATGGCAAGCTGTGAGGCCCAGCGGTTGTAGGCAAGCTGTGAGGCCCAGCGGTTGTAGGCAAGCTGTGAGGCCCAGCGGTTCAAGCTGTGAGTTAGCAGAATCCACACTCTGGTTTGAGTGTGGGGTGGACGTAGGTCTGCAGGACCGAACCACCTAAAAACCCTCTTGTCCACTATGGTTTGAATTTCATATCTGACTGGCGTTAGATACATGCATAGGCACGAGGATTGTATTCATCTCATTACTGTGCACATTAGATGTTTGCTTAGGATCGCTCTACATATCTGCAATAGTTTTTAATTCTACATCTCTGATTGCATTAGATTTAATTTGAGCGAAGTTTTTAAAGGGGAGATTCATTCACCCCCCCTCTGAATCCATAGCACCGAACCTAACAATTGGTATCAGAGCGGGTGTTTGCATAGAGGGTCCAACGACCTGCAGATCCGATCCGTAATTGGATTTGGTGCGATTTGAGTTGATCTGTTCGCTTGCATTGTTTTGAGCTCTCTACTAGCATTGCTCTTGATCTGATTTGTTTCATCTTGCACTTATGGCTGAAATTCCTGTATTCACTGGTTTAGATTTTTATGGCTGGTATGGTCGTTTTAGAGACTATGTGATCCATATGAATTCTGATTTATGCATACTCATAGCTCACAGTCCATATGAAATTCTTGAGGACAAATCCAAATGGAAGTCCTCAGATAGACTGAAATTCTCTAAAAATCAAAAGGCCCTTGACCTTGTGAAAGGGGCGATAAGATCTAATGTGCTTACATGTATTTCTGAGTGCAGAAGCGCAAAGGAAGTGATAGACAAATTGACTGACGACTATGATGGAAAAGGAACTCTGTGCTTTATGGCAAGAGATCACATCAGTGATCAATCAGATGAGTCTCCATCTCAGGTAACTTCTAACTCAGAACAATCAGCTCTTGATAAATTGATTGAAATGTATGAAAACTTGTTAGAAAAATATAAATCTCTTAAGACTGAAAAGAGAAAAATGAAAAAGGAGATGTACGAAATAAGAGAACTGAAATGTGAAAATGCAAATCTGAAGGATAGTCTGAAAAGAAATGAAAATTCATGCAATGAGTATGTTTCTGCTAAAAATGTGAATAACAGTCTTCAATTAGAACTGAAAGTGCAGGAACAACAAATTGACTCTCTGAAAGAAAAATTAGAAGAATTGAAAAATAGAAATTCTGAGCTAGAAATGTCTAAACAGAATTTGAATGAGGATTTGAAAACTGTGGATCAAAATAATTTGATTGATGAAAATAAAATGTTGAAAGATCAAAACAAGAAATTGATGGTTTTGAACATTGTGCTTTCTGAAAAACTGATGAACATTGAAAAAGGTAAGGCTATTTTGATTGACAAAGAAGCTAATGACAATTTGAAGATCCTGCAGGAAAATGAAAATTTGAAAAGACTCAATGATGGTTTGCATAATCAAATAATCTCATGTGAAGATGACATTGTGTTATTGCAAACTAAAATTGATGATCTAAAAGCTTCTATGTCTAAATTTGTCAAAGGTAAAGATAATTTGAATAAATTGCTTGGCTCTAATGTGAATTTCCAAAATGAAGGACTTGGATATGTGCCTGTTAATAAGAAAGTGGATGAAAAGAAGTCAACTGTATTCGTGAAAAGTTCTGAACAGGCTAACCAATCTAGTTCTTCTATCTTTCAATTCACTGCTAAGAAGGCTGAAAATTCAGATAAGAAATAGAAAAAGATTCAAAAACAAAAGAAAAATGCTGATTTGAATAAGCCCAAATCTGTCCCTGATTTACATGTGCATGCTGCTCACTGCTCACACATACATTCACACTCTCATGCGAATGTTAATTCTGTTAATCAAATGACTGTGAATAAAACGGTAGGAACATGTCACTATTGTGGGAAGCTTGGACATATTATGCATGACTGTGTTACATTGATAAATGATGAAAGGAATGCTGTTAAGAAGTATACTAGAAATCATCTTCCTAGGAAACCTTCTACTGATAAGAAAAAGAAAATTCAATGTTATTGCTGTGGGAATTTTGGTCACATTGCTGCTTTCTGTTGGTATGCTCAGGGAAATCATGTTAACTCCAAATCCGCTAAATTCCCTAAAACAAGACCTGTAAATGTTTCATGTTTTAACTGTGATAAACCAAGTCATAAGTTTGCAAATTGTTGGCTATCAGGTAATAAGAAACGAATTGTCCATGCATATAACAGAACATTTCATGCGTATGGTCATGGGTCTCAAACTGCTGTTAATATGCATTATAGGACCAGAAAACCTATTGCTTCATGTAGATATTGTGGAAAATCTGGTCATTCCATGGATAATTGTTACCTGATTGATTATGATGATAATGCTGCAAAGAGAATATTCAGAACACCTGTCAGGGTTAACGCAGGACCCAAGACTGCTTGGGTTCCTGCAGGATCAAAATGATTAATGTGCTGCAGGTGTGCCTTGGAATGAATAAAGAGGGGTCAATAAACCAAGGCACTCAAAGATTGAAAGACCTCATGATCCTGCTCTTCAGGTCAGTTCTGAACACTGTTTAAATTCCATCATCTGAAAATTGCTTGCTTGATACGGTTAAGCATCTTGTTGACTTGATTTGTGTTTAGTCAAAACTTTATGAAAAGTTGAAATGAAATTGATGAACTTGACAGTGTCTCTCTCTAGTTGAACAGCATGAATTTTCTTCGAGCATAAATTTTAAATCATGAGCTGTGCTTTCACTGTATATCATGCACTTAGTCAGGGGGAGTTTGACTGGTTAAGGTTGATGATATTAATGATCATGCTACTCTTTATTAGATTTGCTGCATGCTGCACATTTAAAGAGTAGTGCGTGTAATAAAATTTAAAAAACCTAAAAAGATATTCCATTGCATCTAGACAGGGGGAGCATTTAAAAGTGGTGTTTAGTTTGTCACACTCTGAACACCTCTTGTCTAGTAATTGAATAACTCTCATCTGATTTCATACTCTCTCTCTCGATAATGGATTATGCCTTCTACTCATTATGTTGTCAAAGAAGAGCTTCTTTCAACCTTCTTCATGTTACTACCTATCAGCTGATCTGTCTGAATTCCAGACTCAGCTACTGTTTGTTGATATACACTCTTCTGATATCTGTTCCTTCATGTGTTGACTCTTACACCAGCTTACTCTCATCTTTCACATTCTTCTTAGCTGGTTTGAATGATTGTGTCTAGTGTTGATTGTTGATCAGCTGCGTCTATATTTGATCTGAGGAACTTAAGCTGCATGTCATGCAATTCAGTCTGAAAACTTTGTAGAATTTCCTATCATATAGGTTTAAGAATTACCACTGAATCAGACTGATATAAGATTAATGTATTCTCAGATTTGTAATTAAATGAATTGAAAATATCTGAATGATAAGCTTTAATAAATCTTAACCATCTGTGTCATAAAAACCTTAGACTCACTCATCAGATATCTGAAAATTTGAAATCAGGGCTACGTTGGTTAAGATACATAGAGTGAGTATTGTTGTTAAACATTAACTTTGAAAATTTTGACAGGAAATAAAATCAGTGGGTAATGAAATGACTTTGTTCACTGAGAAACTGGGTTTTCCATCAAAGAAATGGAGTGAACCCAAGTCATGAAGTGTCATAGTCACTTAAAATGAAAATTTATTGAGAACCTGACAGAGCAATGGCATTTTTGTTTTGAGTAACTAGGGAGTCTGGCCTCTGATCAAGGTGTCTTCTCATGAAAAAAGACACTTATATTGCTAACTCTATTCTTGAAGTTGAGAGGCAATGACAGTTATCACACTGAGTAAATGGGTCACTTCACTTGAGACGTGTTGTGCCTCATGTAAAAAGGTGTTGATCAACCTAAATTGCTCAGGAAAAGTATAATGTGCTTCAAATGAAAATATTTTGAAAATTCTATCAACTCATGTTCTTGTTAGTTGTTTAACAACAGTACTAATCTGTGTAACTTTCAAAGGAGCTATTGAGATCATATGTGTAAGATAAAGATGATTGATTTTGAGTGTTATCTGAATATTTGCTTCACCTTTATTAAACTATTCTTCTTAAGATTTATTGTAGTGGTGCAAGCATTAAAATCCCTCATGATCAGATTCTTTCCAGACAGCCTGATCAACATAAATCTTGCTATTGATTATTCATTGAGATGTCTTGTGATTATTCACTGTTGGAATCTTCCATCTTGTTTTGCAACCAGTTCTGGTTCTGTGGACTTTCCACCCGTTTCATTCTATTCATGCATATGTGAGGTGCCACAACCAGAGTTCAGATTGTTTGTAATGGCAGATTTCAGATTGATTTATTGGATAACTAGAGTTCATTCCTGCGCTTCAGGGGGAGTTATGGATTATCTGCATTTAAGCGGAGAGTAGTTCTGCATGCATATTGATGGGGGGAGAGATGTTTTCTTGTCATAAGGGGGAACTCTATTTCAGTGAACTATGTTTCATTCTCTGTCTTTGTGTGCTGAATTTTATCTCTCAAACCATTTCCTTTCTTTTTGATTATGTCAAAAGGGGAGAATAGTTTGACGAGTCAGTGTGACTCATTATGTGACTCATTATGTTGCCATCATAAAAAAGGGGGAGATTATTGTGCCCCTCGTGCTTTGTTGATAATGTGGTGTTTTAATGATAGCAACATGAATGAGTCACCATATTATTTTGCTAAGAACAACACATTGAGTCATCACATGAATGCATATGACTGATCTGTTCTGTGGAGAATGCATGAGTGTGCTATGTCTGATCTATTCATTGCTATAGTCTTTGTGTTTAGCATACACTGCATCAGTGCAATAACAGTTACTGCATGCGTCTGTTAAAAAGTCTGTACATTGCCCTGCTTCAGGCTGAGCAAGTCTATACACTGTTGCACGATCATCAAGTTTATACATTGTCTTGCACAGCATGCAGGCAACGTCTGTACATCGTCTTCTTGTTCATGCATTGCATCAAGTCTATACATTGTCTTGCACAGCATGCAGGCAAAGTCTGTACAACGTTTGCACATTACATACGTTCAAAGTCTGCACAAAGTCTACTGCATTCAAAGTCTATACATACTTGGTCCATGCGTAAGCATAGCAAGTCTGTACATTGGTAGCAAGTCTGTACAACGTTATTAGCGTGAACACATTCAAAGTCCATACATTGCCCTGTAGCTTGCATGAACTCAAGTCTGTACAGTCAATGCCTGCACACAATGTCTATACATTCATTTGTTGTTAATCGAGCAAGTATGTACATCGTCAGCCTGCTCATGCATCGTCTTGGTGGTAAGTCTGTACATTGGCCAAGTCTATACATCGCCACTTGTTCACGCATGTTCATCAAGTCTGCACATTGTTTGGCCATTACACACGAAGTCTGTAGAGCGGTTGCCTTCATCCCTAGCAAGTCTGTACAGCGATTGCCTTCATGTCCTAGAAAGTCTGTACATCGTGTGTTACTGAAAGTCTGTACAGCGTCTCACTCAGCGTCTCTGTGAGTCTATAAATTTGTCTCTCGTACAGCCATTGTCTTACTTAGCGTCTCATGCTAAGTCTATACATCGACTGCCAGCCAGTGCATCATTATTCTCAATCAGCGTCTCTGTGTAGTCAAGTCCATACATTGCATCATGACTAAAGTTTGTACATCGCATCACATTGAACATGCGTCTCATGCGGCGTCTCATGCAGCGTCTCATGTAGTGTCTCATGTAAGTCTATACATCGTCTGTCAGCAAGTCTGTACATCGTGTAGCATGCACGCGTTCAAGTCTGTACATCACATAGCATGCACGCATGTACAAAGCCTGTACATTGTTCACTTGCAGCGTTAGCACAAGTCTATACAGCGTGTGTGCTTCATAATGCAATGTCTATACAACGGCTAGCTGCACAACGCCAAGTCTATACATTGGCTAGCTGCACAACGCCAAGTCTATACATTGGCTAGTTGCACGCAGAGCCTGCACATCGTCATAGTTGCCTCGATGCCATAGAAAGTCTATACAGTCCACTATGCTCGGAATTTGACGCCCATCAACAGTGGCGTCACTTCTGAAACTGACGCCTAGGAAAGAGGCGTCTTTTTGTTGAGCATCAATTTAACAAAGTCTAGACATCGTCTGGTTGCATATCGCATAGTCTGTACATGATGTATTGTGTTCCCATGCTTTAACACTAGGCATTGCAAAGTATGTACATTAGTTGCACATTGCACTCCATGTCTATACATTACTTCATGCATTGCACGTTGAGTCTGCACATTCATTTGCCATGTCATTAAATCCATTTGTAAATGTTCATAGCTTTGCATACGTGAAGTCTGTACATCATTGTCGCATACATACTAAGTCCATACACTGCTTGGTGACTTGCATGTGTATTCATCTTTCAATGTGCATACTTCACCATATGCATACTGCATCATATGCCCTCAAGTCTATACATTGTCTCGCACACACCCACTAGCAAGTCTGCACATTGGTTGCACATTGCACACAGAGTTTGTACACTCGATTGGCAGCATGCCTGAGCATTCATAGTCTAAGTACATACTCTCTTATGTGCATGTGTGCATGTCTCTCAACAAGTCTGTACATTTGTCCGTTGCTTCACTCGATCAACTCTGTACAGCCATGCATTGTCTTGCTTGCATGAATGAAGTATGTACAGAGTTTACTGTCTTAAACTGATATTCCCTTCGACTGAATGTCTAACAGGACTGCTATTTCGTGGATGCCAATGAGGGCACGTGATCCGAGGCTGAAAGGACTAACAGGATGATGACACATGTACTGAAGTAGGCTGGATGCTGCCACGTGGTCCAAGCAATTGGGCGGGAACTATGGAGAGCACACGCCCTTCCTGCTACTCTATATATATGCAGACCTCTTCATCTGGACAAGGCTGATCGATATAGAAGTAGCAGAAGCTGAAGGCCAGAGCTCGTGCAGAGTTGATGCTGAAAGAGAGCCATTGAGAGCAGAGAAGAGAAAGAGAGAGAGTGAGTTAAGAAGAAGAAAAAGAGAAAGAGAGATTGAGAGATTAGCAGAAGAAGATAGAGAGCTCATGAAGAATAGGAAGAGGAGATTACTTGAAGATCATTCCTACTGGATGTGGGATCAGATCCACTCCAGTCAGCTCCTTTGAGAGCCACATTGTGCTTTATTATTTACAGCTTTCAGTCGTTGTTACTACCTATTTTTGTTTTCTTTTCAAACTGTTCTTCAAGCTGTTCGTCAGCAGTGCAAGCTGTTATGCACAGCGGTGAGGTGGATACCTCGGACGGCTAAGCCGTATTGCCCAGCGGAGCAAGCTGTGATGCTCAGCGTTGCTGTAGATTCTAAGAAATCCACTTAGAACAATTAAAAGGAAAAGAAATGAATAGAAGAATGGGAAAAGAGGGAGAAAAGGGGAGCATGAGAGGATGCTAAGGGGAATGTGATCGCCAGAGACGCGAGGGCCTCAAAGGATATTACAAATAATCAATGGAGGGATCGCGATATAAATACCTTAAATGCGGGGGAGATTGTGAGTGCACCTTCTCTTTCTATCGGCCGGCCGATGAAGAGAGTTTTCCTTGATTGATTACCCTTGCAAAATTAACAAACACCAATAAACAAACATGGATTAGAAACCAAGATGTGTAGCATCAAATCCAAATGTAAATATGGACATAGAAAGCATGGATATGAACACACCTTATTGGTGTTTGGCCTTTAAACCCCTATGCAAAAGGGTAGGTAAAAGATGATATATGATGAAGAATAGAGGGAGATGTGCAAGTGTTGCTCTAAGGGAGATATGCTAGGGTGCACAACATGGGAAGATCTCAATATTGAGATAAAAAGAGATAAAAGAAAAATATGATATGATGCATGCAATTAACTAAAGCAAAAATAAGAGATAGGAGGGTGAAAGCTTAGTGGTTTTCTCCAATTTGGCTTCAAGCTAGGATGAAGATCTTCAATGGAGGAAGAAGAGGATGTAGAACTCCATGGATGTAGAGGCTTCAAATCTTGAATAGAGAAAGAAGAACTCCATGGATGAAGCTTTTAGGTGCATGGGAGTCTTCCTCCTTGAGCCTTTGGTCTGGCAGCACCTCCTCTTAAATTGATCTTGATGATTTTTCACAAGGGAGAGAGAGATTCTATTTATAGGGTTGAAATTCGAAATTAATTCCAAGGGAAATTAGGAAAACATGTTTTAGTGGGATTTAGAATGAGATAAACATTAGGCAACTGTCCCTTCAACATTGGAAAGTCATAGGAACCCTTCCCGAGTGAAAAAGGAGGTTAAATGAGGAAAGGAAGGGAAATTCGGAATTAATTCCAAGAGAAAACAAGAAAACATGTTTTAGTTGGATTTGGAAGAGATAAACCTTAGGCAGGTGTCCCTTCAACCTTGGAAAGTCATAGGAACCCTTTCCCAAGTGGAAAAGGAGGTTAAATGAGGAGAGGAAGGAAAATTCGGAATTAATTCTAAGAGAAAATAAGAAAATATGTTTTAGTTGGATTTGGAAGAGATAAACCTTAGGCAAGTGTCCCTTCAACATTGGAAAGTCCTAGGAACCCTTTCCCAAGTGGAAAAGGAGGTTAAATGAGGAAAGGAAGGGAAATTCAGAATTAATTCTAAGAGAAAATAAGAAAACATGTTTTAGTTAGATTTGGAAGAGATAAACCTTAGGCAAGTGTCCCTTCAACATTGGAAAGTCATAGGAACCCTTTCCCAAGTGGAAAAGGAGGTTAAATGAGGAAAGGAAGGGAAATTCGGAATTAATTCAATGAAAATTAGAAAACTAAGTTTTGGTGGGATTTGGAAAGGGGGATCCATCTGTTGGGTTCGGTGCAGTATTCAGAGGGGGGGTGAATGAATATAACCCTTTAAAAAACTTTCGCCCAGTTAAAATATGATGCTCACTAGAATTACTAGTTCGCAAACTAGATAAGCTTAAAAGCTAATAATCAGTTGCAGAACCAAACAAGCATACAGTGAGATCACTAGGATGCTAACTAGGCTGAATTTGACAAGGAGTCGCTCAACAAGAATTTCGCTCTCTTGACAAATTAAAACATTCTAAGAAGACTAATTAACTCTTCTTCTCAACCCGAAGCCAAACGCATGGAGCACCCCTATGCATTCATCTAGCGGAAGCAAATCATAAGCAATCAAACCACAATGCAAGAGGGGTTTTTAGGTGGTTCGGTCCTCCAGACCTACATCCACCCCACACTCAAACCGAGTGTGGCTTCCACTAGCTCACGCTAGAAACAGT
The DNA here is from genome assembly GCA_022559845.1 of Amorphophallus konjac. Taxonomy (NCBI): domain Eukaryota; kingdom Viridiplantae; phylum Streptophyta; class Magnoliopsida; order Alismatales; family Araceae; genus Amorphophallus; species Amorphophallus konjac. The sequence goes on along the minus strand of CM040128.1, from coordinate 114,243,256 downwards.
AGACTCAGTCTGCAACAGGTGCTGCCACACAGCTTGACCAGGGGAACAACCTCCCCTCTTCCTCCCAACCGGAGGGAACCACTAGTGACACCAGTCACTAGCAAACCAGAGACACACACGGTCTCTCTTCCTCCAGACCCGGAGGGAACCCCTAGACTTGAATCCACAAGCCCAGAATCGGAGATCAGATCTCCCTTCCTCCAAACCGGAGGGAACCCACAAGTAGCACCCAGCTACTTGCAACCGGAGATAGCAATCTCCCTTCTCCTGAACTAACAGGAGGAACCCCGACCTCACTACTGAGGATCGGAAGAACACAGATAACCAAATGAAACAGGAAAAATAAGAAAAGAAAAATACACAGCGATCAGAAAGCTGTAAAGACAAATAACACAAATGTGGCTCGCATGGAGCTGACTGGCCTGGATTTGATCCACGGTCCAGTAGATAGATCTTCAGGTAACTTCTTCCTTGTTCTCCACGAGCTCTCTCGCTCACTTTCTATCTCTCTTTTCTTTCTCTTCTACTCTCCTAGGAGCTTCTTCTGCTACTTCTCTTCTTCTTCTTCTCAACTCTCTTCTCTCTCTTTTTCTTCTTCTGCTCTTACTCTCACTCTCTTCTCTACTCTCTTCTTTTCTTTTTTCTCTTCCTTTTTCTGGATCGGGGCTCTCTGTATGAGCTTTTCTTCTTGCCAACTCGATCACCCTCATCTGAGGACGAAGGGTTCTATTTATATATAGTAGCAGCAGCAGCAGCATCAGCCCTGACGTGTGACCTCCACATTTCCAGCCCTAAGTATTCGGACCACGTGGCAGTCTCTCAGCAGGCTTCATTCCAGTCTCGGATCACGTGCTGCCAGTCACTGGAGAATATTTCTTCCTCGGACCTGCAAGGAGATGAAAACCATTAAAACTGAGGGCCACAATAACTAAATCTGCACGAAGTATGTAGTAGCAATTCTAGATGCACTGAGAACGACACGAGATACACACTGTAACAGAGATAACACTACAAAGAGAATGACACGAAGAAGATGAAAACAACACGAGGTAATAAGAATAACGACATGAGAACAACATGGAGACAAAACAGTAACCGACACGAGTTGAAAACAACACGAGGTAAAAAGAAGAACGACACGAAGTGGTTGTAACAACAAGCAAGACATAAAAGATGACACGAGATGCAACTAGAGGACAGAGAGAAGCGACACGAGGTTCACACAGAAACGACACGAGGTGGCACAGAAAGCAACACGAGGTGCTGCAATGTTCTGCACGCAGTGGAACAAAAACGACACGAAGACACAAAGACAAAAACAACACGGAGACACGAACATAAAAACAACACAACATAACACACAGCAAAGAGAACGACACGAGCTGACCACAACACGAAGATGAAAAAATAAAGAACCGACTCGAACTAAGGACGACACGTGCTGACAACAGAAACCGACACGAAGTGGTTGCAAGCAAGCAAGACACGAGGTCTACGTAAAGCAACACGAAGTGTGGTCAAGGCGAGACAGACACAAAGATGAAAAACAAGATTCGACACGAAGTGAGAACAACACGAAGTGAAAACAACACTAAGACGAAAACAGAAGTTGACACCAAGTGAAAACAACACGAAGTGAAAACAACACTAAGACGAAAACAGAAGTTGACACCAAGTGAAAACAACACGAAGTGAAAACAAGACTAAGATGATGAGAACAGCACGAGGTGAAGCGACACGGGGTTCACTGGGAAATGACTCGAAGTTCATCAGAACAAATCGAGCTGCTACAGTAAACAACACGAAGACAATCAAACAAAAACAACACGAAGACAATGGATGCTATAGTGCAATGTCTAGACTTGAAGTTCAGTTGAGTGTACAGACTTCACCAATGAATCACTCACTGTACAGACTTACTATAGCAGTCTGATGTACAGACTTTGATGAACAGTCCAATGTATGGACTTGTACTGCAAACAACAATGTATAGACTTCATGTAAAAGCCCAATGTATTGGACATTGAAATCGAAGACCAATGTGCAGACTTCAAGTTTAACTGTGGATGTACAGACTTGAAGAATAGGCCAGTGTATAGACTTGAAGATTGAAGGCGATGTACAGACTTTGATGACCAACACCAATGTATAGACTTAGGGGCATAAGACACGGCTGTACAGACTTCGCCTAAGACGCTGTACACACTTAGCCTAAGACAATGCATAGGCTTGAACGAGAGTCCAATGTATAGACTTGCATGATGCACAATTACACAGTCCAGTGTATAGACTTTGCTATCCAGACATGATATATGCAGAGACATGATATCTGACAGAATGCAATGCACATATATAAAGAGCAAATGCCATCAATGCTAGACATCATCATTCATGTTGCTATCAATATGCAGAATGCTCAAGAATAATAATGCATAGAAATACACTTTGTTTATTGCAATCATCAAAACATAATAACATTACTATCATCAAAATACAATATCAAATGCACTCAAATCCACTCACTGTCTTGCTATCATCAAAACCAAATAGCATTGCTATCATCAAGGCGACATAGCACATGCTTGTGCCTACGAGGCACAACATTCTCCCCCTTTTTGATGATGGCAACACAATGTGACAGTGAGTCTCACACAAGATTTTCTCCCCCTTTGACATGATCAAAAAGAGAAAAATAGTAAAAATATGAGTGCAAAGTGGAATATGCATGCAAATTCCTCTAGAACATTTTTTCCTTGAAAGTAAGACTCCCCTGAATTATTTCTCCCCCTAAATAGAAGCTCCCCCTTTGAGAAGGAATATGAACAGATAAACAAGGTAGAGAAAGTAGGAGGGTCACTTGACAACAGCTGAATCATAGGTTCAGAAAGGAAGCATGATTATAAACAACTGTTAAAGTTTAAAAATCAGTAACATACAATTTTGACAAAGATTCAGGTTTAACAGTTATAATTCTAGAGTAAAACACCTGACCCCTGAAAAAGAGTTTTAGATTCCATTTATAGCAATGAATCTAGGGCACATGGTATTAATAGATAAGTCAGACATAATACCCTTTTGTGATTAAACAAGGAAATTCAAGAGAGGCAACTTGAATATGTATTAATAAAAATAATTTCCACTCATAGACTTTTGATTTACAAAGGGTTACAGCAGTTTGATTTTCATTTTTCAATTTCTGAACCTGAACTGAGTAAATAGATCAGTGGCATTTATGCTGTTGACATTAGGTGTACACCTTGATCAGAGGCAAGTACCCCCAGTTACTAGGCATAAACTACTAGACCTATTTCAGATCAAAACCCACAAAGAATAGTCTTCACTTTTGACATTAAGGGTACACCTTGATTAGAGGCCAGTACCCTCAGTTACTTAGTGAGAACTCCCTCTATAGATTTGACCTTTTGAACAGAGATATTCTGAAGCACTTCATGACTATGAGTTCTCCTACTTCATTGGAGGAGATCACAATTTCTCAGTGCAATTCAGCCATTGCTCTGTCACTATGTTCAGTTCATAGCATTATGATCTTATTTACTGCTGCCCTTACTTCTTTTAGAGTGATTGTTTAAAAAATCAGTACACACTCTTATTAGCCTTTTCTAGAAATTTCCAGATCAACACATTTGGCATTACAAAAACTTTTTCTAATCTTACCATGAGATAAAGATTAAGAGCTATAAAGGTTTTCTTTTATCTCAAGTTCTGAAGTGCAGACACTTAACTCTCTAATTTATAAAGGTTAAACCTTTAGTTCCTTTCAATTTGTGAGTGTGATTCTTATAGAAAAATAGTTGCAATAATCACCATTCAATGTACTAAACCAGATGCAAAGCTGTTGTTTAGTGAAAATGATGGGGAAAGGATAGCAATTGGCAAAATGGTCCAATGGCATCTGATGTCAAAAGATATGAATCAAATGAATGGGGACAATGAGGAGTAAATAGGGTTCAATGAATTGAATAGAATCTCTCAGCTCCACCTGACACCATGATGCAAAAATATGCTATGCAGTAGACTGTTCTACATGCAGACTATGCAACATTAGTCAAACTCCCCCTGACAAAGTGCATGAAATAGAATTAATGAACTGCTCATAATTTTAGAATATACTCAAGAAGAATTCATGCTTTGTTCAATCAGAGAGAGAATTTATCAAATGCATCATCTTCCTTTTAAATTTTTAGAATTTTTTTTTAACATATGATGCAGTACACTATTCTTCATGAAAACTAGACCCATGGTACTAGGCGGAGGACCTGGTCTCAAAGACCATCTCACACATGGTAGGAACCTCCGGGCAGATTTCCCTGCCTTTTAGTAACATACCATTTGATATACCAGGGTTAACAAGGACAATGCAACATAAGGCAGTTCTTCATGCATTGAACAACATCATTGACACATGCAATGACAATCAGTCTATACACAATCAGTCCAAGTATGCATTCAATAACAAGCATGCAATGCATTAACACAAAACACATGCATGGACACAGAGTCTATATAGTGCATCAACTGTATACACTAAAGAAGCATTCAAATTCAGTTCAACATATAGCAAGAGAAGAGCATCAGATATGCAGAATTGAATTCAATAGCTGAGTCTGGAATGCAAACTGATCAGCTAGACATGAAGAGTTAAAAAAAAATCAACCAAGCAAATCAACATGAAACTCACAATTTTCATGCTCACAATTTCAGACAATGGAATTTAAAACAGATTTCAGAACTGACCTGAATTGAATCATGGGATTTTCTTTTTGAGTGCCTTGGTTGACCCCTCTTATTCATTTCCAAGGCACACCTGCAGCATGTCATTCAATGTGATTTTGCAGGAACCCAAGAAGTCTTGGGTCCTGAATTACCCCTATCAGGTGTTCTAAATAATTTCTTAGCAATATTGTCATCAAATTCCATTAGAGAGCAATCAGACATAGAATGTCCAAAATTTCCACAATAATGACATGAACCAACAGATTTTCTGGTCCTATGATGCATATCTACAGTAACATGAGACCTATGAAACTGAGCATGAATTTTTCTGTTGTAAGCATGAATTTTTGATTTACCATTGCCTGCCCACCAGCATTCAGAAGCTCGGTGGCCAGGTTTTCCACATTCATAACAAACAAGAGTCTTTTCCTTAAGACCAGCTTTATTTCTGCCCAAGAAATTTTTGTTTGGAGGGAATCTTATAAATTTGGAATTAAAATGATTTCCTTGAACAAACCAGCAGTCCTTGACTGCATGCCCATACCTACCACATTCAAAGCATCTAAGATGCTTGTTGTTTGATTCATTTTTGCCCCTGTGATTTCCTGACCAGCATTCATTTGCCTTGTGTCCAGGCTTGTTGCAATTGAAACAGATGATATGCTGACCTGAAGTAGATTCATATCTATGTGGGCCATGAGCATGTGTGAAAAATCTAGAGTTCAAATTATTGTCTTCTTTCATTTTAAAGCATGCATTCATTAGATGACCACGCCTACCACAGTAGTAATAATAAGCAACAAGTTTCTTAATGGCATGGTTTCTGTCGGATGAATTCCTAGAATGCATTGCTTCACTAGCATGCTCATCTTCAATCAACAATCTACAGTCATCCATTACATGTCCTATCTTGCCACAATAGTAACATGACACTTGTGATTTCCTGATGACATGATTACTAACAGATTGACTAGATGCATGTGAATGAGTACGTGAAGCATGAGCATTTTGCATTGACCCATTACATTCAGCAGAGCTAACAAATTTCAGAGTACAACCAGAAATATTCTTAGCCTTCTTTGTTTGACTCTTTCTTTTCAATTTCTGATTATTCTCAACAAGCTTTGTTTATTTTTCAATTTTCTGAGCTTTAAACTGAAAGACAGATTTTAAAGATGATTTCTCATTTTTATTTTGTTTTGGGGATTGCCTTGAAGTACCAGCTACATCAGAGCTTTGGACAAAAGTGGTATATAGCTGGTCTTTAGTGATTTTCTCAATATCAGAACAACAATTTGTTCCCCCTTCAGAGTTATCATCCTTCCTCTTCCCAACAGTTTTCATTTTTCCTTTAATCTTGGCAGACTCAATAGCTGAATTTTCCAGATTATGAATTTTATCTTCCAAGTTGGCAATGTGAAGTTCATAACTGGCTATTTCTTGTTCACTGTAATTAACACATTCGCTTAGAACATGGTTTGCAGTTTTATACTTCTCAATTTCCTGTTCTAGACTGTTCAAAATTTCTGAATTTTCATCATGGACAGCTTTCCCTTTTTCTATAGTGAGAAGTCTTTCAGACAAGCCAGTGTTCAACCACTTTAGTTTTTCAACTTCAGCTTTTAATTCAGTGTTTTCTTCCTCAAGATTTTTATCCTGAATTTCATTATTAGCACATCTCTCTCTTCCAGACATTAGCTCCAATTTTTCAATTAATTCCTCTTCTCTTTCCACCACTTTAATTTTCTCAGCGAGCAGACTTTTGTGATCATCTTTAAGTGAGGCAATTTATTTATTTAGCCGTTCATTCTCACTAAAGAGATCTTCATTTAGTTCTCTTAAAGCAGAGCATATTTTACAATCTGATTTAGCAGAAGAGGACTGTGAAACCTCATTGATTTCATTCATTCTGATAATAAGAGTTTTATTCTTCTTTTGAAGATCCTCATTCTCCAATTTCATTTTGTCCAATTCAGAATTAACTTCAGTTAGTTCTTGCATGCCTTTTAGATGCTCTTTTTTCTTATCATTCAGTTGATTCTCAAGTTCAGACATTTTATCTAAGCATGTTTGTTTTTCAATTTTTAGAGAATCATTTTGTTTCTTAAGATTCTGAACATCTAACATGCATGCATCATAAGACTTTTTCATATTTGGACAATTTTCACAGGAATCTTTCAGATTTATTCTATCACATTTCTTTTTCAACTTTTTGTTTTCAGATTTCAATTTCTTGGATACTTCTAACAAATTTTCATACATCTCTATTAATTCATCGAAAGAGTATCCTTCTGATTCAGAACTTACCTGAGATGAGATCTCATCTTCATCATCCCGGTTGGCCATCAAGCAGCTATCACCTTGCTGATTATGCGCAGAGACGACTCTGTCATATATCTCCTTTCCAGATGTGCACCTGAGAGCAAAAGAATATACATCAGTATTAACAGCAGCTCTCAAGATATTAAGAATTATGACATTATCACGGTTCTTAAACGTGTCCTCACTAGACCACTTGGTCTGGTCTTTGGGTAGTCGATGTGGGCCTTTGGATAGTAAACTCCATAGTTTGGGATCAATGGAATCTACATACACAACTAGGTCTCCTAGCCAATTTTCAAAGGTAGAACCATCATAAATTGGAGGACGATCCATTTGGACAGATGGCAAACAGAATCAACTTACTAAAACAACCGACATGAAATGTAGCAAAACCAAATGGGTAAGGTAAAGCACTAAACCGGTGAAACAAGACAACGAGCACAATGCATCCACTCTGAAAATGCACTAAACAGTTAGCAGGATCCTCTGCAGATTATTAGATCTGTTAGATCAGAGACCCGCTCTGATACCAATTATTGGGTTCGGTGCAGTATTCAGAGGGGGGGTGAATGAATATAACCCTTTAAAAAACTTTCACCCAGTTAAAATATGATGCTCACTAGAATTACTAGTTCGCAAACTAGATAAGCTTAAAAGCTAATAATTAGTTGCAGAACCAAACAAGCATACAGTGAGATCACTAGGATGCTAACTAGGCTGAATTTGACAAGGAGTCGCTCAACAAGAATTTCGCTCTCTTGACAAATTAAAACATTCTAAGAAGACTAATTAACTCTTCTTCTCAACCCGAAGCCAAACGCATGGAGCACCCCTATGCATTCATCTAGCGGAAGCAAATCATAAGCAATCAAACCACAATGCAAGAGGGGTTTTTAGGTGGTTCGGTCCTCCAGACCTACATCCACCCCACACTCAAACCGAGTGTGGCTTCCACTAGCTCACGCTAGAAACAGCAGACTCAGTCTGCAACAGGTGCTGCCACACAGCTTGACCAGGGGAACAGCCTCCCCTCTTCCTCCCAACCGGAGGGAACCACTAGTGACACCAGTCACTAGCAAACCAGAGACACACACGGTCTCTCTTCCTCCAGACCCGGAGGGAACCCCTGGACTTGAATCCACAAGCCCAGAATCGGAGATCAGATCTCCCTTCCTCCAAACCGGAGGGAACCCACAAGTAGCACCCAGCTACTTGCAACCGGAGATAGCAATCTCCCTTCTCCTGAACTAACAGGAGGAACCCCGACCTCACTACTGAGGATCGGAAGAACACAGATAACCAAATGAAACAGGAAAAATAAGAAAAGAAAAATACACAGCGATCAGAAAGCTGTAAAGACAAATAACACAAATGTGGCTCGCATGGAGCTGACTGGCCTGGATTTGATCCACGGTCCAGTAGACAGATCTTCAGGTAACTTCTTCCTTGTTCTCCACGAGCTCTCTCGCTCACTTTCTATCTCTCTTTTCTTTCTCTTCTACTCTCCTAGGAGCTTCTTCTGCTACTTCTCTTCTTCTTCTTCTCAACTCTCTTCTCTCTCTTTTTCTTCTTCTGCTCTTACTCTCACTCTCTTCTCTGCTCTCTTCTTTTCTTTTTTCTCTTCCTTTTTCTGGATCGGGGCTCTCTGTATGAGCTTTTCTTCTTGCCAACTCGATCACCCTCATCTGAGGATGAAGGGTTCTATTTATATATAGTAGCAGCAGCAGCAGCATCAGCCCCGACGTGTGACCTCCACATTTCCAGCCCTAAGTATTCGACCACGTGGCAGTCTCTCAGCAGGCTTCATTCCAACCTCGGATCACGTGCTGCCAGTCACTGGGGAATATTTCTTCCTCGGACCTGCAAGGAGATGAAAACCATTAAAACTGAGGGCCACAATAACTAAATCTGCACGAAGTATGTAGTAGCAATTCTAGATGCACTGAGAACGACACGAGATACACACTGTAACAGAGATAACACTACAAAGAGAACGACACGAAGAAGATGAAAACAACACGAGGTAATAAGAAGAACAACACGAGAACAACATGGAGACAAAACAGTAACCGACACGAGTTGAAAACAACACGAGGTAAAAAGAAGAACGACACGAAGTGGTTGCAACAATAAGCAAGACATAAAAGATGGCACGAGATGCAACTAGAGGACAGAGAGAAGCGACACGAGGTGGCACAGAAAGCAACACGAGGTGCTGCAATGTTCTGCACGCAGTGGAACAAAAATGACACGAAGACACAAAGACAAAAACAACACGGAGACACGAACATAAAAATAACACAACATAACACACAGCAAAGAGAACGACACGAGCTGACCACAACACGAAGACGAAAAAATAAAGAACCGACTCGAACTAAGGACGACACGTGCTGACAACAGAAACCGACACAAAGTGGTTGCAAGCAAGCAAGACACGAGGTCTACGTAAAGCAACACGAAGTGTGGTCAAGGCGAGACAGACACAAAGATGAAAAACAAGATTCGACACGAAGTGAGAACAACACGAAGTGAAAACAATGTAGACACACTAAAATTGACATTATTTTGAGTATATCTCCTATCGCACTGTGATGCCCCATTTGACCCTCAAATCGACTTATTTGAGTGATTTTCCTCCTTTTTATTGAATATCCAACTTCCCCAAGCTTTCCACATGTTTTTCCATTTTTCTCCAGATTTTTCTGAGCCATTTCTCCATTTTTTCGGGCCTTAAATCAAATGGGGGAAGGGACCCGGGCGTCATTTAAGTAACGCCCCGTCAGGGGGCGTCATTTCTTTAATTAGCGACCGTCTGTTCGGTCATCAATTCTTGTTCAATTCCGAACTCCAGAAGCACCCCTTCCTTTCCTCACTTACACTCCTTTTTCACTTGGGAAAGAGTTCCTATGGCTTCTTAATATTGAAAGGACACTTGGAGGAAGGATCCCCCTTTCCATCCTACCAAAACTAAGTTTTCTATTTTTTTATGGAATTAATTCCGAATTTCCCTTCTTTCCTCATTTAACCTCCTTTTCCACTTGGGAAAGGGTTCCTATGAGTTTCCAAGGTTGAAGGGACACTTGCCTAATGCTTATCTCTTCCAAATTCCAACTAAAACATGTTTTCTTATTTTCTCTTGATTTAATTCTGAATTTCACTTCCTTTCCTCATTTAATCTCTTTTTCCACTTGGGAAAGGGTTCCTATGACTTTCCAAGGTTGAAGGGACACTTGCCTAAAGTTTATCTCTTCCAAATCCAACTAAAACATGTTTTCTTATTTTCTCTTGATTTAATTCCGAATTTCACTTCCATTCCTCATTTAATCTCTTTTTCCACTTGGGAAAGGGTTCCTATGACTTTCCAAGGTTGAAGGGACACTTGCCTAATGTTTATCTCTTCCAAATTCCAACTAAAACATGTTTTCTTATTTTCTCTTGATTTAATTCCGAATTTCCCTTCTTTCCTCATTTAACCTCCTTTTCCACTTGGGAAAGAGTTCCTATGACTTTCCAAGGTTGAAGGGACACTTGCCTAAAGTTTATCTCTTCCAAATCCAACTAAAACATGTTTTCTTATTTTCTCTTGGATTTAATTCGAATTTCACTTCCATTCCTCATTTAATCTCTTTTTCCACTTGGGAAAGGGTTCCTATGACTTTCCAAGGTTGAAGGGACACTTGCCTAATGTTTATCTCTTCCAAATTCCAACTAAAACATGTTTTCTTATTTTCTCTTGATTTAATTCCGAATTTCACTTCCTTTCCTCATTTAATCTCTTTTTCCACTTAGGAAAGGGTTCCTATGACTTTCCAAGGTTGAAGGGACACTTGCCTAATGTTTATCTCATTCCAAATCCCACTAAAACATGTTTTCCTAATTTCTCTTGGAATTAATTTCGAATTTCAACCCTATAAATAGGACTCCTCTCTCCCTTGTGTTAAAGATAAAGATCAATTCAAGAGGAGGTGCTGCCGGACCAAAGGCTCAAGGAGGAAGACTCCCATGCACCTAAAAGCTTCATCCATGGAGTTCTTCTTCCTCTATTGAAGATTTGAAGCCTCTACATCCATGGAGTTCTACATCATGTTCTTCCTCCATTGAAGATCTTCATCCTAGCTTGAAGCCAAATTGGAGAAAACCACTAAGCTTTCCCCTCCTATCTCTTATTTTTGCTTTAGTTAATTGCATGCATCATATCATTTTTTCTTTTATTTCTTTATTGAGATCTTCCCCTATTGTGCACTCTAGCACATCTCCATAGTGCAACACTTGCACATCTCCCTCTATTCTTCATCATACATCATCTTTTACCTACCCTTTTGCATAGGGGTTTAAAGGCCAAACACCAATAAGGTGTGTTCATATCCATGCTTTCTATGTCCATATTTACATTTGGATTTGATGCTACACATCTTGGTTTCTAATCCATGTTTGTTTATTGGTGTTTGTTAATTTTGCAAGGGTAATCAATCAAGGAAAACTCTCTTCATCGGCCGGCCGATAGAAAGAGAAGGTACACTCACAATCTCCCCCGCATTTAAGGTATTTATATCGCGATCCCTCCATTGATTATTTGTTATATCCTTTGAGGCCCTCGCGTCTCTGGCGATCACATTCCCCTTAGCATCCTCTCATGCTCCCCTTTTCTCCCTCTTTTCCCATTCTTCTATTCATTTTTTCTTTTTCCCTTTTAATTGTTATAAGTGGATTTCTTAGAATCTACAAACAACACTAAGACGAAAATAGAAGTTGACACCAAGTGAAAACAACACGAAGTGAAAACAACACTAAGATGAAAACAGAAGTTGACACCAAGTGAAAACAACACGAAGTGAAAACAAGACTAAGATGATGAGAACAGCACGAGGTGAAGCGACACGGGGTTCACTGGGAAACGACTCGAAGTTCATCAGAACAAATCGAGCTGCTACAGTAAACAACACGAAGACAATCAAACAAAAACAACACGAAGACAATGGATGCTACAGTGCAATGTCTAGACTTGAAGTTCAGTTGAGTGTACAGACTTCACCAATGAATCACTCACTGTACAGACTTACTATAGCAGTCTGATGTACAGACTTTGATGAACAGTCCAATGTATGGACTTGTACTGCAAACAACAATGTATAGACTTCATGTAAAAGCCCAATGTATTGGACATTGAAATCGAAGACCAATGTGCAGACTTCAAGTTTAACTGTGGATGTACAGACTTGAAGAATAGGCCAGTGTATAGACTTGAAGATTGAAGGCGATGTACAGACTTTGATGACCAACACCAATGTATAGACTTAGGGGCATAAGACACGGCTGTACAGACTTCGCCTAAGACGCTGTACACACTTAGCCTAAGACAATGCATAGGCTTGAACAAGAGTCCAATGTATAGACTTGCATGATGCACAATTACACAGTCCAGTGTATAGACTTTGCTATCCAGACATGATATATGCAGAGACATGATATCTGACAGAATGCAATGCACATATATAAAGAGCAAATGCCATCAATGCTAGACATCATCATTCATGTTGCTATCAATATGCAGAATGCTCAAGAATAATAATGCATAGAAATACACTTTGTTTATTGCAATCATCAAAACATAATAACATTGCTATCATCAAAATACAATATCAAATGCACTCAAATCCACTCACTGTCTTGCTATCATCAAAACCAAATAGCATTGCTATCATCAAGGCGACATAGCACATGCTTGTGCCTACGAGGCACAACACCATCCTCCAAGTGTCCTTTCAATATTAGGAAGCCATAGGAACCCTTTCCCAAGTGAAAAAGGAGTGTAAGTAAGAAGGGAAGGGGTGTTGATGGAGTTCGGAATTGAACAAGAATTGACGACCTTGGTCAAGGCGTTAATTGAAATCACGACTGGGACAAAGGCGTTAATTCACGGATTTAATTTTAGCAATAAAAACTTTTTGTATTTAAAAATGATGAAGAGACGCCTGAGGGAGAGGCGTTATTTAAAAACACGACCCAAGGAGGGTCGTTAATTCTTATTTTTTTGTTTTGGAAACCATAAAATTTCAGAAACTGACGCCTTTGCCTCTAGTCGTCCTTTCTTCAAAACGCGCCTCAGACCAGGCCGTTAATTAAAACACGCCCCACTTCAAGTCGTGAATTCCAAAAAATAGAAAAAACTGCCCAAAAAATCCAGAAAAATAGGAAAAAATAAGAAGAGGAAAAAAAAGGGAGAAATCCAAGAAAATTGGGGAAAATAACTCAAACAAAGTTAATTGGAGGGTCAAATTGGGGCATTACAAGGTAATACGAGATGCACTCACAGTAACGTCAATTTTGGCGTGTCTACAGCTGCCCCGCCTTGGCGTCTGCTTTGCAAGGGAGCAGAGCAAACTGAAAAGTAGATGTCAAGCTGTGATGAGACACGCAATCAACATCACTTGATGAGAATGAAATCAAAAGCTCGAGATGAAGTAATCCCGGGAAATTCAATGAAATCAACGATGTTTGGATAAGAGGAGGAGTGTGCACGCGGGCACAAAGGAGAATGATCAACTCCCAGCGCGGTGGAAGTACCTCAGGTCACAAACCTGTAGGTTTCACCATTGGGGAGCGGTTACCAGCCAATGTGGACGTGCTGCAGCCAAGGTGGATCAAAGTAAAAGGATTGAGATAAGATGATAGAAATCCAAACAATGAGCTTTCGAGAAAATGACCCAAAACAGTGACAAAACGAACTGAGGATTCCATCAGCAATGAATATCTCATATCTGGAAAGATTAAGATCAATTTGACTCTCCAAATCAGCTTATCAGAATGATTTTCCAAAAATTGTTTCAAACTCTTATATGAATGCATGCTGGGTTTAAAAGGAAAAATTAAAACAAATGAAAATATAAGATAATCAAGGATAATATTGTTAAACTGTCAAGATTGGGTCAAGAAACCCATTCTGCGAGCCGATACTAAGCTGAAGCCCGTTTATCCACGCATCAACTCGTAAAAGGGAACCATCGTCCCCAGTCTTGGACGGCTCAACGGCCTATCCGTGTGACTAAGACTCCTCTGGAATCATCATTATTTTTGATGAAGGGGAACTCAAATCCCAGATTTACCAAAGTCACAAGGTCCTTGATATAATCTAGTAGCGTATGTAACATATAGTAGAATGCATACAGGGGGGATGGTGATAGCAATGAGCATGGGGGAACTGAGAAATGAGGTGCAAGCACCGTGGGGCTTGGATGATGATGCCCAGTCGGTGGGACCAATAGCTTCTTCCTGCGCTCAAAGATTCATCAGCCAAGATATAAAAGATAACAAGCAATGAATAAGGCATTTAAGCATAGCAAGCATAGCATGAATCAAAGCATCAATAGCAGGTATGTATCATATCATGAATAGCATTCAAGTGTGCACAGCGTGAAAGGCATGAATAACATAGATAGCATCATTAAAGCATAGATAGCATAGCATCATTCTTTGTCGTTTGTCATGAGGATGACAACTTGGCTAATCAAGATTTGGAGTTGAATGATCAAGATCTGATAATACCCATCGGCGGAGTGATCAGCAAGATTTGATAAAAAAGATTTGGAGATGAATAATTGGAGTAATGGGAAGAATCAAGAGGTAGATGGCAATGAATGGAGAGGACTCATCCCGTGCTCTTGGTCCTTGCAAAGTTGTCGTTCCTACAAAAGCACCATCAGAAAAAAATAATGCAATTTTTTTAGATTTTGAAATATGCAAATTTTTATGAGTTTTGAAAATATTTGAATTTTTATGTGGATTTTGAAAAATATTTGAATTTTTATTATAAATTTTGAAAATATTCAATTTTTGTTAGATTTTGATCATAAAATATTCAATTTGTTTTGGATTTTGGCTTAGAAAATATTCAATTTTTTTGGATTTTGACTTAGGAAATATTCAAGTTTTTTTTTGTTTTTTTTTCTTTGATTTTTTTATTTTTTTTTTGTTTAGACATTGTTAATGCAGCATCAAATGGTGTTTTTGAACCACTAGCTAGGGGTCGTTGTTCCTTCCCCTTTTGCTAAAATTACCCAAAGCCGAGCGTGCATTGAAGGGTGGCGCCCTATAACTGACTGCCCTTGATTAACGGTGCTCCTACCAAGGCCATACCCGAGAAACATTCGGTCTTAGAGGGAGAAGAGAAGAATAATTGAGGATAAGCTTTATGCAGGATGGGAGATGTCGGGACTTAAATTCCTTCCAAGGTGTTTCCCCTCAAAGAGGTAGTCTGTTGTGCCGGGGCTTTGTGCCTTTATTTTTTAGACACTTGACATGCATACGACCAGGGTTTTCCCTGCGGGGACTTTGCCACTCTTGACATGCCATAATTCATAATTTTGCTTTTATCGAAATTTTGACTTGATTTTCATAATAGCCCTTTTGGCGAGATGTATATCATGAAAACTCATATGAAAACTCATTGATTTTGGGTCAAGATTGCCCCTATTTGAGACTCCTCTCGTATTGGGGATTACCTTGGGTGGGTCATATCACCCGTCGACCTCTTGCCCCTGCACGCGGCCGAGTAAAGAAGAGAAAAAGACTTTCAGGAATTCTCATGGCATGGCCAAAGTAGCAACGGTGTTTTAACCAAAGGAGCCGGCTAAAGACGCCGTGAAGTGTGTGCGATGCCCAGCTAAGGGTTGCTCTTAACAAGCAGGGAGAGAACATTGAATTCCCAGCGTGGGGTTTTTATTAACCAAAGGTGCTGCAAAAGCAAGCCTAAAGACTCTTTTGATGATGATTCAATTAAAGAAAGGCCTAAGATAAAGGTCTAAAACACCACTTCTAATCTTGTTAAGAAGCACTTCATTTTGAAAATCATGCGTGAAGCAATGAGATAATGATATCAAAAAAATGCATACTTACGCCAATATGTTACCTTGCAACCTTTGTAGAAGCAGCTATCAGAGGTGAGGTTGATCATCGTGTAGTCCTCTTTGGCAGTCAAAAGGATTGGAAGCAAAGGGTTTAAAAGTGGCTTAACAAGAAGGAGTGGTGCCAAGACCAGACTCAGACGAATAAGGAAAAAGGAAGAGAGACAAGGGCTAGAACTCCCTTGCTAAGGTGCGGAGACCCTGATTACATGGAACAGTCTACAGAAGAAGCGGGCAATTAGTAGGAGGAGTAAGGACTAAAGCCTCGAAAGTAGTGGGAGAAAGGGCAGATGCCCAAGGTAGTGGGTGTGGAAGAAGTTGGGTCGGACCCAGGATTAGGGGGAATCAGAAGAAGAAATTGATAGATGGAAAGAGGCGGATCTGGAGGGTCCGGACGTTGTGGAGGAGAATCCTGATAGGAGGAATCCAGAGGATCCGGAGGAGAAGAATCTCTAGGGACCCGATGCCCTGGGAAGAAATATGCAAAAAGATGGTGAAAAAGGAAGAAGAGGACAAAGGATGTGATATCCTGGAGAGCATGAAGATGAGACGGAGGAAAGATGGAGGGTCCGGAGGTTTCGGAGGAATGGAATTAGAAGGGTCGGGATGCCCCGAAAGAAGATAGAAAGAATAAGATGGAGAATCCGGAGGTTCCGGAGGGGAAAGATACCATGGGACGCGATGCCCAAGGGGAAGAGAAAGATCCGGAGGTTCCGGAGGAGGAAAATGCCGAGGAACGTGATGCCCGGGGAGAAGAAAAAGATCCGGAGGTTCCAGAAGAGTGGAATTAGAAGGGGCGTCATGCCCTAAGAGGAGGGATAAAACACCTGGGGGTTCCAGGGAAATAGCAGGAAAGGGGACGCGATGCCCCAGGAAGAGTGGATTAGAAGAGGATGAAGATGAATAAGATGGGAAATGCGGAAGATCCGGAGGTTCCGGAAGACATGGAAGATACGGGTCCGAAACCCGAGAAAGAAGAAGTGCAAATGTATGCGAATGCAATGCAACAGATGCAATGAATGCATGAAATGCAAAGAATGTGAAGAATACGAGGGATGAGAGGATGAGATCCTCCTCTTCGCCTGTGGAGTGGCCCATGAAAAATCGATGATAGATGTGAATGTGGGTGAAGTTGAATAGAAGGTGGAAGGTCCCTTAGTGGAAGCATGTCTACCCCTCCACGGCAGCAAAAGTGTACAACCGGATAAAATCAAAGTCTGTGATGAAGCTTTAACAATCACTGCCAACTCCCTTGGAGGGTGAAGAGTGACAATGTGAGAGAATTGGAAAATTAGAGCATGAAGCATTGTCATATCCAAGGATTGTGGTGTTTGAAAAGTGTTGAACAAAGCGGGTGTTCGCCCCTTGTATGAAATAGAAGGTTCCATATTGAAGGATCGGAACACGGGGTGCCCTGTCTGGCCCTTGGACATAGACTTATACGGCATCAACGCTTGGCATTCTCTTCTGGTGAGCAGCGGCGGGGGCTTGGCCTCTTCGACCATTCTTGGCACAACAACCCGGATTGGCATTCGACAAATAAGTTCTTGCATCTTGAACATCATGGCCGCGGCCAAATCTTTCTTTTCCGGCTCTTGATCATCTTCA
The DNA here is from genome assembly GCA_022559845.1 of Amorphophallus konjac. Classification (NCBI taxonomy): domain Eukaryota; kingdom Viridiplantae; phylum Streptophyta; class Magnoliopsida; order Alismatales; family Araceae; genus Amorphophallus; species Amorphophallus konjac. The sequence goes on along the minus strand of CM040128.1, from coordinate 114,225,689 downwards.
TCACAAGTACTTACAGAAGGACACCCGTTCCGAGTAGTAAAGGGGGGTGAAGCGGAGGCGGAAGGTTCCATAGATGGTGGAGGTATAATGGAAGGTGTTGGAAAAAGGGTGAGTGGAAATGGCGGTTCAAACACGTCGAGCTTCTCCCTTTGCTCGGAAGTAGTCGGGGTTGGCTCGAGTGCAAAAAGGGGGGAATCTTGCTCAGGATTAGCCACGGGTAAGGGTGAAGGGTTAAGTAGTGGAATAGGAGTGGCTAGGTCATGGGTTAAAGGTATAATGGAGGGCCGAGGTGGTGGTAATAGGAGGTTAGCTGATGAAGTGGAGGCTAATGGTATAATAGGTGGAGGTTTAGCGGAGGCCGGTGCTGTGGAGGCTGATGGTATAGCAGGAGGTGTAAAAGTATCAGGTTTGGTCCGGAGGAAACGCTGGATGGGGCGAGCGGTGTCTGGGGTAGGAGACATGTCTTGGTGCGCCGACATGGGTGATTGGAGTATTGATCCCTCGTCATAACACCAATAAGTCTTAGAAGCGGGGGTTATATTAAGGACGATGGCATCGTCTTGAGCAGGGGGGTCATCCAGTGGTAGCGGAGGGAGAGGAAAACGAAGAAAACTCGGAAGGGATGCCTGCAAAGCTTCATCATCATGTGCCGTCTTGAATTCTTCAATTATCGGTTCTTCATTATCGAGTTCAAGTGGATGCCATGGTGGAGATGTATTAGTAGGCGGTGGAATGTAATGGTATTGCAGATGATGTGGTGAATGCAAGTGTGAATGCGTAGGCGGAGGCGGAGGGCCATATGAATAAACGGGGTGAATGGGTGGAGGATGGAAAGCGTCCACTTGAACGTTGAAATCTGTCGGCTCTTGCTTGCTTGAACTGTCGACGCCGTAGCCGTCTCTCCTCTCCTTCCAATCTTTCTCCATCTTTGTAATGTCATTTAGAGCCGGATAAAGGGGATTGACTGGAGTAGGAGGAGCGGGCAGTGGGCTCGTAACCCTCTTTAATTGTTCCTCCAACAAAGTGACTTTGTCGAGAAGAGTTCGTTGGAGGGGTGTGACTTGAGCAATAGAGGGTCGGCAGGGCCTTGAAGGAGGGGCCGCACAAAAAGGCCGTGGAAGGGGATTAATGGGATGACCCATAGAAGAACCCGGATGGGCTGGGTTGCAAGGAATAAATGGGCCTTGGGGCCGTGGTGGAGGAGGAATAAAAGGAGGCGGGTGACGGGCCACCCGAATAGGGGTAGGTGTGGACGAAGGAGGCGGGTATTGGACCACCCGAGGAGAAGTGTGAATAGGAGGAGATGGGTGATGGGCTACCCGGGTAGGAATGTGAATAGAGGAGGGAAGTGGGTGATGGGCCACTCGCGTAGGATTGGAAGGAGGATGAGGGGAATGAGGTGCACCCTCAACAACGGCCTTAAGGGCTTGGATTTGTTGAGGGGTGAGATGATCTAATGCATGCAAGATCTGGGAGACCTTCTCATCTTCGGGAGGAGACGGTCCCGTAGGAGTAGTGGCTCGCGATTGAGGCGAGGGACCATGGGATTGGATATTGCCCATGGGTGGGGCAAAACCATGAAGATGAGGGCGTGGTCCCTTTAAAAGATTATGGTGAGAGTTGTGATGAATATGTTGAAATTGAAGGGAATAAGATGTGCTAGGTTGATCACCCTCATGAACATTAATTGAGTTAAACATGTTGACTTTCTTATCAAGGTAACCCAAACAATTCAATGTGCAATCAAAACAGCTCACATAGATAGCAAACAAGCTAGGATGGGGTTACCTTTGATTTCTTTTATTTGAGCCTTGGCAAATTAATTGATTTTATGCAAATTGATGTGACCACTCAAGGGGGGAACCTAGTTTCAAATGTGGTTTTCTCCGATGCCAACTAGGAACACTCTCTCACCATGCATAGGCCAACTAAACCCAGGACTTCAAAGGTACAACCTGCTCAGCGTCCGTGAGGGAATCCACGGGTGCGGGGACTTATGGAGGCTTGGTTTAGGAATTTCCGGTCCAATGAGACGGAGTGCTCAATGGAGGGTCCTTCCTTCACCAAGAGGGTTGGTGCGGACACCCGAGCAGTCGATCGGCACGACACGCCGAGCCACCGGTACCGCACGCGGAGCACGACACGAGCCACCACAGCATCCATCTGGCTCGAAGACAGCCTGGAGACTCCGCCTTGAGCTTCCCCATTTATTATATCCAGTTAGACTTTATGTTTGTTTAATTTGCATTTATTTCGTTACGTCCGGTTGGCCATTTTGAGTGTAATAGGGGCTTACGAGCATTTCGGACCCCGTGGGCCCCACAGGCCTCCCGGGCCCCACCCCATTGGGCCACCTCATCCCAGGGTCCCACGTGGGGCCAGTCAACATGCCACATGGGAGCATCTAGAAGGTTGACTTGTATTTGAACACATGGGGGACAATGGACTTAAAAAGTCCAAGGAGGCTACCTATTTCCCACCTACCATTTTCAACCTTCCACCACCCCCCCTCTCCTTGGTCCAAGGGCCGCCCCCCCCTTTAATATTATATTGTATTTTGTGTGTGTGTCACATGCCATCCTAGCCCTTCATCCCCATCCCCTAGATCCAATGGCTATGGATGGATGTGAGATGTAGACTATTTAAGGTTGTAATTTCCCATTTTATGCAATTAATGCCATTTGAATCAAACTTAATGTTGGAGCAAGGCCTAGGCCGCCCCCTTCCTCTCTCCCTCTCCCCCTTGCAACTGTGAAGGCTGCCTCTTGGTGGTGTGACTCCACCCTATCAGTTCCGGTCGCCGCCGCCGCCGCCACGAGCCGCCATCGCCACCGCCGGAGTTCTGTCCGCGCAGTACCACAGCAGCTTCTACGAAATTTCAGTCTCAGCCATGGCCTCAGATTGAGCTGGGAATTTTACTGGATGTTCCAGAGGTGTCCAGCACGTCCTCAGAATTTTGGTTGGTCATAAAGATCTCATTTGGTATTTTTTTATTTTCGTCCAATCCCAGTTTCCAGATCTGTCTCCTATCTGTTTCCATTTCCACCCGCCCGGAGTTTTAAGTCTTAGGTCCACTTTTTGATTTTTGTTAGTTCGCCCAATTTTACTGGGCATTCTGTCCACTATCCCCTCTATCCCCAAATGTTTTTGAATTTTTGTGAGTCCATCTTATATTTTAAAAAAATCGAGTTCTTCCCTAGCTACAGTACTTTCTGCCAGTTCCCAGATCTGACCACCAGACACTCTAAAAATCCTATCAAATCACCACCACCGCGGAATCCAATTCCAAAAATTGTCCCAGCTTCATGGTTTGATTATCTACAAAGTTGAAGAAGAGCTTGAAGTCTGATTCCTACGGAAAGTAGGCGGTCAATGGTGGTTCTCAGACAAGTACCCTGTAAATCTGATGTCTCGGTTACTATACAACAGGGATTTGTAAAGTCATTAAAGTCTAGATCCGACTAGATCCATCAGATCTCTCTGCGTCTAGATTTAAGCATTTGAAGAGAGCTTTCCAACGATAGCTCATGCGTCCCGATCAGACGTCGGGATCGACCGCAGCGGCTGTTTTCGCCGGAGCGCGCGCAGGGAAAACAGAACTGAAATCCGTGGGCAGCCATTCCACAACTTGAAGATCGGACCCGACCGGCCACCAATCGGTGTCTCCGGCCGACCGCCGTCCGTGGAGGCACGCCACCAGGGGTCTCCATCATAGTGGGACCCACCTCCGCAGATCCGGAGGACAGCGCCATCCGTGGGCCCCACGGGCCCGCAGAACCCGCCGTTCGGGAAGTACGAAAACGCGGAGTTCGGCGCGTCGAGTCGACATCAAGATGCTGCCTGTCAACCTGATTTGCGTGATCCCCGGGGCCCACATGTGACCTTTTACCTCCCTGCGTGGAGTGGGTCGAATCCTTTTGTACTGCTGTGAGTTATGTTAACCGGGGTCCGTAAGTCAGCCGGGGTGTCTTCGCCACGCCGGGTGCGTGGAGGTAAAGGTCTTAACTTCTTGGCGTTACATTGCTTAGCTAGTATACGGTCTTAGGCCGCTGTCGAGAGTGTAGGTTCCTAGCCCGTGTGTCCATGTCACCGCTGTGAGCGTGAGAGTGACCCGTCCCGTGACTCGATCCGAGTCCGGAAGTGAGTCTGACTACCTTGAACTCTGCCGGTTCCTTAACCGCGCACGATCCACGTTTTCCCTCGCATGGGACGCCGAGTGAGCTTGTACTTCTGTTAGCGACGTTTTGCCACTAGGAGCTCGTAGTGTCGGGCTTAGTGTCTCCTGGTGTGTATTGTTGGTCGCATCTTCATCTAGAGTCCGAGGGTGGCACTGTATAGTGTCGTCTCCCGTGTCCGTCCCGCATCAGTTTGGTATCAGAGCAAGTCGAGTCTAGGGTAGTCGTTGCATAAGTCTCGCATAGTCTAAGGTTACCACACACACACCTTCACTCGGTATATCCAAAGGTGTTGTCCGACAGTTAGGCTTCGCCTACCAGGAAGACCACACACTTGCGCGAGTGACCTTCGGGTCGATTACCTCCGCCGCGTACCGAGTCTTGGCCGTGTCTAGGGTGCGGTCGAGTCTCATTCTTTTCAAAACAAAAAAAAAGGTGTTTTAAATTGCATTCTTTCAAAATACCAAAAAAGGAGTGTTTTCAAATTGCAATTAGGTCTAAGTGTATCATTTAGTGTGTTTGCATTAGTCGGTCGTTGTCACCTAGTCCGTACGTCTTTGCATGCCCACCCGTCGAGGCACCCAATACTCGCCACCACCACCTATGGCGGACTCCCGAGCCCGTAGTTCCGATGAGTCTTCCACGGCCGAGATGTTCCGGGCCATCATGGATCGTTTAGACACGCGTATGGATGGTCTTAGTACGCGTATGGATGGCATAGGGACGCGTCTAGAAGGGAGGATGAAGGTCCTCGAGGATTGGGCCGGGGTTTCGGAGCAGTCCATTCAAGGCCTTGTTGGGAGGATTGCCGTCCTAGAGAGGGGCCCAGTAGCGGCGCAACCCACACCGACGAACGGCCAACAAGAGCCGGTGCAGCAACCCGCTGTGCCAAGGGCTCAGGTAGAGGATGTCGGGAGGCAACAGGCGCCTATAGTGGATGATTATGCCTCCGACAATGATCACGGGGGTAACGGTCGTCGTCATTGTAGACACGCCATTCCTGACGTCTCCTGAGAAAGTTTCATATTACTATACAACGCCCCGCGACGGCTGACGCGTTTTGAATCACTTGAGTGCTTCCTTTTCTTGAGTCTTCTTCCGCCCTTTTCGGCATCCGGAATCGTCTCGTCACGGCATTCGGGCGACATCAACACCAGTCGAACGCATCGGGAGGTTCCGGAATCAAGAAGGGGGTCTACCGGGCGACCGCCGACGCCTGATCCAAGGACCCGGGTGTGTCTTAATGGGGGCGTCCAGGCCCCTGGACGCCCCCATTCTTTTCTCTTATTTTATTCTTTTCTCAGGGCCCAAAACCAAATAAAAAATATAAAAATATATATATAAATTAATGGAGGCGTCCAGGCCCCTGGACGCCTCCGTAAAAAACAAAAATAATAAAAAATGTTTGTAAAATGCCAGTTGGCATAAAATAAAACAAAAAATAAATAAAAATATACATTAATGGAGGCGTCCAGGCCCCTGGACGCCTCCATAAAAATAAATCTAAAAAAATCAAAATGCCAGCCCTGGCATAAAAGACAAAAAATAATATATATATATATATATTGGAGGCGTCCATGCCCCTGGACGCCTCCATAAAAACCCTCACGGGCGCCGGCCACCGAACGACGGTTTGTCGTGTGTGAAAAAATCCAAAATATAGAGACGTCCGGTCAGCTGGACGCGCCCATTTCTGAATCACGAGGCGCCGCTCACAAAACCACGCGTTGTGCCGAACCGCGTGCGGCCGTCGTCGGTTTTCGGTGGACCTGCTTGAGGCGTCCGGGACCCTGGACGCCTCCACAAAAGTATTCCAAAAAAATCAATAAAAATAGAATAAAATATTATTTCGGCCCTGATGGAGGTGTCCAGGGTCCTGGACGCCTCCACCTTCCGGAGCTCTATAAATAGAGGCCCACCCCCTCAGTTCTAGGGGAGCTAAGCAGTGATCCGATAGGCTGCCGGAGCCCAGAGGCTACGGAGTCATTTTTCTAACCCGTGGGGTCTTTTGTAGGTGGAGGTTCTGCCGGCTTCTCGGGTGCCCACGCTCGCGAGAGGAAGGTCGTCTTCATCCACCGCGCTTCTACGTCGTCCCCACGCTGCCGGAGCTCCGCCGAATTTCACCACCGGCACATCCAATAAGCCAACTCTTTCCTTTTCTTCGTAGTTCTTTTGCATTCATCATCTCGCATCCATCATCTCATTTTCCTCCTACTCGAGTCCGAGAGGGGTTTAAAAGATAACACCAACCAGGTGTGTGTCTTCCCGTTATTTCGTCATTTTTATTGCAAGGATATGAATACTACACATTCATCTTTCTAAGCCACTTGTCATTTGTTTGTCGTTGTTTTGCAAGGGTAGCCGAGGAAAGCCCTCTCCGTCGGCCGGCCGGAAGGAGAGGAAGAAGCAACCCGCCATCTCCCGCTCTTGAGGTAGGCGCGATCACTTTCTTATTTTGGGGTCTTTCGGCCCCTGGCGATCACATCTTTTCATCGAGGCCGCGGCGAGTCACTTCCCCAATGGCCGTTTAAATTTCTGTTCTCATATTCTCTTTATATCCTGTTATATTTCGTTCATATCATCGAGGCCGCGGCGAGTCACTTCCCCAATGGCCGTTTAAATTTCCGTTCTTACATTCTCTCTATATTCTGTTATATTCTGCTCATATCATCGAGGCCGCGGCGAGTCACTTCCCCAATGGCCGTTTAAATTTCCGTTCTTACATTCTCTCTATATTCTGTTATATTCTGCTCATATCATCGAGGCCGCGGCGAGTCACTTCCCCAATGGCCGTTTAAATTTCCGTTCTTATACTCTCTCTATATTCTGTTATATTCTGCTCATATTCTCGAGGCCGCGGCGAGTCACTTCCCCAATGGCCGTTTAAATCTCTGTTCTTATATTCTCTTTTATATTCTGCTATATTCTGCTCATATTCTCGAGGCCGCGGCGAGTCACTTCCCCAATGGCCGTTTCAATTCTTGTTATTTAATTTCTGCACCATTCCCGTCCCCCCGAGGTCGCGGCGAGTCACTTCCCGCTATGGCCGTTTGAACCCCATATCTTGCTATATTATACTTGTCCCGCTCGCCCCGCCGGAGCAATCTCCCGTGGTGGCCCCTTCTCTCTCTTCTCTCATCTCTGTGTTGCAGCAAACAGCAAAACAAACAAAAAGAGGAGCCCGCGCGCTCTCCGCATCCTCTTCCCCGCTCCATCGAACTCCGAACCGCGTGACGTCGCTCACAGATTGGCGATCACGGTGGGACGTCTACTGCTTCCTCCCGGCTACCCTTGCAAGTTCGGCACCACCCGTGCCTCTCCACCTTGGCGCCCACGCGCGCCCCCGTTGTGCTCACGGCAGCACCGTCAGTTCTGATTGGTTCTTTGTTTATTATATGTTTGTTATTTCTGTTGTTTTCCCACTCCATATATCTGTCAGCATTCCATTGCATACATCCATTCCTCTTTTCTATCCTTTTTTCATTTTTTTTGAGGATCACCCTTTCCCGGTGAAGGAAGGACTCTCCGTTTGGGAATTCCTCTCAACGGACTAGAATCTCCTACACTGGGACCTCCGTAAGTCCCCGACATCGAAGAATCTCCTCTTCGTTCACTGGGCTGGTTGTACCATTGAAGTTCCCCGGAGTTAGTCATTTCATTCGTGGTGAGACGAGAGACCCTAGCTGACACGGCGGTGAAACAAAAAAATAAACTAGGGTCCCCACTTTGTGTGAACTTCGGATCTCGCTAAAAATAAAAAAAAATCATCAAAATCAAAATAAAAAAAAGGGCGTAAAGGCATCCACTTGTTTGATAATCTCTGCTTCCTACTTGCTAGTGTATGTTTTTGCGTTCTGGGAGAACTGTGAGCATGTCTCACGAGTCTTCTGAGGAGAACCACCCTAGCCGTGGTTTGACAGCCGACCCGCGAGTCTATGCTATGGACTCGGGTCCTTCTCATGACCCCTCGCATGAGGTGCAGGTTATTGCCGGGGACACGTCCCCGCCACAGGATATCACTTCCTTACTGGGCGTCCTCGCCAACACGGAGCTTACCTCTGAACAGCTCCGGGCCTTCCAGGCCATTCTAAAGGGGAAATCTGTTTCCCCCACGCCCCAGGAGTCAACTCCGGCTATCGCACCTCTCCACGAGTCCGTGCAGGCCATTCCATCTCCTTCATTGGCGCAAGCCATCCAGTCTCCCTCGCTTCAAGGACAAGCGAGCCAACAACCTCCCTCATTCCAATTCCCGTCACAATCTCAAACTCCCGGTGTTCCTCACACACCGTTTCAGCCAGGGCCAACTGTCGGTGGTCCGACAGTTCCCTCTCATTCCGGGTTTCCCCCTCAAGTCTCCGGGAGACAGTTTCTCCCCCAATGGCAAGTGCCACCTTCACCCCCAGAGGAGCTCGCCCAATCGCTCCTCAATAGGTTCAATCGCATGGACGAGCAGTTTCAAAATCTGAGAAGAATGGTGGACGTGAAAGCCACCCCGGAGGTTGCTTTGCCAATCCTCCCCGTCATTCATCTTCCTCCCTCCGAAATGCCCACGTACCGCAGATACAATGGTACCGGCAACCCCTTCATTCACCTCAAGGACTTCATGTATGAGTCCTCCTATTGGCAAAACGATCAGAGGTCCCTGGCATACCTCTTTCGGAGATCATTGGATGGTCCCGCGCTTGAGTGGTTCTATTCTCTGGAGCCCCGCGAGGCCGAGAATTTTGAAATAGTGCAGAGAAGGTTCTTGCAGAAATATAGGGATAGGGTCGGTCCCTCACTCTCCATTACCGACCTAGTGGCCGAAAAGATGAAACCCGACGAGGATTTTGTCCGATATGCTGATAGATGGAGGTCTCTGGCGGAAAGAATAAGGGATACCCTCTCCGAGCCCGAACAAGTGAAAATGATTGTGTCTAATGCAACCCCGCAGTTCAGACACGTCCTCGCCATGAATAAACTTACTACAATGGAGGAACTCTATGAAAGGGCCCGATACATCCAAACCCAGCTAAAAGACTCCCCCATCATGAACATGTTTGAGTCGCCGAAGCCCAAAGTGGTCAGAAAGACAGGCGCTGGTGTCCCGGGCGGAGCCACAGAAGGGGTCGTGACAAATGAGCAAGTCAGTGCGGTCAACAATGCCAACTATGCAGTCAACCCAAGGCCTCAACAAATGCCCCGACTACCCCTTCAATCAGGTCCTTTCCCTCTCCGTCCTCCACCCCAAAATAATCCACCCCAGGATAATATGCCTCCATTACGCCAACCCCAGCAACAACAACCACAACCTCAGCAACAACAACCACCGCTTCAGTACAACCAAGTTCCACCCCCGGGGAACTATGGTCCCCAACAGCAACAAAGGAGGCCGCTCGGTCCTAAGAGAGCCTACTATCCACCATTGCCAGAAACCTTAGCAGATATTTTTAATGCCCTCATGGCATCAAACCAACTCGCCCTACCCAGAGAAAGGCCCGCGTGGCCCCCCAATGTTGATACCTCCAAATACTGCGTCTACCACAGGCAGCCGGGACACACAGTGGATTACTGCTTCCATTTCAAAGATTACATCCATGATATGAATGATGAACATCAAATAGATTGGGATGAGATGAGACGGTACGTCGCGGCTCTCAAGGCTAGGAGACCTCCTCAGAGGCCACAGCAGCAGTTACAACAGCAGCAGCAGCAGCAACCACAACAACAACAGCAGCCTCAGCAGGCCCCACAACAACAGCCCGACATGGGCATAATCCAGAATCCACTACCGGAGCACCAACAGCCCAATCATCAGGTTAACCCCATCTCCTCCTTCCCGGAAGTCGGGAGAGAGCAGGTGTGGCACCAGGAAAGTACCTCCATTCTTTATACCTCCAACCCTATCGTCATGCAACCCCCTCACCTTGCCCGGGTAGCACCTCTCTCTCATCAACCCGCATCGGTATCGCCTTCACCATTTCCACTACCATTACGCCCTCTCATCCGCACCCCGACCTCCTATCAACCGACACTTTCTACTACGCCTTCACACCCTCTCACCTTCTCCCACTCCCCCACTTTACCATCCACCTCTACCACATTTACCCCTACGCCTTCTAAACCCCTTATCATCCGTCCACCATACATAACCCCGTCTTTCTCCACCACATCACCACTAATGCCTTCAAAACCACTCATCACCCACCATCCACCTCAAAACCTTTACCCGTTTCAAACCTTACCTCCACCTCCACCTTCCAAACCCCTTATCCTTCATAATCCGCGCGATATCCCCTCTACCTCCGCCATGCCTCCACCTAACAAACCCCTCATCAGAATCCCTGCTCCCGTCATCACCCCTGCTTCATCAACCATTCCTCCACTACTACCCCTCAAACCCCTGTTAAAACCCACTGCTACCCCCACAGAGGTACAAAAGCCGCAGGCAATGGTGCTCCGGAGTGGAAGGATTTTCCACAGGGTTTTCCCCCACAACAGTCAGAATCCCGAGCAATCTCAGCCAGAGAAGGATGATGCAGAACAACCAGAAAGAGCTATCCCTGGAACACAGTATGATCTACTGAAACACTTGGACAAGACGCCTGCCCGGATCTCCATCCTAGAGCTACTTCAAAGATCCACATCCCACCAGGCGGCCTTGATGGAATATCTTCAAAAGGTCATGGTTAATGAAGACCTCCCCGTGGAGAAGATTTCGACCGTCCTGACCCCAACAGACACACAACCAGCCATCATGTTCACAACTACGAGCTCGCTCCCAAGGAAGCTCGGAAATATGCATTGTGCATTTCAATAAAAATTAATGGGGTATCCATAAACCCGTGTCTTGTCGACACGGGTGCATCCATAAATGTGATCTCCATGAGCACTCTTCAGTTGTGTGGGGTCAACGAGGAACAAATAAGACCTTCCTCGATCACGGTCACGGCTTATGACAATAGCAAAAGGCCGCCGCAGGGGATGATTATTCTGAAGGCAGAACTAGGCCCCATGTCAATTCCCACGGAATTCCATGTCCTCGACATGGACCCCACATTCAAGGCTATACTGGGTCGCCCTTACATCGAAGCCATGGACGCTGTGCCTTCCACCAACCATCAGTGCATGAAGTTTCCTTACAATGGGAGAATTATTAAAGTGGTCAGTACACCGGTCCTTCACACAGTGGATGCTATCAACACCTCTCTGCCCTCCGTTTGGCCATCTCATCGGCCCATATTATCACTGCTGGACGTGCGTGATCCATCTCACATTCCACTAGCACCAAAGGAGCCGGTCAGGGCAACCGCAACATCATGTCTCCCTTTTCACTCCAAAGGTTGGGAGATTATGAGGAACATCGGCTATCAACAAGGAAAGGGTCTGGGCGCACAGTCACAGGGTATGCTCAAACCGCCAAAGGAAATTAGGCCGAATCGCAGGTTTGGCCTAGGCTTCAAAGGACCGTTCAAGGCAGATTGGAAGCCCCTCACGTGGACTCTATCAAACCACTTCAACAGAGGACCCGTTGTTCAGATGGGAGATCACCCACGAGAAGCATATGGAGGATCACATGCTGTATATTTGGCTGAAAAATGTCCGAGGATCACCAAAAGAGGCAAGATCAAAGATCCGGAATGCGAGTGGGACAAATGGTTCGACATATGGGACATTTCCGTTGCACTGGAAAGGATGTTCTCATCTCCACAGCTTGAAGGACCACCATTGATCTCCGAAATACCAGAGAATATTACCACTCTTGCCAAGGTTCCAAACTATCCTCGTCCTCGCCAGAAGGACTCTGTCATCGACGGATCTTCATCCGTCCTCAACATTGCCGTCGACGGCTCATTAGCCGCCATCCTCTCCATCCACTCGTCTCAGCCTTTGCTGATATCTTCTTCCTGGGCCAGACAATTGTCTGATGATCTTCCCAGGTCCCCTTCTTTGCTTACATACCTACGCGGGCTTTTCAACCCGCGCCAGGTCTTCAACCATGATCTGCTCTACGAGCCCCACAATCCTCTAGCCATAACCACTTTCCTCTCTCCTCCAATCTCTTTTCACTGCTTTGTCATTAAAAATGAAAACGAAAAAAAAACGTCAATTTTCAAACTCTCCAACAACACATCTTCGTTGAGGAAACCTCCTACATCTCCCACGGGTGCGTACCGCCTTGCGGACCACCCGTCCAAGGTCCGATGAGCGACCTTTTCTACCCCTCCTCTGAGGGGTCTTCTCCTGTACATTCTACACCATCCTCCTCATCTTCCTCTTCTTCTGTAAATATTGTCAGTCAATCTAGGAATGATAGGCCAAGGGTAGTACCTAGGAAGAAATCCAAGGGTAGGCAGATCCCTCGTCGATTCCTTCTGGATTTGGCCGCCAGGTGTCAGGCCCTTCTTGCCATCCCCCAGTTGTTAGAAAATCCCATCCAGCTACCCGAAATAGAATGCGAGGGCGACTGTGCATCTGATGAAGGGTATGGAGTCTACGAGATCACGAATGAAGAATGCCCCACTGAAGATGAGGGTGAAGAATATGAGGATGCGGCGGGCGCATACGCTAGCGGAATGAGGAGATTCGACGAGCCGTCAACCGCCGTAGAAGAATCCACCAAAGAAGTCAACTTGGGACTGAGGAAGACCCTAGGATCATCCTCATAAGTGACAACCTACCACCCTCTGAAGAAGAGGCATTAATTGAGGTTCTCAAGGAATATAAGGACACGTTTGCATGGAGCTACGAGGATATGCCGGGTCTGGATTCAACCTTGGTCGAACACCGTTTAACCCTAAAACCAGGGTCCATCTCGGTAAAACAAAGGTTAAGGCGTTTCCACCCTCAGATGGCTTTGAAAATGAAAGAAGAGGTCGATAAGCTCCACAAAGCCAGGTTCATTAGAGTCGTTCTTTATCCTCAATGGGTGGCGAACATTGTCCCGGTCATGAAGAAAGATGGGAAAGTCAGGATTTGCATCGACTTCCGGGACCTTAACCGCGCGTGTCCAAAGGATGATTTTCCCTTACCTCACATTGATGTGTTGATTGATAACACGGCAGGTTTTGAAACCCTCTCTTTCATGGATGGATTTTCAGGATACAATCAAATTCGTTTGGCAGAAGAGGATCAGGAAAAGACGTCATTCACTACCCCTTGGGGAACATATTGTTACGTGGTCATGCCGTTTGGGTTAAAGAATGCTGGAGCTACTTACCAAAGAGCGATGATGGCCATATTTCATGACATGATGCACATATATCTGGAAGTGTATGTGGATGACTTATTGGTGAAATCAAGGACCAGGATGGAACATCCAGAAGTTTTGGCTAAGGTCTTGCAAAGGTCAAGAGAATTCCAATTGAAAATGAACCCGAAAAAGTGTGTGTTTGGTGTGTCGTCAGGTAAATTGCTGGGGTTCATTGTGAGTAAAAGAGGGATCGAGATAGATCCCGACAAAGCCAAGGCTATCAGGGATATGCCGCCTCCCAAGAATTTGAGGGAAGTCCGAGGTTTAATCGGCAGGCTGCAGTTTATTCGTCGGTTTGTGTCTCAACATTCACAAAGGTGTAGACCTCTCTACGAGTTGACCAAGCCAGGAGTAGAATTCCACTGGAATTCTAAATGTCAGAAAGCTTTTGAAGGGTTGAAGGAATATCTGGCTAGTCCACCCGTTCTCATTCCACCTAAACCAGAAAAACCTCTGATCCTTTACATCTCAGTCTTGGATGACTCCGTGGGAGCCGTCCTCGCACAAGCTGATGAAGAAGGCAAGGAACGGGCAACCTATTACTTGTCCAAACTTCTCAATCCCTGTGAGCAGAAGTACACCGGCATGGAGAAAACCTGTGCTGCCCTCGTTTGGGTAGTGCAGAAATTGAAGCACTACTTCTTGGCTCACGAAGTCCACTTGATTGCTCGAATGAATCCTATCAAATTCCTTCTGGAGAAAGCCGTCCTTACGGATAGGCTAGCACGCTGGCAAAGTTTTCTCTCTCAGTTCGACATCACCTACATCCAGCAAAAGGCGATTAAAGGTTATGCCATAGCCGAGCATCTCGCTCACCATCCTCTTCCCAAGTTCGATCCCGTCCAATCAGAGTTTCCAGATGAGGAACTAATGTCCATCAACCAATCAGATGAGCCAATGTGGACGCTATATTTTGATGGAGCTCTGAATTCTCAAGGGAGAGGAATCGGCATCGCCCTCCTGTCGCCGGAAGGCCTCACATTCCCATTGGCATACCAGCTCAAATTTCCAGTCACCAACAATATAGCCGAATATGAAGCTCTTCTAGCTGGCCTAGGACTCGCTCATTCTTTTCGTATCACTGAGTTGCGAGTCGTAGGTGATAGTCAACTCATCCTTCGCCAGGTACTCACTAAGTATCGCACTCGCGATCCCAAACTCAAGCCATACCAAGAACTCACTGCTGCCTTTGCCAAACTGTTCACAAAACTGATCTTTGTTCATATCCCTCGTCATCAGAATATTCTCGCCGATGCCCTCGCCTCATTGGCATCATCCATAAGGTTCCCTCTAGGAAGATGGTTTAAGTCCATTTCCATCTACAAACTTCACGCCCCTGCAGTCGATGATGCTTCCTACGTAAACATCAAAGACAGGATAGCAAGGAAGATCCTGCAGGAAGATATCCTTGAGAAGAGGGAGCTCATGTTGGCAGAGGCCGAAGAAGAACTGGCTGATGAAGAGAAACCATGGTTCTATGAAATTGTCAAATATTGCCAAGATCAGTCTTATCCTGAAGGGGCCACCACAGAGGACAAGAAAGCCATAAGAAGGGTGGCTCAGAAATACACATTGATTGGAGGTCTACTCTATAGGAGGAGCCTTACTGGTATTCTGTTAAGATGTCTTGGTGACGATGAGGTTTGGAAATGTGTAGAAGAGACGCACTCGGGTGTGTGCGGTGGCCACGTGAATAGTCAGATGCTCGCCAAGAAGATCATTCGTCAAGGCTTTTATTGGCCCACTATGGAAGAGGATTGTGCTGTCTATGTCCGTAGGTGTGTCAAGTGTCAACTTCACGCCGATAAAATCCATTCACCATCTTCCTCACTTCATCCAATATCCTCCCCATGGCCTTTCTCCATGTGGGCATTCGACATCATTGGTCCCCTAGGTGATCCCAATTCCCTCACCAAGCAGAAATCTTTCATCCTTACTGCGACGGAATACTTCACCAAATGGGCCGAAGCCGAAGCTTACGCGGAAATCAAGGCGTCAACAGTCTGCAAGTTCATCATGAAGAACATTCTCGCCAGATTCGGCATCCCAAGCACGATCGTCACCGACAATGGGCCACAATTCATTTCTCAGGACCTACAGGACCTCTGCAAAAGGTACGCAATTGCATTGCATCATTCATCGCCTTATTACCCACAAGGTAACGGCCAAGCGGAGGCCACCAATAAAACATTGCTCAAAATCATCAAAAAAACCTGCGAGTCTAGTAAGTTTTCAGACTGGCCAGAAAAGCTTATCGAAGCCCTATGGGCCTATCGCACTTCAATCCGTACCCCCACCGGGCAGACTCCATTTGCCCTCACTTATGGTATGGAAGCGGTAGTCCCGTACGAGACTCTGATCCCTTCTCTCAGGGTACAATTGGACGAGGAATTTCCCCTCGACGATCGTCGTAATTCACTCCTCGCCCAGTTGGAACTCTTGGATGAGAAGCGGCTGGCCGCCGCCGAACACGCGCGTGTGTATCAAAATAGACTCGCTCGCTTTTACCAAAAGAAAGTCGTTGAGAGAAAATTCAAAGTCGGTGAGATGGTCGTAAAAAGAATTTTTGTCAAACCTGGAGGGCCGCGTTCTAAGCTCCAACCCAATTGGGAAGGACCATTTGTAATTCAAGCCGTGTACCCTGGCAACGCCTACAAGCTAATCAACGCCGAAGGGACCGAGTTATCCCACCCTTGGAATGGGCTTTATCTTAAGAAATACTACCCTTAGCACAAAACAAACAAAAAAAATGATGAAAAGATAAAAAAAACATCAAAAACAAAGAAATACTGAAAACCACTAAAAATATGGAAAATTCAAAACGCCGATGCCTGGCAGTCACCATGTAGTTAAGTCCCTGCATCTAACCTTCATGTTAGGATAGGGCCCATTAAGGCTTGGTAGGCACCGGGTCTTGGTTTGCCAGAACCGTGGAGATCCCTGTCCGGCCACGTCGGCCTATGCTCGCTCGAAGGAAGCTAACATCTGCTCACTTATGTATTTTATTCAAAAAAAATCGGTAGCATCACCTACGGTGGGGCTCCACCCAGAAGATCTCCGGAAGCTGTAATCTTTATTCTTTTCTCTTCGACCAAATGAGACAGTCGGCGCCCTTAAAACGCTGAGCATGAGAAACCGAAACTCAAACCCCAAAGGCAAGAGTAGGACCCATTTCCTCGAGCATCGATCAGAGCACGAGAAGAGGGCAGTGTCCCCGCAGGCATACGAAGAGGGAGCCCACCAACGTCAAACGACTATATCTCCCTCACAGAAAGAAATACAAAATCAAAATCAAGAGAAAAGCCTGGTCGTGACCGTGCCTGGTGCGATAAACGAAACCCCTCAAAGCAAAAGTCTGAATCCACAAAGGGGGGCCGTGGAATGTAAATGCTCGAGATTTGGTCCGAAGTTGTCCGAAAGGAAAGAGTTAATGGGCCCTTATTCGCTCGCCGGGTTAACGGCTTTGCCGGTCCTCTCAGGAGGTTTATCCCCTACGCTCTTCCTTCTCCCTCTAAAGATGAAGGTTCGATGGAGTTTCTGAAAGGTGAAAACTGCCCAGGGTCTGCGACCTTATTTTAATATACACATTTTGGTTGCCTACTTTGAAAAAGTAAAAGCTATCGCTGCGAAGGAGTCTCCGTGTTTCTGGCTGGTCAAGACCCCTGTTTACCACCTTGATGTCTTCTTGTTTAACCTCGGGCTTAGGCCAATGCAAGCGCGTCACCTATGGGTGCGACGGCGTCTGATTCCGGGTCAGCGTCGCGCGGTTGGTCGTTAGGGTTCCAGGGTGTTCCATCTTATACCATCTAGAGTTGTGAGGAAACAGACCCGGGTCGGGCAAATCATCTACCTCAAACACCTTTTGGGTGAATCCCTGTGGTCGGAAGCAACTGGGAGCCTAAGCATGGCATGACGGTATTGTCATCAGGGTAAGTCTTAGCCGGCGGGATCGTCATTCGAGGGGTCTAGAGGCCCAAATCAACCTAGATGTGCACTTAGGATACCTGGGAGGTTAGTAAGAAACCCCTGTCTCACGTAGGTTAGGTGCCATTTGGGTGCTTGCCGGGCGTTAGCAATAAAAAAATTGAAATGATAAAAGCAAAAAAAAATGAAAAGAGAAATGTACATATTTGCAAACAAAAAAAATCTTTTTATGATAAAACAAAAAAAAATGTCAAATATAAAAAGAAAACAAATCAATTTTGCATGATTGCATTTACGTGCATCATCTCATTTTTAATATCGCTTGCATTCGTGTGCTTGCCTGTCGCATTTATCATCACCGCATCTTTCCCTTGCCTTCGTTAAATAAAGGCTTGGCCCCTTGACCAGTTATCAAGGACAGTCACAGTGACCATTTGCTTATTGAGCAAGGGGCCAAGTCAGAACAGAAATTCTGATTTGTTTGTTTCAGTGATATGTGCAGGGATTCAGGTAACTGAAGCAAAGGTGAAAAACAAACAAACCAAACCTTGTGTTTTATTCCAAAAAACCAAAAAAATTTACATCAAGTTCCGCCCTCTCTCTCTGCATTACTCGTCCCACTACTCTCCGGGCAAAACACTCTCAAAGGTGCTACCCAACTACGAAAAGCGGTACTCCTGCCGCTCTGTACTCCTCTTCCTATTCCCACATCCCGGCGTTGATCCACGGAAGTAGCAGAGAAGCTACCAACACGAAAGCCACGCTCTCGTGCTTTTCGGTAGCGCTCCTCACCATCTCTCAGCCACTGTTCAGCAAGACCAAGGCCGATTCGGAGTTCGAATAGTTGGGCCTCCATGGCCCTTCGCTCCTCCCTTTCAGCCAAACTGTTGACTCTTTCTCTCTCTGCGTTTCTTTCCCTCTCTGCCCTTCTCTCTCACGGTCTTCCCTCTCCAACTGGAGAGTGATCCTCAGTTCCATAGCATCCCTGGATGAGTCGTCATCAGGATGACGCCGCAGTTCCCTCTCCAGTTCTGCTATCCTAGCCTCCTTCTGCGCAGCTTGGGCAAGCGCTTCTTCCATCTCCTTTTCCTGCCGAGTGTACCATCTCAGATACGCGATAAGGCGTAAACAAAGAGAACTCAACGCTGAAACTTTTACCTGTATACGGAGCATCCCTTCTGCCTCCGCAGCACGCTGCGTGGCGTGAGCAAGTTGCTCATGAAGCGAGTCAAGTTCTGAGGTGGGAATCCACAAGCTGGAAGAGGCACCACCTACTCCCATCGCTGGGGAGGCCGCGCCAATCTGGGCATGCTACGACCATGTGAATTAACAGCCAACATCTGGAATCTGGGGTTTTAATTAGGAACGTACTGTACACCTACCAAGGCGCTCGTAGCTCCGCGGGCATCGCCCAACTGTTGTTCCATCTCTGCCAAGCGAGTTCGTAAATTCGCTATCATGGCATCCCGGACATCCTGCAGCCTTACAAGTCAGCATTTTCACAAGAAAAACCAAGAAAAGGAGAAAGAAGAGAAGAGAAAAAGGGGAAACCTACCTCCACAAGTCCCCGGGGTTGGAACCGTTCTGCGTACTTTGTCCTATATAGACGCAAGTAGTCCTCGCTGTCCCGCGCCTGTGATTCTACAATCGTGCCACCCCGTTGCCAGTCCTCATACTGTTCGGGGAATCGCACGCGCCAGTCAATGCAAGTCGCCGGTCCCCGCGTCTTTCTCCCGACACGAGGTGGCGCAGCTGAATCCACCCATTCTTGAGCCAGTCCTAAAGTCCTCATAATTAATCGTAGCCGAAGCGGCTCGATTTCATTCAGGCAGTGCATCCATAGTTCCCGTCCGAACCGGGCACGACTTGCTAGAACCCACGGCTGGTTGGCATCGACCATGTCTGAGTAGGGTCTCCAGTTTACCATCGCTGTAGGGAACTCCTGTAGCTCCCGCCTTAACACCATCAGTTGGTAGGTTAGGGGTGCCGCACTCATGACGGGTTCCCACCGCCTGGCTAGCGGCACCATCACGGGTCGCCAATGTCGAGCTCTCCCCATAGGGAGGTAATAATAACTCCATAGCTGCTCGGCGCAGGTCATCAGCACCTTGCGAAAATAACAAAAAAAAATACAAAACAAGTAAAACCAAAAAAATACCTGGATGAATGGTGTGAAACCACTCACAGTCATCTCACGATCCGTTTCTTGGAATAGGCCTGCAAACAAGTGCGCCAGCATAGCAGCTCCCCAGGCATAGTACCCTACTCTTTCAAGGTCTGACAGCAGCTCCAGAAAGCAACATTGGATACCGTCCCCTTTCGAGCTCAGTACCAATCTCCCCAAAAGGAAGAGGAGAAATCTCCTCAAATCTATGTTACATCTTTCCCAGTTGCCGAAATCTGTGCAATACACGGCACGGCATCCTGTTTCTATCCTTTCCATGAACTCTTCTGAGGATTCGTCATCCCGCCGACGAGTGTCGGTGAGCCCTAATGCATCCATGAGGGACGCCCTAGATACCGACCTGTTTTTCCGACCATCTAGGTCCAAACCCAGTAACTTCTGGGCACCTTCTCGGTAGTCCGCGTAAGTGACTCCGGTCACTGCCTCGCCATCCACCTTGAGACTCGTAATTCGGACCACATCTTCCAAGCTGGGCACCATGTGCCCCCAGGGCATCAGAAATGCCCGGCTCACTGGGTCCCATCTCTCACACAAGGCTTGGATCAGGACTAGGTCAAGCTGGATCGACTCGATCCGAAGGAAGGTACCAAATCCCATCACGTCTAGCCTCGCCTTCTGAAAATCTGGGAGGCCCCTGTACGCTGCTACTACCAACTCCCATAAGATTTGTGATTTCATCACAACCTACACATACCAGGAATGGGGGTGAGGTTTGGTCAGAAGAAAGGAAGAAAAAATGAGAAAAGGGCAAGAAAACTTGGCTTACGAGTTGTGATTGGGCCCTTTCGCTGAAGTGCCCTTCAAAGTCTGAAAGCCTCCTGGAACTACTACCACTGGACCTGCTTCTCTTCGAGGAATGGGAAGATTCGCCCTCCATCCAACTCTCAGAATTTTGAACTCCTCCTCTCCCGTGAGAACTTGTGCTCCTCGAGTTATTCCTCGATATACCTGGGAAGATAAAAGGGACAAGAATTTATAGAAATGGAAGGAGTGCGGGCCAAGATTGCCTCCATCACCTGTCGATGATAGCCCTCGCAATAAGACACCGGCCAAGCGGCCCCATGTGTCGCTTCACCACTCGCACAGGGTGATTGACTGGACGAAGAATAGGACGAATAGCCCCTATGTTGTCTAGGGATACCCTATCATGTTTTGGAGGACGCCCGCAAAATTTGGCACAACATCCGGGAAAAGGAACTAGGGCCGTCAGTATTGACTTCGACGGCAGATTCCCGTGGAAAATGGTCACAACAAGACGTGATTCTCCGCTCGAGGCGGAGTCTCGACAGATCCGTCACATGGGAACAGTGCAAAGGAGAAGAAGTGTAGGGAAGAAGGAACGCACAAGAGGACAAACAAGCATCAGAAAATCAAATCACTCCATTCATAATTCTACATAAGCTGTCAAAAACATCATAAACATAAAGAGGTGACGGGTCCACTAGCCCGCCAATCCTCACCATCACTCATCTCTCCGGGCACTCTCCTCCTCTCCCCCGAGGTGAGGGTCCCTCAGAAGCCTCCGGGATCCCCGTGCAGTAGCACCTGCCTCGCCTCTGGGCGCCTGCTCCGCAGCAGTGACTCACTGCTCCTCCCCTGGCGTGGCGAAGAAGCCACTGGCGGCAAAGCGACCGGACTGGCGGAGTCGCTCCCCGAACTCTCGCGCTCTCTCGTAGCGCGTCTCCATCCCTCCTAGCCTCTGCACGACGGCCTGAAGGCCCAGCTGGAGCTCCCTCACTTGGGCCTCCAAGGCCCTCCTCTCGGTCAGATCCCGCTGTCGCTCGGACCTTCTCTCGGCTTTCTCTCTCTCTACCTCTCTCCTCATCATCTGCAGAAGAACCCTTAACTCCAGGATGTCTGGAGAAGGTCTCTCCTCACCACGATGCCGCAGCTCCGCTACAGTCGCCACCCAGGCGTCACGCTCCTCTTCCGCCCGGGTCGCACGGGCCACCGCACCGGCAAGTTACTCCCGGAGGGAAGCAATCTCGAGAAAAGGGGCCGAGGAGCTAGAAGATCCGCCAGCCGCTCCCACCGTCGCTGTCTGCTGGGCACGCTGGAACAAAATAAACAACGGCCGTCAGTGAAACTCCAAAATCTGAAGTTAAAAGGGCGGCACGTGACTTACCAGGAGCGACAGCTCATGTTGAGCGACGGCCAGTTGCCGCCTAGTCTCTGACAGCTGGGCGCGCGAGCCGCCGATGCCACGCGTGTCCCCAGCTTGGGGAAGCCCCGCGTAACTCTCCCTCTGCCGCCGCAGGAAGTCGGCACTGTCCTGCACCAGTACACCCCCTTGCTGTCCAGGGAGACGTACGGGCCAGTCCTCGAGCCTCGCCTTGCCGCGACTCTCCCTCCTGACGCGGCTCGGCTCGTCCGCACTCGCCCACTCATCGGCCAGGCCCAGGGTCCTTGCCATGTCCTGCACCAAGAAAGGGGTCCCATATCAGTCAAAAGGAACGCGTCCCCTGTCTAGGACGCGTCCATCATTTGAGTGCAACACTCGCCGAACCCTTTCCTCCTCGCGCGGCTCGCTTCAAAACCCAAAATGAATTAAAAGAGGAAGAGATCGGAGGACCTACCGGACCGTGTTCACCTCCTCCCATGCCATCGGGCCCCTCGGGGGCCCGAAGCGGCCCTTCCTCCTCCATGGACGCCGTTCCGTGCTCGGGCACGTCCCTCCTTGGGCGAGGATTTCCTCGTCCCTCTCCACCTTCACCACGGTCGGGCCCACCGAACTCCATCGATCAAAAGAGGAGGAAGACGAAAAAGGGGCAAGCGCGTTTCGGCGGAAGGCGGGCTCGTTTGCGGGTAAGGCACGGGAGAAGAAAGGACCACCCGTCGCTTTAAATTTAAAATCAAGGATTAAGACGCGTCCTCGCGCCTGGACGCGCCCAAAAGGGGGAAAAGGAAATAAAATCCCCCCGTGCAAAGCGTAGTTCCCCGCTGTTCAGGGCAAGGTCTCGCGGAGCGTGCCTCAAGGGACAACTCAGTGCAAAAAAGAAAGTGTGGGAGAGAGAAAAGTACACACAACACAAAAGCCATTTCCATTTCATATAATAGCCGAAAGTACATCATACAGTGAGAAGGGTGACGTACAAGCAACTCTCTAACTCTCACCGTCACCCTCCTGGTCATCTCCTTCCTCCCTCCTCTGACGGAGATCCCTAGGGGGCCTCCGCGACCTCTGTGAACCCTGAGAAGCCGTGCTCGCCTCGCCCTGCGGTGGCACTCCAGCCTCGAAGGCGCGACGACGCTCCTCGGCCGAAGAAACCAGATAGCTGCCCATGGAAAAAGAACCAGACTGACGAAGTCGCGCCCCGCGTTCCTTCGCCCTCTGGTACCGCTCCTCGCTCTCCCGAAGCCTCCCCTCTGCCGTGCCAAGACTCAATCGGAGCTCCAGCAGCTGGGCCTCCAGAGCCCTCCTCTCGGTCTGATCCCGCTGTCG
The DNA here is from genome assembly GCA_022559845.1 of Amorphophallus konjac. Taxonomy (NCBI): domain Eukaryota; kingdom Viridiplantae; phylum Streptophyta; class Magnoliopsida; order Alismatales; family Araceae; genus Amorphophallus; species Amorphophallus konjac. Next base: position 114,202,731 of record CM040128.1, on the reverse strand, counting down.
CTCCTCCCTCTCTCTCTCCCTCTCCTCTCTCTCTCTCACTGCCTCCCTCCTCGACAACTCGAGGGCGATCCGCAGATCCAGCACGTCACGAGGGAGCTCCTCAGCCTCTCACCGACGCTCCTCCTCCAGCTCCACAATCCGGGCGTCACGCTCCGCAATCCGGGCGTCACGCTCCGCCACCCGAGCGTCGCGCTCCTGCTCGGCACGAACAGCACGCGCCAGGGCCTCTCGGATCTCGGCCACCTGTCAAGGCACGCATGCACCGTAAGAGAACAGTGATAGAAGGAAAGTAGCTAGAAAAGGGTCGCGGCCAAGCAAGCACTCACTCGAGCCTCGCGGTCACGCTCGGCCTCCTCAGCCCGAGCCACCGCGTACGCCAGCTGCTCCTGGAGGGCAGAAACCTCCGGAGGAGGGCCCCGCGAACTGGAACCCGCTCCACCAGCCATCCCGGCTGCCGCTGTCTGGTGGGCCCGCTGAAACACGGGGCAAACGTCAGTCAAAGGCTAAGCATCAAAAATCCAGGTCACAAAAAAAATGCATTGCATAGACTCACCAGGATCTCCAACTCCTGTCGGATGGCCACCAACTGTCGCCTGGCGTCCGCCAACTGGGCCCGCAGGTCAGCGATCATGGTATCACGAGCATCCTGCATTACACATAAGTTAGTATCCCATGCATATACATATAGAAAGGTGGAGCAGTTTCATTTCACTTACCCCTGCCATACCACCCAAGGAGAGGCGGTCCCCATACGTAGCTCGGTACCGTCTCATGTAGTCTGTGCTGTCCTGTACGTGGGACACTACTGGGACCCCGCCCTGCTGCCAGTCCTGGTACTGTGCTGGGAAGCGCGTACGCCAGTCCACGATCTTCGCCTTCCCCTTGGTCTTCCGCCCAATGCGGGCCGGCGCATCTACGTCTACCCACTCCTGGGCCAGCCCCAACGTCCTCATGACCAGTCTAAGCCGCAGCGGCTCAATCTCGTTCAGGCAATGGACCCACACGTCCCGCCTGAAGCGAGGAAGACCCGCTACAACCCAGGGCTGGCCAGCATCGCCCATGCCCAGGTAGGGCCTCCACACCACCTGCATCACCATACATACATCATGTTAGTTACCATTCAGTCACATGCATAAACACAAAAAAAATCATACGCATCATACCATGGCCTCGGGATACTCGCTCAGCTCCCGACGAAGTGACGCCAGCTGGTAGCCGTGGGGTGCTGCAACCACGACCGTCCTCCACTGCCGCGCCAGAGGCACGGCCCTCCTGTTCCCATGCCTAGCCCTCCCCATCGGGAAATAGTAATAGCTCCACACCTGCATCCATCATACATCATTAGTACAATAATTGCATATTTAACTGTGGGAATGCATAAATAAAATATTTACCTGGAGGAAAGGTGCGAAGCCGCTGACTGTCGTCTCCTTCTCCGAAGTCTGGGAGAGATCGGCAATCAGATGGGCAAGCAGAGCCGCTCCCCACGCATAGTGCCCCACTCTGTCCAGATCCGCCAAGATCCCGAGGAAACGGCAGTGGATGCCATCCCCCTTCGTCCCCAGCAGAAGGCGGCCCAGGAAGAAGAAAAGGAACCTCCGAAGGTCTAGATCCACCAGCTCCCGCTCGCTCGGGTCCTGGGTGAAAGCAGCACGAGCATCCCCCTCCAGTCGAGCCAAGAACTCTGCTCCAGTCTCGCTAACCCGCTGACGCGGGTCGACGAATCCGAGCGCCTCCATGATCTCCACTCGGCCGACTACCCTGCTGTCTCTATCAGTCACGCTCGTCTCTAACCACAGCAGGTCCAGGGCACTCTCTCGGTAGTCGGGGTAGGTGACCCCGCTGACTGCCTCTCCGTCAACTCGTAGCCCGGTGATCCGAGCCACGTCCTCCAGCGTCGGCACCATGTGCCCCCAGGGCATCAGAAACGCCCGGCTCGGTGCGTGCCACCGCTCCCTCAGTGCCTGGATAAGAGGAAGGTCGAGCCGGAAGGGCTCGATCCTAAGGAAAGCTCCAAAGCCCATGGCGTCCACACGCGCCCTCTGGAAATCCGGCAGCCCACGGTATGCTGCCACCACCAAGGACCAGCTGATCCGGCCCTTCATCACGCCCTGCAAACCACAAAACCAACAAAGAACACATCAGCATCATGAACAGTCATAAAATAATAACACTGTATATATACTACTTATTCTTTTATTTTATTTTTTTATTTTTTTAAAAAATATTTATATTTTCTTGTGGAGGCGTCCAGGCCCCTGGACGCCTCCTCTTTTTTTCCTTTATTTTGTTTTTTTTAGAAAAAAGAAAAACAAAGCCAAAACAAGAAAAATATATTAAAAATATATATATTATAATGAAGGCGTCCTGGAGCCAGGACGCCTCCTTATTTTTATTACTTTTCGTAAATAAATAAATAACCAAAAATAAAAAGAAAACGTGGAGGCGTCCAGGCCCCTGGACGCCTCCTTCTCTCACTACCCGCCTTTCTCTCACAGCCTCTCGCACACCCGTTTTAGCCTATTGAACCACAAAGTGAGAATTCCGAGGTACTTACCGGGTCGTGATCGTCCTCTCCCGCGTCACCAGCATCCGCAGCGGCCTCCGCGGCCAGGAGAGGCACCTCTATCTCCTCCCCCGCAGCAACCTCCTCTGCTGCGGCCTCCTCGGCATCATCCCTCAACCTCCTCGCACGACGAGCCAGTCGTTTCCGCTTCTCTGGACCCTGACTCGATCCTCCTCGCTCCATTGGGACTAAGAATGGGTCGTTTGGAGTGACTGGACGGTCGGAATGAACAGTATAAGTGAACAGGGGGGAGCCCCCCCCTATATATAGAATGACCTGTTATTGGGGCGTCCAGGCGCCTGGACGCCCCCACAATTTTTATTTTTTTTCAAAAATTCAAAAACATAGGGGCGTCCAGGCGCCTGGACGCCCCCAAAAATAAAATAAATATAAAAAAATATAAAAAAATAAATAAAAGAAAAATCAAAATAGGGGCGTCCAGGACCCTGGACGCCCCCAAAAACAAATTGTCAAATAATAATAATAATAATAATAAAATAATAAAATAAAATTATGGGCGTCCAGGCCCCTGGACGCCCCCATAATAAAAAATTTTCAAAAAAAATATATTTAAATAAGAATATGTATATAATCCAAACAAAATAAAAAATACAAAGAAAAAGAAAAACCATAAAAAAAAAGATAATAATTAAGGGGACGGGGGTCCGAAACATCCAAATGCCAAATTTTATTCCATCAGAAAAGCAAAGTGAACTACATCAGGGGCTTAGGCGCTTTAGGCCTTAACTTCCCCAGTTCGGTTACATAAGCCCTCCACGGCTCACATTCCTCCACCACGTGCGCTAAGGCCTTTCCCGCAACACTTGTCTTCCAGGGAGCTTTAATGGCCTTCGCTTCCTTCGCGTCCGCTTCAGTGCCCAACTCCCTTTTCTTCAAAGGAACAATGCCAGTCAGTGGCGGGAACGAATGGCGTGGGATGCCAATCTGGAGACAGCACCGATGCGCACTGTAAAGGACGAACTCGGTCGCGCCGATCAGTTGAAGATCAACTTCGGGGGAAGACCTCATGAGGAGATCTAGCAAAAGCAAATATGCCGGTGCGCAAGTAAAGAAGCCTTGTGTCACGGTGCGGAAGTGAGACCGCCAGTCTTCACGTTTCTTCAGCCACGGAACGCGGTTCACTACAGTACCACCGAAGCCTAACACGTCGGCTATGTGGTGAAGCGGGCTTTGTTGGAAGAGCTTCGAAGCGGTTGGCATTCCCTCGCGGTGGTCGAATTTGAAATGCAAATCCAGCCAGCAATTAAGACAAGTGCACAACCAAATGGAGGCTTACCCATGCTCGAGGCAGTAAGGCCACTATACAGGTAGGCGAGGACAGCGGGTCCCACCCTCTTTCCACGCCAAATCCCGCAGATAGCACTCAGTTGGTCTTCCTCCACTATGTTGTCGGTATAAGGAAACAAGAGAGCACCCGCCAGACAGATAGTGAACCCCTTCATGATTCCCTCCAAATAGTCATCGTCTGGTGACCCTCTCAGGGCGTTCATGACCCACTCCGCAAGCTTTTGGAGATCGATCCCCTTCTGAGTACGGACCTTTCTAGCTGCGTCGGGCGGCATGAAGCTTCCAAGGACGCTTTCAGAAGTACCCCGTGTCAGCATCCGCATAGCCTTCACCTTCCCGTCACTCTTGAATTTCTTCAAACCAAGCAGAAGTTCCACCTCCTCGAGGAGGATGGTCACCTCGAAGGTCGGGAAGATAAAAGTGTGGGTCTGGGGATGCCAGACCTCCACTAGCGCGCCCATAGCCGCCCAGTCCATACGAATCTTCTCGTAATGCTTGGCGTGAATAAGGAGCCCCTGCAGATGCCACTTCGAGAGTATGGCCCTCATGCCAATGGAGATATTGGAAGTCAGCTTTGAAAGCCATGGCAGCTTGGAAAACTTCCTCGGGCCTGGGAAGAGTGGATATGGCTGGGAGAGGAAAGAAGAAGAAATGAAGGAAGTAAGAAGAAGGTTCACGTGCAGAAATTTGAAAAGAGTCGGCTTACCATATGCGGCATGATCGTCCCACTCAGATGACCCTCGAGGTCGGAAAGTCACCTAATCTCGCTGCTAGGCTTGCTCCTCTTCATAACGCGGGAAGACTCTCCTTCCATCCTGAAATCTCTAAATTCTCCTCTCCTTCCTCTCCTGAGCTTCCAAAACCCACCTTGGTGCATTTGAATGAGCTAGCCTAAGGGGAGTTCTTATAGGAAGGGGAGGGTGCTACAAGACAGAACATGTCACATCAGTGGTCATTGTCAAGATTTTGTCTGGATCTCCTTTGAACTGTGGTGCGATTCTGCTACCTTTTGATGTTGCTAACCTTTGCTGGCTTGTGCAGGTTTTACTAACGGACGTCTTTGTCCTATCTCCTGTCCCACCTTTCATTGGTTGGTCCCACCATGTCATGCATCATAGTATATGATACCTACGCTACTAGAACATGTCAAGGACCTTGCGGCCCGAACGAATCTGGGATTGGAGTTCCCCTTCAACAAAAACGGTGATGATCCCGGAAGAGTTTGGGTTGTACGGATAGGCCGTCAATTTGTGATAGAATGGGGACGACGGTTCCGTTCAGTGAGTTGGTGCGTGGATAAATGGGCCCCAGCCCAGTATCAGCTCACCGGATCGGTATCCTGACCCGTTCTTCACAAGTTAACAATATTATCCTTGGCTATTTTCTATTTTAGTTTGTTTTGAATTTTTCTTTAAACTCGGCATGCATTCATATAGGACTTGATTTATTGCGGAAGATCATTCAAGTGATTCGATTGTGAAAGCCATTGTGTTTCAATTCCCACAAATATGAGATATTCCACTCCGAATGAAATACCGAGTTTCCTAGAGACGGCCCCGACGCTGCTCTTCCAAAGGAGACCCTTGTTTGGACAGACCCTCAGATATTCCTTTACCTTTTTTGACCCACCTTGGCCGCAGCACTTCCACATTGGCTGGTAACCGCTCCCCAAAGGTGAAACCTCCGGTTTATGACCCAGGTACTTCCACACCGAGAAGTTGGTCCCTTTTGTTTCGTGCCTGAGCGCACATCTCACCCTCCCTTATTTGATCTCCGTCCAAGCAATCGCCAATATTTGAAAGACCTTCTTCAAGGTCGCCTCATTGAAACTCCAGGAAAGATTCCAAACAGTAACGTCAAAAGCGTGTCTCATCACACCTTGGCATCGACTTATCAGTCCGCTCCCACTCCATTTCACTCCACTTCGATACCATTCCACTACGTATCGCTCCCTTGCAAAGCAGACGCCAAGGCGGGGCAGCTGTAGACACGCCATTCCTGACGTCTCCTGAGAAAGTTTCATATTACTATACAACGCCCCGCGACGGCTGACACGTTTTGAATCACTTGAGTGCTTCCTTTTCTTGAGTCTTCTTCCACCCTTTTCGGCATCCGGAATCGTCTCGTCACGGCATTCGGGCGACATCAACACCAGTCGAACGCATCGGGAGGTTCCGGAATCAAGAAGGGGGTCTACCGGGCGACCGCCGACGCCTGATCCAAGGACCCGGGTGTGTCTTAATGGGGGCGTCCAGGCCCCTGGACGCCCCCATTCTTTTCTCTTATTTTATTCTTTTCTCAGGGCCCAAAACCAAATAAAAAATATAAAAATATATATATAAATTAATGGAGGCGTCCAGGCCCCTGGACGCCTCCATAAAAAACAAAAATAATAAAAAATGTTTGTAAAATGCCAGTTGGCATAAAATAAAACAAAAAATAAATAAAAATATACATTAATGGAGGCGTCCAGGCCCCTGGACGCCTCCATAAAAACAAATCTAAAAAAATCAAAATGCCAGCCCTAGCATAAAAGACAAAAAATAATATATATATATATATTGGAGGCGTCCATGCCCCTGGACGCCTCCATAAAAACCCTCACGGGCGCCGGCCACCGAACGACGGTTTGTCGTGGGTGAAAAAATCCAAAATATAGAGACGTCCGGTCAGATGGACGCGCCCATTTCTGAATCACGAGGCGCCGCTCACAAAACCACGCGTTGTGCCGAACCGCGTGCGGCCGTCGTCGGTTTTCGGTGGACCTGCTTGAGGCGTCCGGGACCCTGGACGCCTCCACAAAAGTATTCCAAAAAAATCAATAAAAATAGAATAAAATATTATTTCGGCCCTGATGGAGGTGTCCAGGGTCCTGGACGCCTCCACCCTCCGGAGCTCTATAAATAGAGGCCCACCCCCTCAGTTCTGGGAGAGCTAAGCAGGGATCCGATAGGCTGCCGGAGCCCAGAGGCTACGGAGTCATTTTTCTAACCCGTGGGGTCTTTTGTAGGTGGAGGTTCTGCCGGCTTCTCGGGTGCCCACACTCGCGAGAGGAAGGTCGTCTTCATCCACCGCGCTTCTACGTCGTCCCCACGCTGCCGGAGCTCCGCCGAATTTCACCACCGGCACATCCAATAAGCCAACTCTTTCCTTTTCTTCGTAGTTCTTTTGCATTCATCATCTCGCATCCATCATCTCATTTTCCTCCTACTCGAGTCCGAGAGGGGTTTAAAAGATAACACCAACCAGGTGTGTGTCTTCCCGTTATTTCATCATTTTTATTGCAAGGATATGAATACTACACATTGATCTTTCTAAGCCACTTGTCATTTGTTTGTCGTTGTTTTGCAAGGGTAGTCGAGGAAAGCCCTCTCCGTCGGCCGGCCGGAAGGAGAGGAAGAAGCAACCCGCCATCTCCCGCTCTTGAGGTAGGCGCGATCACTTTCTTATTTTGGGGTCTTTCGGCCCCTGGCGATCACATCTTTTCATCGAGGCCGCGGCGAGTCACTTCCCCAATGGCCGTTTAAATTTCTGTTCTCATATTCTCTTTATATCCTGTTATATTTTGCTCATATCATCGAGGCCGCGGCGAGTCACTTCCCCAATGGCCGTTTAAATTTCCGTTCTTACATTCTCTCTATATTCTGTTATATTCTGCTCATATCATCGAGGCCACGGCGAGTCACTTCCCCAATGGCCGTTTAAATTTCCGTTCTTACATTCTCTCTATATTCTGTTATATTCTGCTCATATCATCGAGGCCGCGGCGAGTCACTTCCCCAATGGCCGTTTAAATTTCCGTTCTTACATTCTCTCTATATTCTGTTATATTCTGCTCATATCATCGAGGCCGCGGCGAGTCACTTCCCCAATGGCCGTTTAAATTTCCATTCTTATACTCTCTCTATATTCTGTTATATTCTGCTCATATTTTCAAGGCCGCGGCGAGTCACTTCCCCAATGGCCGTTTAAATCTCTGTTCTTATATTCTCTTTTATATTCTGCTATATTCTGCTCATATTCTCGAGGCCGCGGCGAGTCACTTCCCCAATGGCCGTTTCAATTCTTGTTATTTAATTTCTGCACCATTCCCGTCCCCCCGAGGTCGCGGCGAGTCACTTCCCGCTATGGCCGTTTGAACCCCATATCTTGCTATATTATACTTGTCCCGCTCGCCCCGCCGGAGCAATCTCCCGTGGTGGCCCCTTCTCTCTCTTCTCTCATCTCTGTGTTGCAGCAAACAGCTAAACAAACAAAAAGAGGAGCCCGCGCGCTCTCCGCATCCTCTTCCCCGCTCCATCGAACTCCGAACCGCGTGACGTCGCTCACAGTCATCAACGACGGAATCGTGATGACGAGGATGACGACCGCATTCTTAGGGGTGTGCATGCGGACCCTCCCACTTTTAGCGGGTCCTTGGACCCTAGGGTGTATCTAGATTGGGAGGCCGGTATGGACCGGTACTTCGAGTGGTTTGAGATGACGGACCACCGAAGAGTCCGATATGCGAAGATGAAGCTGCAAGGGCAGGCCCAAACCTATTGGATCAATGTGGAGAGCCTGCTCAACCAGCGACGTCAACCCCAAATCGGTACCTGGGATGAAATGAAACTCAAATTGAGGGAGAAGTACATTCCTGCCTCATATCGCCAACGTCTTATAGACAAGTGGCAAAGCATCTCCCAAGGGAACCGATCCGTGACCGAGTACACCGCCGAGTTCGATGAGTATTATTTGCGGTGCGGGGTCACGGAAGAGAGCACCATGACGATATCTCGCTTTCGGAGAGGTTTGCGGCCTAATTATCAATATGAACTCTTTCGCCGCAATGCCACCACTTTGGAGCAGGCATATCAGATTGCTCTCGAATTGGAGCAGTTCGAGGCCGAGTTCGAGTCACCCCATCGGTTGGGCTCCTTTCCCCTTCGTAGTGTCGAGTCCCGTGGCTCATCTGGCACATATCCGAGGGCCCCCATGGCTCGACCTCAGGAGCCCGCTCGCCACGAGCCCTTTGCTCCTAGGCCTCGCCCTCCACCCCCGAGGGACCTTCCTCGTCCCCAGCATCTTACGGCCCCACCCATAGCCCGTCCCCCGGCACCCGCACCACCCGCACGTCCTTTGTTGCCTACGCCTCCTATCCGTCGGGAGGATAAAGGTAAAGGACCTATGATTGGGGAGCCTAGTGGATCACGGCAGCAGTGTTATCGCTGCAATGGGTTTGGCCATTTCGCCAACCAGTGTCCCACCCGCCCATCTCTTCACATTGGGGACACACAGGCCGAGGATACCACCCCTGTGGGACTAGAGTTAGTCAGCTATGAGGCAGATGAAGAGCTAGCTGACGAGTACTATGAGATGGGAGGTGAGGCCCAGGATGCCCAGCAGTTAGACGATACCCATGTGGGGGTCGTCAGATGTATCCTCACCCAGCCACAGGTCAGTGATGACTGGCGTCGGACCACTATCCTTCATGTATTCTGTAGGCTGGGAAAGCAAATTTGCAAGGTGGTCATCGATAGCGGGAGTTGCATCAATGCAATCTCCACGAGCGCTGTCACTCGTCTTGGTCTCACACCCGTAGACCATCCTTGTCCCTATCAGGTATCATGGGTGGATACCACTTCCATTTCGGTCAGGCTGCGGTGCTTGGTCCCGCTGCAGCTCCACTCCTACCGTGACGAGATCTGGTGTGATGTTCTCCCCATGGAAGTGGGAAGTATCATTCTTGGTAGGCCATGGTTATTCGACCGAGATGCTACACTCCATGGTCGGTCGAACACCTGTACCTTCGACCACGATGGTCAGCGGGTCACCCTCCAACCCGTTCGGCCCAGGAGCCCATCGGTCCGGGGTCCTACTGTCCCTAGTACTCCAAAGCCTTCCGTACCCGGGCCCAGTACCCCATCCCCCGCTCGGACTATGACCGTTACCTCTGGCCCAAGAGAGCCCTCGACCAGGAGATTGATGATGATTAGCTCCCGGGAAATGGAGCAGGAGCTTAGTCAGGGCTGTCCGGTGTTTGCCATTACGGTCCGAGAGGTGGAGCGGGACTCCGAGGGTGAGCTCCCACCCGAGGTTGTTCCCATTCTACAGGAGTATGCTGATGTATTCCCTGATGAGCTTCCCGAGGGACTCCCACCTATGCGGGATATTCAGCATGCCATCGACCTTGTTCCGGGCTCTTCTTTGCCCAATCTTCCTCATTATCGCATGAGTCCCACGGAGCATGCCGAGCTTAAACGGCAGGTCGATGAGTTAGTGCAGAGAGGATCTGTTCGGGACAGCATGAGTCCATGTGCTGTACCCGCGTTACTCGCCCCGAAGAAGGATGGCACGTGGAGAATATGCATTGATAGTCGTGCCATCAACAAAATCACCGTGAAGTACAGGTTCCCTATTCCCCGCCTGGATGACATGCTAGACATGATGGCAGGTGCCACTATCTTTTCAAAGATCGATCTTAAGAGTGGCTACCATCAGGTGAGGATTAGGCCAGGTGATGAGTGGAAGACTGCATTTAAGACCAAGGACGGTCTATATGAGTGGTTGGTCATGCCTTTTGGTTTGACCAATGCCCCTAGCACATTCATGCGACTCATGACACAGGTCCTTCGACCTTTCATTGGAGTCTTTGTAGTGGTGTACTTTGACGACATCCTTATCTATAGTCGCACCACGGGGGACCACTTAGACCACCTTCGGCAGGTCTGTCTTCTTCTCAGGCGAGAGCAGCTTTATGCAAACCCACAGAAGTGTGCCTTCATGACACCTCAGCTTACCTTCTTGGGTTTTATTGTGTCTAGTACTGGGGTCTCCGCCGATCCGGAGAAGGTCCGGGCCATTGTTGAGTGGCCGGAACCCCGTACGATTCATGACGTCCGCAGCTTTCATGGTCTTGCGACGTTCTATCGTCGCTTTATCCGCGGATTTAGTTCCGTCACTGCCCCGATCACGGATTGCATCCGTAAGGGCACATTTGTATGGACGAAGGCCGCATCTGCTGCCTTGAGGGACATCAAGGAGCGCATGACCCAGACACCTATCCTTCGACTGCCTAATTTCTCGAAGGTGTTTGAGGTCTATTGTGATGCGTCGGGTGTTGGGATAGGAGGAGTTTTGAGTCAGGAATCCCACCCGATCGCATATTTCAGCGAGAAGCTGAATGACGCGAAACTGCGATATTCCACATATGATAAAGAGTTTTACGCAGTTGTTCAGGCTCTTAGGCATTGGAGGCATTACCTATTACATCAGGAGTTTGTCTTATACTCTGATCATGAGGCTTTGAGGTACCTCCATTCCCAAAAGAAGCTGAATTCGCGTCATAGTCGTTGGGTTGAGTATCTCCAGCAGTTCACCTTTGTGCTAAAACATAAGGCTGGAGTGGAGAACAAGGTGGCCGATGCCTTGAGTCAGCGAGCATGTCTTCTTACCCCCATGAGTGCCGAGGTCATAGGGCTAGAGAAGATGAAAGAGGCCTATGTTGATTGTCCTGACTTCGGTCAGATTTTTACTACTCTCCAGGCCGGGCCCTCGAGAGACCTTGATGAGTATGTGCTTCAGGAGGGTTACCTCTTTCGAGGTAGCAGGCTATGTGTTCCCCGAACTTCGGTTCGAGATTTCTTAGTGTGGGAACTACATGCGGGAGGTCTAGCCGGCCACTTTGGTCGGAACAAGACTATTGAGGCAGTGGAGCATCGTTTTTATTGGCCGAGCTTGAAGCGCGATGTTGCTAACATCGTGGCTCAGTGCCGTACTTGTGCTACGGCCAAGATGAAGAAGCAAAGTTCGGGTCTTTATACGCCTCTCCCCGTGCCTGATGCCCCGTGGCAGGATGTTAGTATAGATTTTGTTTTGGGATTGCCACGTACCTCTAGGAAGCATGACTCGGTCTATGTGGTGGTTGACCGTTTCTCGAAGATGGCCCTCTTTATCCCCTGCTCGAAGACTTCGGATGCTTCTAGGGTAGCCCGCCTATTCCTTACTCATGTGGTGTGCAAGTTCGGGTTGCCTCGCACTATAGTGTCTGACCGTGATGTTAGGTTCACTTCCTATTTTTGGAAGACACTATGGCATATGATGGGTACGCACCTCAAGTTTTCCACTGCATACCATCCCCAGACAGATGGTCAGACCGAGGTGGTCAATAGGAGTCTGGGTGATCTTTTGAGATGTCTTGTTAGGGACCGCATTGGGGATTGGGATCTCATTCTACCTATGGCTGAGTTTGCATATAATGATTCGGTGAATAGGTCTACTGGCATGAGTCCATTTGAGATTGTCACAGGTCGTAGGCCTAGGAAACCCGTTGACCTTGTCCCCATGCCTGTCCATGCTAGAGTGTCGGAGTCGGCCGAGTCGTTTGCTAGGCATGTTAGGAGTTTGCATGACGACATCCGTCGTTACATTGAGGCCAGCAATGCACGGTACAAGGAGTTAGCCGATGCCCACCGACACCACCGAGAGTTCCAGGAGGGCGAATACGTCATGATCAGGGTAAGACCTGAACGGTTTCCCTCTGGAACCGTTAAGAAGTTGCAAGCTCGCGGAGCCGGTCCCTTTAGAGTGTTGAAACGCGTTGGATCCAATGCGTATGTTGTGGACCTGCCCGAGGAATATGGTATAAGCTCTACCTTCAATGTATCGGATCTTGTTGCATATAGGGACCCAGCGGTGATCCCTAGTGAGCCTTTTGAGCCATCTCCTCCCCTTGAGAGTGATCCCACACCTGAGTGTCCACTTCCACCTCCAGCCCCTTTTTCACGGCAGCGTGAGCATATAGATCGTATACTGGACGAGCAGGTGACAGTTACCAGGAGTGGATCTTACCCGCGCTACCTAGTGCGATGGAGAGGACGGCCCGCTACTGAGGACACTTGGATCACACATGGCGAGTTGCAGCGGATTGATCCGGACCTTTTGGAGCGATACAGGAGCGATGCAGACCCTTACTCGACAGGGTCGAGTTTCTCCCACCCGGGGAGAATTGGTGCGGACACCCGAGCAGTCGATCGGCACGACACGCCGAGCCACCGGTACCGCACGCGGAGCACGACACGAGCCACCACAGCATCCATCTGGCTCGGAGACAGCCTGGAGACTCCGCCTTGAGCTTCCCCATTTATTATATCCAGTTAGACTTTATGTGTGTTTAATTTGCATTTATTTCGTTACGTCCGGTTGGCCATTTTGAGTGTAATAGGGGCTTACGAGCATTTCGGACCCCGTGGGCCCCACAGGCCTCCCGGGCCCCACCCCATTGGGCCACCTCATCCCAGGGTCCCACGTGGGGCCAGTCAACATGCCACATGGGAGCATCTAGAAGGTTGACTTGTATTTGAACACATGGGGGACAATGGACTTAAAAAGTCCACGGAGGCTACCTACCTCCCACCTACCATTTTCAACCTTTCACCCCCCCCTCTCCTTGGTCCAAGGGCCGCCCCCCCCCCCTTTAATATTATATTGTATTTTGTGTGTGTGTCACATGCCATCCTAGCCCTTCATCCCCATCCCCTAGATCCAATGGCTACGGATGGATGTGAGATGTAGACTATTTAAGGTTGTAATTTCCCATTTTATGCAATTAATGCCATTTGAATCAAACTTAATGTTGGAGCAAGGCCTAGGACGCCCCCTTCCTCTCTCCCTCTCCCCCTTGCAGCTGTGAAGGCTGCCTCTTGGTGGTGTGACTCCACCCTATCAGTTCCGGTCGCCGCCGCCGCCGCCACGAGCCGCCATCGCCACCGCCGGAGTTCTGTCCGCGCAGTACCACAGCAGCTTCTACGAAATTTCAGTCTCAGCCACGGCCTCAGATCGAGCTGGGAATTTTACTGGATATTCCAGAGGTGTCCAGCACGTCCTCAGAATTTTGGTTTGTCATAAAGATCTCATTTGGTATTTTTTTATTTTCGTCCAATCCCAGTTTCCAGATCTGTCTCCTATCTGTTTCCATTTCCACCCGCCCGTAGTTTTAAGTCTTAGGTCCACTTTTTGATTTTTGTTAGTTCGCCCAATTTTACTGGGCATTCTGTCCACTATCCCCTCTATCCCCAAATTTTTTTGAATTTTTGTGAGTCCATCTTATATTTTACAAAAATCGAGTTCTTCCCTAGCTACAGTACTTTCTGCCAGTTCCCAGATCTGACCACCAGACACTCTAAAAATCCTATCAAATCACCACCACCTCGGAATCCAATTCCAAAAATTGTCCCAGCTTCATGGTTTGATTATCTACAAAGTTGAAGAAGAGCGTGAAGTCTGATTCCTACGGAAAGTAGGCGGTCAATGGTGGTTCTCAGACAAGTACCCTGTAAATCTGATGTCTCAGTTACTGTACAACAGGGATTTGTAAAGTCATTAAAGTCTAGATCCGGCTAGATCCATCAGATCTCTCTGAGTCTAGATTGAAGCATTTGAAGAGAGCTTTCCAACGATAGCTCATGCGTCCCGATCCGACGTCGGGATCGACCGCAACGACTGTTTTCGCCGGAGCGCGCGCAGGGAAAACAGAACTGAAATCCGTGGGCAGCCATTCCACAACTTGAAGATCGGACCCGACCGGCCACCAATCGGTGTCTCCGGCCGACCGCCGTCCGTGGAGGCGCGCCACCAGGGGTCTCCATCATAGTGGGACCCACCTCCGCAGATCCGGAGGACAGCGCCATCCGTGGGCCCCACGGGCCCGCAGAACCCGCCGTTCGGGAAGTACGAAAACGCGGAGTTCGACGCGTCGAGTCGACATCAAGATGCTGCCTGTCAACCTGATTTGCGTGATCCCCGGGGCCCACATGTGACCTTTTACCTCCCTGCGTGGAGTGGGTCGAATCCTTTTGTACTGCTGTGAGTTATGTTAACCGGGGTCCGTAAGTCAGCCGGGGTGTCTTCGCCACGCCGGGTGCGTGGAGGTAAAGGTCTTAACTTCTTGGCGTTACATTGCTTAGCTAGTATACGGTCTTAGGCCGCTGCCGAGAGTGTAGGTTCCTAGCCCGTGTGTCCATGTCACCGCTGTGAGCGTGAGAGTGACCCGTCCCGCGACTCAATCCGAGTCCGGAAGTGAGTCTGACTACCTTGAACTCTGCCGGTTCCTTAACCGCGCACGATCCACGTTTTCCCTCGCATGGGACGCCGAGTGAGCTTGTACTTCTGTTAGCGACGTTTTGCCACTAGGAGCTCGTAGTGTCGGGCTTAGTGTCTCCCTGGTGTGTATTGTTGGTCGCGTCTTCATCTAGAGTCCGAGGGTGGCACTGTATAGTGTCGTCTCCCGTGTCCGTCCCGCATCAAGGGTGGTGTGACTCCTAAAAGTGTGGGGAGAGGAGGTCTCCCAAACCAATGCAAGGATGAATGCAGCAGACAGTATCAAGCAGATAACAACATAGAACAAAAACAAATGACGACCTGGGAAGGGTCGTTACATCCATAAATCGCGTCTGAGCGTCAGTCGCTAGTCACTGTAAAAAGTGCAAGCAGAGTAAAATAGCGCCTTAGGGTGAGGCGCTTTCTCTAGAATGGACGCCCGGGAGCAGGGGCGTCAAATGGCAGTAATCAGCACAAATAAACAATGATAATAAAAATGACGCCTTACAGTAAGGCGCTATTCAAGTGAAAGATGCCATGATGTGAGATGTTATACTGATAAAAGATGCCTCTGAGAGGGGCGTTAATTACTTCAATACTTCAACGGCCATAGGGCACAAACAGTGGAAAATAACGATAGAAATGAAAAACACTCACAATCTCAGTATAAGAATCATGGCAATCAAACATGACAAGGGATATAGCATGCTCATCATTTTGTTTTTAAAAAAGAGATGGATAAATGGAATTTCTAAAAACCTATCAAACTGACAAATCACATCGGGAGAGTGCTACATGGAGCACAAAGGGAGACGCACCGTGGGTGCAAAAGGGGAGATGGCACACGTGGGTGCCCAAGGGGAAAGGGTAATCAAAAGAAAAACAAAAGGTGCCCCACCTTGATCGCCAATTTGTAGATTCTAAAAAATCCACTTAGAACAATTAAAAGGAAAAGAAATGAATAGAAGAATGGGAAA
Source organism: Amorphophallus konjac (assembly GCA_022559845.1). Classification (NCBI taxonomy): domain Eukaryota; kingdom Viridiplantae; phylum Streptophyta; class Magnoliopsida; order Alismatales; family Araceae; genus Amorphophallus; species Amorphophallus konjac. The sequence goes on along the minus strand of CM040128.1, from coordinate 114,186,804 downwards.
AGAGGGAGAAAAGGGGAGCATAAGAGGATGCTAAGGGGAATGTGATCGCCAGAGACGCGAGGGCCTCAAAGGATATAACAAATCATTAATGGAGGGATCGCGATATAAATACCTTAAATGCGGGGGAGATTGTGAGTGCACCTTCTCTTTCTATCGGCCGACCGATGAAGAGAGTTTTCCTTGATTGATTACCCTTGCAAAATTAACAAACACCAATAAACAAACATGGATTAGAAACCAAGATGTGTAGCATCAAATCCAAATGTAAATATGGACATAGAAAGCATGGATATGAACACACCTTATTGGTGTTTGGCCTTTAAACCCCTATGCAAAAGGGTAGGTAAAAGATGATGTATGATGAAGAATAGAGGGAGATGTGCAAGTGTTGCACTAAGGGAGATGTGCTAGAGTGCACAACATGGGAAGATCTCAATATTGAGATAAAAAGATATAAAATAAAAATATGATATGATGCATGCAATTAACTAAAGCAAAAATAAGAGATAGGAGGGTGAAAGCTTAGTGGTTTTCTCCAATTTGGCTTCAAGCTAGGATGAAGATCTTCAATGGAGGAAGAAGAGGATGTAGAACTCCATGGATGTAGAGGCTTCAAATCTTCAATAGAGGAAGAAGAACTCCATGGATGAAGCTTTTAGGTGCATGGGAGTCTTCCTCCTTGAGCCTTTGGTCCGGCAGCACCTCCTCTTAAATTGATCTTGATGATTTTTCACAAGGGAGAGAGAGATTCTATTTATAGGGTTGAAATTTGGAATTAATTCCAAGGGAAATTAGGAAAACATGTTTTAGTGGGATTTGGAATGAGATAAACATTAGGCAAGTGTCCCTTCAACATTGGGAAGTCATAGGAACCCTTTCCCAAGTGAAAAAGGAGGTTAAATGAGGAAAGGAAGGGAAATTCGGAATTAATTCCAAGAGAAAACAAGAAAACATGTTTTAGTTGGATTTGGAAGAGATAAACCTTAGGCAAGTGTCCCTTCAACCTTGGAAAGTCATAGGAACCCTTTCCCAAGTGGAAAAGGAGGTTAAATGAGGAAAGGAAGGGAAATTCAGAATTAATTCCAAGAGAAAATAAGAAAACATGTTTTAGTTGGATTTGGAAGAGATAAACCTTAGGCAAGTGTCCCTTCAACATTGGAAAGTCATAGGAACCCTTTCCCAAGTGGAAAAGGAGGTTAAATGAGGAAAGGAAGGGAAATTCGGAATTAATTCTAAGAGAAAATAAGAAAACATGTTTTAGTTAGATTTGTAAGAGATAAATCTTAGGCAAGTGTCCCTTCAACATTGGAAAGTCATAGGAACCCTTTCCCAAGTGGAAAAGGAGGTTAAATGAGGAAAGGAAGGGAAATTCGAAATTAATTCAATGAAAATTAGAAAACTGAGTTTTGGTGGGATTTGGAAAGGGGGATCCTTCCTCCAAGTGTCCTTTCAATATTAGAAAGCCATAGGAACCCTTTCCCAAGTGAAAAAGGAGTGTAAGTGAAGAAGGGAAGGGGTGCTGATGGAGTTCGGAATTGAACAAGAATTGACGACCTTGGTCAAGGCGTTAATTGAAATCACGACTGGGACAAAGGCGTTAATTCACGGATTTAATTTTAGTAATAAAAACTTTCTGCATTTAAAAATGATGAAGAGACGCCTGAGGGAGAGGCGTTATTTAAAAACACGACCCAAGGAGGGTCGTTAATTCTTATTTTTCTGTTTTGGAAACCAGAAAATTCCAGAAACTGACGCCTTTGCCTCTAGTCGTCCTTTCTTCAAAACGCGCCTCAGACCAGGCCGTTAATTAAAACACGCCCCACTTCAAGTCGTGAATTCCAAAAAATAGAGAAGACTGCCCAAAAAATCTAGAAAAATAGGGAAAAATAAGAAGAGGGGAAAAAAAGGGAGAAATCCAAGAAAATTGGGGAAAATAACTCAAACAAAGTTAATTGGAGGGTCAAATTGGGGCATTACAAGGTAATACGAGATGCACTCACAGTAACGTCAATTTTGGCGCAGAGGTGGACTCCTCTGCACAGCAAGCTGTGATGCTCAGCGGGATGGCAAGCTGTGAGGCCCAGCGGTTGTAGGCAAGCTGTGAGGCCCAGCGGTTCAAGCTGTGAGTCAGCAGAATCTACACTTTGGTTTGAGTGTGGGGTGGACGTAGGTCTGCAGGACCGAACCACCTAAAAACCCTCTTGTCCACTATGGTTTGAATTTCATATCTGACTGGCGCTAGATGCATGCATAGACACGAGGATTGTATTCATCTCATTGCTGTGCACATTAGATGTTTGCTTAGGATCGCTCTACATATCTGCAATATTTTTTAATTCCGCATCTCTGATTGCATTAGATTTAATTTGAGTGAAGTTTTTAAAGGGGAGATTCATTCACCCCCCCTCTGAATCTATAGCACCGAACCCAACAAGAACTAGGGCGTGTCTTGCAATCCCAAATTGGAAGATTAAAGCTCATTTAAGAGGTAGGTCATCTCATGATTGGCAAAAACATCTTGTTAGGGATAAAAGCCCTCTGGTTTGGATTGATTTCATGCGTGATATATCATTAATTTCATGTTTTAATAGTTCTATACATTCATGCATCTCTTAGCCCTAAATGGAAAATAAAAGATATTATCTTGTCTATTCACTCAAACCCAAGCATATAGTTGGCCTATACTTTGTTTATCATGTCTAGAATAGTTGTAGTATTTTGATTTCCAGGCATGTTATGATTTCATAAACATTTACTTTATTTTACTGCCAGCAGACGCTCTGACACACCAATGTAAGACCGTCACAGTGATCTAACGGCCTTACGATAAGCCGTCACACCCTCTACTGCATCTTAATTACTCTGTTGTCTCTGACGCACCTTAACAGGAGCGTTGCACTACTGTAACGGCCCCTCGATAAACCGTCACAAGACTGTAACGCGCCTATCCTAGACCGTCAGACACTGTGTTCTGTCAGCCCGAGGTAGAAGTTTACTTATAAATAAGCCTAGTTATCTAAGTTTGGACCTGTTATCATGACTTTAAGTGTAGTTACTGATTCATAATAGAAATTGCATGATTAAGGTATCTTAAGTTATTTTAAGTTATGTTAATTTCATGTGCCAAAATTCTATAGTTTTGTATCTAAATCATGATTTTTAATGATGTATGGACGGAGTTTTATCTTGGTTTCACATTGTTACACATTCTCTCTCTAGCAATAGAGTCATTTCTTTAAGTACATAGCACATATTCCGGTATGTTGTCCATTAGTTCACACTTTGCACTATAGGAATACTATCTTGGACATGAGGACCTCTCTATTGGATATTCCTTCCAATGGACTAGGAAATCTTGTTTCAAGACCTCCGTAATTCTCTGCGAGCTTAGGATTCCGACTAGGACGCCGAGTTAGTTATACTATTAAAACCCAATTGATTAGAAAGCACTATCGATGTTTTCTGGTTCTAGCAGTGTAACGGACCTATATTGGACCGTCAGGCCTATATAACGGCCCAATATACAACCGTCACATTTAACTGAGTCCAATTATTGTTTCTGGAATCAGTCGTTCTAATGGATCAAGCCTAGACCGTCACGTTAATGTAACGGCCCAACACTAGAGCGTCACATGAATGTAACGGCCCAGTACTTGACCGTCACAATGCTTGAGCTAGTTAACCCGAGGTTTGACCCAAGGGTTGATATTCTAAAGTTCCTAGATGGCTTGATAATGGTGTAGGACTTATCATATTGATCAAGAAACTTAATATAATAAATGAAAGTTAAAGAAATGTACCGTTATGCTGCCGATTTGTTCCCATAAGCATAACATTGTCTTAATTCATTCTTGATCTCTCATATTCTAAAATTAAAGCATTCATTCAATTGAATTATTGTTATCATGAACTTGTTGAACTTATTACATTCTTGGCCATACTTTATTGTTACACTCATGGAAGTAGCTTGATTTATATGTGAAGATGCAGTTCGGGCGCTGATTGTGTCCAAGGGCTCTATGCTAGTCCCCTCGGCTGATTATCAGAAACATACTATTATAAACTATGGGGTATGATGCTACTGGCGTCGCAGTGTGCTGGGAGTACTTTCTTTATAAATAAGTGAAATCTATGAGCACTCGTGAAAATCTAGTGAATTGCTACATGATTGACGTTCTCGTGTGTAACCTTTATGGTTATGAAAGTGAAAAGTGAAAGTGCATTCTCCTTGCATTCTTGTTCGTGAAAGGCCATGCTATATTCTTGATCATACTTGTTACATTTTTGCTAGTTCATACTTGCTCTCATCCTATCTTACATGATCGTCTTATTACTTTGATTTGATCGTAGGATTTATCGCATTCGCATGATTTTACCGTACATCCTTTAGAGCTAAAATGCTAATTACTTTAATAGTGCTAATCATGTTGATGTGAAGATACCTACTGGGCAAGTGTGCTCATTACCTATTTCCAATCTTTTCAGGAAATGAAAGTGATTCGAATTCGGATTCGAGTTATACAAGTAGCGGGTCGAAGAGCGAATGAAAGTGTTGTCAAGATGAGAGTGAAGACTTAGGAAGTCTACAATGTTTAGATTGAGTCTATGTAATTTTCCTATTTCTTGAGTCTGATAGGTTGAAAGAAGTTGAAAGTTATTGTATTTGAATATTGATTATCAATGAAATAAGTTGGAGTTTGATTAAAATGATGTACAATTGTATTTGTGTGTGTGATTGTCTCGCGCTTTGATCATTCTTGCTTGCAAGAGGCTTACCATGTTGGCTGTTCACGTTCCTCGAGCGAGTCTTCCACTGTCATAAAAGCTCGGGGTGTGACACCAGGAGTGGGTCGAGGTTGGAGAGCCTCGCGGGATAGGGAAGAAGACCCGAGGACGCACGAAGGCAACCGACTAGAGGATCCGGTTCCCAGACCAGTACGCTGACTGGCAGTGTGGCGGTACACGGGTTACTTCCCATGCGGTGGATAGTTCAGAGTACCTCCGGCGCTACTGGGAGGTTTACGCTGGCCGACCCTAGATGAGGGTCACAGAGGTATGTATGAATGCATTTTATTTATTTTTGCAAATGATATATTATGCAACTAATATGATGAATGCAAGATGCACGTGATGTGGCGGCGATGGACATGCCGGTCCATCTTCACAGCTTGGAGGCTGTAATACCCCGATTTATTTATTGAGCCTTTATTAATTAAAAATTGAAATAAAATGGATTAATACTTAAATTTTGTAATTTAATATTTAATTCATTAGTAAATAGAACTAGTAAAAATTTGACTACCTAATAAAAATCTAGAAAAATGGTAATTGGGTAAAGGATCATTTATTTAACAACTTTGTCTTCTGTGGTCGACCCAACAAAAATCCGTAATCATGTCTAATTAGTGGATTAAGTCCAAAATACACACTTACCTAACCTTTACCTAACCTTGGCTTAAACCGTAAAATTAGAGCTTAATACTCAACTAAATGACCCCAAATCGGTGGAAAAGGAAAGGCCACGATCTAAGGATCATTTCCCTTCTATCAATCGAGCGAAACCCTAACCCTAGAGTGTGGTGGCGGCCGAGCTTTGGCTAGGTCAAACATTTCGGCGCCGTTTCAAACACTCACCTTGCATCGACGAATTCTCCCAGCACCGAAGGCTCTAGAAGGTGTATGAGCTATAAAAATAAAGCTCTTCAACCCTAGTTTCCTTTGGTAGCAGCGGCAGCCACAGTGGAGTTCGATCTAGGATGATCTTTGGCGATTAGTGGAGGTGGGTCGGCATCCCATCGTCCTCCTTTCTTCATCTTTGTTCCTTCGATTAAGGTAGGTACCCTTGACCAAAATCAGCACATGTGTACATCATTTTGTTCCTCTCGACGAGATCTTTCCATTGGTAGTAAAAGCACTAATTTTTATTAGGTATCCACGGAGATCTCGAGGTTTTTGTGAAGTGCTGTCAAGATCATTCTTCATTCTAGTTCTTTAGTTTCTCTCTTCGTTTGAGGTAGGTTATAACAGACCAAACTCTAATTAATATATATGCATGTAATCAGCAGCATGTTAGCTTTCATTTGGCGTAGAAAGCCCTAAATTTCATGAAGCATGCTTAGAGAATTTCTATTCGGAGTAAGAGCATGTCTAGACTTAGTTTTTGATGTGTTCTTTCAAGTTAAGTTATGATTTCGAGTTATCAATCCTGATCCCCATATAGCATGCCTTATATGGTTGGAATCAGCATCAAGTAAGCTTTCTTTTGATATATAAAGCCCCAAATTTCGTTGTTTATATCATGAGAATTTTACGATTTAGTAGCAGCATGTCAAAACTAGGGTTTCTAGTGTTCTTGCCTTTATAGATCTCGATTTCAGCAAGTAAATATGAAATTGACCTTACTGTTAGGTAGAGTTTTATATTAGCTTTCCAACGGTACCAAAATCCCCATGTTTCAAGACCGTTTGCATTAGAATTTAGTGTTTTTATCAAACCCTAGCAAACCCCCAACTTCCCGGCGTTCATCGGACGTGGAAGGGACGACCGGAATACACCCAGAGATAGACGGTCTTACGATAGACCGCACAACTCAAGCCCATACTTCAACTCCAGTTTAGCTGTAGTTAAAGGGTTCCTAACAGACCACACAACTGGATAAACGGTCCAAAACTGACCACATATCTAGTTAAACGGTCCAGAAGTGACCACATAACCCCCTGACAGGATGAAAGGTCCCCAGAGGACCACATATCTGGCAGGGCCAGGGATGGGCGGTCCTGCCCTGACCGCCCAACCCTTGGATGGCCCCCAGATGACCGCCCAACCCCTTGGGCGGTCCAGAGAGAGCCGCCCATCCCCCTGCTTATGCCCCTTCAGCCCTAATGCATTCCTGTTAAGTCGGGAGATGTAAGGTTCGCCATGAACCGTTTATCTAGACAGTAAGTGACTTAATGAGAGTTCTATATGATTCATCTTAGTGTCATAAATGATAATTAGTAAATTAGAAACCCACATGATAAGTGGTTAATTTTGTAACTAAATTTCTGTTAATTGCATGTTGTTCATTCCTACGCGAACTTGTTCATTCTCTTTATCATCTTGAATCATATCTTTGGCAAATATATAACTGTAAATTGTGATCCTTGATATATTAACATGGTAATTAGGATTAAAACTAATTGTTTAGTTGCTGGATAGCCATTATAATGTTTTGACGAACCGCTGGTTTAAAGTCTTGATCGAATTAGACTATGCGAGGCATGCGCGGCCAGTAGTGGATCACATATCCTCACAGGCGGCCCCATAACGACCGCATATCTTCAATACGGCCCAGTATGGTCCGTATATCTTATTCATGGGTCTTAATGTCCTCTGGACATGTGCGGCCCATATCTTACCGTTCATACCTTAGAGCGGCTTACTGTCAGCCGTTCATCCTTGACCTCGTGGGCTGAGTTTCAGTCCAGTTCCTGTATACGCGGCCCTGTGTTAGCCGTATATACCTCTTGAGCGGCCTCTATACGACCGCACATCTCTCGGAGATGAGTTTTATTATGTTTTGTACTCTTGAATCCAAGGACAGGTTAGTCCTTTAAATCTAAACTTATGGACAGTAATTCCTCTGATTAATTGGCCACGAATTTGACTAAATGTCTAAACGGATCTTGGGATCTTGTATCCAATAAATCAATGCCAACGCATCATAAGGGCCCGGTCTGTTCCTGGGGAGAGCGCCCAAAAAATTAGTGAGCCAATGGGATGTTATAATGACATGGTGAGGCATTGCACCGAGTGCATGACTAGCTTGTTGTCTATGACAGAAAAACTCTTGTTACTTGATCGTGCTTGACTTGTTATCTCTTGTTACTTGCTAGTGGCCATTCCTCGTTACAGTTCTTGTTACACTTGTACATGTTATTCTTGTTAAATTATAGTTATCTTATATCTCTTGACCTTGCAAGATCTTTTCATTATGTTGTTTCATTATATCATCATTCATTTCTTTTATTAGCATGGCATATGAAAATGTTATTAAATTGTTAATCACGTAAACTTGCCTGTTATTTCCTACTGAGCGTCAGCTCATAGTTGTTGTTTCCCCCCTTTCCAGGCTGTTCAGGTGATGATGCGCATACCGATGGGGAGGGACAGGAGTGATACTTTTGAGTGTGCCTGTTAGTAGATGCCGAGTTGGCATAGATGTTTACCTCTAGTCATTCCTTAGAGTTGTGTTAGTACTTTATTACTTTTGGAATCAGTTATTGTATTAGAGTCAGTTTGGAAGTTACGTTTGATCGTGTTTAAACAGTTGTTGGTTATTGTAACAAAATTTGGTATATCCTTGATCAATAGAGTTATTTCTTTCCATAGCACCTGTGTAATTGGTTAGTTTAGCTTGTTAATGTTATTTCTAGCTAGTTTCTAACTGTACGACCCGATATTCTGCGTCGGGGCGTGACAGTTTAGTTGGTATCAGAGCCAGGTTTAATATTCCTAGGTGTTTCATAGTTCTAGGTTTTCTAAGTTCTAGGGTTCTAAGTGTTATCATAGGACCCATAACTTTGGTATAAGCCTAAGGACCTGACCTTGTGAGATTTGGGTAGAAACTTGGGTTAAGTCCATACCTTAATTGCGATATTATCTATTCTTAATGAACCTAAATGATCTATTCCTCGTGTAGGCCTTTGAGATGGCAGCTGATCGTGCGGAATGAAGGAACTTGCAACATACGGTTCAAGGCCTTACTCAGGCTTTGCAACAAGTAGCTCAAGCAGGAGCTGCAAACCATGGCACTGGTGACCTTTATCGAAACTTTCGGAGGATGAATCCGCCGAGATTTGGTGGCTCGACTGACCCTGATGAAGCCGAGCACTGGCTAGATGAGATGGGAAGGATATTCGACGTAATGCAGTGTAGCAATCAAGAGCGTGTCCTTCTTTCAACCTTTCAACTTGAACGTGATGCAAGAACATGGTGGGATTCTGTGAAGGCTACCCTTGGTGATCAGCAAGTCACATGGGAGGAGTTCGAGGAATTCTTTAACAGTAAGTATTTTTCTGATATAGTGCAAGAGAAGAAGGCAACAGAGTTCGCGGCTTTGAAGCAGCGCAATCTATCTGTGGCAGAATATGAAGCTCAATTTTCTCTGTTATCCCGATATGCTAACCACTTGATATCTACCGAGAAGATGAAGGCCAAGCGCTTTCTCAATGGACTGAGGCTGCATTATATCAACCAATTGGTACCAATGAAAATCTCCACGTATTCTAAGATGGTGAGGAAAGCTCAAGTCCTAGAAGATACTCTAGAAATGACGGAGAGAATCTGTGGAAAAGGTGCAAGAAAGGAACAAGCTACGGGTTCCGGGAATATCAAACCTGGGTATGGCAAGAAGAGGCCCATTAGTGGACCTGGTTCGTGGAGTGGTTCTGGATCGTGGAAAGGCAAGATGCCGAAGCGTGAAGATAAGAAGCCTGACCCTATTGTTCCATTCAAGGGTGTGTGCAAGTTTTGTGATCGTCCAGGTCACAAGATAGAGGTGTGCTGGCGCAAGCTAGGCGCCTGTTTGTGATGTGGAAGTATGGAGCACCGTATCCCTGACTGTCATCTTCTGTCGGAGCAAGCTACCCCTGCCAAACCACAAGGCATCAAGAAGCCACAAGGCAAGCTTCAAGCTTTACATGCAGATGAAGTAGGAACCGCCAAGGATGGTGGACTCATCGAAGGTACTCTTATTATACTCGACAAGCCAGCATTTATTCTTTTTGATACTGGTGCCACACATTCATTTATTTTTTGGAGATTTGCTAAGTCTTTAGCTGTGGAACCTATTTTGATGAATTCTCCGTTAGAAATATCAACATGTATTGGTTCTTGATCGGCAATTCAGTATTTCTATCCTTCTAGCAAGGTTATGATTGATGAACAGAATTTTTCAGCCGATTTAGTCTGCATGGACATGAAGGATTATGATGTAATCCTAGGAGTAGATTGGTTAGCTAGATATGAGACTAATGTTCACTGCAGTTCTAGCTCTGTGTCTTTTACTAGACACCCTGGACTTTCTTTTGTGGGAGTTAAGCACCATAACTCTGTATCACTTATTTCGGCTCTTCGAGCTGATAAGCTAATGAGACGAGGATGCGAGACTTTTCTAGCCTTTGTCTGTGCAACCCCCGAGCAGCAGATCGAGATTAAGGACATTTCGGTTGTCCGAGATTTTCCAGATGTCTTTCCAGAGGAACTACCAGGACTTCTGCCTGAGCAGGAAGTTATCTTTTCTATTGATCTCATTCCTGGTACATCTCCTATTTCCAAGACTCCCTATCTTATGTCTCCTGCGGAATTGAGAGAATTAAAGCAACAGTTGATGGAATTGCTCGAGAAGGGTTTCATTCGTCCAAATACTTCCCCCTGGGGAGCCCCTGTATTATTCATCCAGAAGAAAGATGGTTCGATGAGGTTGTGCATCGATTATCGGCAATTGAACTAGCAGACTGTCAAGAACAAATATCCATTGCTGAGGATTGATGAATTATTTGACCAGATAGCGGGAGCTCAGTATTTTTCTAAGATCGATCTTCGATCTGGATATCATCAGTTGCAGATTAAGGACGAGGATATCTATAAAACAGCTTTCCGCAGCAGGTATGGTCATTTCGAATTTGTCGTTATGCCTTTTGGTCTAACGAATGCACCAGTCGCTTTCATGCAGTTGATGAACAATGTATTTCGGCCCTATCTTGATCAATGTGTCGTGGTATTTATTGATGACATCCTGATTTATTCCAAGAATGAAGAGGAGCATGCTGAACATCTGAGGATGGCGTTACAACTATTAAGAGATCATCAGCTATATGCCAAGTTCAGTAAGTGTGAGTTCTGGCTACAAGAGGTGTCCTTTCTTGGACATATCATCACAAAAGAATGTATTTTTGTCGATCCTTCGAAGGTAGAGGCAGTAAAGAATTGGGACCAGCCTACTAGTGTGACTGAAGTGAGAAGTTTCCTAGGCCTGGCAGGCTACTACCAGAGATTTATCCAAGATTTCTCTAAGATTGCGGTACCTATGACAAGATTAACCCGCAAGGAGAACAAATTTGATTGGTCAGAAGATTGCCAGCGAAGCTTTCAGACTTTGAAGGAATGTCTAACTACTGCACCTGTATTGGCTTTACCTTCTGGTGAAGGAGGTTTTGTCGTATACACTGATGCTTCAGGTATTGGTTTAGGCTGTGTACTCATGCAGCATGGTAAAGTGATTGCCTATTCTTCTAGGTAATTGAGGAAGCATGAAGAGAATTATCCAGTTCATGATTTGGAACTAGCAACAATGGTATTCTCCTTGAAGATTTGGAGGCACTACTTGTATGGAGAAACATTCATAGTGTTTTCAGATCATAAGAGCTTGAAATATTTATTTTCTCAAAAGTAACTCAATATGAGGCAGAGAAGATGGTTGGAGTACTTGAAGGATTTTGACTTCTCGATTGAGTATCATCCCGGAAAAGGCAATGTTGTGGCAGATGCATTAAGTCGGAAGCCTATAGCTAAATTATCAAGTCTCATGTTACAAGAGTGGAAGCTACTGGAACAATTAGCTAGCTTGGATCTGAATATTGACAATGATCGGGTTATGATTGCACAGATTCGACTTAAGCCCGAATTGTTGATGGAAATCAAGTCTTTGCAAGATAATGTTCCCGAGCTGGTAGAGATCAAGGGAAGCTTGAGCAACAAACCTGACTTCATGATGGCTGACGATGGAAGATTGTTATTCCAGGGTAGAACTTGTGTACCTGATGAAGCCGAAATAAAGAACAAGATTCTTGAGGAAGCACATAGATCCAAACACACCATTCATCCTGGAGGCACTAAAATATTCAAGGATTTAAAGAGATCCTTTTGGTGGCCGAATATGAAAAGGGAAGTTGCAGACTTCATGAGTAGATGCTTGGTTTGTCAGCAAGTTAAGGCTGAATATTTCCGACCGGCAGGAAAATTGAAACCACTCGACATACCTCAATGAAAGTGGAAAAGTATTGGCATGGACTTCATTATGGGTCTACCTAAGACTCGTGGTGGACTTGATGCGATATGGGTGATTGTCGATCGATTGATAAAATCAGCTCAATTCTTACCCATTAAGTCTAAATGGACAGTTGATGTATTGGCTGCTTTATATTTGAAAGAAGTGGTAAGACTCCATGGCATACCAGTCAGCATTATATGGTTGGAATCAGCATCCAGTAAGCTTTCTTTTCATATATAAAGCCCCAAATTTCATTGTTTATATCGTGAGAATTTTACGATTTAGTAACAACATGTCAAAACTAGGGTTTCTAGTGTTCTTGCCTTTATAGATCTCGATTTCAGCAAGTAAATATGAAATTGACCTTACTGTTAGGTAGAGTTTTACATTAGATTTCCAACAGTACCAAAAGCCCCATGTTTCAAGACCGTTTTCATTAGAATTTAGTGTTTTTATCAAACCCTAGCAAACCCCCAACTTCCCGGCGTTCATCGGACGTGGAAGGGACGACCGGAATACACCCAGAGATAGACGGTCTTATGATAGACTGCACAACTCAAGCCCATACTTCAACTCCAGTTTAGCTGTAGTTAAACAGTTCCTAACAGACCACACAACTGGATAAACGGTCCAAAACTGACCACATATCTAGTTAAACGGTCCAGAAGTGACCACATAACCCCCTGACAGGATGAAAGGTCCCCAGAGGACCACATATCTGGCAGGGCCAGGGATGGGCGGTCCTGCCCTGACCGCCCAACCCTTGGACGGCCCCCAGATGACCGTCCAACCCCTTGGGCGGTCCAGAGAGTTCCGCCCATCCCCCTGCTCATGCCCCTTCAGCCCGAATGCATTCCTGTTAAGCCGGGAGATGTAAGGTTCGCCATGAACCGTTTATTTAGACAGTAAGTGACTTAATGAGAGTTCTATATGATTCATCATAGTGTCATAAATGATAATTTGTAAATTAGAAACCCACATGATAAGTGGTTAATTTTGTAACTAAATTTCTGTTAATTGCATGTTGTTCATTCCTACGCGAACTTGTTCATTCTCTTTATCATCTTGAATCATATCTTTGGCAAATACATAACTGTAAATTGTGATCCTTGATATATTAACATGGTAATTAGGATTAAAACTAATTGTTTAGTTGCTGGATAGCCATTATAATATTTTGACGAACCGCTGGTTTAAAGTCTTGATCGAATTAGACTATGCGAGGCATGCGCGGCCAGTAGTGGACCACATATCCTCACAGGCGGCCCCATAACGATCGCATATCTTCAATACGGCCCAGTATGGTCCGTATATCTTATTCATGGGTCTTAATGTCCTCTGGACATGTGCGGCCCATATCTTACCGTTCATACCTTAGAGCGGCTTACTGTCATTCGTTCATCCTTGACCTCGTGGGCTGAGTTTCAGTCAAGTTCCTGTATACGCGGCCCTGTGTTAGCCGTATATACCTCTTGAGTGGCCTCTGTACGACCGCACATCTCTCGGAGATGAGTTTTATTGTGTTTTGTACTCTTGAATCCAAGGACAGGTTAGTCCTTTAAATCTAAACTTATGGACAGTAATTCCTCTGATTAATTGGCCACGAATTTGACTAAATGTCTAGACGGATCTTGGGATCTTGTATCCAATAAATCAATGCCAACGCATCATAAGGGCCCGGTCTGGTCCTGGGGAGAGCGCCCGAAAAATTAGTGAGCCCATGGGATGTTATAATGACATGGTGAGGCATTGCACCGAGTGCATGGCTAGCTTGTTGTCTATGACAGAAAAACTCTTGTTACTTGATCGTGCTTGACTTGTTATCTCTTGTTACTTGCTAGTGGCCATTCCTCGGTACAGTTCTTGTTACACTTGTGCATGTTATTCTTGTTAAATTATAGTTATCTTATATCTCTTGACCTTGCAAGATCTTTTCATTATGTTGTTTCATTATATCGTCATTCATTTCTTTTATTAGCATGGCATATGAAAATGTTATTAAATTATTAATCACGTAAACTTGCCTGTTATTTCCTACTGAGCGTCAGCTCATAGTTGTTGTTTCCCCCCTTTCCAGGCTGTTCAGGTGATGATGCGCATACCGATGGGGAGGGACAGGAGTGATACTTTTGAGTGTGCCTGTTAGTAGATGTCGAGTTGGCATAGATGTTTACCTCTAGTCATTCCTTAGAGTTGTGTTAGTACTTTATTACTTTTGGAATCAGTTATTGTATTAGAGTCAGTTTGGAAGTTACGTTTGATCGTGTTTAAACAGTTGTTGGTTATTGTAATAAAAATTGGTATATCCTTGATCAATAGAGTTATTTCTTTTCATAGCACCTGTGTAATTGGTTAGTTTAGCTTGTTAATATTATTTCTAGCTAGTTTCTAACTGTACGACCCGATATTCCGCGTCGGGGCGTGACAGAGGCCCAGCTTGCAGCCACACGGGCGGATATGGAGACTTTGGTGAGTGCCATTATTTATATGCAAAAATGATTTCTGAATTATTAATGATTAGCTACTGATAATCTCAATAAATGCAGCGTGCTCAGCAGGGAGCGGTGGCAGGAGGTGCAGGAGGGGCTTCCAGCTCGAGGGGGCCGAGTACAGAGGCCACTGCTCTAGAGGAGCAGCTCGCGGGAGCAGTTGCGCGGGCCGAGGCGACGGAGCGCGATCTTGCAGCACGGGTAAGTCAAGCACAAATTATTTCAAATGCTTATGAAATTGAATATGAAGCTGATACTTAATTGAATGATGTAGACCGCAGAGCTACAGGATGTGCTTACTCGGGCTGCTCTAGCTGGCACCGAGCTTGCCATCCGGGAGCAGCGAGTCGCGGATCTTGAGGAGGCATTGAGTCGGCGAGAGGAGCTTCCTAGAGACGTGACCGATCTGAGGATCCACCTCGAGGTGGAGCGGAGGGAGCGCACCCAAGAGAGGGAGGAGCGGATCCACAAGAGAGAGGAGCGGAGGGAGGAGAGTGCTCGAGAGAGAGAGGAGTAGACAGCACGCGAGCGTGAGCTCGCAGACCTGAGAGCACAGCTAGCCGTTGTACAGGAGCGGCTACGAGTCACAGAGGAGCGCCTCCAGAGAGGCTGAGAGCAGGCGCGAGCTGCGGGGCACTCCAATGCGTTTGCCAGCACGACGTACCTAGCCAGTTCCTCGACCCGATAGAGGAACGAGGCAAAGGAGAAGGCTCGAGCTCCAGCGGCTTCCCGGGGGTCCATGCCCCCTCCACGGGCTCATCGCCAGGACGACGGTGAGGTAGAGAGTAGGGGAGAGGAGGGTGGAGGTGAGAGCTAGAGAGACTTTTGTACTCCTCCACCTGCATGTCTTGTACTCAGATATTCATATACATATATGAGATTTTGATGTTACCTGAGTTTGCCGATTTGAGCAATCGTGTACTTTTCTTTATTTTCTTTTCTTCCTTGTCCTGTGCCTATAGTTCACACTTAAATAAACAGATTAATTCATCTGTTCGGCTTGGGCCCTTGCTCAAATAAGCAAGGGGTTGTCACTATTTGACCTTGATGACGGGTCAAGGGGCCAAGCCTGTAATTAATCAAGGCAAATAACAAAGATATGGGAGAAATGCAACATGTAAATAATCAAATGCAAACTTGAAATAAAAGAATGCCCACACAATAATGTAACCAAGCAAATGACATGGCAAAAGGATGAGCAGTGGACTTCTTAGCAAATTTTTCCTTTCATTTTTTTCTTTTTTTCTCTCTTTTTTTTAAAGATGACCCAATGCGAAGTCGTTAATTATAAAATTGACGCCCACGCGCACGGGCGTTGATTGGAAA
Organism: Amorphophallus konjac; assembly: GCA_022559845.1. NCBI lineage: Eukaryota > Viridiplantae > Streptophyta > Magnoliopsida > Alismatales > Araceae > Amorphophallus > Amorphophallus konjac. Next base: position 114,170,958 of record CM040128.1, on the reverse strand, counting down.
CCATTTATATTTTTTTTATTTTTTTCAAAATTTTGAAAATGATGACATGCACAACGCCGCGAATCAAATAAATGACGCCCTCTCACGCGGGTGTGAATTTGAAAAATCAATTTTCAAATTTTTTTGTTTTGTATTTTTTTTGTTTTGAAAATGACGACATGTTGACTGACGCTAATTATGTAATTGACGCCCCGAAAGAAGGCGTTAATTAAAAAATATTTTTTGTTTGTGAGACTTAGCATGGCACCAAAGAGTCTTGAAACCTTACACAATCACCATCTTAAATTCATTAACCATTTTTAAATGATTTAACAAAAAGGTCAACGTGCTTGATGACTTGTGTTTTTACTCATATCCTCTTGCGGCCCATCCTTCTTAGCCGGTCTTTGCCATCCTTCGAGCTTATAACATACCACAGAGGGGGAAATGAAGAATAAATTGAGGAAGCTCACGAGAGGTTTCAAAGAACTAGGAAGCTTCCCTCCCCTACCCTAGTGCCTGTTGGGGTTCGGTCTTCGGCTTAGGAAAATTTTTATTACATTTTTGCCCTTATTCATGCATGCTTACGACCAGGGTTTTCCCTGCGGGGACTTTGCCCTCTTGTCATGCTTTTCTTTGGTAACTTCGCACTTCTTTTCTTTTCTTTTTCTTTTAAAGAAATAAAAACCTAATTATACTTAGGCTTTGCAATATTGTTCCCTTTTTGGCCCTGACTTCCACCTACTAGGGCGGCGGGTAGGTTTGTTTAGCATTCCTTGACTCATACTCCCTCTCGTGAACCGAAGGGAAGAGAATAAGTAAAGTTTTTACACTCTTAGTTTGAGCTCTGACTTTCTCGAATTATGAGCCACTTGAGTTTTAAGAGCAAAACGTGTAGTATGTGCAGGTATTGACCCTACGTTAAACCATCAAGACTGAAGAATGAATTAGGGATTTTGATTTTTCAGGTTCCGCGACCTATGCCCCATGCCAGCCTGCAATTTACATTTTTCCATTTTTTCCTTTTCTTCTTTTCTTATTTTTTTTTCTTCTTCTTTTTTCTTCAAGACTTAAGGGTAATACTTTTTCAGATATAGACCATTCCAAGGGTGAGCCAGTTCTTCCCCTTCGACGTTAACCAATTTATAAGCGTTGCCAGGATAAGCTTCTTTTATTACGTAAGGCCCTTCCCAATTTGGTTGGAGTTTCGAACGAGATCCACCCTATTTTACAAAAATTCTTTTGATTACCATTTCACCGACTTTAAATTTTCCCTCGATTACTTTCTTTTGATAAAAATGTGAAAGCCTATTTTGATAAACGCGCACATGCTCGGTGACGGCCAAACATTTCTCATCCAAAAGTTCCAACTGAGCAAGGAGAGATTCACGGCGCTCATCAATAGAGAACTCCTTGTCCAATTGTACTCTAAGAGAATGAATAGGAATCTCATAAGGGACTACCGCCTTCATTCCATAAGTGAGGGCGAAAGGGGTTTGCCCAGTAGTAGTACGAATGGAAGTGCGGTAGGCCCAAAGAGCTTCCACCATCTTTTCTGGCCAATCCATAAATTTATTAGCCTCACACATTTTCTTGATGATTTTAATCAAAGTTTTGTTTGGTGCCTCTACTTGTCCATTGTCCTGCGGATAATAAGGAGATGAATGATGCAATGCAATGTTATACCTGTTACAGAGGTCCTGAAGCTCCTGAGAAATAAATTGTGATCCATTGTCGGTGATGATGGTACTTGGGATGCCGAATCTTGCAATGATATTCTTCATTATGAACTTGCAGACGTTTGACGCTTTGTTCTCCGTGTACGCTTCCGCTTCCGCCCACTTGGTGAAGTACTCTGTGGCCGTGAGTATAAATGGTTTTGGTTTTGTGAGGAGGTTTGAATCACCAAGAGGTCCAATGATATCGAAAGCCCACATGGAGAAAGGCCATGGGGAGGACATAGGATGGAGTGAAGAAGCAGTAGAATAGATTTTATCAACGTGCAGTTGGCACTTGACACACCTTCGAACATAGATAGAATAATCCTCTTCTATAGTGGGCCAATAAAAGCCTAATCTAAGGATCTTCTTAGCTAGCATCTGGCTTTTGACATGACCACCACACACTCCCGAATGCGCCTCTTCCACGACCTTCCAAGATTCGTCATCATCGTGGCATCTAAGCAAGATTCTAGTGAAACCTCTTCTATAGAGCATACCTCCAACCAGAGTGTATCTCTAAGGAACTCTTCTAATGGCTTTCTTCTCTTCAGCTGTGGCCTCTTCAGGATAAGATTGATCTTGGCAATACTTAGCAATTTTGTAATACCACGGCTTCTCTTCATCATCCAACTCTTCCTCTTGATCTAATAACATGATCTCCTTGTTCTCAATGATTCCACCTTCCTTACACTTCTTGAGCACCTCCTCCTTAACACTAAGGAATGTTGGATCCTTGATAGCATGAGTGAGACGCTTATGAACAATGATCGAATGGAAGTCCCTTTCGGGAAGGAAAACCAAAGAGGAAGCAAGAGAAGCGAGAGCATCAGCTAGAATGTTCTAATCTCGAGGAACATGGACATAGATTAGTTTGGTAAAAAGCTTGGAATAAGCAGAAGCCAGTTCCTGATAGGGTTTAAGTTTAGGATTGAGCGTGCGGCATTTGGTAAGCACTTGGCAAAGAATAAGTTGACTATCACCTACAATCCACAATTAGGTAACACCGAATTAATGAGCGGCTTGCAACCCGGCCAGAAGAGCCTCATATTTAGCTATGTTATTTGTAACTGGAAATGCGAGCTGAGAGGCAAGCGGAATAGTGATACCCTCAGGTGATAGGAGAACAATGCCGATCCCCTTTCCTTGTGAATTCTGAGCTCCGTCAAAATATAATGTCCACATTGAATCGGACTGATTGATGGACATTAGTTCCTCATCTAGAAACTCCGAGCGAACAGGGTTAAATCTCGGGAGAGGGTGATGAGCTAGATGTTCTGCTATGGCATAGCCTTTAATCGCTTTTTGCTGAATGTAGATGATATCAAACTAAGAAAGAAAGCTTTGCCATCGTGCCAATTGGTCAGTGATGATAGATTTTTCAAGGAGAAATTTGATAGGATTCATACGAGCAATAAGATGAACCTCGTGAGCTAAGAAATAATGCTTCAACTTCTGCACTATCCAGACTAAAGCTGTACAAGTCTTCTCCATAGCTAAATACTTCTGCTTACAGGGGTTAAGAAGCTTAGACAAGTAGTAGGCTACCCTCTCCTTTCCTTTTTCATCAACTTGCGCCAGGACAGCACCTAAAGAGTCATCTAGGACAGAAACATAAAGAACAAGTGGTTTGCCTGGAATCGACGGTCTCAGGACAGGGGGATTGGCCAAATAATCCTTTAGTCCATCAAAGGCTACCTGACACTTGTTGTCCCAATTAAATTTGACTCCCGGCTTAGTAAGCTCGTAAAACGGCCTACACCTTTGTAAATGCTGGGAAACAAACCAGCGAATGAACTGCAACCTCCCGATCAATCCTCGAACTTTCTTCAAATTTCTGGGAGGAGGCATATCTCTTATTGCCCTTGCCTTATTGAGATCAATCTCAATACCCCTCTTGCTGACTATGAATCCAAGCAACTTTCCTGATGAAACACCAAACACGCACTTCTTGGGGTTCATCTTCAACTAATAATATCGTGCTCTTTGCAAGACCTTGGCCAGAACCCCAGGATGCTCAATCCTTGTTCTTGATTTCACTACTAGGTCATCAACGTACACCTCTATAAAAATATGGATCATGTCATGAAAGATAGCCATCATGGCCCTTTGGTAAGTGGCTCCGGCATTTTTGAGCCCGAACGGCATGACCACATAACAATAAGTTCCCCAAGGTGTAGTGAATGAGGTTTTATTCTGATCCTCCTTAGCCAAGCGGATCTGATTATAACCAGAGAAGCCATCCATAAAAGAGAGGGTCTTGTACCCTGCCGTATTGTCAATCAGTATGTCTATGTGAGGGATGGGGAAATCATCCTTAGGACACGCGCGGTTAAGGTCCCGGAAGTCTATGCAAAGTCTAACTCTTCCGTCCTTCTTCATTACCAGGACAATGTTAGCCACCTAATTGGGGTAGAGGACGACTCGAATAAATCTAACCTTATGAAGCTTATCGACCTCTTCTTTCATCTTTAATGCCATGTGAGGGTGGAAACATCTTAACCGTTGCTTGACCGGGATAGATCCTGGCTTAAGTGTGAGACGGTGTTCAACAAGCGCAGGATCCAGACCCGACATATCCTCGTAACTCCATGCCAACATGTCCTTATATTTTTGAAGAACTTGAATGAGCGCCTCTTCTTCGGAGGGTGGCAAATTTTTACTGATGAGGACAATCCTAGGGTTTTCCTCGGTACCTAGAATGATCTCTTTGGTGGGTTCTTCTACTGAGACTGATGGTTCGTCAAATCTCCTCATGCCACTAGCAAAAGCATCAACCTCGTCCTCATATTCTTCGTATTCTTCATCCCTTTCTTCAATAGGGTCTTCATCATTCATAATCTCATAAACACCAAACCCTTCATCTATAGAACCCATATCCTCAAATTCTATATCCGGCAGGAGTATCAGATCCTCTAGAAACTCGGGAAGAGCTAAACATGCCCGGCATCATCTAGCTAGATCTAGCAAGAACCTACGGGGAATCTGCCTACCCTTGGCTTTCTTATGAGCATCTACCCCAAGGCCCTTATTAGAAGAAGAGGGAGAGGAACAAGATGACAAACTAGATGAACTACCCTGACCCAGAGGAGGAAGAGAAGAAGAGGAGGACGCATTGGATATAGGAGGAGATAAAGAAGAGGCCTCCTCACGAGAGGAGAAAAGGAGGTCTGCTAACGAACCTTGAAAGGGTGGCCCTTGGATCGGGGCACACTCCGGAGCAAAATACGAGGTCTCTTCAATGGAGATGGAAGATTAGAAAGTTTAAATTTTGGCATTTTTTTTCATTTTCAAGAATAAAGCAATGGGAGGAAGGAATAGGAGGTGGTGTTGAGATTGAAAGATTAGAGAAAGATTGGAGAAGAGATTGATCACGCGTAGGCGCAATGGAGAGTTGAGAAAACTGCTCGAGGAGCAAAGGAGGAATTGAAGAAACTTGAAAGAAATCCGGAGAAAGAGTAATCAAGACCGCGGGCGGTCTGGGAATATCGGGGAAAAATAGCTTGGAACACCAGAAGGTGATAAGTGATGGATGCACCGAATCAAGAGAGAAAAGGCCGACCCACAGCCTATCCGCAGTGAAACCTTCTTCGAACGGCACATCTGGCTCTCCAGTATCTGTATAGTTACTCAACAACTACCTCTTATCTGTAATCACTGCCGATTTTTCTATTAGTTCACGAATAAGCGGCAGCCATTCCGGATCAGTTGGCATGAATAGACGGCTTAGAGCAATGGCAATGTCATTCATATCAAACCATCGGTACCATTCACATTCTGGGTCATCCATTTTTCTTCTTTTGTCCGGCCTCAAAGACTCTAGAGCTTTGTATGTGACCAACGGGGCTATATGGCGAGCAAACTGCCGTGCATGTACATCTTGATGATCTAACATGAAAGTAACCAATGTGGTCTGCTCATCATATTGAGTAGCCCCTTTTACAAAGTGTGTTTGCAGAGTCCATGTGAGGGGCTGTCTATCTGTCTTGAGAGTGGAGGTCATAACAGCCCACGGCTCTCCTTCATATTTACCATGTTCCTTGCCTGGCCCTTTGTATCCTCAGCCACCTCGGGGAATGAGCTTGTAATTTTTAATGGGCTTCACTCTTCCCTAGAGATTAACACCAAGGCCTTTGTCGGTTATGTACCCCATTTTCATTAAAATATTCCACCCTGGGGTATGCATCATATTCTTCTTCTTCCCCTTGGAGGGTAGGGGTGTCATTAAAGCTGATGCAAGTGTTGTGACTGGAGGCCTTAACAAATCCTGCCGCGGGTCGGCAACATCAACACTGAGAGCAAAGGCCTATTGGCTGGCCATATGGAAGGTACTGATGTTGCGGAGTGTATATCTTCTGATGGCAGAATAGGCATGCTTGTAACTTTGATGATGCGCTCTTTATGAGGAAATTTTATGCATTGGTGATTAGTGGAGGGCACAACATCAAGCTCTTGGATGTAAGGGCGGCCCAAAATGCCATTGAAGGTTGGATCCATGTCCAGAATGTGGAAGTCGGCTGTGATCGAGATCGGACCCAACCCGACTTTTAAAGTAATCATGCCCAAAGGTGGCTTCTTAGTGTTATCATAAGCAGTGACTGTAATAGTAGATGGCCGAATCTGACAGTCGAGGATGCCACACATCTTCAAAGTGCTTGGCGGAAACACATTAATGGATGCTCCAGTATCAACTAAACATTGTTTAACTGCCACCTTGTTAATGTTAACTGTGATGCATAAGGCATATTTCCTGGCTGGCTTCGGAGCTAACTCATGCTCATGAAAAATATTAGCTGGCTGACCACATGCCGGTGTCAAAACTGACGTAATCTGTTCAGCTGGAATGTCCTCATTAACCATCACCTTTTGTAAATATTCTTTCAAAGCTTGTTGATGAATGGTGGATCTCTTTATCAGCGCTAAAATGGAAATCCTTGCCGGGGTCTTGTCTAGGTGCTTTAGCAAGTCATATTGTGTGCCCGGTATGGATTCCTATTCTTGCTCTTGTTCTTCTTGCCCCTGTGCGGGGTCTGGCTCCCTTTGTGAAAATACACGATGGAACATCCGTCCACTGCGGAGCACCATGGTTTACGATGATCGCACCTCTGTCGGGTTGTGTTATGACGGAGGATTGAAGGAAGAGGAAGATGGGATGTTTGGGTTAGTGGATGCCAGAGGGGTGACAAAAGGAGGAGCCCTTATGAGGGATCTTGCTGGTTGAGGGATCGCGATAATAGGAGTAATAGGAGGTGCCTGAACAACTGAGGGAGGTGTAGGCCGAATGAAGAGGGGTCTAAATAAAAATGAAGGATTTGTGATGTGGGACGGACAGGGGGACCGACTCTAAGTGATGCAGACCTCGGACTCTAAATGTAGACGCGACCAGCAACATATGAACAATGGAGACACTTTGGCCCGACACTAAGAGTTCCTATGGGCTATACGTCGCTAATAGAAACGTAAGCTCACTCGTTGTCCCAAGTGAGGGAAAATGTGGATCCGCGCGATTGAGAAATCGGCAGAGTCAAGGGTGGTCGACTCACTTCCGTGCTCGGACCGAGCCACGGGACGGGTCACTCTCTCGCTCACAGCGGTGACATGAACTCACGGGCTAGGTTCTTAACGCACTCAAACAGTGACATATGACCATATACTAAACTAGCAAATGTAACGCCAAGAAGTAAGATAGTTACCTCCACGCTCTCGGCGTGGGGAAGACAACCCCGGCCAAATCCGTACTCCCGATTAACAAATATTACAGCGGTACAAAGTTTTGACCCACTCCACGTAGGGATGTAACAGGTCACATGTGGGGCCCGGGAGTAATGGGAATTGGTTTGATGGGTAGCAACTTGATGTCGCGCCGACGGTGCCGAAACCCATGTTTGGTGCTATCCGGAACGCGCGATCTACGGGTTCATGGGGCCCACGTGCTGCTCAGTGCTTCAGACCTAGCGGGGTGGGTCCCGTTGTGTATGGGACACCTAGAGGGGTGATCCCCTGGATGGCGGCCGGACTGTAACACCGGGCGGTGGTCGATCGGCTCCGATCTCCAAGTATTGGAGTTGCTGCCCACGGATCTGATGCTTCTATTTTACCGCGTGCGACCCGGCGAGATCTGTTGCTACGATCAGCACCAACGTCGGATTGACGCGAAACCAGTGCCGTTGGAACGCTGACTTGAAATCTTCGACCCTCTATGGTTCCTGGAATTTCTTCAGGGCCGTAATTCTGATGGCATATTTTTGAATAGGGCTATGCTCAGTCTTAGATCTGGTCAGGCAGACTGAGATCTGACTGAGAACTAGGGTTGACCGCGATGTAGACCTCCGAATTAGATGTTCAGCCCTTCATGACAGTTGTAGAGGGGAGAGAGAGGAAAATGGGGATAATTTTTTGGAAAGATTTGGTGGAGATTTAGATGGGGAAAGTATTTTCTAGCACCGGGTGATCAGATCTAGACAGCAGAGACAGGACTGAATTTGGGATATGACCATGATTTTTAAAAATTGGTAGAGGGCTCTAGAAATCCCAAGAAAATTTGTGGGTGATGGTGGTGGTGGAAAGAACCTTCAATTTAATTGGGGATTCAAACAAATAAGGGGAAGGTGGTTGAAATGGGGAGACACAGGGTTGCTATGACTCAGGACAGGGAACTGGCAGATCTGGAAGGAAGGGGAGCACGAAAATGGAAAAATGGAAAATAAAGGCTAAAATTTCCACAAATTTTTCTGGGACGTGGGTTGAACCTGTAAAACTCACCTTGAAAGTTTGGAACCCAACAGAGCTCATGGTTGAGAGCAGAAATTCCGAGAAGAGTTGGCTATCATGGGTGGACAGAACTCCGGCTACGATGGCGGTGGTGCGACGGTGACACGATGGCGGTAGCGGCGGCGACGACGATCTTCACACCAGATAGATGAGGCTTCACACCTATGATTCACAACCTTCCCAGCTGCAGAAGGGGGAGAGAGGAGAGAGATAGGGGCGGCCCTTGCTCCTTTGGAGGAAATTCTGATTTTCTTTGCATTAATTCCACTCAAAATGAAAATACAAGGTTCTTATAGAAAATACAAAAAGACTAGTTCTATCCCTAGATCTAGGATTGGTGGGGGGTAAAAGAAGGAGTCCACATATTATTTCTCCCATGTGGTTTGGAACAAATAAAATAAAACTACAAATCCTAATATAATATGGTAAATGGGGGGCGCCCCCTTGACCTTCATGCCTCCTTCTTGGACTTTTTTAATATCTTGTCCCCCCCTTGGTCCAACTCTTCTAGAAGCCCACCTTGGAGGGTTGACTGACCCCACATGGGCCCAAGAGTTGAGGTGGATCAATGGGAGAAGGGATGGGGGCCCGCGGGACCCAGGTGGTCCCAAATTACAAATAAACCTCTTTTACAATCCGAATTACAATCCGAATAAAGCCAACTAAACACACATTACACATAAATAAAATCCCAGTAAATATGATAAATACTAAGACTCAAGGTGGAGTCTCCAGATTGTCTCCGAGCCAGATGGAAGCCGATGTAGCTTGAGTGGAGCTTCGCGTATGGTACCGATGGCTCGCCGGTTCATGCTTCTCGATCGCTCTAGTGTCCGCACCAATTCTCCCTGGTTGGGAGAAACTCGACCCTATCGAGTAAGGGTCTGCATCGCTCTGGTAGCGCTCCAGTAGGTCCGGATCTATCCGCTGTAACTCTGCACGGGTGATCCAAGTATCCTCGGTGGCGGGTCGCCCTCTCCAACGCACTAGGTAGCACGGGTAGGATCCACTCCTGGTAAATGTCACCTCCTCATCCAGTATATGATCTATATGCTCTCGCTGTCGTAGAAATAGGGCTGGTGGTGGACACTCAGGTGTGGGATCACTCTCAAGGGGAGGAGATGGCTCGAAAGGCTCACTAGGGATCACTGTTGGGTCCCTATATGCAACTAGATCCGACACATTGAAAGTAGAGCATATACCATATTCCTCGGGCAGGTCCACAACATACGCATTGGATCCAACACGTTTCAAAACTGTAAATGGACCGGCTCTGCGAGCTTGCAATTTCTTTACGGTTCCAAAAGGAAACTATTCAGGTCTTACCCAGATCATGACATATTCACCCTCTTGGAACTCATGGTGGTGTCGATGGGCATCGGCTAACTCCTTATACCGTGCATTGTTGGCCTCAATGTAACGACAGATGTCCTCATGCAGACTCCTAACATGCCTACCAAAAGACTCGGCAGACTCAGACACTCGTGCATGAATGGGCATGGGGACAAGATCCACTGGCTTCCTAGGCCTACGACCTGTGACAATCTCGAATGGACTCATACCGGTAGACCTATTAACCGAATCATTATATGCAAATTCTGCCAGTGGTAATATGAGATCCCAATCCCCTACACGATCCCTGACAAGACACCCCTTAAAGGTCACCCAGACTCCTATTGACCACCTCGGTCTGACTATCTGTTTGGGGATGATATGCAGTGGAAAACTGGAGGTGAGTACCCAACATATGCCACCGTGTCTTCCAAAAATAACTGGTGAACATAACATCACGGTCAGACACTATGGTACGAGGCAACCCGAACTTGCACACCACATGAGTAAGGAAAAGGCGGGCTACCCTCGAAGCATCCAAAGTCTTCGAGCAGGGAATGAAAAGGGCCATCTTTGAGAACCGGTCAACCACCACATAGACCGAATCATGCTTCCTAGAGGTGCGTGGCAATCCCAAGATAAAATCCATGCTAACATCATGCCATGGGGCATCAAGCACGGGAAGAGGTGTATAAAGGCCCGAGCTTTACTTCTTCATTTTGGCCATAGTACATGTACGGCACTGGGCCACAATATGAGCAACATCACGCTTCAAGCTCGGCCAATAAAATCTATGCTCAACAGCCTCGATAGTCTTGTTCCAACCAAAGTGGCCGGCTAGACCTCCCGCATGTAGTTCCCAGACTAGGAAGTCATGAACCGAAGTTTGGGGAACACAAAGTCTACCTCCTCGAAAGTGGTAACCCTCCTGAAGCACATAATCATCATGGTCTCTCGAGGGTCCGACCTGGAGACTAGTATAAATCTGACCGAAGTCAGGACATTCAACATAGGACTCTCTCATCTTCTTTAACCCTATGACCTCGGCACTCATGGTAGTCAGCAGACATGCACGCCGACTCAAGGCATCAGCCACCTTGTTCTCCACTCCGGCCTTATGTTTAAGCACAAATGTGTACTGTTGGAGAGACTCAACTCATCTACTGTGACGCGCGTTAAGCTTCTTTTGGGAATGGAGGAATCTCAAAGCCTCATGATCGGAGTACAAGACAAACTCCTGATGTAAAAGATAGTGCCTCCAATGCCTAAGAGCCTGAACAACTGCATAAAATTATTTATCATAAGTGGAGTAACACAGTTTCACGCCATTCAGGTTCTCACTGAAGTATGCGACCGGGTGGGCCTCCTGACTCAACACTCCTCTAATCCCTACACCCGACGCATCAGAAGAAACCACAAACACCTTCAAGAAATCGGGCAATCGAAGGATCGGTGTCTGGGTCATGCGCTCCTTGATGTCCTTCAAGGCAGCAGCAGCGGCCTTCGTCCATACAAACGTGCCCTTCCGAATACAGTCCGTGATCGGGGCAGTGACGGAGCTAAATCCACGGCTGAAACGACGATTGAACGTCGCGAGGCCATGGAAGCTGTGGACATCATGGATCGTACAGGGTTCCGGCCACTCAACAATGGCCCGGACCTTCTCCGGATCAGCGGAGACCCCAGTACTAGACACAATAAAACCCAAGAATGTAAGCTGAGGTGTCATGAAGGCACACTTCTGTTGGTTCGCAAACAACTGCTCTCGCCTCAAAAGCACACAGACCTACCGTAGATGATCCAAGTTGTCCCCTTTAGTGCAACTATATATAAGGATATCATCAAAATACACAACCACAAAGACTCCAATGAATGGTCAAAGGACCTGAGTCATGAGTCACATGAAGGTGCTAGGGGCATTGGTCAACCCAAAGGGCATAACCAACCACTCATACAGACCATCCTTGTTCTTAAATGCGGTCTTCCACTCATCACCTGGCCTAATCCTCACCTGGTGGTAGCCACTCTTAAGATCGATCTTCGAGAAGATAGTGGCACCGGCCATCATGTCTAGCATATCATCTAGGCGGGGAATAGGGAACCTGTACTTCACGGTGATTTTGTTGATGGCAATACTATCAAGCACATTCTCCACGTGTCATCCTTCTTTGGGACGAGTAAAGCGGGAACAGCACACGGACTCATGCTGTCCCAAACAGACCCTCTCTGCATCAGTTCATCGACCTGTCGCTTTAGCTCGGCATGTTCTGTGGGACTCATGCGATAGTGAGGAAGGTTGGGCAATGAGGAGCCCGGAATCAGGTCGATAGCATACTGAATATTCTGCATTGGTGGGAGTCCCTCGGGAAGCTCCTCGGGAAAAATATCAGTGAACTCCTGCAGAATAGGAATGACATCGGGTGGGAGCTCACCCTCGGACTTTGGCTCCACCTCTCGGACCGTAATAGCAAACACAGGGCTGCCCCTACTAGCCTCCCGCTCCATTTCTCGGGAGCTAATCATCATCAACCTCTTAGAAGAGGGTTCACATGTGCTCGATGTAACAGTCATGGCCCAAGCTGGGGATGGGGTACTGGGTCCCGGGACGGAAGGCTCCGGAGTACTAGGACCAGTAGGACCCCTAACTGAAGGCTTCTTGGGCTGAGAGGGGTAGAGGGTAATCCGCTGGCCACCATGGTCGAAGGTACATGTGTTCGATCGGCCATGAAGTGTGACATCCCGATCAAATAACCACGGCCTACCAAGAATAATACTACCCACCTCCATGGGGAGGACATCACACCTGATATCGTCACGGTAGGCATGGAACTGTAGTGGGACCAAACACCGCAGCCTGATCGGAATGGAGGTGGATTCCACCCATGATACTCGATAGGGGCAAGGATGGTCGACGGGAGTAACACCAAGACGTGAGATAGCGCCCATGGAGATTGCATTGATACAACTCCCACTATCTATAATCACCTTACACAGTTGCCCGCCTAGCCTACAGTATGTATGAAAGATAGTGGTCCGACACCAGTCATCACTGGCCTGTGGCTGGGTGAGAATACACCTGATGACCCCCAAGTTGGTATCGTCCGAATGCTGGGCATTCTGGCCATCACCTTCAATCCTATAGAACTCGTCAGCTAGCTCCGGATCTGCTTCATAGCTGACTAACACAAGATTTGAAGAGGAGGCGTCCTCGACCTGTGTGTCCTCAATGACAAGAGACTGGCGAGTGGGACACTGGTTGGCAAAATGGCCAAACCCATTGTAGCGATAACACTGCTGCTATGATCCACTAGGCTCCCCAATCAAAGGTCCTTTCCCCTTAACCTCTCGACCGATAAGAGGTGTAGGCAACAAAGGATGAGCAACGGGTGCGGGTGCCGGTGGACGGGCAGTGGGTGCCGTGGGTTGGGGACGAGGAGGGATATCCCTCGGAGATGGAGGTGGAGGGTGAGGCCTAGGAGCGAATGGCTCGAGACGAGTGGGCTCCTGAGGTCAAGCCATGGGGGCCCTCGGATACGTGCCTAAAGAGCCACGGGGATCGACACTACGAATGGGAAGGGGGCCCAACCGATGGGTAGGCTCAAACTCGGCCTCAAATTGCTCCAATTCGAGAGCAACCTAATACGCCTGTTCCAAACTGGTCACATTGCGGCGGAAAAGTTCATATTGGTTGTTCGGACGTAGACCTCTTTGAAAGCGCGAGATGGTCATGGTGCTCTCTTCCGTAACTCCACACCGTAAATAATACTCATCAAACTTGGTGGTGTACTTAGTCACGGATCGGCTCCCTTGGGTGAGACTTTGCCATTTGTTTATGAGACGCTGGCGATATGTGGCAGGAAGGTATTTCTGCCTCAACTTGATTTTCATGTCATCCCAAGTACCGATCGGGGGTTGATGTCGCTGCATTAACAGGCTCTCCACATTTATCCAAGAAGTTTGGGCCTACCCATGCATCTTCATCTTCGCGTACCGAACTCTTCGGTGGTCCGTCATCTAAAACCACTCGAAGTACCTTTCCATGCCGGCCTCCCAATCTATGTAGACCTTTGGGTCCAGAGACCCGTCAAATAGGGGAGGGTCCGCACGCACGCTCCTAAGAACGCGGTCATCATCATCATCACGATTCCGTCGTTGGTTTCGACGATCACGACCATAACCTCCTTGCTCATTGTCGGATGCATAATCATCCACCACGTGCACTTGTTGTTGTGCCCCTGGCCCCTGTGGCTTGTGGTTTTAATGATTGGCTTTAGGGGTTTGTGATGTTTGGTTCTAATGTGAGTTAATCACTGTGAGTCACCATGGTTTTATTCAGTCATTCTTATATTCAGTCTGTCATTCAAATGTTCATTCAATTTTTCATATGTTCAGTCAGTTTATCTGCTTACACTGTGAGTCATTGCATTTGAAGTTCAGACTGATTATCTGCTGCATAAAGCATTGATATGCATTAATAGAATCTGCACATTTGCATCAGGCAGCAAGTGTGTACAATGCACAGCTGCAGGCACTTCTAAGTCTACACATCGTGTAGCTTGCTGGCATAGTCTGTACACTCATCTGTTTGCATGTGTCACCAAGTCCACACATTGCATCATGTGTTTCTTCATGAAGTCTATACATTGGCATGCTGCATCTCTTGAAGTATGTACATCCTCTTCAAGCATTTCAAAGTCTATACATCGCTTGGAGTTCCTTCAAGCCTATTCATTGCTGAGCGTCTCACTGACTGTCTCATGCAAGTCTATACATCCTGCACCGTCTCATGCAGCATCTCAAGCCAAGTTCATACATAGTTCATCAGCACTTAGAAGTCTGTACATCGGCCTCATTCGTTCAAGTCTATACATTGAACTGCTCTTACAAGTCTGTACAGCATCCGTCTCAGCCAGCGTCTCATGCCGCGTCTTAGGCAAGTCTATACATCGCCTTCAGACTTTCAAGTCTATACACTCCATGATCTTCCAAGTATGTACATCCACAGTGTATCTTCAAAGTCTGAACATTGTCTCACTCCGTCAAAGTCCATACATTTGTTTTCTCTTCAAAGTCAGTACATTGGCGTTGGGCATCAAAGTATATACATCGCCTTCGAGGCATCAAGCCTATACACTGGACAGTGTTTTTAAAGTCTGTACAGCATTCCTTGTTGTCCACACCTTTTAAAGTCTGTACATTGGCTTCATATCATAAAGTCTGTACATTGGCTTCAACTCTCCAAGTCTGTACAGCCACATTCAATAGGTAAAGTCCATACATTCTTCAGCTGGAACTATGCAAGTCTGTACATCGTTACTTGCCAAAGTCTGTACATTGGCATCTGTTCCTACGTTGCACTTCCAAGTCTGCACATTGGGTTCTTTACCTACGTTCATCTTTGAAGTCTGAACATTGGAAGTTTTACTTACGTTGCACTTCGAAGTCTATACACTCGCTGTCTTCCATTGTTTCAAGTCTATACAGCCTTTCCATTGGAAAGTCTATACATTGGTCGCTGAGTGATCTTCAAGTCTACACAGACCTTGACTCGCTCAAGTCTGTACATCGGCATGCTATCTTTGACAAAGTCTTCACATCGCGAAGTCTATACACTCAACTCCTTCACTCTTCAACAAAGTCTGTACAGCGTGAAGTCTAAACATTATTTTCAGGGCTTGTCTTCATGTCGTTTTGTTCCATTGTGTGCAGAACATTGCAGCACCTCGTGTTGCTTTCTGTGCCACCTCGTGTCGTTTCTTCAGTATTTAGTTGCTCATCTCGAGTCATCCTTTTATTCTTGCTCTTGTGTTCTCGTGTCATTTACTGTAGTTACTCGAGTCGTTTTCCTGCTTTCTTTGTTTTATCACGTGTCGTTTCACCTCGTGCCGTTCTCTTTGTTGTTTGTTATGTCGTGTTGTTTTTGTATTCGTGTCTTCGTGTTGCTTCTGTATTAGTGTCTCATCAAGTCCATACACTGGCCTTGAGCTGAAGTCTATGGCTGAGCAAGTCCATACATTGGCTGCTGTTCTTCAGAGTCTGTACATCGCAGTGAGTTGAAGGTTGCCTAAGTCTGTACAGCCGTTGACTTCTTATGTGAAGTCCATACATTGAGTAAAGTATATACAGCCATTGCTAGAGTCGCCTTACACGACCAAGTCTGTACAGAGTTTGCATTGCATCTCATGAAGTTTACACATTGTTCATCACCTGTCTTGTTCATTGCGTCGACGCTGACACTGGATGCGTTGACACCTTGGGCTGATATCCAAAGGTGTCTTGATCAACATCAAGTCTGTACATCATGAAGTCTGTACATTGGCTTTTGTCTCGAACAGAAGGCATTAGTCTACACACTCTTCTGTTATGATAATGCACTTTTCAGTAAGTATATACACTCCCTCACTCTGTACACACTTGCTATATTGATTTCTGAAGTCTATACAATGCTTTGCATTCACAGAGTCTGTACAGGATGTTCAGACCTAAACTGATGAGATATCCGATGCTATGTCTGACAGGGATTCTTACCGAGATTGATGACCTGGCTCGTGATCCCAGGAGGACGAGGTATGCAGATGCTGACACGTGGATGCAGCTGCCTCGGTTCTGGCGAATTCCTTGGGCGGGAAAAACGTGGAAGCCACGCGCCCAGGAGCTACTGCTGCTACTGTTATATATACGAGCCTTCTTCCACTAAAGAAGGTTGATCGATAGAAAAGGAGAAAAGTCTATACATCAAGTCTGGGAGCAGCAGAGAGTATTCGATCTAGTGAGAAGAGAAGAAGAAGAAAAAGAGGAGTGGCAGAGTGAGAGAAGAAGCAGAAGTAAAAAGAGAAAGAGAAAGACCTCGCGAGTGAGAGAAGGAAGCAGAGAAGAAAAAAGGAAGAGGAAGAAGAAGCTTCATCTGAAGACTAGTCCCTACTGGACCGTGGATCAGATCCAGGCCAGTCAGCTCCGTTGAGAGCCACATCTGTGTTTTCATCTTTTACAGCTTTCTGATTGCTGTGTTATTTTCGTTTATTGTTTTCCTTTGTTTTCTGATTACCTTTGTACTTCCGATCCTCTGGACTAGGGATCGGGTTCCTCCTGTGGATTCAGGAGAAGGGAGACTTGTCTCCGGTTCTGGGCTTGTGGGTTGCAAGTCCAGGGGTCCCTCCTGGTCTGGAGGAAGAGAGGTCTTCGACCTCTAGTTTCCAAGTGGCTGGGAGTCACTTGGGGTGTCCCTCCGGTTGGGAGAAAGAGGGGAGGTTGTTCCCCTGGTCAGGCTGTGTGGCAGCACCTTGTTTGCAGACTGAGTCTGCAGGTTCTAGCTTGTGCTAGTGGAAGCCTCACTCCGGTTGGGAGTGAGGGGTGGATGTAGGTCTGTGGACCGAACCACCTAAAAATCTATTGTGCAGTGGTTTGATTGTTTGCTTTGCTTCCGCTAGATGCTTGAATAGGCATGCTCCAAGTGTTTGTATTTGAGTTGAATCGAATTGGTTCTATTCTGTGTCTATCTCTAGCATCCGAGTTTTTATTTGGCCATTATACATAGAAGGATACATTCACCCCCCTCTGTATCCAGGCCTAGCACCCTAACACTTGTTACCTCATATCATTTGCCCCTTGAGCCCCTGGAGCAACAGGTTGCTGAACCGGTTCTTGTTAGCCATTCGTCGGCGTGGGTTGCGCCGCCACCGGGGCCCTCTCAAGGACAACAATCCTCCCTACAAGACCCTAGATGGACTAGTCCGATGCTTCGGCCCGATCCTCTAGGGCTTTCTTTCTCCCTTCTAGACGCATCCCTACGCCATCTAGACGCGTACTAAGACCATCCATACGCGTGTCGAGAGGATCCATGAGTGCTCGGAACATCTCGACCGTCGAGGGCTCATCGGAACTACGGGCTCGGGAATCCGCCATAGGTGGTGGTGGTGAGTATTGGGTGCCTCGACGGGTGGGCATGCAAAGACACACGGGCTAGGTGACACAGACTAATGCAAAGATGATGCACCTAGACCTAGCCAATATCTGGTACGTGGCGGAGGGTCGACCCGAAGATCTCCTCTACATGAGTGTGCGGCCTTCCCGATAGGCGTAACCTAACGTTCGGGCGACACCTTTTAATATACCGGGTTATCGGGATGAAATGCAACCCAAAAACACTTTTTTTTCTTTTAAAACAATGATGATCCTAGACTCGACTTAGACCGTGCAAGACTTATGCAACGACTACCCTAGACTCGACTCCCTCTGATACCAAACTGATGCGGGACGGACAGGGGGACCGACTCTAAGTGATGCGGACCTCAGACTCTAAATGTAGACGCGAACAGCAACATACAAACAATGGAGACACTTTGGCCCGACACTAAGAGTTCCTATGGGCTATACGTCGCTAACAGAAATGCAAGCTCACTCGTTGTCCCAACCGAGGGAAAACATGGATCCGCGCAGTTGAGAAATCGGCCGAGTCAAGGGTGGTCGACTCACTTCCATGCTCGGACCGAGCCACGGGACGGGTCACTCTCTCGCTCACAGCGGTGACATGAACTTACGGGCTAGGATCCTAACGCACTCAAACAGCGGCATATGACCATATACTAAACTAGCAAATGTAACGCCAAGAAGTAAGACCGTTACCTCCACGCTCCCAGCGTGGGGAAGACAACCCCGGCCAAATCCGTACTCTCGGTTAACAAATATTACAGCGGTACAAAGTTTCGACCCACTCCACGCAGGGAGGTAACAGGTCACATGTGGGGCCCAGGAGTAACGGGAATTGGGTTGACGGGCAGCATCTAGATGTCGCACCGACGGTGCCGAAACCCACGTTTGGTGCTGTCCGGATGGCGCGATCTGCAGGTTCGTGGGGCCCACGTGCTGCTCAGTCCTCCGGACCTGGTGGGGTGGGTCCCGTTATGTATGGGACACCTGGAGGGGCGATCCCTTGGATGGCGGCCGGACTGGGACACCGGGCGGTGGTCGATCGGCTCCGATCTCCAAGTATTGGAGTTGCTGCCCACAGATCTGATGCTTCTATTTTACCGCGTGCGACCCAATGAGATATGTTGCTACGATCAGCACCGACATCAAATTGGTGCGAAACCAGCACCGTTGGAATGCTGACTCGAAATCCTTCGACCCTCTGTAGTTCCTGGAATTTCTTCAGGGCTGTAATTCTGATGGCAGATTTTTGAATAGGGCTATGCTCAGTCTTAGATCTGGTCAGGCAGACTGAGATCTAACTAAGAACCAGCATTGACCGTGATGTAGACCTCCGAATTAGATGTTGAGTTCTTCATGAAAGTTGTAGAGAGGAGAGAGAGGAAGACGGGGATAATTTTTTGGAAAGATTTGGAGGAGATTTGGATGGGGAAAGTATTTTCTAGCACCGGGTGATCAGATCTAGACAGCAGAGATAGGACTGAATTTGGGATCTGACCATGATTTTTAAAAATAGGTAGAGGGCTCCAAAAATCCCAAAAAAATTCGAGGGTGATGGTGGTAGTGGGAAGAACCTCCAATTAAATTGGGGATTCAAACAAATAAGGGGAAGGTGGTCGAAATGGGAAGACACAGGGTTACTATGACTCAGGACAGGGAATTGGCAGATCCGGAAGGAAGAGGAGCACGAAAATGGAAAAATGGAAAATAAAGGCTAGAATTTCCACCAATTTATCTGGGATGTGGGTTGAACCTCTAGAACTCAACCTGAAAGTTTGGAACCCAATCGAGCTCGGGGTTGAGAGCAGAAATACTGGGAAGAGGGGGATATCCTGGGTGGACAGAACTCCGGCTACGATGGCGGTGGTGCGACGGCGGCACGATGGCGGCGGCGGCAGCGGCAACGATCTTCACACCAGATAGATGAGGCTTCACACCTATGATTCATAGCCTTCCCAGCGGCAGAAGGGGGAGAGAGGAGAGAGATAGGGGCGGCCCTTGCTCCTTTGGAGGAAATTCTGATTTTCTTTGCATTAATTCCACTCAAAATGAAAATACAAGGTTCTTATAGAAAATACAAAAAGACTAGTTCTATCCCTAGATCTAGGATTGGTGGGGGGTAAAAGAAGGAGTCCATAATTTATTTCTCCCATGTGGTTTGGAACAAGTAAAATAAAACTATAAATCCTAATATAGTATGGTAAATGGGGGGCCCCCCTTGACCTTCATGCCTCCTTCTTAGACTTTTTTAATCTCTTGTCCCCCCTTGGTCCAAGTCTTCTAGAAGCCCACCTTGGGGGGTTGACTGACCCTACATGGGCCCAAGAGCTGAGGTGGATCAATGGGAGAAGAGATGGGGAGCCCGCGGGACCCAGGTGGTCCCAAATTACAAATAAACCCCTTTTACACTCAGAATTACAATCCAAATAAAGCCAACTAAACACACATTACACACAAATAAAGTCCCAGTAAATATGATAAATACTAAGACTCAAGGGCGAGTCTCCAGACTATCTCCGAGCCAGATGGAAGCCGATGTAGCTCGAGTGGTGCTCCGCGTACGGTACTGACGGCTCGCCGGTTCATGCTTCTCGATCGCTCTGGTGTCCGCACCAATTCTCCCCGGGTGAGAGAAACTTGACCCCGTCAAGTAAGGGTCTGCATCGCTCTGGTAGCGCTCCAGTAGGTCCGGATCTATCTGCTGTAACTCTCCACGGGTGATCCAAGTATCCTCGGTGGCGGGTCGCCCTCTCCAACGCACTAGGTAGCGCTGGTAGGATCCACTCCTGGTAACTGTCACCTGCTCATCCAGTATATGATCTATATGCTCTCGCTATCGCAGAAATGGGGCTGGTGGTAGACACTCAGGTGTGGGATCACTCTCAAGGGGAGGAGATGGCTCGAAAGGCTCACTAGGGATCACCGCTGGGTCCCTATATGCAACTAGATCCGACACATTGAATGTAGAGCTTATACCATATTCCTTGGGCAGGTCCACAACATACGCATTGGATCCAATGGGTTTCAACACTCTAAATGGACCGACTCTGCGAGCTTGCAATTTCTTTACGGTTCCAGAGGGAAACTGTTCAGGTCTTACCCTGATCATGACATATTCACCCTCTTGGAACTCACAGTGGTGTCGATGGGCATCGGCTAACTACTTATACCGTGCATTGCTGGCCTCAATGTGACGACGGAGGTCGTCATGCAGACTCCTAACATGCCTAGCAAAAGACTCGGTAGACTCAAACACTCGTGCATGAATGGGCATGGGGACAAGATCCACTGGCTTCCTAGGCCTACGACCTGTGACAATCTCGAATGGACTCATACCGGTAGACCTGTTAACCGAATCACTATATGCAAATTCTGCCAGTGGTAATATGAGATCCCAATCCCCTACACGATTCTGACAAGACACCTCAAAAGGTCACCCAGACTCCTATTGACCACCTCGGTCTGACCATCTGTCTGGGATGATATGCAGTGGAAAACTTGAGGTGAGTACCCAACATATGCCACAGTGTCTTCCAAAAATAACTGGTGAACCTAACATCACGGTCAGACACTATGGTACGAGGCAACCCGAACTTGCACACCACATGAGTAAGGAAAAGGTGGGCTACCCTGAAAGCAACCGAAGTCTTCGAGCAGGGAATGAAAAGGGCCATCTTCGAGAACCGGTCAACCACCACATAGATCGAATCATACTTCCTAGAGGTGCGTGGCAATCACAAGATAAAATCCATGCTAACATCATGCCACTAGGAATCAGGCACGGGAAGAGGTGTATAAAGGCCCGAGCTTTCCTTCTTCATTTTGGCCGTAGTACATGTACGGCATTGGGCCACAATATGAGCAACATCACGCTTCAAGCTCGGCCAATAAAATATGTGCTCAATAGTCTCGATAGTATTGTTCCGACCAAAGTGTCCGACTAGACCTCCTGCATGTAGTTCCCAGACTAAGAAGTCTCGAACCAAAGTTTGGGGAACACAAAGTCTGCCTCCTCGAAAGAGGTAACCCTCCTGATGCACATAATCATCAAGGTCTCACGAGGGTCCGACCTGGAGAGTGGTATAAATCTGACCGAAGTCAGGACTGTCAACATAGGACTCTCTCATCTTCTTTCACCCTATGACCTCGGCACTCATGGTAGTTAGTAGACATGCACGCCGACTCAAGGCATCAGCCACCTTGTTCTCCACTCCGGCCTTATGTTTAAGCACAAATGTGTACTGCTGGAGATACTCAACCCATCTGTTGTGACGCGCGTTAAGCTTCTTTTGGGGTTGGAGGAACCTCAAAGCCTCATGATCGGAGTACAAGACAAACTCCTGATGTAAAAGATAGTGCCTCCAATGCTTAAGAGCCTGAACAACTGCATAAAATTCTTTATCATAAGTGGAGTACCACAGTTTCACGTCATTCAGCTTCTCACTAAAGTATGCGACTGGGTGGGCCTCCTGACTCAACACTCCTCCAATCCCTACACCCGACGCATCACAAGAAACCTCAAACACCTTCGAGAAATCTACCAATCGAAGGATCAGTGTCAGGCTCATGTGCTCCTTGATGTCCTTGAAGGCAGCAGCAGCGGCCTTCGTCCATACAAACGTGCCCTTCCGAATACAGTCCGTGATCGAGGCAATGACAGAGCTAAATCTGCGGATGAAACGAAGATAGAACGTAGCGAGGCCATGGAAGCTACGGACATCATGGACCGTACGGGGTTCCGGCCACTCAACAATGGCTCGGACCTTCTCCGAATCAGCGGAGACCCCAATACTAGACACAATAAAACGCAAGAAGGTAAGCTGAGGTGTCATGAAGGCACACTTCTGTTGGTTCGCAAACAACTGCTCTCGCCTCAAAAGCAGACATACATGTCGTAGATGATCCAAGCAGTCCCCTTTAGTGCGACTATATATAAGGATATCATCAAAATTCACAACCACAAAGACTCCAATGAATGGTCGAAGGACCTGGTCATGAGTCGCATGAAGGTGCTAGGGGCATTGGTCAACCCAAAGGGCATAACCAACCACTCATACAGACCATCCTTGGTCTAAAATGTGGTCTTCCACTCATCACCTGACCTAATCCTCACCTGGTGGTAGCCACTCTTAAGATCGATCTTCTAGAAGATAGTGGCACCGGCCATCATGTCTAGCATATCATCTAGGCGGGGAATAGGGAACCTGTACTTCACGGTGATTTTGTTGATGGTAATACTATCAAGCACATTCTCCACGTGGCATCCTTCTTTGGGGCGAGTAAAGCGGGAACAGCACACGGACTCATGCTGTCCCGAACAGACCCTCTCTGCATCAGTTCATCGACCTATCGCTTTAGCTCGACATGTTCCGTGGGACTCATGCGATAGTGAGGAAGGTTGGGCAATGAGGAGCCCGGAATCAGGTCGATAGCATACTGAATATTCTGCATTGGTGGGAGTCCCTCGGGAAGCTCCTCGGGAAAAATATAAGTGAACTCCTGCAGAATAGGAATGACATCGGGTGGGAGCTCACCCTCGGACTTTGGCTCCACCTCTCGGACCGTAATAGCAAACACAGGGCTGCCCCTACTAGCCTCCTGTTCCATTTCTCGGGAGCTAATCATCATCAACCTCTTAGAAGAGGGTTCGCATGTGCTCGATGTAACAGTCATGGCCCAAGCTGGGGATGGGGTACTGGGTCCCGGGACGGAAGGCTCCGGAGTACTAGGACCAGTAGGACCCCTAACTGAAGGCTTCTTGGGCTGAGAGGGGTAGAGGGTAATCCGTTGGCCACCATGGTCGAAGGTACATGTGTTCGATCGGCCATGAAGTGTGACATGCCGATCAAATAACCACGGCCTACCAAGAATAATACTGCCCACCTCCATGGGGAGGACATCACACCAGATATCGTCACGGTAGGCATGGAACTGTAGTGGGACCAAACACCGCAGCCTGATCGGAATGGAGGTGGATTCTAGGGGCAAGGATGGTCGACGGGAGTAACACCAAGACGTGAGATAGCGCCCATGGAGATTGCATTGATACAACTTCCACTATCGATAATCACCTTACACACTTGCCCGCCCAACCTACAGTATGTATGAAAGATAGTGGTCCGACACCAGTCATCACTGGCCTGTGGCTGGGTGAGAATACACCTGATGACCCCCAAGTTGGTATCGTTCGAATGCTGGGCATTCTGGTCATCACCTTCAATCCTATAGAACTCGTCAGCTAGCTCCGGATCTGCTTCATAGCTGACTAACACAAGATTTGAAGAGGAGGCGTCCCCGACCTGTGTGTCCCCAATGACAAGAGACTGGCGAGTGGGACACGGGTTGGCAAAATGGCCAAACCCATTGTAGCGATAACATTGCTGCCGTGATCCACTAGGCTCCCCAATCAAAGGTCCTTTCCCCTTAACCTCTCGACTGATAGGAGGTGTAGGCAACAAAGGATGAGCAACGGGTGCGGGTGCCGGAGGACGGGCAGTGGGTGCCGTGGCTTGGGGACGAGGAGGGATATCCCTCGAGGTGGAGGTGGAGGGTGAGGCCTAGGAGCGAATGGCTCGAGACGAGTGGGCTCCTGAGGTCAAGCCATGGGGGCCCTCGGATACGTGCCTAAAGAGCCACGGGGATCGACACTACGAATGGGAAGGGGGCCCAACCGATGGGTAGGCTCAAACTCGGCCTCGAACAGCTCCAATTCGAGAGCAACCTAATACGCCTGTTCCAAACTGGTCACATTGCGGCGGAAAAGTTCATATTGGTTGTTCGGCCGTAGACCTCTTCGAAAGCGCGAGATGGTCATGGTGCTCTCTTCCGTAACTCCACACCGCAAATAATACTCATCAAACTTGGTGGTGTACTTAGTCACGGATCGGCTCCCTTGGGTGAGACTTTGCCATTTGTTTATGAGACGCTGGCGATATTTGGTAGGAAGGTATTTCTGCCACAACTTGATTTTCATGTCATCCCAAGTACCGATCGGGGGTTGATGTCGCTGCATTAACAGGCTCTCCACATTTATCCAATAAGTTTGGGCCTGCCCATGCATCTTCATCTTCGCGTACCGAACTCTTCGGTGGTCTGTCATCTAAAACCACTCGAAGTACCTATCCATGCCGGCCTCCCAATCTATGTAGACCTTTGGGTCCAGAGACCCGTCAAATAGGGGAGGGTCCGCACGCACGCTCCTAAGAACGCGGTCATCATCATCATCATGATTCCGTCGTTGGTTTCGACGATCACGACCATAACCTCCTTGCTCATTGTCGGATGCATAATCATCCACCACGTGCACTTGTTACCTCCTATCATTTGCCCCTTGAGCCCCTGGAGCAACACGTTGCTGAACCGGTTCTTGTTAGCCATTCGTCGGCGTGGGTTGCGCCGCCACCGGGGCCCTCTCAAGGACAGCAATCCTCCCTACAAGACCCTAGATGGACTAGTCCGATGCTTCGGCCCGATCCTCTTGGGCTTTCTTTCTCCCTTCTAGACGCATCCCTACGCCATCTAGACGCGTACTAAGACCATCCATACGCGTGTCGAGAGGATCCATGAGTGCTCGGAACATCTCGACCGTCGAGGGCTCATCGGAACTACGGGCTCGGGAATCCGCCATAGGTGGTGGTGGTGAGTATTGGGTGCCTCGACGGGTGGGCATGCAAAGACACACGAGCTAGGTGACACAGACTAATGCAAAGATGATGCACCTAGACCTAGCCAATATCTGGTACGTGGCGGAGGGTCAACCCGAAGATCTCCTCTACGCGAGTGTGCGGCCTTCCCGATAGGCGCAACCCAACGTTCGGGTGACACCTTTTAATATACCGGGTTATCGGGATGAAATGCAACCCAAAAACACTTTTTTTTGTTTTAAAATAATGATGATCCTAGACTCGACTTAGACTGTGCAAGACTTATGCAACGACTACCCTAGACTCGAGTCCCTCTGATACCAAACTGATGCGGGATGGACAGGGGGACCGACTCTAAGTGATGCGGACCTCGTGCTCTAAATGTAGACGCGACCAGCAACATACGAACAACGGAGACACTTTGGCCCGACACTAAGAGTTCCTATGGGCTATACGTCGCTAACAGAAATGCAAGCTCACTCGTTGTCCCAAGCGAGGGAAAATGTGGATCCGCACGGTTGAGAAACCGGCAGAGTCAAGGGTGGTCGACTCACTTCCGTGCTCGGACCGAGCCACGGGACGGGTCACTCTCTCGCTCATAGCGGTGACATGAACTCACGGGCTAGGTTCCTAACGCTCTCAAACAGTGGCATATGACCATATACTAAAGTAGCAAATGTAACGCCAAGAAGTAAGACCGTTACCTCCACGCTCCGGGCATGGGGAAGACAACCCCGGCCAAATCCGTACTCCCGGTTAACAAATATTACAACGGTACAAAGTTTTGACCCACTCCACGTAGGGAGGTAACAGGTCACATGTGGGGCCCGACAGTAACGGGAATCGGGTTGACGGGCAGCATCTTGATGTCACGTCGACGGTGCCGAAACCCACGTTTGGTGCTGTCCAGACGGCGCGATCTGCGGGTTCGTGGGGCCCACGTGCTGCTCAGTCCTCCGGACCTAGCGGGGTGGGTCTTGTTGTGTATGGGACACCTGGAGGGGTGATCCCATGGATGGCAGCCAGACTGAAACACCGGGCGGTGGTCGATCGGCTCCGATCTCCAAGTATTGGAGTTGCTACCCACGGATCTGATGCTTCTATTTTACCGCGTACGACCCGGCAAGATATGTTGCTGCGATCAGCAGCAACGTCGGATTGGTGCGAAACCAGCGCCGTTGGAACGCTGACTCGAAATCCTTCGACCCTCTATGGTTCCTGGAATTTCTTCAGGGCCGTAATTCTGATGGCTGGTTTTTGAATAGGGCTGTGCTCAGTCTCAGATCTGGTCAGGCAGACTAAGATCTGACTGAGAACCAGCATTGACCGCGATGTAGACCTCCGAATTAGATGTTGATCTCTTCATGAAAGTTATAGAGGGGGGAGATAGGAAGACAGGGATAATTGTTTTGAAAGATTTGGATGGGGAAAAGTATTTTCTAGCATCGAGTGGTCGGGTCTGGACAACAGAGATAGGACTGAATTTGGGATCTGACCATGATTTTTAAAAATAGGTAGAGGGCTCCAGAAATCCCAAGAAAATTCGTGGTTGATGGTGGTGGTAGACAGAACCTCCAATTAAATTGGGGATTCAAACAAATAAGAGGAAGGTTGTCGAAATGGGGAGACACAGGGTTGTTGTGACTCAGGACAGAGAACTGGCAGATCTGGAAGGAAGGGGAGCACGAAAATGGAAAAATGGAAAATAATAGCTAGAATTTCCACATATTTTTTTGGGACGTGGGTTGAACCTCTAGAACTCACCCTGAAAGTTTGGAACCCAACAGAGCTCGTGGTTGAGAGCAACATATCTGGGAAGAGGGGGCTATCCTGGGTGGACAAAACTCCGGTGACGATGGCGGTGGTGCGACGGCAGCACGATGGCGGCGGCGACGACGACGATCTTCACTCCAGATAGTTGAGGCTTCACACCCATGATTCACAGCCTTCCCAGCTGCAGAAGGGGGAGAGAGGAGAGAGATAGGGGCGGCCCTTGCTCCTTTGGTGGAAATTCTAATTTTCTTTACATTAATTCCACTCAAAATGAAAATACAAGGTTCTTATAGAAAATACAAAAAGACTAGTTCTATCCCTAGATCTAGGATTGGTGGTGAGTAAAAGAGGGAGTCCATAATTATTTCTCCCCTGTGGTTTGGAACAAATAAAATAAAACTACAAATCCTAATATAATATGGTAAATGGGGGGTGCCCCCTTGACCTTCATGCGTCCTTCTTGGACTTTTTAAATCTCTTGTCCCCCCCTTGGTCCAACTCTTCTAGAAGCCCACCTTGGAGTGTTGACTGACCCCACATGGGCCCAAGAGCTGAGGTGGATCAATGGGAGAAGGGATGGGGGGCCCGCGGGACCCAGGTGATCCTAAATTATAAATAAACCCCTTTTACAATCCGAATTACAATCCGAATAAAGCCAACTAAACACATATTACATACAAATAAAATCCCAGTAAATATGATAAATACTAAGACTCAAGGGGGAGTCTCCAGACTATCTCTGAGCCAGATGGAAGCCAATGTAGCTCGAGTGGTGCTCCGCGTACGATACCGACGGCTCGCCAGTTCGTGCTTCTCGATCGCTCTGGTGTCCGCACCAATTTGTGGGTGGTAGAGGATTGGTGGTAGCAGAGGGATTAGGTGTTGGCGAAGGGCGAATAAGGAGTTGCCTAGATGGTAAAGATGAAGAGTTGATAATTGGAGAGGGAGTTTGTTGCGGTATGGAAGATGGTGGAGGGCGAATAAGGGGTGGCCTAGATGGTAAGGGATTAGTGGTGGTGGAGGGAATTTGGTTAGTGGTGCGTAAAATGGGACGAGATGGTTGGGGAGAAGGCGTTGGATGGAGAGGTGTTCTTAATTGACAGTGTGGTTGGGTTGAAGTTTGGTTTATAGCCCCGATAGAGGTGTTTTCTTCGTGCCACCCTTGCCCTCTTTCCAGTTCATGGAAGGAGGTGACAAGGTTTACTTGCTGGTTGAGAGGGTGCTCCGGCAGTGGATTATTGACGATCCCCATGTCCGGTTGAGGTACGAGAGCTTGCTGCTGTTGAGGAGGTTGAACTTGCTGCTGAGGCGACTGCTGAGCCTGCTACTGCCGAGGAGGTCTTCTAGCCTTCAAAGTGGCAATAAACTACCTCATTTCATCCCAATTAACACCACCCTGATCATTCAAGTCATAGATATAATCCTTAAAATGAAAGTAATGATCTATATTATGACCAGGCTGACGGTGGAATACACAATATCGAGAGGTATCCACGTTAGCGGGCCAGGCCGTTCTTTCTTTTGGCAAGGTGAGCAGGTTGGCGGCCATGAGTGCGTTAAAGATATCAGGAAGGCTCTCGGGTAATGGAGGGTATTGGGCCCTTTTGGGGCCTAGTGGTCTTCTTGGCTACTGGGGACCATAGTTGGTAGGTGGTGGCACTTGATGGTATTGCTGAGGAACTGGTGGGTTTGGGTGGACGGCTTGATTTTGTGGAGGCGGATGGAAAGGCCGCGAGGGAATATTTGTTTGGGGGGTGGAGTTAAAGAAGAGGAGTTGTTGTGGGGGTTGTGGAGGTCTCGGGTTAGGGTGACGGAAAGGTGCGAGGTTGCCAACCACGCCAACCTGCTCATTAGTTACGGTGCCCTCGGTTGTGCCACCGCTATTGTTAACATTGGTGTTCTTCTTGACCAACCTGGGTTTCTTTCAAACATGCCCATAATGGGCAAATCATTCATTTGGGTCTGTATGTATCTAGCTCTCTCGTAGAGCTCTTCCATAGTGCTCAGCCTATTCATGGCCAGAATATGACGGAACTATGGAGTAGAATTTGATATAATCATTTTAACTTATTTGTTTCCGAAAGTGTATCTTTTAATTTCTCAGCCATAGCCCTCCATCTATCAAAAAACAGGATGAAGTCCTCCTCGGGCTTCATTTTCTCAGCAACAAGGTCCGTGACTGACAAGGATGGACCCACACGGTCCTTATATTTCTGTAAGAATTTCTGCTGAACAATATCAAAATCACTAGGTTCAATAGGCTCCAAAGAATAGAACCATTCAAGTGTCGGGCCATCTAGGGACCTTCTAAAGAGATAGGCCAAAGAGATCTTATTATCCTACCAGAAGGAAGTCTCGTACATAAAATCTTTCAAAAGAATGAACGGGTTACCCGTTCCATTGTAGCGCCGAAAATTTGGCATCTCGGAAGGAGGCAAAAGGAAAACCGGCAAAGTGGGGAGAGCAATCTCCAGAGCATTCTTCGGTGCTGTGAGTTTCTTAAGCTACTCCTCCATACTGGCTATCTTTTGGAGGAGTATGGTGTTGGTGTCGGACTCGACCGGGGCCGGATTGGAAGGGAGCGTATTTGGCATAGGCCTCCTTAAAATTTGGGGAGGTGGAGGATATTGGGGCCTAACCACTGAGTGGCTTTCCGGTTGAGCCGGCATAGCCATGATAGGAGTTGGTGAACGTGAAGGAATTTTATGTGAGACCGCCTGGTCATTAAGAGATGGATGGCCACCCGCGGCCTGAGGGTGGTTTGAAGATGAGGGGACAGATTTCCCTTTTAGGGCGGCCTGGACTGCCTAACGTTGGGAATCGTCCAATTGAGACAAAGCATGGATCAAATCATTAAGATTAAAAGATGGGGCAGCGTCCCCAGATGTGTTTTGTGTGGTAGGTTGAGCTTGGGAGGAAGGCTCGACCTCTTGAGTAGTAGTATTGACCACATGAATTTGGTAATAGTAAGCATGAGAGGGAGCATAGTTTCCCTTGTTGGGTCCCATGGAGTGCAATCAGATCCAGAAGGGGGGGTTGAATAGATCCTATGACAAACTTTGCCCAATTAAAAACTCTTAGAAATAAACAGCACAAACCACTCCTACAATGCAAATAACATATTTAGACACAATGCACAGCGGAATAAAATAGGTATGGTTGAGATGGAGACGGGAAGGCACAAGGCACATGCTGCAAAGAACCATCGATGTACTTAAGTTACCAAGTCAATACATCTAAGTGAGTAGGTAAACGAGGCTATGTGAGGCGTCGATGCATCAAGTAGTGATGCCAACGACTCTACTTAGAACAGGACAAATGAGAAGGCAGTAAGACCAAAAACACACTTAACGGAATATAGATATACCAGCTTTAGTGTGTATACATTAGAGATCAACCAAAGGTGTGAGCGAGTGTGAACGAGGTTGAACACCCTTGGCCTGAGTATACTCCCTAATACCTTAGTGGAAGAATGTAGCAGGTAGAAAGGGAAGTGCAAGAGGCTGGAAAACCAATTAGTATAAGGATAAAACAGATTATACAGATCTGAAGGCAAGAGTGTGCGATGGAAAAGCCAATATTGCATACGTTAAAGGAAGCACACGGACCTATGAATGAGAGGTAGAGGAGATGGATCAATCACACAAACATACACCCCAATACACAGGATATTTAAGGTGGTTCGATTGTAAGCTCACAACCTACATCCACCCTTAACCAAACCCGGTGAGGCTTTCCTGCTGACACACAGCTTGCTTTGCTGAGCAACACAGCTTGCTTACACGGCTGAGCAACACAGCTTGCTATTCGCTAACTAACAGCATTAACCACTGACTAATAGCTTGCCAATCACCCAGAGGAACAGATCCTCTCTTCCTTTGAAACCATAGAGGGAACCTGATCCCTAAACAGGGGATCAGACGATCAAGATGAAAAGATGATAGACAAATCGAAACAAAAGAAAGGAAATACTACAAGTGCAGTGGAGAAACAATATTGACATTGTAGATAACAACTGAAAGAATCGATCAAGACATGGGAGCTGGTGGTTGCGGCTACAAGATTAGATCCAGGGATCTCTTTCTTCAAGCACCGGGAGAGTGCAAGATTTTTATTCTCTGTGAAGGCTGCTTTCTCTTCTTCTTCTTCTTCTTCTCTCACAACACTGGACTAATTCCAATAGGTGCTGGGGCTGATCTCACGCTACTTAGGAATGTTCTTCATAGATTGGTCTGAGGCGTGGCACTTTGTGGATGGCAGCATCAGCAGCATGGGAAGCTAGATATATACATATATACAGCGTGCCACGCAGTCACTTGGTGAGGAACCTTTTCCCGCCAAGTTTTCCCGCCAAGTGCTTTATTTACTTTGGGGAAGATGCTCTGCAAGATTTGGCGTGAGTTAAATTTCTTTTAGTACAAGAATAGTATGATGAGAGACTTGTGTGAAGAGGCAGACTAAATCTCCCTTTGGTCAGTCTCAGATCTTTACATTAAATCCCCTTCAGACAAGTAGTCTTCTCATTCTACTTGAAGTGTACTTTTCCACAAACTTTGCCTGGTCAGACAGGCCATTGGTCGACAGCAAGATGATGGCTGACTGTAGAGTGTCCTATGTCCAGTAGTAGACAGTCTGGACAGGCAGACAGATAAGAGGTACATCGTGGCAGACAGAAGTGGCTCTTCCAGCTGGATTGCTGACAAAACCATCTCCAAAAGGTAGAAAAATGAGAGATAAGATGGTAGAGCATGGGTCAGACCTCGGGACGTGATCTAGACCCGAAAATCTTTTATTTTAATGATTTGTGGTTCCTTTTTCTCTCTCTAGATGGCCCACTGATCTGACAGTTTATTGGCTTGAGGATTTCTGGAAGAACAAGGGTGTGTCGACACTTTCTTAGCAGTGTGTCGAGACATCCCATTGAAAGCCTTGAAGAATCGTACTGGATGAACGTAGATGTCTCGGGACATCCAGTGAATGTCTTGAAGATCCATGGCTGATGTGTCGAGACAACACTAAGAGGTGTCGGGACATGTGAGTCATGTGCAGAGTTGTTGCAAGAAGGTGTCGAGACAGAAGCGCCCTGTGCAAAGATTATCACACAAATGTGTCGACACTTTTCACTCAGTGTGTCAAGACATTGATGAATCCAGATGCTTAGTCAGAACGGCTTCAACTTGAATTCTTCTGGATGTGTCGAGACACCACAAGAGAATTTCTTATGTATTTGTTCAAAGGAAGCATTGCAAAGACCTTCATCATCGTGCTTAGACTTTGTCTTCATGTGTGCACGGACCTTCTAGTGTTGAAGACCTTGATTTATCACATAGAGAATGTGCACAGACCTGGTTATCTGCTGGCCAGAGGTTGCACAGACCTTGATCTTCATAAGTGCTCAGACCTTAGTTCATAGGAATAGAAACCTGCACTGACCTTGATCTTCATAAGTGCTTAGACCTTGGTTCATAGAAATAGAAACCTGCACCAACCTTGTCTTGAGCTAGCCAGAGGTTGCACCGACCTTGATTGAGCTAGCACCGACCCAATGCACATACTGGCACTGACCTTGCTGAGAGAACCTGCACCGACCTAGTCTTGTGTTGACGGCATGACTTCCACCGACCTGGTCTTGCACTGAGGCAGGGCATGCACCGACCTTGGTTTGTGCGAGTCTAGGTTGTGCACCAAACTTGTATGTTATGCTGACGAAGCATGCACTGACCTTGTAGCATATGTTCACTGACCTTACTATACTTTAGAAAAGGATTGCACTGACCTTGCTCTACTCTAGAGAGGGACTGCACCGACCTTACTTGCAGATGTGTACGGACTTGGTTGGTTGCATGCGTGTAGACCTTGTATGGTATGAGAGAAATGTGCACCGACCTGATGTTCCCAGAAGATGCACTGACCTTGCATGCATGTGAGCAGTGCTGTGCACTGACCTTATCTGCATGGATTCCTGAGAAACCATTTGCCTTGTGTTGCATGTGCCTTGGCTTTTATGCAACCATGAATCTTGAATTCTGCCTTGATTCTTGTGTAGCCACATGCCTCGTTTTCTGTGCCTTACTCAATTTATTTCTTTCTTTGTTGCCAAAGTCGGCTTGACCTGAAATGCACGATTGTTGACATTTATTAAATGCAGGTCAAACATATTAATGAGTCATAGTTAGACATCATCAAAATAATAGAATTAAAGCATGTTACATACATGCCCAACATTCTCCCCCTTTTTGATGATGGCAACTATGAGTCATTAACAATACATTGTAAGTCAAGGTGCCATGAAATGTAATCATGAATTTGAAGCCCAAAGACTTCCAATGACATTTTCTCCCCAGATAATTCTCGCCCCTTCATGCAAATGATCAAGTCTCTCCCTGTAAGGCCCCAAAATTTTTATAAAGTATTTTTGGTATATTTAATTATTTTCGGAGAATTTTAAAGACTCAAAATGGATTAATAAATAAATATTAGGTTAAATCAATCATTATAAGGCCCAATTTATGTTAAGTAATTAATCTAGCTTTGATAATTATTGTCATGAGCTTATTGATTGAACTTATTACATTATTGGCCATACTTTATTGTTACACTCATGGTAGTAGCTTGATTTATACGTGAAGATGCAGTTTGGGCGCTGATTGTGTCCAAGGGCTCTATGCTAGTCCCCTCAGCTGATTGCCGGAAACATACTATTATAAACCATGGGGTATGATGCTACTGGCGTTGCATTGCGCTGGGAGTACTTTCTTTATAAATAAGTGAAATCCATGAGCACTCGTGAAAATCTAGTGAATTGCTACATGATTGACGTTCTCGTGCGTAACCTTTATGGTTATGAAAGTGAAAAGCGAAAGTGCATTCTTGTTCATGAAAGGCCATGATACATTCTTGATCATACTTGTTACATTCTTGCTAGTTCATACTCTTTCATCCTATCTTACATGATCATTTTGTTACTTTGGGTATTCGCATGATTTATCGCATTCGCACGATTTTACCTTATTTCTTTAGAGCTAAAGTGCTAATTATTTAAATAGTGCTAATCATGTAGATACGAAGATACCTACGGGGTAAGTGTGCTCATTACCTATTCCCAATCTTTTTCAGGAGATGGAAGTGATTCGAATTCGGATTCGGGTTATACAAGTAGCGGGTCCGAGAGCGAATGAAAGTGTTGTCAAGATGAGAGTGAAGACTTAGGAAGTCTACAATGTTTAGATTGAGTCTACGTAATTTTCTCATTTCTTGAGTCTAGCATGATGAAGATAAGTTGAATTAGTGGTTGTATTTGAATATTGATTATCAATGAAATACGTTGGAGTTTGATTAAAAATATTGTGCAATTACATTTATGTGTGTGATTGTCTTGCGCTCTGATCATTCTTGCTTGCAAGAGGCTTACCATGCCGGCTGTTCACGTTTCTCGAGCGAGTCTTTCGCTGTCATAAAGGCTCGGGGCGTGACAATAAAGTTGGTATTAGAGCCTAAGTCTCAGACTTAGGGAAAAGAGTCATGTCCTAGATAATGTTGTGTCCCTATGATTTTGATGATGTCTCACACTATAAGTACATTTCTATGCATTATTATTCTTGAGCATTCTGCATATTGATAGCAACATGAATGATGATGTCTAGCATTGATGGCATTTGCTCTTTATATATGTGTGTTGCATTCTTTCAGATAACATGTCTCTGCATATATCATGTCTGGGTAGCAAAGTCTATACATTGGACTCTCGTGCAGGGCTATGCATTGTCTTAGGCTAAGTGTGTACAGCCGTGTCTTATGCTCCTAAGTCTATACATTGGTGTTGGTCATCAAAGTCTGTACATCACTTTCAATCTTCAAGTCTATACACTGGCTTATTCTTCAAGTCTGCACATCCTCAGTTAAACTTGAAGTCTGCACACTAGTCTTCACTGTCAAGTCTGCACATTGGTCTTCGATTTCAATGTCCATACATTGGACTGTTCATCAAAGTTTGTACATCAGACTGCTATAGTAAGTCTGTACAGTGAGTGATTCTTTGGTGAAGTCTGTACACTCAACTGAACTTCAAGTCTAGACATTGCACTGTAGCATCATTGTCTTCGTGTTGCTTTCCCTCACCAACACGAAATGATTTCGTGTCGTCTGAGCATACAACACTCCGTGTTGATTTCCATGCTTGACAGGAAAACTCGTATGAGGTAATCCTTCGTGTTGTTTTATCCTTGTGGTCTCTGTCTTCGTGTCGTTTCTCTTTGTCGCTTTGTGACTTCACCTCGTGTCAATTCTTGTGTTTCATCTTCGTGTTATTTTAGTGTCTATGTCTTCGTGTTGTGTTTTCGTCTTCGTGTTGTTTTCACCTCGTGTAGGTTTCAGTTTTGGTCTTAGTGTTGTTTTACTCTTTAGACTTCGTGTCCTTCTCGCCTTGACCACACTCCGTGTCATTCCGTATCATGTCTTCGTGTCGTGTTTCTGAAGCAGCTCTAATAGTTCTGATGAACTTCGAGTCGTTTCCCTGTAGACCTCGTGTCGTTCCTATTTAGTAACCACACTTCGTGTCGGTTACTGTTGTTTATGTGTCTTCGTGTCATTTTTGTTCCACTGCAGTGCAGAACATTGCAGCACCTCGTGTTGCTTTCTGTGCCACCTCGTGTCGTTTCTGTGTGAACCTTGTGTCGCTTCTCTCTGTCCTCTAGTTGCATCTCGTGTCATCTTTTTTTGTCTTGCTTGTTGTTGCAACCACTTCGTGTCGTTCTTCTTTTTACCTCGTGTTGTTTTCAACTCGTGTCGGTTACTGTTTTGTCTCCATGTTGTTCTCGTGCCGTTCTCATTACTGGTTATTATATCATGATGTTTTACTTCGTGCTGTAGTCATCGTATGTACTCCGTGTCGTTCTTGTTTCACTTCGTGTCGTTCTCCTCGTTGTGTCTGTTCTGTTACAGTGTACCTCGTGTCGTTCTTTTCCTATCTCGTGTACTGGTCACGTCGTGCTGTTATCATATACCTCATGCAGCTTTAGTTTTAGTGGCCATACTGCGTGTTAATGGTTTTTATCTTCTTACAGGTACGAGGAAGATTATTCCCTAATAAAGGGGGTGCACGTGATCCAAGACAAAAGGAACCAATCAAATAAGGTCACGTGGCAGGAAGGTTCTGGATCGAGCGTGGGAGGCACACACGTTTTGTGCCCTATCCACCTGCTGCCGCTAGAAATAGAAACCTTCGTCCACCGATGAAGTAGATCAGAGCCAAGAAAGAAAAGGCAGTATTGCAGAGAGCTCGATCCACCAGTAAAGAGGAAGAAAAAGAGAGAAAGAAAAAGAGAGAGATAGCAGTGAAGAGAGAAAGAGAGTTTGCAGTATCGGGTTTCTGAAATTGCTTCCCAGGAAGCTACATTTGTATTAACTCTCAGTATCGAATGTTTTCTCGATCAGTCTTTAGTTCCTTTTCTGATTTTCTTTATGTGTTCTTCGTCTATTTCTGACCTGTTCCCCTCCGGTGTGTGGAGGAAGGGAGTCTATCTCCGGTTTCCCTCTGGGTTGCAGAGGAAGAGAGATCGCTGATCTCTGGTGTTGCTAGTGACGGGTTGTCATTAGCAGGTTCCCTCCGGTGTGTGGAGGTAGGGAGAGGCACTCTCCGGTTCTGTTCATGCTGGGTGCTAGAACAGGTTACAAGCTCTGTGGGTAGCAAAGCTTGGTTGAGGGATTTGTCTCCCTTGGGTTTTCAAGCTGTTTGGCAGCAAGTTGTTCGCAGACTGAGTCTGCTGTGCTCTAGCAGTGGCTAGTGGAATCCTCACTCTAGTTGGAGTGAGGGGTGGATGTAGATTGCAGACTGCAGTCGAACCACCTAAAAACCGGTTGTCTTCTCTGTGGTTTGCGATCTTTATCAGCGCTCTCTATCTGCTTGTCTCTTCGACCAGTTGTGTGTTCAGCTCTTATCATCATTTTCTTATTCGATCTTGATTGGTACCTGCATTTGCAATTCTTTGTGTGCTAGTTTAGAAGGGGCATAAGCGGTA
The DNA here is from genome assembly GCA_022559845.1 of Amorphophallus konjac. Lineage (NCBI taxonomy): Eukaryota > Viridiplantae > Streptophyta > Magnoliopsida > Alismatales > Araceae > Amorphophallus > Amorphophallus konjac. The sequence continues at coordinate 114,133,800 of CM040128.1, read as the reverse complement.
GATTTATTTTCTCGCCTAAACTTTGCAAACTGGGAGTGATCTATTCATCCCCCCCTTCTATATCACTCTCGCTGCGCTAACATTTGGTATCAGAGCAGGTTTACGCCATGTGGACGAACGGTCAAGGAAATGGTGGTGGTCCTAGAACCTTCATGGCCGAAGGTCAATCCATTAGTCGCCCTCCTTATTTCGATGGTAGTAACTATCTGTTTTGGAAGAACAGGATGGAAGTGTTCATCAGAGCTCAGAGTCATAAATTGTGGAGAGTAATCACGGTGGGGCCATATGAGCTGCCACCAAACGAGGATGCTTGGACAGATGATCATGTGAAGCTCTCGTCACTCAACTGGACGGCGCTGAACATAATCCAGTGTGCTGTTCATCCAGAGGAATATGCTCGAATATCTGCATACAGAACTGCCAAGCGAATGTGGGATGAGCTGCAATTAATTTATGAAGGTACAGCTCAAGTGAAAGCCTCGAAGGTAAATCTCTACACCTCCAAGTATGAGATGTTTAAGATGAATGCAGATGAGAATATAACCGAAATGTATGCCAGGTTATCCTTGATCACTAACACTCTTAAAGGGCTAGGGAAGGATCTTGCTGAGGCAGATATAGTCAGGAAAATCCTTAGATCTTTATCCCCGGCATGGCACACTAAGGTCATTGTGATTGAGGAGTCAAAAGATTTGACTGTCTTAACTGTGAATGAACTCATAGGATCCCTGATGACCTATGAGATGAACTTCCAAGGAGGTGGAGAAGGTAGTGAGAGGAAGGGTAAAAATGTAGCTCTAAGAGCTTCCCGCAACAAGGGTAGTAAAAGTGGGAGCAACAGCAGTAGCCCCGAGTCTGAGTCCGAGCTTGAAGGTCTTTCAGATCTCGACCAGGGAGAGCAGGCTATGCTCACTCGTCAGTTCAGAAAGTTTCTGAGGACGAAGGGGAAGACCTTCAGGAAGAAGAACCCACACTCTTTTAACAAGAAAGCTGAGTTTACCAATTACAGGGATAGAAATCCTAAGAAACTAACTTGTTTTAACTGTAACAAACAGGGACACATGAAAGGCGAATGCCCAGAACTCCAGAAGAAAGGTCCCTATCTTCAGAAGAAGTTCACAAAGGTGCAGAAGAAGAAAAAGCCACAGGCGATGGTCTGCACATGGAGCGAGGAAGAAGAGAATCCCGAAGACACTTCCTCGGAGGAATATGAAGAAGGAATTTGTCTTATGGCAAACAGTGAAGAGGAGGTAATAAACGTTTTTGAAAATTTCTCAATTGATGACTGGGAGGATGCTTATGGTGACTTGCTAGATAAATTTAATTCACTTAGCAAAGAGCACAGAGTTCTGAAAAGAAAATTTAACACAAATGTTGAAGAATAAACTCTGGTCTGTGAGGAAAATGCAAAGCTAAAAGAACAACTAGAAGAAATGACCTCACAAAGGAAAGAGAATGATAAGCTTAGGGGAGAAATCCAAGAAAGTAAAAAATAGCTCAATGAATTCAAAACTAAAATTGAAGAAAGCATGAGTGAAATCAGAATGAATTCAGAGAAATATGAAGCTGTGAAGAAAGTAAATGCTGAACTCCTAAAGAATTCAGAGTTTCTTCAAAAGGAGCTGGAAGACAAACAGAAAGTCTTAGTGAAGTTTGTCCAAGGAAAGACTAGCCTAGATGCTATACTAGGAACTAGGGTCAATTTCAATAAGGAAGGTCTAGGCTATGACCCAACTAATAAGAGACCCTTGCAATTCAAGACTATCACCTTCTGTCCGGAGAAGGGAAAAGAAAAGCTGGACACACCATCCAGCTCAAACAGCTCTAAGAAAACTCAAAGTCCTAAAGAGAACACAACAACCAGTTCTGGACAACCATTCAAGATTGGAATGAACTTTATGAAGAATAACATTAAGTCCATTCACCAGAACACAAATGGTAGCTGGACCAAGAAAACAAATCAGAATAAAAGTTGGAATTATAACAATCAGATGGGTCCAAACAAGACCTACTGGAGGAACAACTTTCATGGTCAAAGATATACTAATCAACAAGCCTACAAAAAATTTCCTAGGAATAGGAAGACCGATGAAAGGAATAGAACTCATTTCTCCAGTTTAGTTGGATTGAGCTTTAATAAACCTGAAAGGAGGGTGCCAGAGAAAACCATGCTGAAACAAATCTGGGTACCCAAACACTTGATCAGAGATTTAAACAATGTACTTGGACCCAACTCATCTTGGGTTCCAAATCACTCTGCTTGATATACTTGTGTAGGTCGGCCTGGCAGCTGAAGACAACAAGTGGTACCTCGACAGTGGCTGCTCCAGGCATATGACAGGAGACCGATCCAAGTTCAGTAAGATAGAGATGAAGCCAGGAGGTCTGGTCAAGTTTGGAGGAAAGAACAAAGGTAAAATAATTGGAGTTGGCACATTAGGTAAGTCTTCCACAAACTCCATTGAAAAAGTCTTACTTGTGGAAGGGCTACAACATAATCTGATCAGCATCAGTCAGTTATGTGACAAGGGTCACAAGGTTGTTTTTGATGATACTTCATGCAAAATTTTTGAAATAAATTCTGATGAGGTTAAATTTGTAGCCAACAGGATTAATAATGTCTACATTGTAGACTTAAATGAGAAATCTGGCTCTACTATTTGTTTGTCTGCTAACTCTGAAATTGATGCTTTTGAATGGCATAGACGTCTAGGTCATGCTAACTTTTCTACTTTAAATAAACTGGTCAAACTTGATTTAGTTAAAGGCATGCCTAGAATTAAATTTAATTCCATTTCAAAATCATGTGATGCCTGTGCTCTAGGCAAACAGACCAGAAACTCTTTCAAATTAAGATCTGAGCCATTGTCTTCTAGACCAATGGAACTCCTTCATATGGATCTCTTCGGTCCAACCAGAACTCAGAGTCTTAATGGTAACAGGTTTGGCTATGTCATCATAGATGACTTCTCCAGATACTCTTGGATATTTTTCTTAGCAAATAAGAGTGATGCATTTCAAAAGTTTAATCTATTTTTCAATAAGGTCAAACAAGAAGGAAAGTTCAAGGTTAGTTCTATTCAATCTGATCATGGAGATGAGTTTGAAAATTCCATGTTTACTGAACTTTGTGACAAAGAAGGACTAACTCAGAGGTTTTCCTCTCCCAGGACAACTGAACAGAATGGGATCGTGGAGAGAAGAAATAGAACAGTGGTGGAGATGGCCCGAACCATGTTGATTGAAAGTAAGTTACCTAGAAGGTTTTGGGCAGAAGCGGCCAATACAGCAACCTACATAATCAACAGGGCCATGGTAAGACCCATACACAAGAAAACACCCTATGAGCTTCTAAAAGGTAAGAAACCAAACTTGTTTCATTTCAGAATTTTTGGAGCAAAATGTTTTATTCATAACAATGATAAGAAAGATTTAGACAAGTTTGAAGCCAAGAGTTCACTTGGAATATTCTTGGGTTACTTAGAAGTGTCAAGGGCATATAGGGTATTTAATGTTTCAGATCAGAAAGTGGAAGAATCTCCACACATTCTTTTTAGTGAAAAGAAAGATGTTTCTAATATTGAAAATCTTGACAGGGACTCCAATCATGGTGAAGATTTTCTGGAAAACCAACAAGAAGAAGAGAAGACTCAGCAGAATGGAGAAACAAATTCCCAAAATCAGGAAGGTCAAAGAGAAACAGGTGAGTCTTCAACAAACATCAGATTCCTTAAAGACCATCCGTTAGATAATGTCATAGGCAATCCTGAAGAACCTCTAAGGACTAGATCTCATTTTAGAAATGTGAATAATGACGATCTAATTGCTTTAGTCTCACAAATTGAACCCAAAACAGTAGAAGAGGCCTTAGCTGATCAAGGTTGGGTAAATGCTATGAGTGAGGAATTAGGTCAGTTTGAAAGGAATAATGTCTGGGAGCTTGTCCCAAGACCAGATGGTATTAATGTCATAGGAACCAAGTGGGTGTTCAAAAATAAGATAAATGAAGATGGAATCATCTCGAGGAACAAGGCCAGACTAGTAGCCAAAGGCTACTGTCAGGAATTCGGTGTAGACTTTGATGAATCTTATGCACCAGTTGCTAGGATGGAAGCCATAAGATTGTTGCTTGCCTTTGCATGCTCAAAGAACATTAAACTCCAACAAATGGACGTTAAAAGTGCCTTTTTAAATGGAGTTATTAAAGAAGAAGTCTTTGTTGAACAACCTCCTGGATTTCAATTTTCTCCTCAACCTAACCAAGTTTTCAGGTTAAACAAAGCCTTGTATGGTCTAAAGCAGGCTCCAAGAGCTTGGTATGAAAGATTATCTGAATTTCTGATCAGCAAGGGCTACAAAAGAGGTAAAGTTGATCAGACTTTATTCACCAAGGGCATGAGTAAAGATCTCATCATAGTTCAGGTATATGTAGATGACATTGTATTTGGATCAACTAGCCATGAACTATGTGATGAATTTTCTACCATGATGTCTGCTGAATTTGAGATGAGCTTGGTTGGTGAACTAAAATATTTTATTGGATTGTAGGTACAGCAGCTAGAAGATGGGTGCTTCATCAACCAAACCAAATACACAATGGAATTGTTCAAAAGGTTTGGCATGGAAAACTTAAAGCACATTACTACACCTATGGGCACCAATACATCATTGGATGCAGATGAGATAGGTAAAGAAGTAAATGCCAAACTTTATAGAGGTATGATTGGATCACTTCTTTACTTAACAGCCTCTAGACCTGATATACAATTCAGTGTAGGAATGTGTGCAAGATATCAGTCTAGACCCACTGAACTACACTTAGCTGCAGTTAAAAGAATCTTCAGATATTTGTCAGCTAGTCACTCCCTTGGTTTATGGTTTCCTGCTTCTCGCACATTGAATCTAGTAGCATACACAGATGCTGATTATGCAGGCTGTAAACTAGACAGGAAAAGCACAAGTGGCCATTGTGAATTCTTGGGTGGGTGTTTAGTATCTTGGGGCTCCAAGAAACAACATTCTGTGGCCCTCTCCACTGCAGAAGCTGAATATGTGGCTGCAGGGAGTTGTGGAACACAAGTAATATGGATTAAACACCAACTTCAGAACTACCAAGTAGACCTGGGGTGCACACCTATTTACTGTGATAATACAAGTGCCATCAATCTTGCTAAAAATCCTGTTTTGCATTCTCGAACAAAACATATAGAGATAAGACATCATTTTATAAGAGATGAGGTGTCTAAGAATAACTTTGAACTAATTCATGTAGGAACAGATAATCAGATTGTTGATATTTTCACAAAACCTCTGGATAATGAAAAGTTCACTACATTAAGAAGAGAGTTAGGCTTATACAAAGTGTCTTAATTATGAAGCCTGTTCCTGTTGTGAGGGGGAGGTTTGTCTATCTGTTGGTTAGCCTTCTTGCTTGCTGGTTTAAGGGGGAGTTCGGAATGCTCACTGGTTAGCTTTCAGGAGTGCTCTAATTTGAGGGAAGTCTTGAGTTTTTGCTGAAATGTTTTATTGAGGTATGCTATGTCTTAGGGGGAGCTAAGTTGTAATGTGAGAAGAGAAGTTCTTTGACAAATTCAAAAGGAGTGTCCAGATGTGTATCTCTGCTGGTTTTTCATGACTAATCTAGTATAGTTCTCTCAGACGGTAGAGTGTCACTTATCTCTTAAGTCAATAAGTCAGTGTCTCTAAAATCCAATTAGAATCTTTACTTTGGCACTCACACAGAGACCTGGACTAATTGCATAAAGTATATCTTCCTACATTGTCATTGATTATGGTTCAGGCCAAAAACACGTATGTCTTGATATCTGACCCAATCAACTTGAAATCTAGACTTCAAGACTCAATACAAGAAAAGTCCTTCTCTTTTGGTATTGTCTTCAATCATTCTATCTCTTTAACTCAAGGGCTTAACTGAACAAACATGTTCTGTTTTTGATCACTGAGAAACTGAGAGCTTCATCAATGAAATGAATATTTCTCCCAAGTCATGAGGTGTCAGATACTTAAAACAAATGAAAAGTCATGACAGAGCAATGGTGGCTTGCTGGTGAGTAACTGGGGACTCTGGCCTCTAATCAAGGTGTCTCCTCATGTCAAAAGCCACAGTTACTAACTCTGTTCCTTAAAAAAAAAGGGGGGAAGTAATGAGGAACTCACTCTAAGTAACTGGGGATTCAGGCCTCTGATCAAGGTGTCTCCCTAATGTCAAAAGAAGTGATCTACCAACTTACTCATTGATCTTCTTGGAAATCATCTCCAACTAACATTCCTTGTTGTTATGCAACTAATGGATTGCTTGTCCTCAATACCTTGAGAACACCTCTCTGATTTAGACTCTTGCTGTCGTGTGAAATAGTTGAATGATCAGCTCCATTTGGCCATACTTGTCAACTCCTGCTCTACATCATACACTATGTATGCTGATATACTCTTCATAATTCTGTCTCTCCATTGTGTACTGAAGCTTAAAAAATCTTCTCTTGATGTTAGAACCTCACTTATTTTCTTAAGACCTATTCGTGACTTTCTGCACTAAGATCGTTACTGCACTTCTTCTTCATGTCTCCAGCATTGGTAGGTCTTCTGCATTTCTTTTTGCTGATGTCAAAGGGGGAGAGAGGTTCTGCTATATCAATGATTTAATCAGTTGGTTGTGGCTAGTCGCCTAGGGGAAGTTCCTGATTATGAGTTGTGGGGGAAATGAGAGTGAGTTGTAGGGTTTGTCTAATTCATTTGCATGAGCATGCCTTGAAGTTAATCTGTTGTTGCAGCTGGCATTGATTTCATGTTAAATCTTGATAAACCTTGATATTGCCTACTTCATAGTGTTGCCATCATCAAAAAGGGGGAGATTGTTGTGTCCCTATGATTTTGATGATGTCTCACACTATAAGTACATTTCTATGCATTATTATTCTTGAGCATTCTGCATATTGATAGCAACATGAATGATGATGTCTAGCATTGATGGCATTTGCTCTTTATATATGCGTGTTGCATTCTGTCAGATAACATGTCTCTGCATATATCATGTCTGGGTAGCAAAGTCTATACATTGGACTCTCGTGCAAGGCTATGCATTGTCTTAGGCTAAGTGTGTACAGCCGTGTCTTATGCTCCTAAGTCTATACATTGGTGTTGGTCATCAAAGTCTGTACATCGCTTTCAATCTTCAAGTCTATACACTGGCTTATTCTTCAAGTCTACACATCCTCAGTTAAACTTGAAGTCTGCACACTAGTCTTCACTGTCAAGTCTGCACATTGGTCTTCGATTTCAATGTCCATACATTGGACTGTTCATCAAAGTTTGTACATCAGACTGCTATAGTAAGTCTGTACAGTGAGTGATTCTTTGGTGAAGTCTGTACACTCAACTGAACTTCAAGTCTAGACATTGCACTGTAGCATCATTGTCTTCGTGTTGCTTTCCCTCACCAACACGAAATGATTTCGTGTCGTCTAAGCATACAACACTCCGTGTTGATTTCCATGCTTGACAGGAAAACTCGTATGAGGTAATCCTTCGTGTTGTTTTATCCTTGTGGTCTCTGTCTTCGTGTCGTTTCTCTTTGTCGCTTTGTGACTTCACCTCGTGTCAATTCTTGTGTTTCATCTTCGTGTTATTTTAGTGTCTATGTCTTCGTGTTGTGTTTTCGTCTTCGTGTTGTTTTCACCTCGTGTAGGTTTCAGTTTTGGTCTTAGTGTTGTTTTACTCTTTAGACTTCGTGTCCTTCTCGCCTTGACCACACTCTGTGTCATTCCGTATCATGTCTTCGTGTCGTGTTTCTGAAGCAGCTCTAATAGTTCTGATGAACTTCGAGTTGTTTCCCTGTAGACCTCGTGTCGTTCCTATTTAGTAACCACACTTCGTGTCGGTTACTGTTGTTTATGTGTCTTCGTGTCGTTTTTGTTCCACTGCGTGCAGAACATTGCAACACCTCGTGTTGCTTTCTGTGCCACCTCGTGTCGTTTCTGTGTGAACCTTGTGTCGCTTCTCTCTGTCCTCTAATTGCATCTCGTGTCATCTTTTTTTTGTCTTGCTTGTTGTTGCAACCACTTCGTGTCGTTCTTCTTTTTACCTCGTGTTGTTTTCAACTCGTGTCGGTTACTGTTTTGTCTCCATGTTGTTCTCGTGCCGTTCTCATTACTGGTTATTATATCATGATGTTTTACTTCGTGCTGTAGTCATCGTATGTACTCCGTGTCGTTCTTGTTTCACTTCGTGTCGTTCTCCTCGTTGTGTCTGTTCTGTTACAGTGTACCTCGTGTCGTTCTTTTCCTATCTCGTGTACTGGTCACGTCGTGCTGTTATCATATACCTCATGCAGCTTTAGTTTTAGTGGCCATACTGCGTGTTAATGGTTTTTATCTTCTTACAGGTACGAGGAAGATTATTCCCTAATAAAGGGGGTGCACGTGATCCAAGACAAAAGGAACCAATCAAATAAGGTCACGTGGCAGGAAGGTTCTGGATCGAGCGTGGGAGGCACACGCGTTTTGTGCCCTATCCACCTGCTGCCGCTATAAATAGAAACCTTCGTCCACCGATGAAGTAGATCAGAGCCAAGAAAGAAAAGGCAGTATTGCAGAGAGCTCGATCCACCAGTAAAGAGGAAGAAAAAGAGAGAAAGAAAAAGAGAGAGATAGCAGTGAAGAGAGAAAGAGAGTTTGCAGTATCGGGTTTCTAAAATTGCTTCCCAGGAAGCTACATTTGTATTAACTCTCAGTATCGAATGTTTTCTCGATCAGTCTTTAGTTCCTTTTCTGATTTTCTTTATGTGTTCTTCGTCTATTTCTGACCTGTTCCCCTCCGGTGTGTGGAGGAAGGGAGTCTATCTCCGATTTCCCTCTGGGTTGCAGAGGAAGAGAGATCGCTGATCTCTGGTGTTGCTAGTGACGGGTTGTCATTAGCAGGTTCCCTCCGGTGTGTGGAGGTAGGGAGAGGCACTCTCCGGTTCTGTTCATGCTGGGTGCTAGAACAGGTTACAAGCTCTGTGGGTAGCAAAGCTTGGTTGAGGGATTTGTCTCCCTTGGGTTTTCAAGCTGTTTGGCAGCAAGTTGTTCGCAGACTGAGTCTGCTGTGCTCTAGCAGTGGCTAGTGGAATTCTCACTCTAGTTGGAGTGAGGGGTGGATGTAGATTGCAGACTGCAGTCGAACCACCTAAAAACCGGTTGTCTTCTCTGTGGTTTTCGATCTTTATCAGTGCTCTCTCTCTGCTTGTCTCTTCGACCAGTTGTGTGTTCAGCTCTTATCATCATTTTCTTATTCGATCTTGATTGGTACCTGCATTTGCAATTCTTTGTGTGCTAGTTTAGAAGGGGCATAAGCAGTAGATTTATTTTCTCGCCTAAACTTTGCAAACTGGGAGTGATCTATTCATCCCCCCCTTCTATATCACTCTCGCTGCGCTAACAGATAAGTCCAAGGTTTAAGGACCCCTTCCCATGAACTAAGGAAGAACTTTTCTTACCCATGCGAGGATTCGGTAGAGCCCGGATGAGATAGTTATATAGAAATTATCTTAGGCTAAATCTTCTCGACTCTAAACAACTAAAATGTCCATGATTCTCAGGTACCTTGATTCCCAATGGCTCATCGTATAAACTGGGATGAGATGCAGCAAACTGTTGCGGGACTTACTCAAGCCCTACAAACAGTGGCCCAAGCTGGTGGAAGGGCTGGCGCGGGTAACTTGCACGGTAATTTTTGAAGTTTAAATCCCCCACGATTCTCTGGATCTTCTAACCCAGATGAAGCGAAAAATTGGATCGACGAGATAAATCGAATATTCGATGTCATGCAATGCACCCACCAGGAGAAAGTTCAACTTGCCACGTTCCAACTCAACAAGGATGCCCGTACATGGTGGAAATCCATTCCGATGCCGCCTGCGGATGCACCTCATACATGGGAGGGTTTTCTTACACTTTTTCGAGCCAAGTACTTCTCCGAGCATGTAAAAGAGAGGAAGGCTATGAAATTTGCCTCTTAAAATAAGACACGATGTCCGTGGCAGAATATGAATTACAATTCTCTCGACATGCACCTTATGCTCCTCACTTGGTAAGCACAAATTTATTGAAAGCCAACCGATTTATGGATGGTTTAAGACCCAGATTTATCCAACAACTTGGAGCGTAGAATATCCGCACCTATACTGAGATGGTTCAAAGAGCACACCTATGTGAAAGAACCATGGAGAAGGTGGAAAGGCTTCAAGGAGAGAGGTCAAGCCGAAAACATGATAGGCAAGAAGAACAAGAAGTGGATGAGGGTGAAAATCGTCACATTAAGAGGTCCCGTAATGGGAACGGTAATGCAAAAAGAAATGGAAATGGAAATGGAAAGAACAAGAAAGTTAAAAAAGAGAAGGAGCAAGCCGTGGCACCTTGCTCATTTTGTGAAATATTTGGGCACTCGGCAGAAGAATGTTGGAACCGTCTCGGCGCTTGCCAAAAATGTGGAAGCCGGGAACATCGCTTGCCCCTGTGTCCTCTTATAAATGAACAATCTTCAAGGGATATCAACAGATGCGGGAAGCAAGGACGATTAAATGCCATTCTAGATGAGGGAGGTGAGATGATAAAATGCACTCTCTTAACCCATTCGCCTTACGTTAATTCTTAATACATTAAAATACGTACACTCTCCGTAGAAACTCATATATTGAATTTGGGGACCAAATTATATTAAGTGGGGAGGGTGTAAGGCCCCAGAATTTTTATAAAGTATTTCTGGTATATTTAATTATTTTTTGAGAATTTTAAAGACCCAAAATTGATTAATAAATAAATATTGGATTAAATAAATCATTATAAGGCCCAATTTATGTTAAGTAATTAATCTAGCTTTGATAATTGAAACCCAATACGTTAAAAAATCAAGCCCAATAAGTTTGGCCCATATTCTAGAAGGTTTTTTAACCTATTCACGTATTTTAAGGATAAATACTATTTATGTAGATTTTTTTTTATCAAACACAAAGTCATCTAGCGGCCGAAGGGAGAGTGCACCCCCATTCCAGAGGAAGGGAACGATCTCACTCCACCAAGCAAACCCCTAAATGCTGATTTTATTATTTTTCTTTTTGTGTAGAATCTGTACAGATCAATAGAGACCGAAGAGACCAAGTCTCTAGTACAATGAGTATGAAAAGAGGCTATACAAAAATTCTACGAAAATTAGGAACAGAAGATGCATCCGCTAAAGCATAAGCTTTGGCTAGTATGGGCAAATCTTTGAAAGAATAAAACTCCTTGTTGCGGCCAATGATTATTGCATGATTGGCAAGGGCATCAGCAACCTAATTAATCTCTCTGTAGGTGTGGGAGATGGGGCAGCCACACGACTGAAAATCTTCTTGAATATCTGCCCACCATGGAAGAAGGGACCAAGGGGGGTCTTTTTTCTTGGTAAGCATATCAACCATAACCATAGAATCTGTATAAATGATTGACAGAGGGATAGAGTGCAGGCTGGCTAGGCGTAAACCATCCAGGAGAGCTCTTCCTTCAGCAATCATATTTGTGCCATTCCCATAGAAATAAGAGAAACTTAATAGAACTTGGCCATAAGAATTTCTTATGCAGCCACCCCCTCCAGTCGGGCCTGGGTTTCCCTTACAAGCCCCATCAATATTAAGAGAATAGTTAATAGAAGGGGGCATCCATCTAATGATATTAAATGCCGACTGTTTGATGTTAACCTCAATACCAAATTCATGAATCAATTTCCTATGACTATGACTAATTCCTTGTCTGAAATGGGAATGCTGCATAATTTGTTTAATCTCCAAAAGAATGATATCAGCCACCCTTAGAATATTGGAAGAACTACCTTCATACCTGACCAAGCATCTGTATTTCCAAATCTCCCAAGTTATCAAAATCACCATCATAAGAGATATAAAACCTTTAAGAGAAGTAATTTGAATTTCTGAAATGAATTGCTTTAGCCACAATCGGAAATTAGATGATGGTTTTAATTCTGGTAAGAGGGGTCCAAACTTATTCCATAGGAAGGCAGCAGGTTCACTTTTAAGGAATAGATGATCATCATCTTCATTATTCTTAGTGAATTGACAACAGGAGCAGCAAGATGCCATCTGTACACCACTTGATTGTACTCTACTGTCAGTGGGAACCGCCTGCTGTATGAGCTTCTAGCAAAATAAAGCTGCCCTTGGAGGAAATTTGATATTCAATAGCTTGCTAAAACCTAAGCTGTCCTGTTGAGTTGTTTGCCCCTTTATATATCTGTAAGTAGATTTAATGCTGAATTTTCCAGAATTAGATAATGACCAGATGGGAATATCCCTACCATTTTGTAAAATAATGTTCTGAAGATCCCCTCGGGTCTGCTAATCAGTAATGAAACTCCAAGCATTATGTTGTACTTCTGTTAATACAGCCCTTGCAGAATAATCCTCAACAGAAGATTGAGAAGAAGCCTGAGCAGTTAAGGCTTTATCTTTGTACCAAATATCTTTGAAGAAGTTTATAGATGAGCCATCTTTTATGATCATCCGGAGACCAGAAAGAAGAATAGTTTTAGCTTTTACATAATCTCTAGTTCTAATTCCTACTGGATATGGGGAGGTGCAATCAGAGATATGACAGCCTTGCAAATATTTGCATCTAACAAACCGAGCCCAAAGAGAATCGCTGAATATAGAAAGCCACAGAGTTTTACTTGATAGCAAATCTGAATATCAGCAATACTTCTAATGCCCAGGCCTCCATTGACAATAGGATTACATATTCTGTCCCATGAAACCCAATGCTTCCTGTGAGAAGTGTCGGTCCCTTGCCAAAAAAAATTGGCACACAATTTTTCAATCTGTCTCTGGATGGTGCAAGGAATTGAAACTGCACTAGCTGAGTATATTGCCAATGATGACAGCACAGAACGAATAAGGACAACTCTGCCAGCCTGAGATAAAAATTTACTCTGCCAACCTGCTAGTTTGTTGTTCATTTTATCAATAAGATATTTGAAATGAGTAACCTTAGTTTTTCCTTTGAAAAAAGGAATACCCAAGTAAGTGATTGTATTTGTTCTGTGCTGGTACCCAGACAATTGCTTTAATCTGTTGATAGATGAGGCTGGCATTCTTTTTCCAACAATAAAGCAGCTTTTGGAAGCATTTACTCTTTGTCCAGAGGACATTTCATATTTTGCAAGGAAAGACAATAGCTGCTTAACTGAGGGAATGCTCCCATTCAGAAAAATAATTGAATCATCAGCATAAAGGATGTGAGATAACTGAGGCGAACCTCAAGGCAAATGATAAAATTTGCATTTACCAGAAGAGAATAAGAAACTTAACCCTCTACTCAATACTTCCTCTGCTAAGATGAACAATGCAGGTGCTAAAGGATCTCCTTGTCGAACCCCTCTAGATGACTTAAAATAGCCATGAATCTGTCCATTCAAAGATATAGAGAACCAACAATTCATCAAAAGTTGAGCAATGAGGGACACAAACCTGTTAGAAAAACCAAATTTTCTCATTTATGGAGAAGAAAATCCCATTCAATGCGGTCATAGGCTTTAGCCATGTCAAGTTTAATAAGCATATTATGCCCTCTAACCGGTCTATCTAACTCCATAAAAAGTTCCCTGGCCAGAAGAAAATTATCAGTTATCAGTCTTCCAGTGATAAACCCACTTTGCTCACTTGAGATTATCATAGGAAGGATATGCCTCAGCCGGTCACTCAGTATTTTAGACACTATTTTATAAACAAAGTTGCATAGACTTATAGGCCTGAAATCTGCAAATGAAGATAGATTCTTGACTTTAGGAATCATGCACATAATAGTGGAGGTGATCCCCTGCGGAAGACCCCACCCTTGGAAAAAACTCTGAACAACTTTAATCACATCCTAGCAGACAATGTCCCAACAAAAGGTGAAGAATCCTCCTGTAAAGCCATCTGGTCCTGGAGAACTGTTTCCTGACAGAGAGAAAACCGCAGTCTTGACCTCATCAGCAGAAGGAGTTGAACATAGTGAAGTGTTTTGATCATCAGTAATCAGAGAAGGAATAGCTGAGAACAAGTTTTCATCAAGATTGTGATCCTCTGAAGCAAGCAAAGACTTAAAGTAATCAACTGCCCCGTCAAGTAAGGAGGCTTGATCTTCCACCCAGATGTTATTCACCTTAAGTTTTTGAATGAAATTCCTCTGCTGTTTGACTTTAGTATAATGGTGAAAAAATTATGTATTTCTGTCTCCGGACTGCAACCACTGAACTCTGGATTTTTGATACCAATATATCTCCTCCCTAGCCAATAACATCTTCATTTCTGCATTTACTTTGTTAAGTGTGGCTCTGTTCTCAGCAGTAGGGTTTTCATCATAACAAGCCTGAGCTCTTTCAACAGCATGATTAGTATCTTCGTTAAGCTTGTGAATGTTGCCAAAAATATCTTTGTTCCAGCTTTTAAGATGAAGCCTTAAACTTTTCAGTTTACTTTGAAGAGCATGAAAAGGATGGACATCAGTCTGAATGACTTTATTCCACTGAACCTTAACAAAATCTAGAAATTCAGGATGGGTGTGCCACATATGTTGGTAAATAAACCTCCCCGGGGTTAGCCTGACAAAGCTTGTCGAAATCAAAAGGGGAGCATGATCAGAGGGGCCCCTAGGAAAGTGTTTCACTAACAAACTAACTCCTTTTTCCAACCAAGAGGAGTTGTAGAGAATTCTATCCAGCCGAGCTCTGATGTGAGTGGGGCGTAACTGATTGTTTGACCAAGTGAAATTTGAGCCTGAATAACCAGCATCAACAAGACCAACAGCTGATAGGAAGCCTTGAAAATCAGACATTGCAACCACTGATGGAAGATTACCCCCAATTTTCTCTTCAGGAGACAGGACACAATTGAAATCACCTCCTATTATCCATGGGATTGAGACCCCTTGACTAAAAGTCATTAAGGAGTCAAACATTTCCCTCCGAATATCACAACAACACGAAGCATAAATGGCAGTGAACATCAAAGAAGTGGAGCCTTCTTCCTGAATGCCCACAGTCAAATACTGAGGATGCAGCTGCACTATTTGCAAATTTAAACTAGAGTTGTAAAATAACCAAATTTTAGAAGAGTCACCATTATTTCCAATCACAGACTGCATTTTGATTTTCCTGGCTACTCTAGGAGCACGGTTAAAATTGATGCAAGGTTCAGATATAGCAGCCAATTTAACATCATGAGCTCTAACTAGCTGTGCGAGGCTCCGAATAGTGGCCTTATTTCTAATTCCTCTGACATTCCACACCAATGCTGATTTAATCATTACTAAAAGAAGAGAAAGAATGAACAGCCAATACCTTGGCTTTGGCCCTTGTCAATCGGGCATCACTAAATAAAACTCCGGGCAGAACAGAATCAGAATTTGATTTCAGAGGTAAATTCTTTGAACAGTCACCGAATTGATATACCATTTTAACATTCTCAGCAGCTGATAATTTTGAAACCGCATCAATATTGACAACCTTAAGAGTTATCTGATCCATAGCTGAATTTTCCAGACTATGATCAGGGAAAGTCCCCTGCATCTTCCCTGAAGATTGATGGATTGAAGGCAACTCCTCAGATTCTGAAATACAGGGGAGGAAGACAGGATTTGAAGTTGAGGAAGCTTTGCAACATTTCCTAGGCTTAGAACCATTAATTTCATCATCTTCCAATAAATCAGGAGAAGCAGAAGACAAATCATTGCAAAATCCATCAGTTCCTGAAGGAGCTCTATCAACTTTCTTAACTTGGATATTCACAATCTCCGAATCAATTTCCTCAGCAACCTGATTGAGGATTGAAAATCTATTTGCATCTGTAACTGGAATTTCATCTGTTCTGACCTTCTTCGGCTTATAAGCTTGCCGTGTATTCCTCTGTTCTTCATGAATTTCTGTGATTTTCTTGAAGGGAATTTTACCTTTTTTCTTTTTGCATTCCTTGTCCGAATGACCAATTTTATGACAGAATGAACATAACTGAGGGACTCTATGGTAATTAATCGGCTGCCAGAATCCTCCATTGCCAATACCAATCCAAATCCTATCTCTCCTTTGTTTGTCAAGATTCAGTTCTATACAGACCAGGGCTTCTGAAGTATTCGTCATCATAGCTGTGGTTTCATAAATTCGAAGCACCTGACCGATATTGCCAGCTATAGATTGCAGCATGTCATCATGGTAGAAATTAACAGGAAGCTCCGGAAAACCAATCCAAACTGGAATAATTGGCGGATCAGATAAAAAATCGAAATCCTGCTGCCATTTGAAAAATCTGAACATGAAACCTTTTATGAAAAAACTTTTCTGTAAGAGAACCCTCAAGTAGTCATTATCATTTCCTAGACGAATTAGTAAATTTCTAGGGTTCATACGACTGATGATCGGCTCGGCAGTCAGATGAAGGTATTGAGCTAAACATGCCTTGACTTCAGGAATCGAAGGACGGCCATATGAACATTTATCAATTATAGCATACTGGAGATGATCGCAAGATACCTGAATGTCTTCCTGCGAGAAGAACACTGCCGGCTCTCCCTGGTCAGTGAACGCAGGGGGCTTCACCGAAATGCGACGATGAGGCATTTGACGAGATTCCAGAAGAGATTGAGCATAAGACTTCCGAGGTATAGTAGGAGCATTTTCTGCTGGAGATTCGGTCCCAATTCCGGAAGGTTGTGCCTCCCCCGCCGCACCCGCCATGGCCGGCGGGGAGGGAGCTCTGCGATGCAAAAGGGAAAATGGAGCGGGAAACGCTCAGAGCTTCTCTCACTAGAAACGAAGAGAGAACTATTTATGTAGATAATTATATATGATAAATGAATAAAAGAGTTTTATTAATTTGAAACTCTGTACACGTTTGATGTAACGGTCTATCGGGCGACCGCTACAGCCATGTAACGCATCAAGCCTGGACCGTCACACGCTGTAAGTCTGTGAAGAGAAGAACAAACCAAAAGATAGGATTTTTGCTAGCTTATCTCTTAGGGATCAAGATGGGAAGACTAATAGAGGTGTTAAGGACTCTTAGAGTTGATCTAAGCTTTAACAAGGACTCTAGAATCGATCTAATCCTCAAACCCTAGCCAAAACCCTTTAAATAGGACCTAGTTTTGACCTGAGCAACTCTTACTTTTGCTCGTAAAGAAACAAGGTAAGGAGTCATAATTTCGGGTAAGTTCTTTAGAAGATTTTGTTTAGTATACTTTAGACTAATAGTTCTCCAAATTTCGTGTTAGGAGATCAAGCAACCAAGGAGATTGAAACTTCGAAAGTTGCTGGTTCGACTATAGTAACCTAGGAAACTAAACGCAAGACCCCTGAAGATCAAGAGATTAGGACGTCTAAACGAGGTAATTAGAGTTTGATCCTTTAGAACTTTTTGTTCACCTTAGTTTCATCTTCGTACCCTCAAAATTTCACATCCTTAGGTCAAGAGGCTGAAGAGCTAGAGCAGCGTGAAGTCATTGAAAAGTCACAAAAAGAGAGGAACTAGGGTGGTCCTTGAAAGCTCAAATTAGAAGTTTAAAGCCCAGATTAAAAGGTAGGTTATCTCATGATTGGTAAAAATATCTTGTTAGGGATAAAAGCCTCTGATTGTGCTTGATTTCATGCATTATAGACTAGGAATTTTATATTTTAATAGTTCTATACATTCATGCATCTCTTAGCCCTAAATAGAAAATAAAAGATATTATCTTATCTATTCACTAAAACCCATGCATGTAGTTGGCCTATACTTCGTTTATCATGTCTAGAACATTTGTAGTATTTTGATTTCCAGGCATGTTATGTTTTCATAAACCTTTACTTTATTTTACTGCCAACAGACGACATGACGCACCAATGTAAGACCGTCACAGTCATCTAACGGTCTTACGATAAGCCGTCACACCCTCTGTTGCATTTTGATTGCTCTGTTGTCTCTGACACACCATAATAGGAGCGTTACTGTCACGCCCCGAGCCTTTATGACAGCGGAAGACTCGCTCGAGAAACGCGAATAGCCGGCATGGTAAGCCTCTTGCAAGCAAGAACGATCAGAGCGCAAGACAATCATATACATAAATGCAATTGCACAATATTTACTCAAACTCCAACTTTATTTCATAATAATCAAATTCAATACTCAAATACAATCATTAATTACACTTATTCCAATATACCAGACTCAAGAAAATAGGAAAATTACACAGACTCAATCTAAACAATTTAGACTTCCTAAGTCTTCACGATCATCTTGACAATACTTTCATTCGCACTCGGACCCGCTACTTGTATAACTCGAATCCGAATTCGAATCACTTCCATCTCCTGAAAAGATTGGAAATAGGTAATGATCACACTTGTCCAGTAGGTATCTTCGCATCAACATGAAGGCACTATTAAAGTAATTAACAATTTAACTCTAAAGAATAAGGTAGAATCATGCGAATGCGATCAATCACGTGTTTAAACCAAGTAACAAGACTATCATGTAAGATAGAATGAGAGCAAGTATGAACTAGCAAGAATGAAATAAGAACATGATATGGCCTTTCATGAACAAGAATATAATGAGAATGTACTAGCAAGCCACATAATCATCACTCCAGTATCTTTTGCTTATGAGCAAGTACCTCGTGGATTTCTGTGGAATATCAAGAAAGTCAAGTATCAATCCTGTTGTATTGTGTTGTGGATTTTCACTTATTTATAAAGAAAGTACTCCCAGCGTAATGCGACGCTAGTAGCATCATACCCCATGGTTTATAATAGTATGTTTCTGACAATCAGCCGAGGAGACTAGCATAGAGCCCTTGAACACAATCAGTGCTCCATCGTATCTTCAAGTATAAATCAAGTTTTATCCACGCATGTAACAATAAAGTATGGCCAAGAATGTACAATTCCAACAAGCTCTTGATAACGATAATTCAATAAATGATTGCTTCAATAAGAATCATGAGAAATCAAGAATGACTTAAGCAAGGTTATGCTTATGGAAATAAATCGGCAGCATAACAATACATTCTTTATCTTTCATTCATTATATTAGGTTCCTTGATCAATATGATAAGTTCTAGATCATCAAGAGTCTATTTAGAACCTTGGAATATCAACCCTTGGTCAATCCTTGGGTTAAAATACTCAAGTAGTGTGACGGTCATGTACTGGGCCGTTACATGATGTGACGCTCCAGTATTGGGCCGTTACATTAGTCTGAATCCAGAACTAAGAAATCGGACTCAGTTGAATGTGACGGTCGTACATTAGGCCATTAGATGATCCTGACGGTCTAGTGTAGAGCCGTTACATTACCGATAACCAAAAACATCGATAGTGTAATCTAATCAATGGGCTTTAATGGTACAACCAACTCGGCGTCCTAGTGGGAATCCCAGGCTCACGGAGAATTACGGAGGTCTTGAAACAAGATTTCCTAGTCTATTGGAAGGAATATCCAATAGAGAGGTCCTCATGTCCAAGAATAGTGTTCCTATAGTGTAAAGTGAACTAAATGGACAACATACCAGAATATGCGCCATGTACTTAAAAAAATTACTCTATAGATGGAAAAGAATGTGTAACAATGCGAAACCATGAGAAAACTCCGTCAATACAACATTTGAAAAAGTCATGATTTAGAATACAAAACTACAGAGTTTTAGCCGATGTAATTAACATAACTTAAAATAATCCTAAGACACATTAACCATGCAATTTGATTATGAAACAGTAACTAAACTTAAAGTCATGATAACATATCCAAACTTAGCTATCTAAGCTTATTTATAAGTAAACTCTAACTGGTTATCATTCTGCCTCAGGCTGACAGAACACAGTGCCTGACGATCTAGGATAGGCGCATTACAATATTGTGACGGTTTATCGAGGGGCCGTTACAGTGGTGTAACGCTCCTGCTAGGGTGCGTCAGAGACAATAGATCAAATAAAAATACAACAGAATGTGACGGTCTATCGTAAGGCCGTTACATGCATGTGACGGTCTCACGTTAGTGCGTCAGAGAACCTGCTGACAGTAAACTAAAGTGAAGGTTTATGAAAACATAACATACTTGGAAATCAACATATTACCACTGTCCTAGTCATGATAACGATGCATAGGTCAACTATATGCAAGGGTTTAGTGAATAGACAAGATAATACCTTTTAATTTCCATTTAGGGCTAAGAGATGCATGAATGTATAACACTATGAAATCATAAAATTCTTAGTCTATAATGCATGATATCAAGCACAATAAGAGGGCTTTTATCCCTAACAAGTTATTTTTTCCAATCATGAGATAACCTACCTCTTTTAAGACCTTCAAACTTCGAATTTAATGCTAGGTGCTACCCTTAGACCCTTGTACTTCTTGTGATAAATCAGCAACTTCAATCTGCTCTATTTCCTCAGCCTCTTGACCTAAGGATGTGAAATTTTGAGGGTAAGGAGATGAGGCTATTGGATACAAAAAGTTCTAAAGGATTGAACTCTAATTACCTCGTTTAGACGTCCTAATCTCTGGATCATCAGAGGTCTTGCGTTCAGATTCCTGGGTTGCTAAGGTTGAATCAGCAACTTTGGAAGCTTCTATCTTCTTGGTTGCTTGGTCTCCTAGCATGAAATTTGTAGAACTATTAGTCTATAACATACTAAACAAAATCTTCTAAAGAACTTACCAGAAATTATGACTCCTTACCTTGATTCTTCACGAGCCAAAAGTAAGGGTCGCTCAGTTCAGAACTAGGTCCTATTTATAGGGTTTTAAAGATTAGATCGATTCTAGAGTCCTTAATTTGCCAGAACCTAATCCTTAAGAGTCCTTAGTAATGTTATAAGCTCTCCCAAATCGATCTCTTGTAGATAGGATTTCAAAGTTCTAATCTTTTTGTAATTTCCTGACCTTACGGAATCTACAGGATGTAACGGTCGTGTCTAGGTGCGTTACAAGGCTGTGGCAGTCGCCCGATAGACCGTTACATGTAACGTGTATGGAGTTTCAATTTAATAAAACTCTTTTATTCGTTTATCCATATAATTATCTTATATAATTAGTATTTATCCTTAAAATATGTGAATAAGCCAATTACCCTTCTAGAATATGGGCCAAACTTGATGGGCTTGGTCCATAAACGTTTTAAATAATTATTAGATAGGCTAGGTTAACTAATTAGCCTTTTGTGAGCCTTATATTGACTTATTAATCCAATAACCCCTTCATTAATTTATTTAAGCCTTCATAATTTCCAAAAAAATATTTTAAAATTCAAAAATTATAGATATAAATTCTGGGGCACTACAGTTACACTACTGTAACGGCCCCTCGATAAACCGTCACAATCACTGTGACGCCCCTGTTCTCGACCGTCAGAGTAACTGTAGACAGAATTGAAGAACAGTCACCTTAACTTATAAATATGCCCAGTTATCTAAGTTTTGACCTGTTGATATGACTTTAAATTTATTAATTGGTTCATGATAAGTATTGCATGTTAAAAGCATCTTGAATTATTTTAAGGATATGTTAATTTCATGTCAAAGCACTATAGTTTGTATTAACTCCATGATTTTTTTATGATGTATGAATGGAGTTTTATCATGGTTTCATATTGTTACACATTCCCTCTTATCAATAGAGTCATTTTCTTTAAGTACATGGCATATATTCCGGTATATGGCCATTAGTTTACACTTTGCACTATAGGAACATTATTTTGAACATGAGAACCTCTCTATTGGATATTCCTTCCAATGAACTAGAAAATCTTATTTTAAGGCCTCTGTAATTCTCTGCGAGCCTGGGATTCCCACTAGGACGCCGAGTTGGTTGTGCTATTAAAACCCAATTGATTAGAAAGCACTATTGATATTTTCTGGTTCTAGCAATGTAACAGACCTATATTGGACCGTCAGGCCCATGTAACGGCCGAATATACAACCGTCACATTTAGCTGAGTCCAATTACTGTTTTTGGATTCAGTCTTTCTAACGGATCAAGGCTCGACCGTCACGTTAACGTAACAGCCTAGTACAAGACCGTCACATTGAATTGAGTCTATTTTCTTCTTTCAGGATTCAGACCATTGTAACGGCCCAACACTAGAGCGTCACATTAGTGTAACGGCCAATATTAGACCGTCACAATGCTTGAATACGTTAACCCAAGGTTTGACCCATGGGTTGATATTCTAAGGTTCCTAGATGGCTTGATAATGGTCTAGGACTTATCATATTGATCAAGAAACTTAATATAATGAATGGAAGTTAAAGAAATGTATCGTTATGCTGCCGATTTATTTCCATAAGCATAACATTGTCTTAATTCATTCTTGATCTCTCAAATTCTTAATAGAAGCATTCGTTCTTTGATAATTGTTGTCATGAGCTTATTGATTGAACTTATTACATTCTTGGCCATACTTTATTGTTACACTCATGGAAGTAGCTTAATTTATACGTGAAGATGCAGTTCGGGCGCTGATTGTGTCCAAGGGCTCTATGCTAGTCCCCTCGGCTGATTATCGGAAACATACTATTATAAACCATGGGGTATGATGCTACTGGCGTCGCATTGCGTTGGGTGTACTTTCTTTATAAATAAGTGAAATCCATGAGCACTCGTGAAAATCTAGTGAATTGCTACATGATTGACGTTCTCGTGCGTAACCTTTATGGTTATGAAAGTGAAAAGTGAAAGTACATTCTTGTTTATGAAAGGCCATGATACATTCTTGATCATACTTGTTACATTCTTGCTAGTTCATACTCTTTCATCCTATCTTACATGATCGTTTTGTTACTTTGGTTATTCGCATGATTTATCGCATTCGCATGATTTTACCTTATTTCTTTAGATCTAAAGTGCTAATTACTTAAATAGTGCTAATCATGTTGATGCGAAGATACCTATTGGGCAAGTGTGCTCATTACCTATTTCCAATCTTTTTCAGGAGATGGAAGTGATTCGAATTCAGATTCGGGTTATACAAGTAGCGGGTCCGAGAGCGAATGAAAGTGTTGTCAAGATGAGAGTGATGACTTAGGAAGTCTACAATGTTTGGATTGAGTCTATGTAATTTTCTCATTTCTTGAGTCTAGCATGATGAAGATAAGTTGAATTATGGTTGTATTTGAATATTGATTATCAATGAAATAAGTTGGAGTTTGATTAAAAATATTGTGCAATTGCATTTATGTGTGTGATTATTTTGCGCTCTGATCATTCTTGCTTGCAAGAGGCTTACCATGCCAGCTGTTCACGTTTCTCGAGCCAGTCTTCCGCTGTCATAAAGGCTCGGGGCGTGACACTCCCCCTTATGCATGCCCTAGTTAATGCCCTAGTTAATGACACATATAATCTCTCCCCCTTTGACATCATCAAAAAATACAAGAGTGAGTATATATGGCATAATTAGGAAGGTGGGAGTAAGGGAGATTATTACTATATGATGTACAATAGAAAAATGAGTATTTACCTGGAGGGTACAACTAAGTGCAGTCAACCTGAGACATCTTCTTAGAAATTGATGTGGAAATACATACCAATGGTTGTACACTTATTATGCCAACTGTTGAGTCCTCAGGGTGATGCATGGTCTCCCGCAAGTGAAAGTAGGACAAAAGTGATGCAGAGAGAAGATCACGCAATTGAGGAGTTGATACCACTTGTTAGTGAGTGATGATCAATGTTCAGTAAGCAAGTGATACCAATTGTTAATGGCAACATAATGATAGCATGACAACCTGACTGAGCCATGAGAGACAAATGTATGCATAACATTTAATCATGGCAATATGGTGCAGTACAAGAGACATAGAGCAACCATGTACAAGAGTAGATCTATTGTGATCCAAGTTGATGTTGGGTTTCTTGACCAAAAACAAATACCAATTGTTAGGTCTCATGGCCAAATAGTTAGCAGTTATAAACGCAACAAGGACTCAATCATGTAGGAAGATTAATCATGCACCATGATACAGTTCTGAGAATAATACATCAGCCTCACAACAGACTTAGTTTTCTGATTTTTCAGATGTTTAGGCTTTTCATATTTTTCAGCCATTTTCTGGTGTTTTCTATTTTTCAGATTTTTAGGATTTTCTATGCAATGCATGAAGAATGCAGACCACCCATGTATGTGCAGACTCAAGCTAGTTGCATGGAGAGCATGGAGCAGAGATATCCTGATATACATGAATATGAGGGCAATGATACCATTTGAATAGTGAGGGCAAACGTCAAGGGACATCAAAAGATAGTTTATCTTTACAAGAGATGGATGTTTTTAAATCTGAAACCAAGTTCATAAATGCAGAGTTATAAATGTTTCAGAATTTTTAGGTATAGAACCCGAATGAACTAGCCCTTACACTTAGATTAGTTTAATGTTAATGAATCTGGCCTACTCAGTAGAATCACATGAAAATATTTGTATTCGAGTTTGATAAAGATGAACACAAAATTCATATCAAAGTCAGATTAACCGTCTCTTATCTTACTCATTCATTTCCATTCGCCCCTTTGAGAGAAACTCTTAAAAAGTATTGAAATTAAACAAGCATGAAGAGTAAATGGAATTTTGGAATTTCAATAGATGTGCATTTAGCTTTTACAATTTCAACCATAATATTCATTGAGTACAGGAAAAGTTTTTGCGAGCATTTACGTCAGGTGCATGCCTCATATCCGTAAGGACACACGTTGTTTAGACGCAATTATCCCTAGGCAATCGGTAAGACTGATTGTCATGCTTCAAATAGAATATAGATAGCATTGTCACCTCATGACATATCGTACCACACATTCTTGATGAGGGGACATGTTTCTCAGCAACTTTGCCATTGCTCTGCCTCATGATATATCTTATAGCACAGCAGAGTTAACAAGGGCACTTCATGACATGTCTCATCTCAATTCATTTATGAAGAGACATATTTCTTAGTGAGCCAATGTCATTGCTCTGACAATTTTTGCCATTAGTAATCCCACAACATCAGATTGTTTAAAAACAATACTTAGACAGAAGTTTCTCAATCATAAAAGCATTTGTACTTAAAATAAACTTTCAGATTTCAAAAGGCATAACTGGTCAACAACATGAGAAACTGGTTTAAGTCTATTAAGCCCTAACACAAACATTTTCAAGACGTTTAGACTTCAAGACACAAGAAATCATTAACGTTAAACCAAAATCATTCATGTTCGAGGCAGTCACAAATCTCTATAAAAGAAGATTCTTCTTGAAGATTTACTCTGATAAACAATCTTAATAACAGATAGAGAATCCTCCGAGAAGTTCAGGACATTTGAATCTCAAGTTGAACCACAAAAGGATTTTAGCAATATGGTGCAGTGGCTTGGTATAAAAAGAGAGTGTTGTATGAGTGGAAGGCAAGAATATATGATGAACACTCCCGCTGAGGTTATGGATTGAGCTCAGATTGGTATGAATGAGATTTATTCAATCATGTGCAAGGAAGTGACGACATTTACCTTGGATGGTGTCGACACTTGCTGTCATGGTGTCGACACACTCAGCTCAGACAGAGAGCAGTTAACAAACTAAACTAGCAGAGTGTTTGACTATAAAAGGTTTGAGGTCAACATAAAAGAATTTTGAAGGATTTTCAAGAGTTGAACATGCTCCCACTAAACATGTGCATGAGTTTACAATAGAATATGCAACCTATGACTAGAGTGAACACATGATGCATCAAAAATGATACCACTGCTGGGTCCCTTTTAACATGGTTTGTATTGGCATGAATGAGACCACAATATGATGCAATCATGGATGATGTGCAATGCATTCTGAACAGTAATGTAGACTGGATGCTTCAGTGTGCATATGCATGCATGCTGCCTACTCCCTCGGTTGGATGTTCTCGAGAAAAACAAGCTCCCCATGAGAAGATGCAATCCATGCGAGGATATCAGCAAGATGAGAGATGTTGAACACTGAATTTTAAAGTTGACTTCCTCTGACTACATGGATGGGTTGGCTATGATGTGTGAAGCCTATGACCTATATGAATGCTGATGTGACACAACCTAGGACTCAACAAGCAAGCACAATTAAGCATTCAAAAATGGACCGATAATAGCAACCGCTCACCCGATGCTCACTAAGACCCGGGGTAACTTGGCAATGCCAAGGGGAGGTTGTGTGGGCTAGGCCCTTGCTGGTAGAGGGCCAGCAAGGCCAAGGTTTGATTCCCCAAGGGTACAGCTGCCCAAATCAAGGGTCCGACGAAGTGCCAAAGGACACGGGTTCCACTCTCTTCCCACGATGATCACTTATAGCAAATGAGCTTCAGGATCGGGCTCTCGTCACGGCCAGTGGAGTTTATGAACTAATATTGAAAGAACAAGCATGAATTAGAGTAAAGTTTTGGAGCACTCACTCGACCGGTTTGAAGAAATCGGTCCCGCTCGGAGACGAGGGCGAGCGGGGAAGCGTGGGTTCCCCACACGCCGCGCCGGGGTAGCTTGACCTGTTTAAGCTATTACAACACTACACCCCATGCAAGGGGGGGATCGTGGGGAAGGGAAGATGATAGTTACATCCAAACACTACCTCCACACAAGGAGGGGCCTTCAGCCGGCCAAGCGGGGAGGGGAAACTAGTGCTAAGAGTGATGAAGAAGTGATGACACCGAATCAGCCTTCTCTCTATAATAGCTGATAGACAGAGGGTGTGGAGGCCGCAGAACTCTCTCTGGAATTTCTCTGAGGGTGAGACCAGTGGGGATCTCTTCGTCTCTGGAACAGGAGTGCCTCTGAATTTTTCCAATTTCTTCAGGGGTCGCTAGCGGCCTGGGCGGGAGTACGAACAGGGTTGCTGAATCTCGGACTGTCTGCAACAGACTATCAACAGCAGGAAGACGCGGCTGCCCCGACCGTTCCCAAACTCTGAATCAGTCGCCGTTGGAACCGTTGGAACCGTGGGTGAGTCCTCTTTACAGCAGAACAAACGGGGATGCCAAAAGATGCCGGTGAAGATCAGAGGACTCAGAAAAGTGAGGAGTGGTCGATGCAGACAGTGGGAAGCAGAGTCGAACGCCTGAGGAAGAAAATTGGTAACTTCTGCTGCAAGATTCCGAACGGAGTTCCGCTTCTTGGTTCTGAAAGTAGACAAGGAGAGGAAGAACTTTACAGAACAGCTCTTGGACTGATTCCTAGGGTTTGTTGTGGTGAAGCTTTCTCTCCGGATCAGGATCTCTGCAGAGCTAGCTCATGGTTTCCAACAGCAGGTTGCAGAGGATACCCTGGCAGCTCACGACCTCAGAATAAAGCGCCGTCAGAGTCGTTGGAATCGTGGACGAGTCCTCTTCACAGAAAAATGGACGAGGAAGCCAACCGATGTCGGAGAAGACTAGGGGATGTAGAACAATGGCGACTGGTCGGTGCAGACTATGAGTAGCAGATCTGCGTAGCTGAGGAAGAAAAATGAGAACTCTGGATCACGAATGCCGAATGAAGTTCTGTTTCTTGATTCTGGAAGTCGACGTGGCGATGAAGAACTTTGAAGAAGAACTCGTGGACTGATTCCTTCGGGGTTCGTCGTGGCGGAGCTTCTAATCGGGCTCAGGTCCTCAGCCGAGGTAGAACTGTGCAGTTGTGGGAGAATGGACTTCCTGGACGGCTCGGAGATCGGAAGAAGATGAAACCACTTCTGTTACGAAGGAGACTGGTAGACGCTTCCGACGATGGCTCTTGGGTCTTTAAACGCGTCCGGAGGAAGTCGTGGTGGTCGCTGCAAGTTGCTGGTTAATCTGCAACCTCTGGACAGCAAACTGCAACTTCGAAGTAGCTTCCAATGACCAAGAAAGAAGAAGGGGAAGGGGGTAGATGAGTGTGGGAGTGACCCCTGGTTGTAAGGGGGTCTTGGAGGGGGTGTTCTAAGGTGTGGGAGGTGGAGAATAAGGTCTGGAAGAGGGTCCAATAGATGGTGGTAGTGGGGGCTGCGAATTTGGTTGGAATGGAGAGAGGGAAAGGATATTCGAAAATAGGTTTAAGGGTGGGGTTAATTTTTATCTTGGGAATGGCGGGGTTATGTTGGGGAAGGGAAGGGGTGCTTGGGGTAGTGGGAAGGGTGCTTGGGAAAGTGGGAGGGGTAGTTGGGGGTTGGATGGTGAGGAGAGGATTGGTGGAGGGGGTCTTGGGAAGGGGTGGAGTATTGATGAGGGTTGTGGGGAATGTGAAGAGGCTTAAATGGGGTAGGTGGGGAGTGGAGGTGGTTGGGAAGGGAGGAGAGAGAAGAAAATTCGAATTTGGGTGTTGAGGAGAGAGAAAGTGGAGTGAAAAAGAGAGATTAAGAGAGGGAAGGGTGGAGAATCTCTCCTCTAGGATTTCTCACCCAAAAAATGGAATCTCTCCACTAGATAAGAAGTGTAAACTCTCAAAATGGCAAGTTTTTTCATTCATTGATTCATTAAGTTGAAATGGGGGGGAATGGGGTCCTATATATAGGAAACCCACATTTCTACAAAAGTCCCTGACAATTGACTCTATGACAAATAACCGAGGGGGTAGGGGGAGCCCTTGGGCCAAGCCTAATGAATTGGGCCCAATAGCTAACTAGACAACCTAATGACACTCAAACTTAGGGAAATAAACACAAGACCTAGCAACATGACTCAATTAAAAGGGAAAATACATCAAATGACTCAAATAAAAATTACATAGAACTCAAAATTAAATGACTAGACCATGCCGGATGCAACCGGGGCAAGGAGACGAGCTGTGAACGTGGGCATGGGAGGTGATGTCCCAATCATACTCCCGGGGTGCGGAGAACTCGACTCCGTCGAGTAAGTGTCCTTCCCTCCTTGGAGGGTGTAGAAGTGGTATTGCCCTCAAGTCTTCCGAACGAGACCGATCCATCCACCTGCCGAGATAGCGCTCGTATACCTTGCTCCTGGTGGTAGTGACATGTTCATCCAATATTCGTTCAATGCGCTCACGCTGGGCTCTCTTGGCTAGTGGACTCTCCTCACGGGTGGGTGCTCTCTCAACGGAGGGAATAGGCTCAATATCCTCACTAGGTACCACTGTGGGTCCCTTGTATGGCACTAGGTCGGCGACACTGAATGTGGGACTTACCCCATATTCCTCGGGGAGATCTAACTCATAGGCATTTGCACCAATGTGCCTTAGGACCTGGAAGGGACCAGCCCCACGTGGCCTCAATTTGGAGATGGCTCCCGGGGAGAGCCTCTCCGTCCTTACCATCACAAAGTCACCCTCATGGAATTCTTGGTGACGTCGATGAGAGTCGGCTCGCCTTTTATAAGTCACATTCTTCTTGCTAATGTGCTTGCGGATCTCTTTATGCAATGTTGTGAATGCAGACATTATAGGGGTGATGGGTGGACCTGGGCAACCAAAAGTAGACCTATCATGTAATGATGTAGTGTAGACTTTAGTCAGCCTAGGTGGGCCGGGGCACCCGTAGGTGGCCCTATCATGTAAAGTGATGATAAATATCGGGGGACCCGGACATCCGTAGATGCCTTTGACATGCTTAAGACCCATGATGAATGAAGGTGGACCATTACATCCGAACATGGACCACTCATACTTCTTACTTGACATGTGGGTGATATGAATGAATGGACCCAACATAGTGTTCATGCCAAGTGGTGTGGTAAGCCTAGACACATGCATGTTTTTCCCAAGGGTGACTTCCATGTGTATAGGTGTGGGACAACCTTTGAACTCCCATTGGAAAGGATCGAATGGATCTAAGAAGGTGGTCATCATGGGGTGGAGCACAACCTTATTACCTAGCGATATGTGGCCCAAGGTCATGGCTCCCAAGGTGTAACCCGGGTCTAGGATGGGGTGGATTGGGTCAAACATGGTGGGTTGGGTTAGAGAAAGGTGGGTGGTGGATAAGGTGGTTGGGTCACATAGGGGTCTAGGCTCCCATAGGAAGGGATCAAAGGGGTAGTGGAAAGGTCTTCCTAGAGGGTGGCACTCTATGTCTTCAAGGTACCCAAACGGTGAGTCATCCTCCTCCAAGATAATTGGGCCAAGGTCTCTAGTGGGTTGGCCAATTAAAGCAATTGGAATCTTGATGGGTGGGAAGTGGGCCAAGATTGGTTTCTCATCCTTGGGGAGAAAGAGGAGGATTTCACTCGTATAATGGCCACTAGTGTAGATGGAGGTGATGGAACCGGTGGCGGGGTAAGCTAGGAATGGTCCACTAGAGTAGATGGGGCTAGACTCCAATGGTCCTATGGCTAGCATATTGGTCAGGTAGACTTGCCATTGTAAACAGTCCACTAGGTCCCCTAAGCCTTCCACAAAGTAGGAGGTTTGAAGTGTGACATGGGAAGACCGGGTGGGCATAATTTGGACTTGATATGCCAAGGGTGAGAGGTAAGGTGGTGAGCTAGGAATGGTGGGGCCTTGCTTAAGCCATTAGAGTATGGACTCATTCATGGTTAGGGTGTGCGGCTCATGAGGACCCGAACTAGGAGAGGTGGGTGGAAGTGGGGGGTCTAGGATGTTCTCTATGGTGGGAGGTGAATCCGGATTGGCATCCATCTCCACTTGGGTAGGAGTGTGGGCCACAACTTCCAAGGATAATGGGGTAGGATAGTCTATGGTGGGTGGAGTGATAATGGTCAGTGCATGGTACTCTCGGGGTGGTGAACATGGGTGGACTTGGGTTGGGCTTGGTCGGGGAAGTTCATGGGTGGGAGTTGGGTTCGGGGGTGAAAGATCGGTTGGTTGAAGAGGTTTGGGTTGGGGTGCGTAGATCTTTCTAAGATCGGCTCTCATTTCATCCCAAGATTCAATGGGTGCTTCCCCTTTGGCTTCTCTCAAACCTACAATGTTCTCCCATTCTTTCCTAGCTTGGCGCCAAAGCAAACTCTTGGCATAGTTGACTTGGACAAGCCCTGACAAGGTAAACCTCCCAAAGTGTTGGTCTATGGACTTCTCCCATTCTAGATATATGCTAGGGCGGGATCCATCAAACACAAAGGCTTCTAATGGGCCTAAGAGTGGCGAATATGCCATGTATGAGGTAGTCATGATAGTGGACAAGGGTGATGCATGCAATGGCCCTAGGACAAGACTTAGTAGAGACAAGTCTAGAACTTGCTCTGATACCAATTGATGTGACACAACCTAGGACTCAACAAGCAAGCACAATTAAGCATTCAAAAACGGACCGATAATAGCAACCGCTCACTCGATGCTCACTAAGACCCGGGGTAACTTGGCAATGCCAAGGGGAGGTTGTGTGGGCTAGGCCCTTGCTGGTAGAGGGCCAACAAGGCCAAGGTTTGATTCCCTAAGGGTACGGCTACCCAAATCAAGGGTCTGACGAAGTGCCAAAGGACACGGGTTCCACTCTCTTCCCATGATGATCACTTATAGCAAATGAGCTTCAGGATCGGGCTCTCGTCACGGCCAGCGGAGTTTATGAACTAATATTGAAAGAACAAGCATGAATTAGAGTAAAGTTTTGGAGCACTCACTCGACCGGTTTGAAGAAATCGGTCCGGCTCGGAGACGAGGGCGAGCGGGGAAGCGTGGGTTCCCCACACGCCGCGCCGGGGTAGCTTGACCTGTTTAAGCTATTACAACACTACACCCCATGCAAGGGGGGGATCGTGGGGAAGGGAAGATGATAGTTACATCCAAACACTACCTCCACACAGGGAGGGGCCTTCAGCCGGCCAAGCGGGGAGGGGAAACTAGTGCTAAGAGTGATGAAGAAGTGATGACACCGAATCAGCCTTCTCTCTATAATAGCTGATAGACAGAGGGTGTGGAGGCCGCAGAACTCTCTCTGGAATTTCGCTGAGGGTGAGACCAGTGGGGATCTCTTTGTCTCTAGAACAGGAGTGCCTCTGAATTTTGCCAATTTCTTCAGGGGTCGCTAGCGGCCTGGGCGGGAGTACGAACAGGGTTGCTGAATCTCAGACTATCTGCAATAGACTATCAACAGCAGGAAGACGCGGCTGCCCTGACAGTTCCCGAACTCTGAATCAGTCGCCGTTGGAACCGTTGGAACCGTGGGTGAGTCCTCTTTACAGCAGAAGAAACGGGGATGCCAAAAGATGCCAGTGAAGATCAGAGGACTCAGAAAAGTGAGGAGTGGTCGATGCAGACAGTGGAAAGCAGAGTCGAACGCCTGAGGAATAAAATTGGTAACTTCTGCTGCATGATGCTGAATGGAGTTCCGCTTCTTGTTTCTGAAAGTAGATAGGGAGAGGAAGAACTTTTCAGAAGAGCTCGTGGCCTGATTCCTCTGGGGTTTGTCGTGGTGAAGCTTTCTATCCGGATCAGGATCTCTGCAGAGCTAGCTCTAGTTTCCAACATCAGGTTGCAGAGGATGTCCTGGCAGCTCCCGACCTCGGAATCAAGCGCCGTCAAAGTCGTTGGAATCGTGGACGAGTCCTCTTCGTAGAAAAACTAACGGGGAAGCCAACCGATGTTGGAGAAGACTAGGGGATGTAGAACAATGGCGACTGGTCGGTGCAGACTATGAGTAGCAGATCTGCTTAGCTGAGGGAGAAAAATGAGAACTCTGGATCACGAATGCCGAATGAAGTTATGTTTCTTGATTCTGGAAGTAGACTTGGCGATGAAGAACTTTGAAGAAGAACTCGTGGACTTATTCCTTCGGGGTTCGTCGTGGCAGAGCTTCTAATATGGCTCAGGTCCTCAACCGAGGCAGAACTGCACAGTTGTGGGAGAATGGACCTCCTGAACGGCTCGGAGATCGGAAGAAGATGAAACCACTTCTGTTGCGAATGAGACTGGTAGACGCTTCCGACGATGGCTCTTGGGTCTTCAAACTCGTCCGGAGGAAGTCGTGGTGACCACTACAAGTTGCTGGTTCATCTGCAACCTCTGGACAGTAAACTGTAACTTCGAAGTAGCTTCCAATGACCAAGAAAGAAGAAGGGGAAGGGGGTAGATGAGTGTGGGAGTGACCCCTGGTTGTAAGGGGGTCTTGGAGGGGGTGTTCTAAGGTGTGGGAGGTGGAGAATAAGGTCTGGAAGAGGGTCCAATAGATGGTGGTAGTGGGGGCTGCGAATTTGGTTGGAATGGAGAGAGGGAAAGGATATTCGAAAATAGGTTTAAGGGTGGGGTTAATTTTTGTCTTGGGAATGAGGGGGTTGTGTTGGGGAAGGGAAGGGGTGCTTGGGGTAGTGGGAAGGGTGCTTGGGAAAGTGGGAGGGGTAGTTGGGGGTTGGATGGTGAGGAGAGGATTGGTGGAGGGGGTCTTGGGAAGGGGTGGAGTATTGATGAGGGTTGTGGGGAATGTGAAGAGGCTTAAATGGGGTAGGTGGGGAGTGGAGGTGGTTGGGAAGGGAGGAGAGAGAAGAAAATTCGAATTTGGGTGTTGAGGAGAGAGAAAGTGGAGTGAAAAAGAGAGATTAAGAGAGGGAAGGGTGGGGAATCTCTCCCCTAGGGTTTCTCACCCAAAAAATGGAATCTCTCCACTAGATAAGAAGTGTAAACTCTCAAAATGATAAGTTTTTTCATTCATTGATTCATTAAGTTAAAATGGGGGGGAATGGGGTCCTATATATAGGAAACCCACATTTCTACAAAAGTCCCTGACAATTGACTCAATGATAAATAACCGAGGAGGTAGGGGGAGCCCTTGGGCCAAGCCTAATGAATTGGGCCCAATAGCTAACTAGACAACCTAATGACACTCAAACTTAGGGAAATAAACACGACCTAGGAACATGACTCAATTAAAAGGGAAAATACATCAAATGACTCAAATAAAAATTACATAGGACTCAAAATTAAATGACTAGACCATGCCGGATGCAACCGGGGCGAGGAGACGAGCTGTGAACGTGGGCATGGGAGGTGATGTCCCCATCAAATGCTCAACACAGTTGATGGGGGCATCACTTACCCCTCCACTTTTTGTGAAGCTCTAATGGATCATCGGTTTGCGCAATTGTGTTCTCCATATTTTTTTGAGTCAATCCATGTAATTTCATATTTTATTTGAGTCATAAACTATGTAATTTTTCTTTTATTTGAGTCCGGTACCTAGGTATAAGGGTCATTTACCTAAGTCTTGAGTCATTGATTAATTAAGCAGTCTAATGGACCCAACTAGTGGGCTAAGCCTAGGGGCGCCCCCCCTTGGACTTGTCTGGTCATTTAGACATTAGCCAGGGTCAGTATGGTCATGTGAAAAGTCTAGTCCGTATAAATACCCCCCTTCACCCCCTCATTTGTAATCTTTGGTCAATCATAAAATTGAGTGAATTAGTGTATTATTGGAGAGGATTCTCCACTTCTCTCTCTCTCTCTCTCTATTGGGGTGGATTCTCTTCTCTCTCTCTTCTTTCTCTCTCTAAAGAGGGGTGCGCCCCTTTCCCTCTCCTCCCCTCCCAACCACCTTTCTCTCTCTTCTCCCCCTCCAATAACTCATCCCTAACTCCCCACCACCCCACCTTAGCTCCACCCCAGCCCCAAGGGAGATTCCACTACTCCCCACTCCACCCTCCAACCACCAACCACCCACTCCCCTTTCCCAAGCACCCTCTCATCTCCCAAGGGAGAATTCCCTACTCCTCAAGCCCCCCCTTTACCTTCCCCACACACCTCTTCCCATCCCTAAGACCATAAATTAATCCCACCCATAAACCCATTTTCAAATATTGTTTCCCTCTCTCCCTTCCAACCAAATTCGTAGCTCTCCCTCCGTCCACCTGCTAGACCTCCTTCCAACCCCATTCTGCCACTCCCACACCTTGGAACACCCCCTCCCAAACCTCCTCATAGCTAGGTGTTTCCCCCATACACATCCACCTCATTTCCCCTCCCAGACCCCCTCATAGCCAGGGGTTTTCCCCACACACATCCACCTCATTTCCCCTCCCATCTACCCCCATTTCCCATCACCTATCAACACTCTACACAAACACGTTCGCAGGCAGTAGTGTACCAGCAACTTGCAGCAGCGGCCACGGTGTCATCATGAAGCTTCGGGAGGCGTAACATATACCGTTGGAATTGTAGTCCAGTCAGATTCACAGCTGAGGTGATTGCGTCTTCGCCCAAGCACTGAGCTGCTCGTGAGAGCGATTCTTCCTCGACTGCTCAGAACCACTCAGGTAGAGAACCAAAGCTCCAGATCAAGTTCGATCACGGCCATCCTCTTGAGGATCTGGAGGCGGTGCTTGGCTGAGATCTTCTACAACAAATCTACTTCCAGGATCAAGAAGCGGAACCCCGTTTGGCATCTGGAGCTAAGAGTTCTCATTTTTCTTCCCCGGGTGCGCTATTCTATTCCTCCTGGGACTGAACAGACACCCGATCACTATTCGGGCTGTCTCTATCTACTTCGACCTCCTCCGGCACCCTCGTGGGTCTCTGTTCGAAGAGGACTCGACAACAAATCCAGTGACTCCGGCTAAGCCTGAATGAGAGCTGAGGAGCGTCCGTGGTAGCCTCGTCTTCCAGCTGTAGGGGTGCAGAAGCTACCAGAACCAGCAAGCAGAGCCCCTGTTTGCGCCTCTGCCCCGACCAGCACCACCTTCCAGAAATTCCCCCAAAAATTGGACCTCTACCTGGGTGAACTACGAAGGATCTCCAACTAGTTTTGTCGACAACGGAGTTTGGGAGAGGCCGCAGTGGCGCTGAATTCGACCGCATGTCCCCTGTTCCAGAGGGCAGATAGAACTGTTGTTTTTCTTTCATTAAGTTCCTAGATTGATTCTCCTCTTCCCACCTGGCTGGCTTACCGCCCCTCCCTGCGTGGAGGTAGTGTTTGACTGTATCACATTATCCCCAACCCCTTGTCCAACCCTCCTGCGCGAGGAATAGTGGTGTACTCTATAAATTTTCAGGTCAAGCAGCATCGACGAGGCCTGCAGGTGCGTACCCACGCCTCCCCGCTCGCCCTCGTCTTCGGCTAGGGTGGGCGTCTTCACACCGACTAGGTGAGCTACTAAACACTTCCCTTTGCTGGTTTCATTTGCTTAATTAGTATTGCATCTTAGTGCCATCGGTGGTGAGAGAGTGCCCGATCTCGAATTTGCTTATAATTGAGCGACTACCGCGGGTGAGTTACGAGAGAGCCATTATATCCCACGCCCTCGACGTGCTGGCCGCCTGTGAGAGTGGGCATCCCGGGACCCTTGGGGGTTCAATCTTAAGCTAGCCAACCCCCTGGACTCTCAAGGTCCAACCTCGGACCCTCATCCCCATCGCCCGTCCACCTACGGACCCGGGTGCGCGCTACGCGGGTGAGTCAGCTCAAGGGATGTTGTCGGTCCGTTGCATCGCTTGCTTGCTAGGTCCGAGGGGTCTTTGGTCTTGTGATTATCACCCCCAAGGTGGTTTCACATCAACAGTGAAGATGCTGCACATGATTATGCATTTTTGAGTCTCCTTATCATGATGTGCTCTGAGGTACATGAGCTCACAAAATGATGGAAGCATACATTATCTACAATAAATTCTGAACTGAATGCAAAATAATGTGGCCCAATGCTAAACTCCTCCTTTAAACAATGCTATCATGAGTAGATGAGTTGAAAATGCAGCCATGATATACATCATCAAAACAATAATCAACAATGATAAGGAAGAAGTTCGCATGAACAGAACATATCAACCAACAACTCATCAATATAGCGATTCCATCAACATGACAAATTTTTTATGGATTGAGCTGCTGAGATAATTAATCTCTGGTACAAGGTGGAGGTTTGGATCTGAGATCCTGCTCACGCATAGTGAGAGCTCCAGGCAAGCTTGACTTGCCTTTCTACTCTACATTATTTGATATACCAGAGGTCAAGCATTGTTAGGTCCCTTGATCATGAAATGCATGATGTGGCAT
The DNA here is from genome assembly GCA_022559845.1 of Amorphophallus konjac. Taxonomy (NCBI): domain Eukaryota; kingdom Viridiplantae; phylum Streptophyta; class Magnoliopsida; order Alismatales; family Araceae; genus Amorphophallus; species Amorphophallus konjac. The sequence goes on along the minus strand of CM040128.1, from coordinate 114,096,913 downwards.
GAAATTTCAAGTTGATGCTCAAGGACCACAACACATCCATATGCAATGACTACGATGCAAGCTTATCATGCAAAGATTGAACACATAAAAATTATTTACATACCTGTGCCTTGCGCATTTATTCTTTTGACCATCCATTGTTCAGCTCCAAGGCACCCAGCATTCAAAATTCTCATTTAGAATTTTAGGTACCCAAGCTTGCTTGGGTCCTTGTGGGTTAGTAGCAGTTCTAGCAATTGATCTTCTTTTCATTGCTACCTTCTGGTCACCCACTCTCATCCATAGATAATAATTGGATGTCTATCCATATTCACCACAATAGAAGTAACGCACAGGGTATTTACCATTTCTTCTGTGCACATATGCATTGTTCCCTTGCGAGTGAGCATGTATACTGTCATGTTGATTATGAGAGTAGCTCCTACCTCTCAGTTGCCAGCATTCCTAGATTGTGTGGCCAATCTTTCCACAGTGGTAGCAGCAAGGAGGGTGATTTTTGTTGAAAGCCATGGGGAGTGTCGACTTGTCTAAATGGAGGTGTCGACTCTTCTGATTCCCCATGCGATTCTGTGCAAAGTTCTGCTGCATACGTTCTCTGCTACAGTTGACCTGTCTTTTGCCCATGATTTCAGCAGTAATTCTTGAATCCTTTCCGACTCTTAGTTCATCATTATTCAAGGTGAGACAGTCATGTACAGTGTGACCAAACATGCCACAATGAAAGTTATAAATATTCATTTTATGAGAGGCATGGTAGTCATCATGGCTTTTCATGTTGTGCATGTCAAGACTAGCAGATTGGGGTTTCTATTTTTGCATGAGAGCCTTCTCTTTCTACTTACCAATGCGTTTTTGGTTTTCTGAGCAGCATGCGGTGTTGGGAGGTGGTAAGAAGTGCTGGCTTCATTCTTACCCTTGACAGAAGTGATGTAGGCCTTGCTTCTGAAGAATCGTTGGTCTTCAGGTTTGTAACCCAAATCTCCCTCATGATGACTTACTCTTGTTTCCAAGAGTATGTTCATGCTTTCCTTATCCTTCATACACTTAGATAGAGACTCATTTATATCTTTGATTTCATTCTCCAATGAGGAGACGTGCAGCTCGGTTTCAACGAGGTCCTCCTCACACACAGCCAATTGCTCATTGAGCATAGCATTAACCCTCTTGTAGTTTTCAATCTCCATTTGAAGTTCATTCAGTTTTTCAGAACTGTCATGGGCAATACCTATGCCCTTCTCATAAATGGACAATTTTTCAAGCAACATGTTGTTTTGTTCTTTTACCATTTTTATTTCTTCAATCAACCTTGTATCAGGGATTAGCTTGTCCGACATGGTTTGTTCATTAGATATTGATTTAGGTTGGTTTTGAAGTTGTCTTATGATTTCTTCCAACATAGTGATTTCAGCTTGAAGGATTCCATTTTCATCTGTTAGGCATGTAATGGTTTGCTTATTCACATCCAAGTCAGAGGTAAGAATGTCATTTAGCTCTTCAAAAGTTGAACAATTGTTATAGAAAAGACTTTCATTCTGACGGATTGGTTGGATTTTAAGGTTTCGAACAGTCTCTTCCAACCTTATGATTTCTTCTTGAAGGATTCTCATTTCATCGTTTAGACACATGATGGTTTGATTGTTTAGATCCAAGTCTAAAGCAAGAGTATTGTTGAGCACTTCAAGGTTGGAACAATTTTCACAAGCACAACTCTTACCTTGACTATTTTTCTTCAAATCCTTTTTCAATCTTTTGTTTTCAGATTTCATCTTTTTATATTGCTCAATCAACTGATCATATGCACCCATAAGCTCTTCAAAAGTAAAGTCTTCATAATCAGAGTTTACCTGAGATGAGGATGGATTGCTTGACTGCTCTGATTGGTCATCCATAAGGCATTGATGCTCTTGATCTTCTTTCTCATGGATGTTCATCAACACCTCCAGAACTTGCTTAGTTGTGCTGCAGGTAGACACAAGATCAAGTAATTTGTCATCAACTGCAGCTTTGATTAAGTTGAGTGCAGCAAGGTTATTGTCATGTTTGGTCTTATGTTCAGCTGACTATACATTTGAGTCTGATGGCAACTCATTTGGACCAATGTATATAAGGTTCCACAATTGTGGATCTGTGAGTTTGACATAGACGTACATTCCTCTCAGCCATATATAAAAATCTGAACCATCAAAAATAGGTGGAGAACCCTTCACAGCATGTGTAGCAGATGAAGTCATTTTCTCAAAATGCACTGGGATCTTTCCCTGTAGATCTTAGGATCTAGGAATAGCAGAGCTAGGCTCTGATACCAATTTTTGGGTCCCACGGAGTGCAATCGGATCTAGAAGGGGGGGTTGAATAGATCCTATGACAAACTTTGCCTAATTAAAAACTCTTAGAAACAAACAGCACAAACCACTCCTACAATGCAAATAACATATTTAGACACAATGCACAGCGGAATAAAATAGGTATGGTTGAGATGGAGACGGGAAGGCACAAGGCACATGCTGCAAAGAACCATCGACGTACTTAAGTTACCAAGTCAATACATCTAAGTGAGCAGGTAGACGAGGCTATGCGAGGCGTCGATGCATCAAGTAGTGATGCCAACGACTCTACTCAGAACAGGACAAACGAGAAGGCAGCAGGACCAAAAACACACTTAATGGAATATAGATATACCAGCTTTAATGTGTATACATTAGAGATCAACCAAAGGTGTGAGCGAGTGTCAACGAGGTTGAACACCCTTGGCCTGAGTATACTCCCTAATACCTGAGTGCAAGAATGCAGCAGGTAGAAAGGGAAGTGCAAGAGGCTGGAAAACCAATTAGTATAAGGATAAAACAGATTATACGGATCTGAAGGCAAGAGTGTGCGATGGAAAAGCCAATAATGCATACGTTAAAGGAAGCACACGTACCTATGAATGGGAGGTAGAGGAGATGGATTAATCACACAAACATACACCCCAATACACAGGATATTTAAGGTGGTTCAGTTGTAAGCCCACACCCTACATCCACCACTCACCAAATCCGGTGAGGCTTTCCTACTGACACAGCTTGCTTCGCTGAGCAACACATCTTGCTTACATGGCTGAGCAACACAGCTTGCTATATGCTGACTAACAGCTTGAACCACTGACTAACAGCTTGCCAATCACCTAGAGGAACAGATCCTCTCTTCCTCTGAAACCACAGAGGGAACCTGATCCCTAAACATGGAATCAGACGATCTAGATGAAAAGATGATAGACGAACCGAAACAAAAGAAAGGAAATACTGCAAGTGCAGTGGAGAAACAATATTGACATTGTAGATACCAGCTGAAGGAATCGATCAAGACATGGGAGCTGGTGGTTGTAGCTACAAGATTAGATCCAGGGATCTCTTTCTTCAAGCACCGGTAGACTGCAAGATTTTTCTTCTCTCTCAAGGCTGCTCTCTCTTCTTCTTCTTCTTCTTCTCTCACAGCACTGGACTAAGTCCAATAGGTGCTGGGGCTGCTCTCACGCTACTTAGGAATGTTCTTCGTAGATTGGTCTAAGGCGTGGCACTTTGTGGACGGAAGCAGCAGCAGCATGGGAAGCTAGATATATACATATATACATCGTGCCATGCGGTCACTTGGTGAGGAACCTTTTCCCGCCAAGTTTTCCCGCCAAGTGCTTTCTTTACTTTGGGGAAGATGCTCTGCATGATTTGGCATGAGTTAAATTGCTTTTAGTAGTACGATGAGAGACTTCTATGAAGAGGCAGACTAAATCTCCCTTTGGTCAGTCTCAGATCTTTACATTAAATCCCCTTCAGACAAGTAGTCTTCTCATTCTGCTTGAAATATACTTTTCTATGAACTCTGCCTAGTCAGACAGCCCATTGGTCGACAGCAAGATGATGGCTGACTGTAGAGTGTCCTATGTCCAGTAGTAGACAGTCTGGACAGGCAGACAGATAAGATGTACATCGTGGTAGACAGAAGTGGTGACAAAACCATCTCAAAAAGGTAGACAAATGAGAGATAAGATGGTAGAGCAAGGGTCAGACCTCGGGACGTGGTCCAAACCACAAAATCCTTATATTTAATGATTTGCGGTTCTTTTCTCTCTCTCTAGATGGCCCACAGATCTGATAGTTTATTGGCTTGAGGATTTCTGGAAGAACAAGGGTGTGTCGACACTTTCTTAGCAGTGTGTTGAGACATCCCATTGAAAGCCTTGAAGAATCGTTATGGATGAACGTGGATGTCTCGAGACATCCAGTGAATGTCTTGAAGATCCATGGTTGATGTGTCGAGACAACACTAAGAGGTGTCGGGACATGTGAGTCATGTGTAGAGTTGTTGCAAGAAGGTGTCGAGACAGAAGCGCCCTGTGCAGAGATTATCACACAAATGTGTCGACACTTTTCACTCAGTGTGTCGAGACATTGATGAATCCAGATGCTTAGTCAGAACGGCTTCAGCTTGAATTCTTCTGGATGTGTCGAGACATGGGCTAGATGTGTCGAGACACCACAAGAGAATTTCTTCTGTATTTGTTCGAAGGAAGCATTGCAAAGACCTTCATCATCGTGCTTAGACTTTGTCTTCATGTGTGCACGGACCTTCTAGTGTTGAAGACCATGATTTATCACATAGAGAATGTGCACAGACCTGGTTATCTGCTGGCCAGAGGTTGCACGGACCTTGATCTTCATAAGTGCTCAGACCTTAGTTCATAGGAATAGAAACCTGCACCGACCTTGATCTTCATAAGTGCTTAGACCTTGGTTCATAGGAACAGAAACCTGCACCGACCTTGTCATGAGCTAGCTAGAGGTTGCACCGACCTTGATCGAGCTAGCACCGACCCAATGCACATACTGGCACTGACCTTGCTGAGAAAACCTGCACCGACCCGGTCTTGTGTTGACGGCAGGACTTGCACCGACCTGGTCTTGCACTGAGGCAGGACATGAACCGACCTTGGTTCGTGCGAGTCTAGGTTATGCATCGAACTTGTATGTTACGCTGACGAACATGCACTGCCCTTGTAGCAGATATTCACTGACCTTATTGTACTTTAGAAAAGGATTGCACCGACCTTGCTCTGCTCTACAGAGGGACTGCACTGACCTTACTTGCAGATGTGTACGGACTTGGTTAGTTGCATGTGTGTAGACCTTGTAAGGTATGAGATAAATGTGCACCGACCTGATGTTGCCAGAAGATGCACTGACCTTGCATGCATGTGAGCAGTGCTGTGCACTGACCTTATCTGCATGGATTCCTGAGAAACCATTTGCCTTGTGTTGCCTGTGCCTTGGTTTTTATGCAATCATGAATCTTGAATTCTGCCTTGATTCTTATGTAGCCACATGCCTCGTTTTCTGTGCCTTACTCAATTTATTTCTTTCTTTGTTGCCAAAGCTGGCTTGACTTGAAATGCACGATTGTTGACATTTATTAAATGCCGGTCAAACATATTAATGAGTCATAGTCAGACATCATCAAAATAATATAATTAAAGCATGCTACATACATGCCCAACATCCCTCATAATGAGTGGAATCTTGAGGGGGGACCTCATAGGATGGGTCAAATTGACCCTCCTCATAACCATCATATGAATACCCATAGTTGGCCATGTTAATGATTTGACCTGAACGAAGTTGCTTGTTTAAGGAGTGGAAAATACTTCAAACCAACAAGTATAAGTAAGAGATAATCACCTAATCAATCAATTTTTTCACTCAAGTTGTAATGAACCCAAAGTTTTAAGTTTCTTTTTTGAGATTAAAGTGGATTTTTTTTAAATGTGTGATCAATTCTCACTTTTCAATGTGGGTCCTAGTTTCAAGTTTGGGTGTAATCTCCGGGTCAACTAAGTTCTTTCTCTCTCCTTACCAACGTATGGGTTAACTAAACTCTGGGTACTTCAAGTGGTACAACCGGCCCGTCGTCCGTGAGGGAATTCACGGGTGCGGGGACTTACGGAGGCCTTGGAAGAGGAATTTCTAGTCCAAAGAGACGGAATGCTCAATGGAGGGTCCTTCCAATTCCAAGAAAAAAGTGTGGAGATCCTAGAAGTGTAGAGAGAGGAGGTCTCTCAACCAAATGCCCTAGAATGCAAGCTAATGCAGGCAGATCAAGCAGTAACAATTAGACAATCAATAATGCAATCAACAGGTGAAGGTAACAGCAATAATCAAGGTTCTGTGAAAACAGAACGAAATGATGACCTGACAGAAGTCGCGGTCTCAATAAACATCGTCTAGGTGTCAGTCGCTAATCACTGTAAACAGTGGCAAACAGTGGACATCAAAGTAAAATAGTGCCTTGGTGTGAGGCGCTGATTATGCAAATAACGCCTCTGCGGAGGGGCGTCAAATATCAGTGAATAGTGATCAGGATAAGAAAATCAACAGTAACGACAGAATTGACGCCTTTGTGTGAGGCGTTGAATGTAGGAATGACGCCTCTATGGAGGGGCGTTGATTATAAAAATGATGAAAATATTGGAAAAAAAATGCAAATAGCGCCTCTGTGAGCGGTCGCTGAATGTTAAAATAGTGGCTGCCGAGCAGTCGCTAATCAGTTCCAGAGAATAGAAATCGTTGAAAATTAGCAGAAATCAAATTTCTTTACTTAAAAATGGTATGGACAATTCAAAAATTGGCTAATCCAGTTGGAGATGTGCACGTGTTGCACAAGGGGAGTGTGCTACGTGGAGCACTAAGGAGGGGCACACGTGGATGCCAAAGGAGGGGCACACGAGGGTGCCAAAGGGAGGGGCACACGTGGGTCCGATGGAGAGGTAATCAAAATAAAAACATCAAGAGTCCCACCGTGATCGCCAATTTGTGAACATGTCACATAGACATTTAAAAAGAAAGGAAATTTAAAATTTCTTTAAAGGGAGATATATATTAATAAAAAAAGGATGAATATGCTAAGCATGATATGTGGAAATAAAAAAAAGAATAAAAGGAGCATGTGATGCTATAAGGAGGGTGATCGCCAGAGGGGTTACCTATAAAATTAAGGGATGATCGCATGTACCTTGTGAAGAAGCGGGTGAGAGTGTGAGTCCTTCCTTCCTCCTTCTACCAGCCGGCCGATAAAGGGGGTTTTTATATTGATTACTCTTGCAAGACAAACAAAAAGAAGCAAATATATGGATTAGCCAAAGTGTAGTATCAATGCTCTAAAGAGATAAAACTATGCAACGTAAGCATTAACACACCTTGTGTGTTTGTTTAAACCCCTAAGAGGAGTGAAAAGGGTGGGAGATATGTATGCTATGGATGCAACAAGTAATGTAATATGGAGAGAAAGTGTGTGTGATGATTGATTCTAGCTAGATGACTAAAGAGAGATGCGTGTGATGAGATTAATAATAAGAAAGAAACTAAAAAGAAAGAGAGGAAGGGCGCCCTTCTGCTGTTGCTAACAGCAGTACGAGAGAATCCAAAAGAGCTTGGCCACAGCAGGAAGAAGCCGCTGGAGGATGAAGCCGCGAATAAAAGGACTTGCAAGAGACTTGTTAACAAAAGAAAAGAAAACTCTTCCTCTTCTGTATGTATGTAAAAGCCCTCTTCTTCATAGTAAAAGCTCTATGTGTTACCTATGTGCAACCTCTCGCGCATGCAAGAAAATTGCGAGTATTTATAAGGCCAAAAATCCTTATTCTAATAGGATTAAAATAAGGATAGCAATCCTCCAGCAATGATCTCCCTTCCCCAATCGATCATGACGTTTAAAATGAAGAAGGACTCTTCATGGGATGGTAGCAGACGAAACGGAGACGGAAGCTCAAATGACGACATTAGGTTGGTCGCTAATTGAAATGACGACTGCGCACGCAGTCGCTGATTCCTGGGTTATTTTAGAAATAAAGGACTTTCCATATTTAAAAATAGGAAATGACGGCTTCTTATATGGCGTTAATTAATCAGCGCGTTAGAAGCTGACGTTAATTCCTTGAATTTTATTTTAAATGGAATTTGTGAAAATCAAGAAACACCAGGAAATAATGCATGCACGTACAGTCGTTGACTATTGAAATAACGACGCCATACTGGCCGTTAATTAAATGAGGCCCTGCTTTCGGTCGTGAATTATAAATATGATAGAAAAATTCTAAATGAATTAGAAAAACTTAATATTAAGCCAATATTGAAGTCCACTTTGGGGCATCACATGGTGACATGAGATTTACTCAATATAGTGTCGATTTTAGCGTGTCTACACACTGCAGCAGATGTTCTTACCTCTACACCTGGAAGGGCCGCCTTTGATCTCCGATATGCCAGGAGATGCCATAATTATTGCCAAAACTCCAAACCATCCTCGCCAAGAGGACGTTGTCATTGACGGATCGCTATCCGTCATTTTCTCCATCCATTCTCTTCAGCCATTACTGCTGACTTCTTCCAGGGCCAGACGCTTGTCTGATGATCTTTCCAGGTCCCCTTCTCTACTTAGATTCCTACACGAGTTTTCAATCATGATTTGCTCTATGAGCCACCAAACCCCTTAGCTATAATCCACTTTTCTCATTCTCCAATTACTTTTAATTATTTTGTCATTAAAAATAAAAATGAAAAAAAATGTAATTTTTGAAACTCCTCAACAACACATCTCTCTTAAGGAGACCTCCTATATCTCCCACGAGTGCACCCTGACTTACATGCCACTCATCCAAGGTCCTCTGAGCGACCTTCTTTACCCCTCTGCTGAGGGCTCTTTTCCTGTACATTCTTCAGCTTCTTCTTCTTCTATCAGTCAGGTTAGAAATAATGAGTCAAGGGTAGTACCCAAAATAAAATCCAAGGGTAGGCAAATCCCTCATCGATTCCTTCTAGATCTAGCCAACAAGTGTCAAGCATGCCTAGACATTCCTTAGCTGCTAGAAAATCCCATCCAACTGCCGGAGTTAGAATGTGAGGAGAGTTGCACAATCGATGAAGGGTATGGAGTCTATGAGATCACATATGAAGAATACCCTATGGAAGAAGGGGATGAAGAATATGAGGACGCGGCTGACACCTATGTTAGTGGAATCAGAAGATTTGATGAGCCGTCAGCCACCGTAGAAGAATCCACCAAGGAAATAAACTTGGGAACCGAGGAAGACACTAGGATTGTCCTCATAAGCGATAATTTTCGATCAATTGAAGAAAAGGCATTGATAAAGGTTCTCGAGGAATATAAGGACATGTTTGCATGGAGCTACAAGGATATGTCGGGTTTATATTCCACCCTAGTTGAACATTGTTTAACCTTAAAACCAGGGTACGTCTCGGTAAAGCAAAGGTTAAGGCGTTTCTACCCTCAGATGGCTTTGAAAATGAAGGAAGAGGTCGACAAGCTCCACAAAGCCAAGTTTATTAGGGTCATCCATTATCCTCAATGGGTGGTGAACATTGTCCCAGTCATGAAGAACGATGGGAAGGTGAGGATCTATATTGACTTCCGGGACCTTAACTGCGCATGTCCAAAGGATGATTTCCCCTTGCCTCACATCGATGTTTTGATTGATAACATATTTTGAAACTCTCTCATTCATGGATGGCTTTTCGGGATATAATCAAATTCGTTTGGTAGAAGAGGATCAGGAGAAAACATCATTCACAACACCTTAGGGAACATATTGTTATGTGGTCATGCCGTTTGGGCTAAAGAATGCTGGAGCTACTTACCAAAGGGCAATGATGGCAATATTTTATGACATGATGCACGTATATTTGGAGGTGTATATGGATGACTTGTTGGTGAAATCAAAGACTAGGGTAGAGTATGCACAAGTTCTAGCTAAGGTGTTACAAAGATCGAGAGAATTCCAATTGAAGATGAATCTAAAGAAGTGTGTGTTTGGTGTTTTATCGAGTAAGTTGCTTGGCTTCATTGTGAGCAAGAGGGGTATCGAGATAGATCCCAATAAGGCTAAGGCAATCAGGGATATGCCACCTCTAAAGAATCTAAGAGAAGTTCAAGGTTTAATTGGGAGGTTGTAATTTATTCATCGGTTTGTGTCCCAGCATTCACAAAGGTGTAAACCTTTTTATGAGTTGACCAAGCCGGGAACCGAGTTTTTTTGGGAGTCCAAGTGTCAGGAAGCTTTTGAAGGACTGAAGGAATATCTGGGCAACCCACCCGTCCTAATACTACCCACACCAGGTAAACCTTTGATTCTTTATATCTCAGTCATGGGAGCTGTCCTGGCGCAAACAAATGAAGAGGGCAAGGAAAGGGCAACATATTACTTGTCCAAACTTCTCAACCCCTGTGAGTAGAAGTACACATCTATGGAGAAAGTGCCGCCCTAGTTTGGGTGGTACAAAAATTGAAACACTACTTTCTGGCTCACGAAGTCCATTTGATTACCCGAATGAACCCTATCAAGTTCCTCTTGCAGAAATCTATCCTCACTGATAGGCTAGCATGTTGGCAAAGCATCCGATCTCAATTTGACATCACCTATATTCAGCAGAAGGTGATTAAAGGCTATGCCATAGTCGAGCATCTCGCTCATCATCCTATCCCCATGTTTGACCCTATCAAGTCAAAGTTTCCAGATGAAGAACTAATGTCCATCAACTAATCAGCTGATCACATGTGGACGTTACATTTTGATGGAGCTTTGAATTCCTAGGGGAGAGGTGTCAGCATTGTCCTCTTATCACCTAAAGGTGTCACCATCCCACGGCATTTCAGCTCGCATTCTTTTTTTTTTAATATTTTTTTTCAGCACCTTGACCCAAATTTTATTGATTAATGAATGAGTCTTGTACATAGAATCTTCGGGGCATACCCCTAATTAAAATAGCACAAAAGGAAGAGCCTTCAAACGGAGAGCAACTCCTACATCCGCCAACTAGGCATTCCAACAGCATCAACTGTAACACATCCACGAGCCTGAGTAGGAAGATCCTTCCATCTCTCAAAGTCCATATTACGACAAGTAGTGCATGCATAAGAAGCAAGGGATCCGCAACTGAGTACCTTCCCTATAAATGTGATGTATGTTCCACTTAGTGCTACCCAAAATAGCTATGATTTCATCCCACCATTTACAAATTCTACAAGGAGGAGGCTTTCTAGACTGAATCATAGAAATCAGAGACTTAGAGTCAGAGTGAATAACTGCAATCGAGAGACCACTCTTGATGTGACACCACCTTGGGGTGGCAGCCACTACACTGAAGACCCCTCGGACCTAGCAAGCAAGCAATGCAACGGACCGGCAACTTCACTCGAGCGGACTCACCCGCTTGGCGCACACTAGGGCTCGTAGGCAAACCGGTGATGGTGGTGAGGGTCCAGGATGGGACCTCGATACTCCGGGGGTTCGCTAGCCTAAGATTGAACCCTCAAGGGTCCAGGGATGCCCACTTTCACGGGCGGCCAGCACGCCGAGGGCGTGGGATGTAATGGCTCTCTCACAACTCACCGCGGTGGTCACTCAAATATAAGCAAATTCGAGATTGGGCACTCAACTCACCATCCGATGGCACTAGCAGTGATACTAAACCAGCAAGGAAAGACCATCAAGGGGGTAACCTAGGCTCACCTGATCGGTATGAAGACACCGATCCCGGTCAGAGACGAGGGCGAGCGGTGAAGCGTGGGCTTACCCGCACGCCGCGTCGGAGAAGCTTCAACCTGAAATTTAAAAAATTACACCACTACTCCCCATGCAAGGGGGTTGAACAAGAGGAGGGGAAGTCAAATTTACATTGAAACACTACCTCCCACAGGGAGGGGCTGTAAGCCAGCCAGGCGGGGAGGGGAAAATCGATCTAGGAGCTAATTGATATAAAGTCATCGGTTTTGTCCGCCATCTGGAATAGGGGACAGGCAGTCGACGTCGGTGACGCTGCGGCCTCTCCCGAACTCTGTTGTCAACGAAAGTAGTGGGAAAACCTTCATAGTTGACCTGGGAGGACGTCCAATTTTTGGGGGAATTTCTGAATGACGGCGTTGGTCGGGGTAGAGTCCTGAACAGTGCCTCTGCTTTCTGGTTCTATTAGCTTCTGCACCACTGCAGCAGGAAGACGAGGCTACCACGGATGCTCCCGAGCTCTGATTCAAGCGTGGCCAGAGTTGCTGGATTCGTGGTCAAACCCTCTTAGAACGGAGACCCGCGAGAACACCGGAGGAGACCAGAGTAGGTGGCGAGGGCTCGAACAGTGTGCAGGTGTCAGATAAGTTCTAGAGGGAACAGACCAGCGCACCCGAGGAAGAAAAATGAGAACTCACAGTTCCGGACGCCGAACAGGGTGCCGTTTCTTGATACTGGAAGTAGACTCGTCGTAGAAACTCTCAGCCAAGGCCCGCCTCCATATCTTTGAGATGATGGTCATGGGAGCCTCTGCAAACAGCTCCAGGTTGACTGTCAGGAAGTGGATGCACAGTCTGGCGATGACGGCTTCCCCGGGCAGCCACGATCTCAGAATGGGATGAGACCACCACCGTTGCGAAGAAGACTGGGAGGCGCTTCCTACGATGCCTTTTGTGCTTCCAGGGGCGCCGGGATGACGACGTGGCCGGCCCTTCAAGTTGCTGGTTCTCAGCAACACTCTCAGCCGCGAGCAGAACCTCCGGTGTAGCTCCAAGTAGGCACAAGCTTGGGATGGAGATGGTGCTAAAGGGTGATGGGAGATGGTGGAAGGGTAGGAGTGGATGTGGGAGAGGTGAGGAGACTGGCTAGGGTGTGGTGGAGGTGCAGGGAGAGGGGGAGGACGCAGGGGGTTGGCTGCTGGTCTCTGCACAAGGGTTAGAGGGAGTGGTGGTGGAGAAGCTCAGGGGAGGAAGGAGGATGAGGAATGGGGCGGCCAGATCTAAGGGTCCCTTCTTGGGGGCGGCCTAGGGTATGGGGGAAGGTGATAGAGGAGGGAGAACTTGAATTTGGCCTAGTATTTGAACCCCTTCAGCCTTGAGAAGGTGGAGGCTTGCTTGGGAAGGGAAAGTGGGTAGTTGGGAGTTGGATGGTGGAGCTCGGAGTGGGTGGAGATCTCTTGGGGTTGGGGTGGAGTAAACAGAGGGGTGTGGGGAGTTGGAGTAGATTTAATGGAAGGGAAAGGAGAGAGAAAGTAGGTGGGAGGGTGAGGAGAGAGAGAGGGGGGCAAACCTCCCTTGATGAGAGAGAGAGAGAGGGGGGTTGGAGCTTCTCACTCCACTCTATGGCTTCTCACCAAAGAAATGTACTTTTTTGGAACTCAATATTCATTATTCATTCATTCATTAGCTGAAAATGGAGAGAGTGGGGTCCTATTTATAGGGATCCCACAATTTACAGTAAGTCCCTGTGTTTAGGAACAATGACAAATAACCAAGGGGAAAGGAGACGCCCCTGGGCCTAGCCCATTGAATTGGGCCCATTAACTAATCTAATCAACCCTATGACACTTAACTTAGGTAGATGACTCATTAACCTAGGTATTGGACTCAAATAAAAGGAAAATTACAATGATACGACCCAAATAAAATATGAAAATTACATGCCAAGACTCAAAAAATGTGACGGACACAGTGGAGTACTGCTAGTGAGCTATCGGAGCTGTGGAAAATTGCGAAGGGCGAGAGATGCCCCCATCATACCCTCGGGGTGCGAAGAACTCGACTCCGTCGAGTATGGGTCCACCAGGGAAGTGGTCCTCCAAAGCAACTCCGGGCGAGCCATGACCTCCAAACCCAACCCTGCATCCGTAACCAGGGGACGGTCTTTCATCCTCTCAAGGTGGCTCGGGCACACCCTCTTGCCGGTGATGGAACCATGCTTGCCTAGTAATGTCTCTGTGTGCACACGTCGCATTCTCAAACTGATATGTGGTGGCTCTCCGAGTGTGCCTCTCACAAGGGTAGGGGTCGGCCTGAAACTCTTACTAGGATCCACAACGGTGCCATATAGGGTGCCGGACCCGCCACATGGGAAATAGGGTGAATCACAAAACCCATTAGAAAACCAAACCCATAAGTTGGCTTGCCAAGGCCACTCGAAACTAGGCAAGGTCCAAGTCCTCGTGCCCTCAAGTTTGAGGTGACCCTAGGGTAGAGCGACTCCAAAGTCACCATCGCCAAGTTGCCAACTTAGAATTCAAAGTGGCGTTCGCAAGATTTTGCCCGCTTCTTATGATTCTCACCGCCCGTTGTTTGTTGCTTGCTTAAATACTCATGCCAAGTACTACGATGCGGTATGAATGGGAGATGCATGATATGCAAAGGAGGGCCATGACAATCATATTTAGACTAATCATGTAGAGATGCCATGGAGACTCTAAAGGGTGTGGGAGGGCCGGGGCATCTATAGGTGTCCCTCTCATGCGTGGGTGTGATGAGTGCCGGAGGACCCGGACATCCATGAATGCTCCTAACATGCTTAAGACTCATGATGAATGAAGGTGGACCATTACATCCGAATATGGACCACTCATGTTTTCTACTTGACATCTGGGTGATATGAATGAATGTACGTGACTTATGAATCATGCCAAGTGGTTCGAGGTGCCAAGACATATGTTTTCCTAACCCAAAAATGACTTTGATGTGTTGGGGTATGGTTTGGCATTGGAGTTTCCATTCAAAAGGGTCGAAGGGGTCAAGGAAGGTGGACATCATGAGGAGAGGCACCTCCTTGTTCCTTAGGTGTAGATCTTCCTTGGTCATAGTGTTGGGTATGTGTTCTCATATTATTTTTGACCCTAGTTCTGATGATAACAAATATTGTGAGTTTGTGGGAGCAAAACATTGTGTGTGGTTTAACGAATTTAAAACATTGTGTGTTTGGAGAGCATGTGCTTTATAATGACATTTGGTTGCATTTTGATGTTGAAATGTGATGGAATAATACTTCCTATTTGATTGTGTGAGTGTATGGTTTTTAAATGGAACAATCATGTTTTTCATATTTTTGGAAGGACTTAAAATGATCAACAAAGATGCTCACTCATGTGCAAATGAATATCCCTCATTTGAGGCTTTGCTTGTGTTGAGCATATGGGAGGTTCAAGAATGTCATTTGCATAATTAAAGCCTCCATGATCTTGTATTTGTCAAACACTTTTGTTGGTTGAGAATGGAAGTCAAAATCTTGGTGAAGTGTGCTTGTTGTTGTAGTTTATTTGGATGAACAAGCTCAAAATATCAAATTTGATGCTCAAATGTTGATTATGATCTAACCGCTTGTTTCATCATGTGTTTTAGGTTAAGAAATAATGTTTGATCATCATGGGACTTTGGTAACATCTAAACATTTATTTTCCCATGTATTTTTAGTGATTTGATAAGTTTTTGAAACCCATACTGGCAGGGGTCGACCCCTGGGGTCGACCCGTGAAGCTTCTGGTTTGGACAGAACCAAAATTGTGACCCAATGTGCAGGGGTCGACCCATGGGGCTGTGTTAAATTTCATCCAACCATCATTTGTGTTGGTAGTTATTTAATTTGCTGCGTTAAATTTGAAAAATTACCATCATGCTTGGTGGGGACAATTCAACCCCCCTTCTTGTCCATACGAGAACCTTTGGGACAACAATCTGGTATCAGAGCAAGGTCTCTGATTTTAGGACAACCTCACGGTTGTAGAGAAAAGATCCCTTAGTATGGCCAACAAGGGAATGCTCCCCGAGGGGCATTCGATTCATAGACCTCCTTTCTTTGATGGGACTAATTATCCCTATTGGAAAAACCGGATGATTGTGTTCATGCGAGCACAAGACTATGATAGTTGGAAGGTCATTAACAAAGGTCCCTATGTGTTACTTCCTAATGAGGATGGATGGGAGGAAGAGCATATTAAGAAATCATGTGCTAACTATAGAGCTATGAATATTATTCAGTGCGCCATACATCCTAATGAGTACTCACGAATCTCTCTGTGTTCATCTGCGCAGGAAATGTGGAACAAGCTCACGGTCATCTATGAAGGCACTTCAGAAGTTTGGGAAACAAAAGCAAATATATTGGTGCGAGAATATGAGCTATTTGCTATGAAGCCCGAGGAAAACATCTTGGAAATGTATGCAAGGTTGAGTGAGATAACCAATAACTTGAAGGCTTTGGGAAAGGAGTATTCTAATCAAGATTTGGTGAGGAAGGTGTTGCGGTCCCTCACACCTCCATGGCACACCAAGGCGACTGTCATCGAAGATTTGAAGGATCTCACCACACTCACGGTGGATCAACTCATCGGATCATTGATGACATATGAAATCAACATCATGAAGCCAGCTGAGGAGGAGAGCAAGAAGAAGAAATCCATTGCATTGAAGGCATACCCAGAATCGTCACAAGATAGTGATGGAGGCTCATCTATGGACAACGATGAGGAAGAATTGATGGCTCTTGTAACAAGGAATGTCCGAAAATATTTCAGGAGAGCTAGAAGAGATGGAGATCTTCCCAGAAAATTCATGAGGAGAAACTTCAACAAGAAAGGAGAATCGAGCAAGAAGGAAGAAATCATTTGTTATGAGTGTAAGAAGGCTGGGCATATGAGAGGTCAGTGCCCCGAGCTCTAAAAGAAGCTGAACAAGGACAAGCAAAAGAAAGGCAAAGCAATGAAAGCAACATGGAGTGATGAGGACTCGGATAGCTCAAGATCTGAAGGTGACAAGAAAGGATTGGGCGAGCAATTCCAAAATCTCTATTTTATGGTGGATGAGGACAACTCTGAGGTAAACTCCGATTCTGAAAACTTTACTCCTGAACAATGGCATTTAGCTTATGTGGATTTGTTTCAGAAGTACAAGAAATCAAAACATGATGTTAAGAAAATGAAGAAGAGATTTTGTGACTTGTTCAACTCTACTAATCCATGTGATAGGTGTAACTTTTATGAAATACAAATTGAAAAATTCAAGGAAGAAAAAGAAGAGTTTCAATCTAAGCTAACCTTGTATATGGATGAACTAGAGTGCTTGGAGGCAGAAAAACATCATACATATGAAAATGCTGAAAAATCAAAAAATGAGAATGATCAAATGGCTAAGGAGTTGGATGATTTGAAATTGAGATTGAGTGAATGTGAGAAATCAAAGAAAGATTTAGAAACCAACTTCGAAACCATGCATGTTGAATTGAAAAGTTTGAAAGATGTTGGTCAAAAACAATTGAAAGGAAAAGAGAAAATTGTTGAACATGGTGAGGCTAGCAATGAAAATGTTAGGAATGAGAGAATTATTGTGGGACGCTCACCCACAAAGAAAAATTCATTTGTGAATAACAAAGTTCAAAAATCATTTGATTCATATGGCTTTAATCATGTTGACTCATGCATGAACTCTTTTGTTGATAAATCATACATGCATAGGAGTCGGTTTAGAAAGCCAAATGTCACATGCTTGTATTGTGGAATGTTCGGCCACTCAATGTATGTTTGTGATTTGATGAAGGCTGATGATGAATATTTTGAAAGAAGAAATAGAATGCATTTCTCTCATGGTAGGACTAACACTTCGGGACCCAAGCTTGCTTAGGTACCTAAATCAGCTTGAGAGTTGTTTTGATTGTGCAGGTCTGTCTAAGAGCCAAATGGAGCAAATGGTACCTAGACAGTGGATGCTCCAGACATATGACGGGAAATAAGGAACTCTTTTCATACCTGAAGGAAAAGGATGGTGGACTGGTTACTTTTGGCGGAAACGACAAAGGTAAAATTGTGGGAATTGGACGAATAGGTAAGGATTCAAATCAATCCATTGAGGATGTCTTGCTTGTGAATGGTTTGAATCACTGTTTACTTAGCATCAGTCAACTTTGTGACAAGGGTCACAAAGTCATCTTTAAAAACACACACTGCTCCATTGTAGATAAGGTGTCTCATGAAATAAAGTTTATTGGTGTTAGAGATGGAAACATCTACTCTGTTGATCTTGAAAATTCTCAAAATAAAAATCTTTGTTTAGTTGCAAATTAATCAGATGATGCATGGTTGTGGCATCGACGACTTGGTCATGCCAGTTTTAGTGTTCTCTCTAAACTATTTAGAAAAGATTTCGTAAGAGGCTTACCAAATAGAATTTTGATGCAAATAAAATCTGTGATGCATGTGCTATGGGAAAACAGACAAGAGTTTCTTTCAAATCCAAAAATATTGTCACCACCACTAGACCCCTTGAACTTCTTCACCTAGATTTATTTGGTCCCACTAGGACACATAGTCTTGGAGGGAAACTTTATGGGTTTGTTATTGTAGATGACTACTCAAGATTCACTTGGGTATTGTTTTAAACCCATAAGAATGATGCTTTGCAAGAGTTCGAAGATCTTTGCAGGAACTTACAAACTGATAAGGGGTATCAAATTAAAGCAATTAGAAGTGATCATGGAAGAGAATTTGATAACCATGACTTTGATTACCATGCCTCGAACCCCACAACAAAACAGAGTCGTGGAAAGAAAGAATAGGACGCTCGTGGAGATGGCGAGGATAATACTTTCTGAAAATGGGTTGCCAAGGTATTTTTGGGCCGAGGCAGTGAGCACGGCCTGTTACATCATCAATCGTGCCATGGTAAGACCCATACTCAAGAAAACTCCATATGAGCTGTATAAAGGTAAGAAACCTAACATTGCATATCTTAAACCTTTTAGTTCTCCATGTTTTATCCTGAATAACTCTAAATAAAATTTAGAGAAATTTACCACAAAGAGTGATAGAGGTATATTTCTTAGTTATTCCTTATCATCTAGAGCATATCGAGTATATAATCTACGTACTCTTGTGGTAGAGGAAAGCCCTCATGTTATCATTGATGAATACGCATTAAGAATGTCTAACAAAGATAATCATTTTCTTGATGTAGGGCATGAAGATGGAGAAGAAAAGAAAGACAAAGAAAATCAAGGTGTGGATCAAGCAGAGTCGAGCAACAAAAATGATGAAGCTCCAGCCCAAAATGAAGAGCTTCCCAAGCAATGGACGTTCCACAAGGACCATCCACAAGATAATGTCATAGGAGACGTGGAACAAGGCGTAAGAAGAAGGGCTTCAATCAGGGAAGTTGAAGAAATTGATAATCTTGCATTTCTTTCCGATATTGAGCCCAAATATGTAAATGAAGCATTAAATGATAATTTCTGGATCTTGGCTATGCAGGAGGAGTTACACCAATTCCAAAGGAATGAGGTGTGGTTTCTTATGCCTAGACCTAAGAACCACCCGGTGATAGGAACTAAGTGGGTTTTTTGAAACAAACTTAGTGATCAAGGGGTGGTAATTAGGAATAAAGCCCAGCTTGTAGCCCAAGGCTATAGTCAAGAATTAGGAATTAATTTTGATGAATCATTTGCACCCGTGGCTAGGCTTGAGGCTGTTAGAATACTACTTGCCATTGCATGCTCTAGGAACATAATTTTTTTTCAAATGGACGTTAAAAGTGTGTTTTTGAATGGTGTAGTGAACGAAGACGTCTATGTTGAGCAGCCACCAGGATTTGAAGATGAGAAGCATCCGGACCATGTATTCAAACTTGACAAAGCACTTTATGGTCTGAAACAAGCCCCTCGTGCATGGTATGAAAGGCTAAGTACTTTTCTTTCAGAAAATGGCTTCAAGAGAGGTAATATCGATCAAACTCTTTTCATTAAAAGTAACAATAAACACATGCTTATTGTTCAGGTATACGTTGATGACATTATTTTTGGAGCTGCTTCTGATTCATTGAATGATGATTTTGTAAAATTGATGCAGGGAGAGTTTGAGATGAGTTTGATGGGAGAATTGACATATTTTTTGGGTTTGCAGGTGAAGCAGGTAAAAGATGGCATCTTCATCAATCAAAGGAAATACACAAAGGAGCTCATCAAAAAGTTCAAATTCGATAATGCAAAGTCACACAAGACGCCTATGTCAACAACAATGAAATTGAATAAAGATGAAGAAGATAAGTCTGTCGATCAGAAACTCTTTAGAGGAATGATTGGTTCATTATTGTACTTGACTGCTAGTAGGCCAGATATCATGTTTAGTGTTTGCATGTGTGTAAGATTTCAATCTGATCCTAGAAACTCACACATGTTAGCAGTCAAAAGGATTTTCAGATATTTGCTAGGCACCACGGATCTTGGTCTTTGGTTTCTACGTAGCTGCACTTTTGATTTGGTAGCTTACACGGATTCCGATTATGCTGGGTGTTTAGTGGATCGTAAGAGCACGAGCGGGTATTGTTAATTTCTTGGAGGTTGCATGGTCTCATGGGCCTCTAGGAAACAAAATATTGTGGCATTGTCAACTGCCGAAGCCGAGTACATGGCGGCAGGCAGTTGTGCAGCCCAAGTGCTTTGGATCCAACAACAACTTGTTGATTTTGGTATCTCTTTGAATGACACGCCCATTCTATATGATAATACTTCTGCAATTAATCTTTCCAAAAACCCTATTTTACACTCTCGCACAAAGCACATAGAGATTAGACATCACTTCTTACGAGATCATGTGAGTAAGGGTCATTTTGAACTTATCCATGTAAATACAGAAAATCAACTTGCAGACATCTTCACAAAACCCTTAACTCCTGAAAAATTCACTCAAATTAGGAGAGAACTTGGAATTTGTTGTTTAAATGAGTGATTGTACTTGCATGCCATGATTCTACATACTGCACTATCCTTGCTTGTTTGCATGTATATATATTTCTAGAAAACCATTTCTTGAAAATCTTCTATGACCTCACCTCCTTATTAAATAAGATGCTTTGATTTTGATCATTTGTGAATCATGACAAATACAAAGGAGGAGGAACTATTTCCAATTGTGCATATATTTAGGGGGAGTCATAGCTATAGTATGATAAATTCATGTTCTACATACATAGCAATTACCCACACACCTTGCACAAGATGATGCATATGACTTTAATTAATAAGGATTTCAGAACTTATTTTCAACACTTTAAGAGAAATAAAATTTCTATATGGAAATAAAGAGAATCGTGAGGAAAAAATTGTCAACCCCATTCAACAAGTGAAAAGTGGAACTGAGTAGCCGGAATCCCCACTGAAACAAATGAGGAAACTCGCGTCGAAAAGTGAAGCTAAAATCCACAAGATTCAAAATTGTGATGAATCCTAGTAGCCGAGAAACCCCATTGAGACACATGAGGTGACTCGCGCTGAATGGTGAAATTCAATAAAAAAATGAATAAGGGGGTTGTGCGAAGCTACCAAAAGTCGAGGATCTAAATGGAATTGTAGAAAGGAAATAACCCTCTAGTGTTCTCTAGAAATTCTGCCAATATCTATATATTTCTGAAGTTCATTACTCATTTTCACATATTTCACTTGGGTATATTGTGATGTTTGTATAGCTTGAATTTGTTCTTATCATGGCTTATGCAGTGCTTCTAACATATGCATGCACTACCTCTTTTGATTATGCCTCATGCTCTACAGCATGACTTGAATCAAATGCTCTTTTCGTATCCTTCTATCCCATTGAGGGGGAGATATACATATATACATGTGTGCTTGTCTCTCATGCTTGCTTGCTTGCGTGCATGAGTATCCCGTTTCATTGATATGGTTGGTTTTCATGCAAAATGCTACAGCTCTTGTGTTCCCCATTTTTGATCATGCCAAAGGGGGGGAAAAATGTTTAGATTATCACAATGTTTTGTCATCATCAAAAAGGGGGAGATTGTTGGGTATGTGTTCTCACATTATTTTTGACCCTAGTTTTGATGATAACAAATATTGTGAGTTTGTGGGAGCAAAACATTGTGTGTGGTTTAACGAATTTAAAACATTGTGTGTTTGGAGAGCATGTGCTTTATAATGACATTTGGTTGCATTTTGATGTTGAAATGTGATGGAATAATACTTCCTATTTGATTGTGTGAGTGTATGGTTTTTAAATGGAACAATCATGTTTTTCATATTTTTGGAAGGACTTAAAGTGATCAACAAAGATGCTCACTCATGTGCAAATGAATATCCCTCATTTGAGGCTTTTCTTGTGTTGAGCATATGGGAGGTTCAAGAATGTCATTTGCATAATTAAAGCCTCCATGATCTTGTATTTGTCAAACACTTTTGTTGGTTGAGAATGGAAGTCAAAATCTTGGTGAAGTGTGCTTGTTGTAGTTTATTTGGATGAACAAGCTCAAAATGTCAAATTTGATGCTCAAATGTTGATTATGATCTAACCGCTTGTTTCATCATGTGTTTCAGGTTAAGAAATAATGTTTGATCATCATGGGACTTTGGTAACATCTAAACATTTATTTTCTCATGTATTTTTAGTGATTTGATAAGTTTTTGAAACCCATACTGGCATGGGTCGACCCCTGGGGTCGACCCATGAAGCTTCTGGTTCGGACAGAACCAAAATTGTGACCCAGTGTGCAGGGGTCGACCCATGGGGTCGGCCCACACAGCATGGGTCGACCCATGGGGTCGACCCATTCCGACACGGGATTTGCGAATCCGATTGTAACCATTTCTAAACCTCTCCAAACTTTACCAAAACACCCCCCAATGGTTCCTAAGCTTAAATGGATGTTTCTAACACACTTTGGGAGGGGTATTTGGGTCTTTGGGTTAGTCCTCTATATATGCTAATGTGAGATCCAAATTTGGGGATGGTGAACCTTAATGTGCTTTGTTTTTCATCTTGTAGGAGAAGAAAGGGAAAAAGGAGTGGAGCTGAGCAAAGATCCATGGTTTTGATCTACTTCCACTCATTTCTGGAGCTCGTGGCTGAAGAAAAAAGGAGCAGAACGAGAAGGGGAACGCGGGGACGTTCTCATCATCCACATCCGGCCACCCTCCGACTTGAGGCTTAGAGAAGACCTTCTACAACCCTTTCCTACTCTTGGGCATTCACTTCTACAACTTGTTTGGATTTGTTTGAGTCATTTTCCTTTGGTTCACAAGCAAGTATTGAACATATCATTCATTTTTCTGAACTCTGACCTTGTGTGTGTGTTGAACCGTTGGTGAACAATAGTCATTTGTGGTGCTACGGTGTTGCAGCTCGTGTTTGTGGCTAGATCCTTCGTGGATCGTGTAGGAGACGTCGTCTCCGTGTCTCTTGGAGCGGAAGCTCCGTGTGCTTCATTTGAAGCGAGTGGATCCTCACCGTTTTGGTGAGGGGTGGATGTAGGGAGTCTGTCGTGGTCCCGAACCACCTAAAAATATGTCTCGTACTGTGGTTGATTGTGGTTTGCTTGTTTACATCATTTTTGTTGATCGTGTGAGAATGGTAAGCTTGAGAGAATTAATTTCTTCATAGCTTATATTTCGTCCAATCATCATTTATGTTGGTAGTTATTTAATTTGCTGCGTTAAATTTGAAAAATTACTATCGTGCTTGGCGGGGATAATTCAACCCCCCTTCTTGTCCATACGAGAACCTTTGGGACAACACATAGCTACCCTTGTGTCGCCTGGGACTTGGGAGAGGTGGGCTTGGCCCAACATGGTGGGTGAGGGTAGGAAGGAGTGGGTGATAAGTGATGTGGGTGGATCATATGGGTTCCCGGGCTCCCATTGGGAGGGGTCAAGAGGATCAACATAAGTGTACCCGGGGGAAAGGAGCTCTAAGTTCATCTTAACATCCTCAAGGTCATCACAATATGGTGGTGGATCATCCTCCTCTAATGAAATGACTGGGCCGAAGTTCTTAGTGGGTGGGTTGGCCATGAGAGGATGGCTTGGCTTTCTGCCTGATATGAGGGACTCCAATTTGAGGATAAGGTCGACCTCCTCAGGTGTGGGGAGGAATAGAAGGAGATCGCTAGTGTGGCAACCAACGGTGCAAATCGAGGTGATAGATCCGACACATAGGTGTATGAGATCAAGGCTCCAAGGTTGGTTGGCCACAGTGGTCAACATGCCGGTCAACTTCATTTGCCATGCTAAGCCCTTGAGAAGATCCCCTAATGTGTCCACTTGGTAAGATGATTGGATGGTGGTGTTGATGAGGACATCACCCATGATTTCCTCTGCCTCGGGACTTCCCTTCCTTTCGATGAGGGCCAGACTTGGGCTCCATGTCATCCAGGCCTCCACAGCACTCTGATGGATCACTTGGTGTACTTCTTGTCTTTATTTTTGAGTCATTTTGATGTAATTTGTCTTTTATTTGAGTCCAGTACCTATGTTATGTGGTTATGTTCCTAAGTCTAGTAGTCATCATGTGGGTGTTGGGCCCAATCACTTGGGCTTGGCCCACTTGCGCCCCCTTTCCCCTAGAAATGTGTCATTAGTCTTTCTAGTAGGGACTTTTTGTAAATTTGGAGTTCCCTATAAATAGGGCTCCAAACCCTCCATTTGGAACTAATGAAAAATTGAGTTGAATATTGAAAAACCTTGTGATCTCTCTCTCTCTCACTCTACCTCTCTCTCTCTCTCACTCTACCTCTCTTGTTGTGTCCCTATGATTTTGATGATGTCTCACACTATAAGTGCATTTCTATGCATTATTATTCTTGAGCATTCTGCATATTAATAGCAACATGAATGATGATGTCTAGCATTGATGGCATTTGCTCTTTATATATGTGTGTTGCATTCTGTCAGATATCATGTCTCTGCATATATCATGTCTGGGTAGCAAAGTCTATACATTGGACTCTCGTTCAAGCCTATGCATTGTCTTAGGCTAAGTGTGTACAGCGTCTTAGGCGAAGTCTGTAAAGCCGTGTCTTATGCTCCTAAGTCTATACATTGGTGTTGGTCATCAAAGTCTGTACATCGCTTTCAATCTTCAAGTCTATACACTGGCTTATTCTTCAAGTCTGTACATCCACAGTTAAACTTGAAGTCTGCACACTAGTCTTCACTGTCAAGTCTGCACATTGGTCTTCGATTTCAATGTCCATACATTGGATTGTTCATCAAAGTTTGTACATCAGACTGCTATAATAAGTCTGTACAGTGAGTGATTCATTGGTGAAGTCTGTACACTCAACTGAACTTCAAGTCTAGACATTGCACTGTAGCATCATTGTCTTCGTGTTGCTTTCCCTCACCAACACGAAATGATTTCGTGTCGTCTGAGCGTACAACACTCCGTGTTGATTTCCATGCTTGACAGGAAAACTCGTATGAGGTAATACTTCGTGTTGTTTTATCCTTGTGGTCTCTATCTTCGTGTCGTTTCTCTTTGTCGCTTTGTGACTTCACCTCGTGTAGGTTTCAGTTTTGGTCTTCGTGTTGTTTTACTCTTTAGACTTCGTGTCCTTCTCGCCTTGACCACACTCCGTGTCATTCCGTATCATGTCTTCGTGTCATGTTTCTGAAGCAGCTCTAATAGTTCTGATGAACTTCGAGTCGTTTCCCTGTAGACCTCGTGTCGTTCCTGTTTAGTAACCACACTTCGTGTCGGTTACTGTTGTTTCTGTGTCTTCGTGTCGTTTTTGTTCCACTGCGTGCAGAACATTGCAGCACCTCGTGTTGCTTTCTGTGCCACCTCGTGTCGTTTCTGTGTGAACCTCGTGTCGCTTCTCTCTGTCCTCTAGTTGCATCTCGTGTCATCTTTTATGTCTTGCTTGTTGTTGCAACCACTTCGTGTCGTTCTTCTTTTTACCTCGTGTTATTTTCAACTCGTGTCGGTTACTGTTTTGTCTCCATGTTGTTCTCGTGCCGTTCTCATTACTGGTTATTATATCATGATGTTCTTACTTCGTGCTGTAGTCATCGTATGTACTTCGTGTCATTCTTGTTTCACTTCGTGTCGTTCTCCTCGTTGTGTCTGTTCTGTTACAGTGTACCTCGTGTCGTTCTTTTCCTATCTCGTGTACTGGTCACGTCGTGCTGTTATCATATACCTCATGCAGCTTTAGTTTTAGTGGCCATACTGCGTGTTAATGGTTCTTATCTTCTTACAGGTACGAGGAAGATTATTCCCTAATAAAGGGGGTGCACGTGATCCAAGACAAAAGGAACCAATCCAATAAGGTCACGTGGCAGGAAGGTTCTGGATCGAGCGTGGGAGGCACACGCGTTTTGTGCCCTATCCACCTGCTGCCGCTATAAATAGAAACCTTCGTCCACCGATGAAGGTGATCAGAGCCAAGAAAGAAAAGGCAGTATTGCAGAGAGCTCGATCCACCAGTAAAGAGAAAGAAAAAGAGAGAAAGAAAAAGAGAGATAGCAGTGAAGAGAGAAAGAGAGTTTGCAGTATCGGGTTTCTGAAATTGCTTCCCAGGAAGCTACATTTGTATTAACTCTCAATATCGAATGTTTTCTCGATCAGTCTTTAGTTCCTTTTCTGATTTTCTTTATGTGTTCTTCGTCTATTTCTGATCTGTTCCCCTCCGGTGTGTGGAGGAAGGGAGTCTATCTCCGGTTTCCCTCTGGGTTGCAGAGGAAGAGAGATCGCTGATCTCTGGTGTTGCTGGTGATGGGTTGTCATTAGCAGGTTCCCTCCGGTGTGTGGAGGAAGGGAGAGGCACTCTCCGGTTCTGTTCATGCTGGGTGCTAGAACAGGTTACAAGCTCTGTGGGTAGCAAAGCTTGGTTGAGGGATTTGTCTCCCTTGGGTCTTCAAGCTGTTTGGCAGCAAGTTGTTCGCAGACTGAGTCTGCTGTGCTCTAGCAGTGGCTAGTGGAATCCTCACTCTAGTTGGAGTGAGGGGTGGATGTAGATTGCGGACTACAGTCGAACCACCTAAAAACCGGTTGTCTTCTCTGTGGTTTGCGATCTTTATCAGCGCTCTCTATCTGCTTGTCTCTTCGACTAGTTGTGTGTTCAGCTCTTATCATCATTTTCTTATTCGATCTTGATTGGTACCTGCATTTGCAATTCTTTGTGTGCTAGTTTAGAAGGGGCATAAGCGGTAGATTTATTTTCTCGCCTAAGCTTTGCAAACTGGGAGTGATCTATTCATCCCCCCCTTCTATATCACTCTCGCTGCGCTAACATTTGGTATCAGAGCAGGTTTACGCCATGTGGATGAACGGTCAAGGAAATGGTGGTGGTCCTAGAACCTTCATGGCCGAAGGTCAATCCATTAGTCGCCCTCCTTATTTCGATGGTAGTAACTATCTGTTTTGGAAGAACAGGATGGAAGTGTTCATCAGAGCTCAGAGTCATAAATTGTGGAGAGTAATCACGGTGGGGCCATATGAGCTGCCACCAAACGAGGATGCTTGGACAGATGATCATGTGAAGCTCTCGTCACTCAACTGGACGACGCTGAACATAATCCAGTGTGCTGTTCATCCAGAGGAATATGCTCGTATATCTGCATACAGAACTGCCAAGCGAATGTGGGATGAGCTGCAATTAATTTATGAAGGTACAGCTCAAGTGAAAGCCTCGAAGGTAAATCTCTACACCTCCAAGTATGAAATGTTTAAGATGAATGCAGATGAGAATATAACCGAAATGTATGCCAGGTTATCCTTGATCACTAACACTCTTAAAGGGCTAGGGAAGGATCTTGCTGAGGCAGATATAGTCAGGAAAATCCTTAGATCTTTATCCCCGGCATGGCACACTAAGGCCATTGTGATTGAGGAGTCAAAAGATTTGACTGTCTTAACTGTGAATGAACTCATAGGATCCCTGATGACCTATGAGATGAACTTCCAAGGAGGTGGAGAAGGTAGTGAGAGGAAAGATAAAAATGTAGCTCTAAGAGCTTCCCGCAACAAGGGTAGTAAAAGTGGGAGCAGCAGCAGTAGCCCCGAGTCTGAGTCCGAGCTTGAAGGTCTTTCAGATCTCGACCAGGGGGAGCAGGCTATGCTCACTCGTCAGTTCAGAAAGTTTCTGAGGACGAAGGGGAAGACCTTCAGGAAGAAGAACCCACACTCTTTTAACAAGAAAGCTGAGTTTACCAATTACAGGGATAGAAATCCTAAGAAACTGACTTGTTTTAACTGTAACAAACAGGGACACATGAAAGGCGAATGCCCAGAACTCCAGAAGAAAGGTCCCTATCTTCAGAAGAAGTTCACAAAGGTGCAGAAGAAGAAAAAGCCACAGGCGATGGTCTGCACATGGAGCGAGGAAGAAGAAAATCCCGAAGACACTTCCTCGGAGGAATATGAAGAAGGAATTTGTCTTATGGCAAACAGTGAAGAGGAGGTAATAAACGTTTTTGAAAATTTCTCAATTGATGACTGGGAGGATGCTTATGG
The DNA here is from genome assembly GCA_022559845.1 of Amorphophallus konjac. NCBI lineage: Eukaryota > Viridiplantae > Streptophyta > Magnoliopsida > Alismatales > Araceae > Amorphophallus > Amorphophallus konjac. The sequence continues at coordinate 114,068,846 of CM040128.1, read as the reverse complement.
TGACTTGCTAGATAAATTTAATTCACTTAGCAAAGAGCACAGAGTTCTGAAAAGAAAATTTAACACAAATGTTGAAGAACAAACTCTGGTCTGTGAGGAAAATGCAAAGCTAAAAGAACAACTAGAAGAAATGACCTCACAAAGGAAAGAGAATGATAAGCTTAGGGGAGAAATCCAAGAAAGTAAAAAACAACTCAATGAATTCAAAACTAAAATTGAAGAAAGCATGAGTGAAATCAGAATGAATTCAGAGAAATATGAAGCTGTGAAGAAAGTAAATGCTGAACTCCTAAAGAATTCAGAGTCTCTTCAAAAAGAGCTGGAAGACAAACAGAAAGTCTTAGAGAAGTTTGTCCAAGGAAAGACTAGCCTAGATGCTATACTAGGAACTAGGGTCAATTTCAATAAGGAAGGTCTAGGCTATGACCCAGCCAACAAGAGACCCTTGCAATTCAAGACTATCACCTTCTGTCCAGAGAAGGGAAAAGAAAAGTTGGACACACCATCCAGCTCAAACAGCTCTAAGAAAACTCAAAGTCCTAAAGAGAACACAACAACCAGTACTGGACAACCATTCAAGATTGGAATGAACTTTATGAAGAATAACATTAAGTCCATTCACCAGAACACAAATGGTAGCTGGACCAAGAAAACAAATCAGAATAAAAGCTGGAATTATAACAATCAGATGGGTCCAAACAAGACCTACTGGAGGAACAACTTTCATGGTCAAAGATATACCAATCAACAAGCCTACAGGAAATTTCCTAGGAATAGGAAGACCGATGAAAGGAATAGAACTCATTTCTCCAGTTTAGCTGGATTGAACTTTAATAAACCTGAAAGGAGGGTGCCAAAGAAAACCATGCTGAAACAAATCTGGGTACCCAAACACTTGATCAGAGATTTAAACAATGTACTTAGACCCAACTCATCTTGGGTTCCAAATCACTCTGCTTGATATACTTGTGTAAGTCGGCCTAGCAGCTGAAGACAACAAGTGGTACCTCGACAGTGGCTGCTCTAGGCATATGACAGGAGACCGATCCAAGTTCAGTAAGATAGAGATGAAGCCAGGAGGTCTGGTCAAGTTTGGAGGAAAGAACAAAGGTAAAATAATTGGAGTTGGCACAGTAGGTAAGTCTTCCACAAACTCCATTGAAAAAGTCTTACTTGTGGAAGGGCTACAACATAATCTGATCAGCATCAGTCAGTTATGTGACAAGGGTCACAAGGTTGTTTTTGATGATACTTCATGCAAAATTTTTTAAATAAATTCTGATGAGGTTAAATTTGTAGCCAACCGGATTAATAATGTCTACATTGTAGACTTAAATGAGAAATCTGACTCTACTATTTGTTTGTCTGCTAACTCTGAAATTGATGCTTTTGAATGGCATAGACGTCTAGGTCATGCTAGCTTTTCTACTTTAAATAAACTGGTCAAACTTGATTTAGTTAAAGGCATGCCTAAAATTAAATTTAATTCCATTTCAAAATCATGTGATGCCTGTGCTCTAGGCAAACAGACCAAAAACTCTTTCAAATTAAGATCTGAGCCATTGTCTTCTAGACCAATGGAACTTCTTCATATGGATCTCTTCGGTCCAACCAGAACTCAGAGTCTTAATGGTAACAGGTTTGGCTATGTCATCATAGATGACTTCTCCAGATATTCATGGATATTTTTCTTAGCAAATAAGAGTGATGCATTTCAAAAGTTTAATCTATTTTTCAATAAGGTCAAACAAGAAGGAAAGTTCAAGGTTAGTTCTATTCAATCTGATCATGGAGGTGAGTTTAAAAATTTCATGTTTACTGAACTTTGTGACAAAGAAGGACTAACTCACAGGTTTTCCTCTCCCAGGACACCTGAATAGAATGGGATCGTGGAGAGAAGAAATAGAACAGTGGTGGAGATGGCCCGAACCATGTTGATTGAAAGTAAGTTACCTAGAATGTTTTGGGCAGAAGTGGCCAATACAGCAACCTACATAATCAACAGGGCCATGGTAAGACCCATACACAAGAAAACACCCTATGAGCTTCTAAAAGGTAAGAAACCAAACTTGTTTCATTTCAGAATTTTTGGAGCAAAATGTTTTATTCATAACAATGATAAGAAAGATTTAGACAAGTTTGAAGCCAAGAGTTCACCTGGAATATTCTTGGGTTACTCAGAAGTGTCAAGGGCATATAGGGTATTTAATGTATCAGATCAGAAAGTGGAAGAATCTCCACACATTCTTTTTAGTGAAAAGAAAGATGTTTCTAATATTGAAAATTTTGACAGGGACTCCAATCATGGTGGAGATTTTCTGGAAAACCAACAAGAAGAAGAGAAGACTCAGCAGAATGGAGAAACAAATTCCCAAAATCAGGAAGGTCAAAGAGAAACAGGTGAGTCTTCAACAAATATTAGATTCCTTAAAGACCATCCGTTAGATAATGTCATAGGCAATCCTGAAGAACCTCTAAGGACTAGATCTCATTTTAGAAATGTGAATAATGACGACCTAATTGCTTTAGTCTCACAAATTGAACCCAAAACAGTAGAAGAGGCCTTAGCTGATCAAGGTTGGGTAAATGCTATGAGTGAGGAATTAGGTCAGTTTGAAAGGAATAATGTCTGGGAGCTTGTCCCAAGACCAGATGGTATTAATGTCATAGGAACCAAGTGGGTGTTCAAAAATAAGATAAATGAAGATGGAATCATCTCGAGGAACAAGGCCAGACTAGTAGCCAAAGGCTACTGTCAGGAATTCGGTGTAGACTTTGATGAATCTTATGCACCAGTTGCTAGGATGGAAGCCATAAGATTGTTGCTTGTCTTTGCATGCTCAAAGAACATTAAACTCCAACAAATGGACGTTAAAAGTGCCTTTTTAAATGGAGTTATTAAAGAAGAAGTCTTTGTTGAACAACCTCCTGGATTTCAATTTTCTCCTCAACCTAACCAAGTTTTCAGGTTAAACAAAGCCTTGTATGGTCTAAAGCAAGCTCCAAGAGCTTGGTATGAAAGATTATCTGAATTTTTGATCAGCAAGGGCTACAAAAGAGGTAAAGTTGATCAGACTTTATTCACCAAGGGCATGAGTAAAGATCTCATCATAGTTCAGGTATATGTAGATGACATTGTATTTGGATCAACTAGCCATGAACTATGTGATGAATTTTCTACCATGATGTCTGCTGAATTTGAGATGAGCTTGGTTGGTGAACTAAAATATTTTCTTGGATTGCAGGTACAGCAGCTAGAAGATGGGTGCTTCATCAACCAAACCAAATACACAATGGAATTGTTCAAAAGGTTTGGCATGGAAAACTTAAAGCACATTACTACACCTATGGGCACCAATACATCATTGGATGCAGATGAGACAGGTAAAGAAGTAAATGCCAAACTTTATAGAGATATGATTGGATCACTTCTTTACTTAACAGCCTCTAGACCTGATATACAATTCAGTGTAGGAATGTGTGCAAGATATCAGTCTAGACCCACTGAACTACACTTAGCTGCAGTTAAAAGAATCTTCAGATATTTGTTAGCTAGTCACTCCCTTGGTTTATGGTTTCCTGCTTCTCGCACATTGAATCTAGTAGCATACACAGATGCTGACTATGCAGGCTGTAAACTAGACAGGAAAAGCACAAGTGGCCATTGTGAATTCTTGGGTGGGTGTTTAGTATCTTGGGGCTCCAAGAAACAACATTCTGTGGCCCTCTCCACTGCAGAAGCTGAATATGTGGCTGCAGGGAGTTGTGGAACACAAGTAATATGGATTAAACACCAACTTCAGGACTACCAAGTAGACCTGGGGTGCACACCTATTTACTGTGATAATACAAGTGCCATCAATCTTGCTAAAAATCCTGTTTTGCATTCTCGAACAAAACATATAGAGATAAGACATCATTTTATAAGAGATGTGGTGTCTAAGAATAACTTTGAACTAATTCATGTAGGAACAGATAATCAGATTGCTGATATTTTCACAAAACCTCTGGATAATGAAAAGTTCACTACATTAAGAAGAGAGTTAGGCTTATACAAAGTGTCTTAATTATGAAGCCTGTTCCTGTTGTGAGGGGGAGGTTTGTCTATCTGTTGGTTAGCCTTCTTGCTTGCTGGTTTAAGGGGGAGTTCGGAATGCTCACTGGTTAGCTTTCAGGAATGCTCTAATTTGAGGGAAGCCTTGAGTTTTTACTGAAATGTTTTATTGAGGTATGCTATGTCTTAGGGGGAGCTAAGTTGTAATGTGAGAAGAGAAGTTCTTTGACAAATTCAAAAGGAGTGTCCAGATGTGTATCTCTGCTGGTTTTTCATGACTAATCTAGTGTAGTTCTCTCAGACAGTAGAGTGTCACTTATCTCTTAAGTCAATAAGTCAGTGTCTCTAAAATCTAATTAGAATCTTTTCTTTGGCACTCACACAGAGACCTGGACTAATTGCATAAAGTATATCTTCCTACATTGTCATTGATTATGGTTCAGGCCAAAAACATGTATGTCTTGATATCTGACCCAATCAACTTGAAATCTAGACTTCAAGACTCAATACAAGAAAAGTCCTTCTCTTTTGGTATTGTCTTCAATCATTCTATCTCTTTAACTCAAGGGCTTAACTGAACAAACATGTTCTGTTTTTGATCACTGAGAAACTGGGAGCTTCATCAATGAAATGAATATTTCTCCCAAGTCATGAGGTGTCAGATACTTAAAATAAATGAAAAGTCATGACAGAGCAATGGTGGCTTGCTGGTGAGTAACTGGGGACTCTGGCCTCTAATCAAGGTGTCTCCTCATGTCAAAAGCCACAGTTACTAACTCTGTTCCTTAAAAAAAAAAGGGGAAGTAATGAGGAACTCACTCTGAGTAACTGGGGATTCAGGCCTCTGATCAAGGTGTCTCCCTAATGTCAAAAGAAGTGATCTACCAACTTACTCATTGATCTTCTTGGAAATCATCTCCAACTAACATCCCTTGTTGTTATGCAACTAATGGATTGCTTGTCCTCAATACCTTGAGAACACCTCTCTGATTTAGACTCTTGCTGTCTTGTGGAATAGTTGAATGATCAGCTCCATTTGGCCATACTTGTCAACTCCTGCTCTACATCATACACTATGTATGCTGATATACTCTTCATAATTCTATCTCTCCATTGAGTACTGAAGCTTAAAGAATCTTCTCTTGATGTTAGAACCTCACTTATTTTCTTAAGACCTATTCGTGACTTTCTACACTAAGATCGTTACTGCACTTCTTCTTCATGTCTCCAGCATTGTTATGTCTTCTGCATTTCTTTTTGCTGATGTCAAAGGGGGAGAGAGGTTCTGCTATATCAATGATTTAATCAGTTGGTTGTGGCTAGTCGCCTAAGGGAAGTTCCTGATTATGAGTTGTGGGGAAAATGAGAGTGAGTTGTAGGGTTTGTCTAATTCATTTGCATAAGCATGCCTTGAAGTTAATCTGTTGTTGTAGCTGGCATTGATTTCATGTTAAATCTTGATAAACCTTGATATTGCCTGATTCATAGTGTTGCCATCATCAAAAAGGGGGAGATTGTTGTGTCCCTATGATTTTGATAATGTCTCACACTATAAGTGCATTTCTATGCATTATTATTCTTGAGCATTCTGCATATTAATAGCAACATGAATGATGACGTCTAGCATTGATGGCATTTTCTCTTTATATATGTGTGTTGCATTCTGTCAGATATCATGTCTCTGCATATATCATGTCTGGGTAGCAAAGTCTATACATTGGACTCTCGTTCAAGCCTATGCATTGCCTTAGGCTAAGTGTGTACAGCGTCTTAGGCGAAGTCTGTACAGCCGTGTCTTATGCTCCTAAGTCTATACATTGGTGTTGGTCATCAAAGTCTGTACATCGCTTTCAATCTTCAAGTCTATACATTGGCTTATTCTTCAAGTCTGTACATCCACAGTTAAACTTGAAGTCTGCACACTAGTCTTCACTGTCAAGTCTGCACATTGGTCTTCGATTTCAATGTCCATACATTGGACTGTTCATCAAAGTTTGTACATCAGACTGCTATAATAAGTCTGTACAGTGAGTGATTCATTGGTGAAGTCTGTACACTCAACTGAACTTCAAGTCCAGACATTGCACTGTAGCATCATTGTCTTCGTGTTGCTTTCCCTCACCAACACGAAATGATTTCGTGTCGTCTGAGCGTACAACACTCCGTGTTGATTTCCATGCTTGACAGGAAAACTCATATGAGGTAATACTTCATGTTGTTTTATCCTTGTGGTCTCTGTCTTCGTGTCGTTTCTCTTTGTAGCTTTGTGACTTCACCTTGTGTAGGTTTCAGTTTTGGTCTTCGTGTTGTTTTACTCTTTAGACTTCGTGTCCTTCTCGCCTTGACCACACTCCGTGTCATTCCGTATCATGTCTTCGTGTCGTGTTTCTGAAGCAGCTCTAATAGTTCTGATGAACTTCGAGTCGTTTCCCTGTAGACCTCGTGTCGTTCCTGTTTAGTAACCACACTTCATGTCGGTTACTGTTGTTTCTGTGTCTTCGTGTCATTTTTGTTCCACTGCGTGTAGAACATTGCAGCACCTCGTGTTGCTTTCTGTGCCACCTCGTGTCGTTTCTGTGTGAACCTCGTGTCGCTTCTCTCTGTCCTCTAGTTGCATCTCGTGTCATCTTTTATGTCTTGCTTGTTGTTGCAACCACTTCGTGTCGTTCTTCTTTTTACCTCGTGTTGTTTTCAACTCGTGTCGGTTACTGTTTTGTCTCCATGTTGTTCTCGTGCCGTTCTCATTACTGGTTATTATATCATGATGTTCTTACTTCGTGCTGTAGTCATCGTATGTACTTCGTGTCGTTTTTGTTTCACTTCGTGTCGTTCTCCTCGTTGTGTCTGTTCTGTTACAGTGTACCTCGTGTCGTTCTTTTCCTATCTCGTGTACTGGTCACGTCGTGCTGTTATCATATACCTCATGCAGCTTTAGTTTTAGTGGCCATACTACGTGTTAATGGTTCTTATCTTCTTACAGGTACGAGGAAGATTATTCCCTAATAAAGGGGGTGCACGTGATCCAAGATAAAAGGAACCAATCCAATAAGGTCACGTGGCAGGAAGGTTCTGGATCGAGCGTGGGAGGCACACGCGTTTTGTGCCCTATCCACCTGCTGCCGCTATAAATAGAAACCTTCGTCCACCAATGAAGGTGATCAGAGCCAAGAAAGAAAAGGCAGTATTGCAGAGAGCTCGATCCACCAGTAAAGAGAAAGAAAAAGAGAGAAAGAAAAAGAGAGATAGCAGTGAAGAGAGAAAGAGAGTTTGCAGTATCGGGTTTCTGAAATTGCTTCCCAGGAAGCTACATTTGTATTAACTCTCAGTATCGAATGTTTTCTCGATCAGTCTTTAGTTCCTTTTCTGATTTTCTTTATGTGTTCTTCGTCTATTTCAGATCTGTTCCCCTCCGGTGTGTGGAGGAAGGGAGTCTATCTCCGGTTTCCCTCTGGGTTGCAGAGGAAGAGAGATCGCTGATCTCTGGTGTTGCTGGTGACGGGTTGTCATTAGCAGGTTCCCTCCGGTGTGTGGAGGAAGGGAGAGGCACTCTCCGGTTCTGTTCATGCTGGGTGCTAGAACAGGTTACAAGCTCTGTGGGTAGCAAAGCTTGGTTGAGGGATTTATCTCCCTTAGGTTTTCAAGCTGTTTGGCAGCAAGTTGTTCGCAGACTGAGTCTGCTGTGCTCTAGCAGTGGCTAGTGGAATCCTCACTCTAGTTGGAGTGAGGGGTGGATGTAGATTGCGGACTGCAGTCGAACCACCTAAAAACTGGTTGTCTTCTCTGTGGTTTGCGATCTTTATCAGCGCTCTCTATCTGCTTGTCTCTTCGACTAGTTGTGTGTTCAGCTCTTATCATCATTTTCTTATTCGATCTTGATTGGTACCTGCATTTGCAATTCTTTGTGTGCTAGTTTAGAAGGGGCATAAGCGGTAGATTTATTTTCTCGCCTAAGCTTTGCAAACTGGGAGTGATCTATTCATCCCCCCCTTCTATATCACTCTCGCTGCGCTAACATCTCTCACCCCCTCTCTCTCTTCTCTCTCTCTCCTCTACTCTCCCAATTTCGCCCCCCCCCCTCTCTCTTCATCTTGCCACATCATCCTCCACCTCAGCCCAACCCTTCCCCTTCCCAAGGTCCACTTAATTCCCCCATTACTCACACCATATCCCCAAGCAACCTTTCACCTTCCTAGGCACCCCTTCATTCTCCAAAGCACCCATCCCACTTCTCTAGCAACCTTCCCTCTTCCCCAACCACCCATTCCTCTCCCCCATACACCCCTTCACTTCCCCTAGGGGATTTGAATCCCTTTCCCCCCCCACTTGGTGCGACCCCCCCTTCACCCCCTCCTCTCCCCTTTGGCCTTGGCCGACCACCATCACCACCCTCCCCAAGCCCAATTGCACCCCCCCTTCACCCCATCACCCCCCTAAGGCACTCTATTCTCCCTGCTCCTCCCCTCTCACCACCCCTAACCACTCCTCCTCAGCAACTACCAACACCCTCCACCCCTCCTTGCTACCCCTCCACCCCCCACACCAACCCTTCTCCACCAAACAGCCCCTTTGCTCTGTCAACCTGCAGGTAGCAGTGGAAAGGGCGACTTTCAGAACCATCCAGGGAGTCATACTGCATCATCTGAAGATGTACCATACATCGGCAAAAAGCACTTCCAGACGGCTTCACAGCCGAGGTGGTCTCGCCGGCATTCGACATCCCTACTGTCCGGAGGGTTCGTTCTCGTCCAACTGTGCAACCGGGACCTGAACCTGGACCAGAGCTGCAGTGTAGAAGCTCGCACGGTCACACCCCAACACTTCTGAAGATGTCGTCTAGCCGGGGTCTTCTACATCCAATCTACTTCCATCAGCAGAAGACAACATCCCGTTTGGCATCCAGAGGAACGTTTTTCAATTTTTCTCCCCCGGGTGCGCAGATCAGGCCACTCAGGACCTGACAAGACACTTCCCCACTCAATGGGCTCTCCTTCTCTGCCCTGACATTGTCTGGTGCCCTCCCTGGTGGCCATTCGAAGAGGACTCGTATGCGGTCGTTCTCGTTTTGGTGTTGCCTCGTTCAGGCTTCGGGAGCAGTCATGGCACCCAGATCTTTCTGCTACTGCATCCTAGAACCAGAACAAGTCAGAGTGCAGGGAACCTGTTCCAGGGTCCACTCCAAACGGTGGTGACGAAGGAGCCATCCACCAAAATTCACCAGCGTACCAGGGTCAGCCAGCAACCATTCAGAACTGGTTTCGACGACTTCTGAGCTCGGGGGAGTGCACAGCGGTGACTGCACCGACTCCCTATCCTGCTGTTCCAGACCTGGGCAGATTCGGCAGGGTGCTCCATCGGCGCAATTCAAGCAAATCTCCCCACCCCGCCTGGCCGGCTTAGCACCCCTCCCTGTGAGGAGGTAGTGTTTGGTTGTAATCCAAGCATCCCCACCCCAAGTCCACCCTCCTCCGTGAGGCGTAGTGTTTGTAATTAATTAACAGGGATCAAGCTTCATCGACGCAGTGTGCGGGGGAACCCACACTTCCCCGCTCGCCCATCGTCTCCGAACGGGGTTGGTTTCTTCAAACCAACCAGGTGAGCTTCTGCCCTTGCTCTCCTCGGGATTTGTTCACTTAATATCTGCGAAACTAGTCCTCTGGTCGGTGAGAGAGCGCTCGTTCCCGAAGCTTCCAGTTTATGTGCGGTCACCATGGGCTAAAGTGAGAGAGTGATCCAATGCCCTCAAGGCACCTGGCCCGCCCTTGATTGTGGGCACTGTACCCTCGGGAGGGAAAACCATAGCCTTGTTGGCCCTCTACCGGCAAGGGTCTTGTTCCACCACCTCAACTCGGCATCACCGAGTAACCACGGGTAACGGGTGTGCATGATGGGTCGGCGATTTCCAATCAATCTCGAGTCTTACGATTGTGTTTGCGAATAAGGTCCAAGGGTCCACATTCACCTACTGCATTCTTCATCATTTGTCTTAGTGTGTTACATCAAATGGTATCAGAGCAAGTTTTAGACTTGTCTCTATGAGTCTAGTCCTAGGGCATTGGCATTTGGGTCTCCCTTGCATCGTGTTCTCCATTGATCCTTGCATGACCACCCTAGGGAGATGCCCCAAGTACCCATGGACCAATTTGACACTGTCATCAACAAGATTCATAACTGTCTAGATACCCTCACCACCCGACTTGACTGGTTCGAAGCAAAAAGGAACCACGGCCCTAGAGCTTGGTCACCTCAGGATGAATTTGGATGGGAAGCCAAAGGACCCAAAGACTCATGGGAAGAGATGAAGATTGAGATTAGGAAGATCTTCACTCCCCGACCTTCCCACTCCTACCTTGAGAACCATAACCCGAGGAGCACTCCCACTCCCCCTTTCCCTTCCAGTCAACCCAAGACCTCCCTTAGGGCCCAAACTCCACCACCCCAAATGACACTCCCCCTTTCCCTTCCAGTCAACCCAAGACCTCCCTTAGGGCCCAAACTCCACCACCCCAAATGATTCCAATCCCGATCACCACCACCATTCAAACCAAATTGGCCACCACCCAACCCAAAATTCTTCATCAAACCCACACCCCACAAGCTTCCACGGTCCCCACCACCACCCCTCCATCATCCCCTAAAAGGGACACACCCCCCAAAACCAATCAACCCAATCCTCCTCAACCCACCCATGTTCCACTACCAACCCCAATCCTACCCCAACTTAGGTCTCCACTTCTTCCACTCCCAAACCCAACCCAAGTTCGAACACCCTCACCACCCCGGGTGCACCATGCCCCAACCTTCATCACCCCATCCCCAAAAGACCTTCCCATTCCCTTGGAGAGTAAAACCCCCACACCCCAAAGGGATAAGAATGTGATTGAGGTACATGAGGCCTCCCCCGATTGGGAAGAAGAATACGAGTCACAATGTCACGAGTTAGGCCGGGAAGTTCCCATCCCATGTGTAAAAAGCATCATGGCTCACATGCCCAACCACCTAGAGGAGGAGAACACCATGGTCACCATCCTAACTGTGGGGGGAACACATGTCCAAGTTGAAGAAGAAACCTCGCACAGTGGTCTTCACCCTACACCACCCTCCCTAGTTGGGGCCGAGCTCACCTTAGGAGAACCCCTTTTACGTTGGCTAAAGGAGAACCCAATTAGAGATATCATGGCCCATGTTTGCCCTCCCATGGAACAACACCTCCCCATAGTACCCTTATCCACCTATCACACCACAATCCAATCATCCTATCAAGTGGAAACATTAGGGGATCTTCTTAAGGGTATAGCTTGGCAAATGGGGTTAACTAGCATGTTGACCACTGTAGCCGACCGACCTAGGAGCCTTGACCTCCTACACCTATGTGTCGGGTCCATCTCCTCAATTTACACTCTGGGTTGCTACACTAGCGACCTTCTTCTATTCCTCCCTACACCTGATGAGCCCGATGCTATCGACAAACTAGAGTTGCTTATCTCGGGTAGAACATCAAGCCCTCCATTCATGAACTTCGACCCAATTGTTCGAGTAGAGGAGGATGACTCACCACTATGTGAGGACCATGAGGGCCTAGAGTTCCTCTCCCTAGGTGACTCTTACCATGACCCCTTCGATCCCTTCCTATACCCACCCACCTTACTCACCACCAACCTTTTCCTACCCCAACCAACCAGGATAGACCAAGCCCACCTCTCTCAAGACCCGACCCACACCAAGTATACCATGACCATGGGTGAAATACCCCTAGGAAACAATGAAGTGCCCCACTCCATGACACATACCTTCTTTGACCCCTACGACCCTTTTGAGTGGAAGCTCGAAGGCCACCCCACCACCCCACACAAGGAAGTCACCTATGGGAAAGGAATTCCTATGTCTTGGCACATCACACCACTTGGCATGAATACAAAGTCGGGTCCTTTCATACATGACACCCACATGTCAAGTCGGATGCATGATTGGTCCAAAGGTCCTCCCACATTCATCATTGGTCTTAAGCATGTTACGAACATTCATGGATGTCCGGGACCCCGGCATTTGCTATACCCATGCGTAATAGATTCCCCTATGGATGCCCCGGCCCTCCAACCATTGTTATGAAGTCCATGCATGATAGAGCCATTTATGGATGCCCTGGTCCCCCTAAGTCCGTCAAAACCAATGTAACACTTGATAGGGCTGAATTTGGTTGTCCAGGCCCTCCCTTCATCTTTAGAGGATCATCATTCATGACACTGCATGGCACTATTCGCAAACAAATCAACAAGAGCAATGAGGTTTATAAGAAGTCAGCCGATTCCCACCGCCGCCACCAAGAATTCCAAGTTGGTGATTTTGTGATGGTGAGAACTGAGTGGTTATTCCCTGGAAATATCTCAAAGTTGAGGTCTCGTGGAGCCGTCCCCTTTCAGGTGTTGAGATGCCTTGGCACTGATGCTTATGTGTTGGACCTCCCCGAGGAATACGGAGTAAGTCCCACTTTCAATGTAGCTGACCTGGTGCCCTACAAGGGTCCCACGGTGACACCCAGTGAGGAGATCCAGCGTATCCCACCCCTTGAGAGAGTCCCTACACAAACGAGAGATCCATCCGGCCTAAGAAACCAGTGTGATCAAGTGGAGCAGATATTAGGTGAACAGATCACCACCACACGGAGCAAGGCGTATGAGCGATATCTGGTTAGGTGGAAGGGACGGCCACCTTCGGATGACGCCTGGGTGAGTCGGGAGGATCTCCAACAGCTGGACCCCGACCTATTGGAGCAGTATCGTAGCAGGGAGGGCCCCTACTCGATAGAATCGAGCTCTTCGCGGCCCGGGGTAAATGATGAGGACATCACCAATGATTTCCTCTGGCTCGGGACTTCCCTTCCTTTCGATGAGGGCCATACTTGGGCTCCATGTCATCCAGGCCTCCACAGCACTCTGATGGATCACTTGGTGTACTTCTTGTCTTTATTTTTGAGTCATTTTGATGTAATTTGTTTTTTATTTGAGTCCAGTACCTATGTTATGTGTTTATGTTCCTAAGTCTAGTAGTCATCATGTGGGTGTTGGGCCCAATCACTTGGGCTTGGCCCACTTGCGTCCCCTTCCCCCTAGAAATGTGTCATTAGTCTTTCTAGCAGGGACTTTTTGTAAATTTGGAGTTCCCTATAAATAGGGCTCCAAACCCTCCATTTGGAACTAATGAAAAATTGAGTTGAATATTAAAAACCCTTGTGATCTCTCTCTCTCTCACTCTACCTCTCTCTCTCTCTCAAGAAGGGGCGAACCCCCTCTCTCTCTTCTCTATCTCTCCTCTACTCTCCCAATTTCATCCCCCCCTCTCTCTCTTCACCTTGCCACATCATCCTCCACCTCAGCCCAACCCTTCCCCTTCCCAAGGTCCACTTAATTCCCCCATTACTCACACCATATCCCCAAGCAACCTTTCACCTTCCTAGGCACCCCTTCATTCTCCAAAGCACCCATCCCACTTCCCTAGCAACCTTCCCTCTTCCCCAACCACCCATTCCTCTCCCCCATACACCCCTTCACTTCCCCTAGGGGATTTGAATCCCTTTCTCCACCCCCCACTTGGTGCGACCCCCCCTTCACCCCCTCCTCTCCCCTTTGGCCTTGGCCGACCACCACCACCACCCTCCCCAAGCCCAATTGCGCCCCCCCTTCACCCCATCACCCCCCTAAGGCACTCTATTCTCCCTGCTCCTCCCCTCTCACCACCCCTAACCACTCCTCCCCAGCAACTACCAACACCCTCCACCCCTCCTTGCTACCTCTCCACCCCCCACACCAACCCTTCTCCACCAAACAACCCCTTTGCTCTCTCAAACTGCAGATAGCAGTGGAAAGGGCGACTTGCAGAACCATCCACGGAGTCATACGGAATCATCTGAAGACGTACCATACATCGACGGAAAGATCTTCCAGACGGCTTCACGGCCGAGGTGGTCTCGCCGGCATTCGACATCCCTACTGTCCGGAGGGTTCGTTCTCGTCCAAGTGCGCAACCGGGACCTGAACCTGGACCAGAGCTGCAGTGCAGAAGCTCCCACGGTCACACCCCATCCCTTCTGAAGACATCGTCTGGCCGGGGTCTTCTAAATCTAATCTACTTCCATCAGAAGAAGACAACATCCCGTTTGGCATCCGGAGGAACGTTTTTCAATTTTTCTCCCCCGGGTGCGCAGATCAGGCCACTCAGGACCTGACAAGATACTTCCCCACTCAACGGGCTCTCCTTCTCTGCCCCGACATTGTCTGGTGCCCTCCCTAGTGGCCATTCGAAGAGGACTCGTATGCGGTCGTTCTCGTTTTGGTGTTGCCTCGTTCGGGCTTCGGGAGCAGTCGTGGCACCCGGATCTTTCTGCTACTGCATCCTGGAACCAGAACAAGTCAGAGTGCAGGGAACCTGTTCCAGGGTCCACTCCGACCGGTGGTGACGAAGGAGCCATCCACCAAAATTCACCAGCGTACCAGGGTCAGACAGCAACCATTCAGAACTAGTTTCGGCGACTTCTGAGCTCGGGGGAGTGCACAGCGGTGACTGCACCGACTCCCTATCCAGTTGTTCTAGACCTGGGCAGATACGGCAGGGTGCTCCATCGGCGCAATTCAAGCAAATCTCCCCACCCCGCCTGGCCGGCTTAGCGCCCCTCCCTATGAGGAGGTAGTGTTTGGTTGTAATCCAAGCATCCCCACCCCAAGTCCACCCTCCTACGTGAGGCGTCGTGTTTGTAATTAATTAACAGGGATCAAGCTTCATCGGCGCAGTGTACGGGGGAACCCACACTTCCCCGCTCGCCCATCATCTCCGAACGGGGTTTGTTTCTTCAAACCAACCAAGTGAGCTTCTGCCCTTGCTCTCCTCGGTATTTGTTCACTTAATATCTGTGAAACTAGTCCGCTGGTCGGTGAGAGAGCGCTCGTTCCCGGAGCTTCCAGTTTATGTGCGGTCACCGTGGGCTAAAGTGAGAGAGTGATCCAATACCCTCAAGGCACCTAGCCCGCCCTTGATTGTGGGCATTGTACCCTCGGGAGGGAAAACCATAGCCTTGCTGGCCCTCTACCGGCAAGGGTCTTGTTCCACCACCTAGACTCAGCATCACCGAGTCACCACGGGTAACAGGTGTGCACGATGGGTTGGTGATTTCCAATCAATCTCGAGTCTTACGATTGTGTTTGTGAATAAGGTCCAAGGGTCCACATTCACCTACTGCATTCTTCATCATTTGTCTTAGTGTGTCACATCAGGTGTGATAGGAGAGGGGCACTATAGGGAGGTTTTGCTCCATAGGAGGGAAAACATGGGCCGTAATCTTTCTAATTGGGCTCTCCTTTAGGCAACTATCAAGGGGTTCTCCTAAGATGAGCTTTGCCCCAATTAGAGAGGGTGGTGTAAGGTGAAGACCACTGTGCGAGGCTTCTTCTTCTACTTAGACATGGGTGGTCTCCATGGGGGGAAAAGGGTCCGGAGTGTTCACCACTATGGGGTCGGGTATGGGTTCCTCTACTAAGGAGGTGAGAGGGTCTTTTGAGGGTGGGGTGATGAGGGTTGGTGTATGGTGCACCCTGGGTGGAGGGTAAAGGGAAGCTTGGTTTGGGATTGGTAGGGGAAGTAGTGGAGGCCTAGGTTGGGGTAGGATTGGAGTTGGAAGTAGAAGATGTGTTGGGTGGGCCTCGGTGGGGATATCCATTATGGGAGAAGGTGGAGGGGTGGAGGTGAATTGGGTGTGGGTGTGAATTGGATAAGGGAGAGTGGGTTTGGGGGTGGTCGCCGTCGTGGGCCTAGGTGGAGGGGTGGACACGGGGTCGACTTGGGTTTGAATGGTGAAGGTTGGGTGAGTGACTTTGGACGGGGGAGTGGTGGTCATCACGGGGGAAGCCGGGTCGGTTAAGGGTCTCTTTCCCTTGGGATCGGACAGTTGTGGAGGGGTGGGAGTGGGGGCCAATTTGGTTTGGATATTGAGGGTTGTGTAAGGGGGTTTTGGTTGGGGTGTGGGGGCCCTCATGGGGTAAGGTGGAGAGGTGGATGCTGGGATCATTTCGGTCTTAATGGAGAGGACTTGGTGGCGAAGTGTAGTGATGATGGTTGAGAGGGGATTTGTTGGAAGTGGTGGGGGTGGAGACCTAAGGGTGGTCTCAAGTTGGCCGGGTGGAGATGGAGGAGTGGTAGTGCTCCTCGGATAGGAAGGGGATTGTCAGGGAGCATAGGTCTTTCTAAGTTCCTCCTTCATATCATCCCATGAGTGAATGGGCTCTTGCCTCCTAACCTTTCTTAATCCCTCTATGTGCTCCCACTAACTCTTGGCTTGAACCCGAAGTTGTCCCTTGGCCTTGCGGACTCTCGTGGGTCCATATACACAGAATGATGTCCAAGGGTGGTCAGTAGACTAGGTAGGAAGTGGCCATGATGAACAGGGGGAATAAATGTAATGGCCCCAGGACAAGACTTAGTAGAGATAAGTCTAGAACTTGCTCTAATACCAATTTGATGTGACACCACCTTGGGGTGGCAGCCACTAGACCGAAGACCCCTCTGACCTAGCAAGCAAGCAATGCAACGGACCGGCAACTTCACTCGAGCGGACTCACCCGCTTGGCGCACACTAGGGCCCGTAGGCAAACCGGTGATGGTGGAGAGGGTCCGGGATAGGACCTCACTGCTCCGGGGGTTGGCTAGCCTAAGATTGAACCCTCAAGGGTCCAAGGATGCCCACTTTCATGGGCGGCCAGCACGCCGAGGGCGATGGATGTAATGGCTCTCTCACAACTCGCCCGCGGTGGTCACTCAAATATAAGCAATTTTGAGATCGGGCACTCAACTTACAGTCCGACGGCACTAGCAGCGATACTAAACCAGCAAGGAAATACCATCAAGGGGGTAACCGAGGCTCACCTGATCGGTGTGAAGACACTGATCCTGGTCGGAGACGAGGGCGAGCGGGGAAGCGTGGGCTTACCCGCACGCCGTGCCGGAGAAGCTTCAACCTGAAATTTAAGATATTACACCACTACTCCCCATGCAAGGGGGTTGAACAAGGCGAGGGGAAGTCAAATTTATATTCAAACACTACCTCCCACAGGGAGGGGCTATAAGCCTGCCAGGCGGGGAGGGGAAAATCGATCAAGGAGATAATTGATAGAAAGTCGTCGGTTCTATCCGCCCTTTGGAACAGGGGACAGGCAGTCGAAGTCGGTGCCGCTGCGGCCTCTCCTGAACTCCGTTGTCAACGAAACCACTGGGAAAAGCTTTGTAGTTGAACCGGGAGGACGTCTAATGTTTGGGGGAATTTCTGAATGACGGTGTTGGCCAGGGCAGAGTCGTGAAAAGTGCCTCTACTTTCTATTTTTGTCAGCTTCTGCACCACTGCAGTAGGAAGATGAGGCTACCACGGATGCTCCCGAGCTCTGATTCAAGCGTGGCTGGAGTCGCTGGATTCATGGTCGAACCCTCTTCGAACAATGACCCACGCAAACACCAGAGGTGAACGGAGTAGGTGGCGAGGGCCCGAACAGTGTGTGGGTGTCAGATCTATTCCAGAGGGAACAAACCAGTGAACCCGGGGGAGAAAAATGAGAACTCACAGTTCTGAACGCCAAATAGGGTGCCGCTTCTTGATACTGGAAGTAGACTCATCGTAAAAACTCTCAGCCAAAGCCCGCCTCCAGATCTTTGAGATGATGGCCGTGGGAGCCTCTGCAAACCGCTTCAGGTTGACTGTCAGGAAGCGGATGCGCAGTCTGGCGATGACGGCTTCCCCGGGCAGCCACAATCTCAGAACGGGACGAGGCCACCACCGTTGCGAAGAAGACTGGGAGACACTTCCGACAATGCCTTTTGTTCTTCCAGGGGTGCTGGGATGATGACGTGGCCGGCCCATCAAGTTGCTGGTTCTCAGCAACACTCTCAGCCACGAGCAGAACCGCCGGTGTAGCTCCAAGTAGGCACAAGTTTGGGGTCGAGATGGTGCTAACGGGTGATGGGAGATGGTGGAAGGGTAGGAGGGGATGTGGGGGAGGTGAGGAGGGTGGCTAGGGTGTGGTGGAGGTGTAGGGAGAGGGGGAGGATGCAGGGGGTTGGCTGCTGGTCTCTGCACAAGGGTTAGAGGGAGTGGTGGTGGAGAAGCTCAAGGGAGGATGGAGGATGAGGAATGGGGCGGCCAGATCCAAGGGTCTCTTCTTGGGGGCAACCTAGGGTATGGGGGAAGGTGAGAGAGGAGGGAAAACTTGAATTTGGCCTAGGGTTTGAACCCCTTCAGCCTTGGGAAGGTGGAGGCTTGCTTGGGAAGGGAAAGTAGGTAGTTGGGAGTTGGATGGTGGAGCTAGGAGTGGGTGGGGATCTCTTGGGGTTGGGGTGGAGTAAAGAGAGGGGTGTGGGGCGTTGGAGTAGCTTTAATGGAAGGGAAAGGAGAGAGAAAGTAGGTGGGAGGGTGAGGAGAGAGAGAGGGGGCGAACCTCCCTTGATGAGAGAGAGAGTGAGAGAGAGGGGGGGTTGGGGCTTCTCACTCCACTCTATTGCTTCTCACAAAAGAAATGTAATTTTGTGGAACTCAATATTCATTCTTCATTCATTCATTAACTAAAAATGGAGAGAGTGGGGTCCTATTTATAGGGATCCCATAATTTACAGTAAGTCCCTGTGTTTAGGAACAATGACAAATAACCAAGGCGGAAGGAGATGCCCCTGGGCCTAGCCCATTGAATTAGGCCCATTAACTAATCTAATCAACCCTATGACACTTAACTTAGGTAGATGACTAATTAACCTTGGTACTGGACTCAAATAAAAGGAAAGTTACAATGATATGACTCAAATAAAATATGAAAATTACATGCCAAGACTCAGAAAATGTGACGGACACAATGGAGTACTGCCAATGAGCAATCGGAGCTGTGGAAAAATGTGAAGGGCGAGAGATGCCCCCATCAACTCTTCATCGCAATGCGCATATCATCCAGCAAGGCGCGGGCTTCGGCCACCAGATTAGTTCCCACTCCATAAAAATGTGAGAAGCCATATGTGAGTTTCCCTCTACAACTCCTCAAGCAGCCCCCTCCACCAGATGGACCCAGGTTGCCTTTGGACACCCCATCAACATTGAGGGCATAACCATTGGCTGGGCAACACCATTTGATCATCTTTGGAGCCTTTGTTGTGAGATTATAACATAGCCTATATTGTGCCAAAGCTATTATTTCAATTTTTGAGGGAATTTTTTTGAAAGTCATCTACTGCAGGGAGTATAATACCTGATCCATTATTTGTTGTTGGATCAAATGGATGGATGGTTTCTTGCCTTCAAATTTATTTTTGCAGTGGGCCTTCCATATTTCCCAGACAATATGCACCATTGTGAGGATTGCAGCATTCCCATATGGGGTTTTTATATCAGCATGACAAATAATGTCCCAACATGTAATAGTGATAGAGTCTGTGATTCTACACCGGGGATGAAACAAAGGTCTGAAATACTTCCATATCTATTCAGCTAACTGGCTGGTCAGGAAGACATGGTTCCGACTTTCTTCTTGATGATTATCACTGTAGCAAACACATCTGGATGGCATGCATATCCCACAAGCTTTAATAGTGCTGTCCACCGGCACAACAATGTGAAGAAGGCGCCAACAAAATAGAGATGCACGCGGAGAGATGTTATTCACCCAGATTTTCCTGAGTTGGTTGCGCTGAATCTCTGGCAATCTAGTAGAATTATAAGCAAACTGGATGGAGAAGTTGCCGTCAAATGTTGCTGCCCATACACACTGATCTGGCATGTCCTGCAACTGAGTGGATCTAATAGTAGTGCAAAGATAATCCAAAATTGTAGACAACACAGGATGGCCAAAGTTTGACATGGCTTCTCTTAAAGTCACATTCGGGCTATGGACTTGAGGGGCCAAACCAACACCACACCAGTTGTCCTTCAAAAAATCTATAGATTCCCCATTCATAGGGATCCACCGGGTGTTAGATAATACCATCCTCGTAGGTTTGTTAAATATATCCCTTCGAACACCAATAGGAAAACGCTTCTCAATAAAGCTGAGGTGACCCTTAATGAATTTTGATTTTGCATAGTTGGACCATAGGGAGGAGCCATGAATAATCCCCCATATTTGTTTGGCTACCATAGCAACCTGGAGATTATGTAGATTTCTTATGCCCAATCAACCTTCATCAATAGGTTTGGTGATTTGGTTCCAAGAAATCCATTGGCACTTTACACCATCCTTGCCACCCTAAAAGAAGTTTGCACACAATTTGTTGATCAAATCAATAAGCGTGGAAGGTAAACCGGAAGCACTTGCAGTGTACACAGGAATGGACTGTAAAATAGAAGTAATTAAGCATTTGCGTCCCGCCTGAGAAAGGTATTTAGACTGCCAATTCCCAATTCTTTTACAGATTTTAGCCAGTAAGTATTTATAATGGGAAACCCTTTTCCTACCTTCAAATAGAGGAACACTAAGGTATGAAATGCGATCGGTTTTGTGCTAAAATCTAGTCAGCTCCATCATTCTTCTAATAGTTGCATGTTTGGCTTTTTGTGAGATAATAAAACTATTTTTGCTTGCATTCAGCTCGCATTCCCAGTCACCAACAACATAGCTGAATATGAGGCTCTTCTAGTTGGCCTAGAAGTCGCCCATTCTTTTGGTGTCACCGAACTGCGAATTATAGGTGATAGTAAACTCATTCTTTGCCAAGTGCTCACCAAATACCGCACCCTCGATCCCAAGCTCAAGCCTTATCAGGAGCTCACTTCTACTTATGCCAAACTATTCATAAAAAAGATCTTTGTCTAGGTCCCTCGTGACCAGAACATTCTTGCCAATGCCCTCGCCTCCTTGGCATCATCTTTAACCTTCCCTCTGTTGTGTCCCTATGTTTTGATGATAGCAATCACCATGAGTCAATGTGCGTTTGCTGTATATGTACACATCTGCATGTTGTCCTGACTGATAGCCACCATGTACTTGACCTTGTCATTGTTCATTACTTAAAACGAAAAGTCAACACTTTGTGAACATAAAGGCAATGCATCAGGCAGGCGCAAGTCGGTGCACATTATGTATCCATCTTATCTTGCGTCTCATTAGACCTAGGTTAGTGTATGTATCCATCTTACTTTGCATCTCTCATGGCCTTGACTCGGTGCATAGTTAGCATCTCATATTGCGTCTTATGCTCAGTTGTGTCTCATATTGCGTCTCACGTTTCAAGCCCTAGCACATACTAGGCCGGTGCACTTCACTGTCAAGGTTGGTGTAGTTTACGTCTCATGTACACATCTGCATCTCATGCATGGCATGCGTCTGCACTTGCGTCTAATTTTGCGTCTCACGCATATACCAGGTTGCATGCATTCACAGTCGGTGCTAATTTTGTCTTAAGCATATTCACGGTCGGTGCAATGTTTGCTGTGGGCTGGCATAAAGTCTGTGCATATTTGTCTTGATGACAGTAAGAGTCCGTGCATATTTGGTCATATGCTATTCAGGTCCGTACATATGCTAGGTCAGTGCACGTTTCACTCCATGCACAAGCACACATAGTCGATGCTATGTTCTGTTGCACACTAGTTAAGGTCAGTGCAAATATACTCATATGCTGTCAAGGTCCGTGCATATAGACTTACATGGTCTGTACTCAATTCATCATACGCATTATAAGTCTGTGCATGTTTGCACATTGCGATATGAAGTCTGTGCTTATCTATTTCCAGCACATCTCAAGGTTAGTGCACATGTTATAACCTGTCCAACTAGTCCCTGCAAAAGTAAAATATGGCTGATAATAAAGTTTTTGATCAAATGTTTCTTATCTTTCTGTCAGGGACTTAAGTGAGCAGAAGGTCGAGTTATGTGGCTCGTGTCTCAACCTAAAAAGACAAGTGATCCAAGGTAGCTATGGGCACATGATCCGAGGTGGATGGTGGTCAGAAAGGATCTGCCACGTGGACCTGATTCTATCCAGAGTCCAACACATGGACTTCCTATGGTGCTCACTTCTTGGCGAGAATGTTCCCTCCACACGCCCTGGCGAATCACGAAAAGATCATGAACCTCAGTGCCATGAACCTGCCACGTGGACAGCTACACTGCCGAGATTCTGACACGTAGCTAAGGGATTCCAGAACTCTCTTGGCGGGAGTGTTCCCTTCACACGCTCAATGTGTGAGCTCGTGGGTCCCAGGTCTAAAGATATATAAAACCACTTTTCAATAATCAAAGTAGATGTAGAACAACGAAGAGAAGAGAAAGAAGTAGAATCAGAGAGTGAGTAGTAGAGAAAAGAAGAGTGAGCCAGAATCTGATAAGAAAAGAGAAGAAAAGTAGGAGAGCAGAACTAGAGAAAAAAAGAGAGAGATCAGAAGAAGTCTATGAGAGAAAATGCAGCAGTGAGAAGTAAAAGAAGAGATTGAGAGTTCGAAAGAAAGAGTGAGAGGAAGAGAGAGCTCGAGGAGAGGAAATTGAAGCCTTCGTTGAAGATTTGTCCTCCTGGCATTTGGATTAGATTCAAGCTAGACCTGCTCCTACGTGAGCTACATTTTGTGTTTCATTTCCAGCTTTCTGGTGCTGTGATTTTTATTTTTTGTTTTCTTTTAATTCTTTCTTTCAAGCTGTGTGTCAGCGGTTGCAGAGAATCTATTTCTCTATACAGCAAGCTGTGAGGCTCAGCGGGCGAGGTGGATACCTCGGGCAGCAAGCTGTGTTGCTCAGCAGTTGTAGGCAAGCTGTGATGCCCAGCGAGTTAAGCTGTGTATCAACAGGAATCCACACTCGGGTTGAGTGCGGGGTGGATGAAGGTCTGGAGGACCGAACCACCTAAAAATCCTTTGTGGTCTTTGGTTTAATTGTCTACTTTGATTTCACTGGATGCATGCTTAGGATTGTTCATATAAGTTTGATCTTTTTGTCTAGTGAGAATTTTGCCTAGATGCCTTTCATTGAATGCTGGCCTTGAGAGGGTTATTTTGAATACGTGAACTGAGTCATCTCTCCAGCTTTCATAGAGGTGACCAGGAGCAATGACTATCTGATCTTCTATTTGTTTTTGGAGAGCAATTTATTCACTTAATCCATCTGAGTTTAAGTTTCGCAACTATTCTCTAGTTATAGTTTTAATTGGCAATTTTTATAGGGGAGATTCATTCACCCCCCTTTGAATCCAGACCTTGCACCCTAACAATTGGTATCAGAGAGGGTCTCTGACTTCCAGATCCAACGATCTGTAGAGGATCCTGCTAGTTTTAGTGGTGCTTTGCTATTTTTAGTTCGGTGCATTTGTCATCTTGTTTTTCAGGTTTTTAGATCTGAACTTATTCAGTTGTTTTTTCAATGGCATTTTCTGTTGTTTTTGATGGTTATAACTTCAACAAATGGTTAGGCGGCCTATGTGTTCACCAGAACTCCATTGATCCAAATCTATGGAGTCTTGTATCAACATGCCCACATAAATTACCTCAAAATCAGACCAAATGGTCTAAAGAGGATAAGATAAAAGACAGTGAGAATGGCATAGTCTTTAACACTCTGAGAGATTCAGTGAACATTGATATGTTTCCTTGTATTACAGGATGTACATCTGAAAATAGATCATGGATAGAATCATATCTATTCATGAGGGGCGAAAAGAAGAGTGCCTGATGGCCAATCGATGAGATCAAATTGAAGAAATAGAATCCTAGGTAAGCACTGAATCAGAAGATATTTCATTTGATGAACTGGTAGAGATGTATGATGAACTGCTAGAGAAATCTTGGAAAATGCAATCTGAAAATAAAAAGCTGAAGAAAAAGATTGATCAAAACTGCTCTAACCTACCCTGTGAAAATTGTTCAAAACTGAAAAAGTCTCATGATGATTGCTTGACTGATATTCAGAATTGTAAGAAACAATTGGAAGGTTTTGAAAATATTATTTCAGAAATGAATGAACTGAAGTCTGAGAATGAAATCTACAAAAGATAGATTGTAGAGAAAAATGAAAAGGTTAAAAGACTTCAAGAAGAAAATCAAGCTGAACTTGTCAAGCAAGAGGAACATGTGGTTATGATGAAAAAGGAGAATGATGAATTATATTCAAAAATTTCTGAATTGGAGGATAAATTGAACTCATCTGATAATCATCAGACTTTGAATTCTGTGAATAGTGAGAAATTGATAAAAGAGCTCGATCATGTTAATTTGAAACTGAGTGAACTGAAATTTAACAATAATAAACTTGCTGTCAAGAATTCTGAGCTAGAATATAACCTGAAATCATTAGGAGGTGATCATGTCCTAATTAATGAACTAGTTCAGAATGAGCAATTGATAAAAGAAAATGAAGGGCTAAAGCTGTTGAACTCTGCTATGACTGAAAGATTGCTTGCCTTAGAAAAAGGGAAAACTATCTATAATGCAGAATCTAAACAACTGAGCAATCTGGAGCAAGAAATTAAGAAATATAAGACTGCTAACAAAGTGCTAAGTGAATGTATTAATTGCAGTGAACAGGAGATTACCAGTTATGAATTACACATTGCTTCTCTAGAAAAGGAAATTTGTGATTTGAAAAACTCTCTGTCAACAACTCTCAAAGGTAAAGAGAAATCAAAAGATTCCTTAAAAGATGAAGTAAGCAATCAAAGTAAGGAGACCGATAACTTTTCTGAAACAAAAAGGGTCATGAGGAACCAGCTTTACACCACATTTGTCCTAAGCACTGATGTAGCTGGAACCTCTAGGACATCTCCAAGGAAATTTGCTACAGTTAAAACTCAAAAACATATAAAAATTTGAAAAAGGAGAAGAATAAATTGTATGCTGAAAAATCTCAGACCAATATGTTTTCTGATAAAAGAAAAAATGTTAAGTGTTTTTATTGTGGTAAATTTGATCATGAGATGGATGATTGTTTTATCATGAAGAAGGATGAGTTAAAATCTTATAGAATTCATGTTAGGAATTCTAATATGAAGAAACATTCTCATGTTCAAAATAAGATATTCAAATACTTTTACTATCATAGAGTAGGTCATCTCATGCATGAATGCAAATTAATAGAACATGATGACCTCAATGCTAAAAAATTGCATGATAGGAATGTTCATGTTAAAAATCATGCAAACTATAAGAAGAACATTCAATGTTTTCATTGCAGCAAATTGGGCCACATTGCTGCTGAATGTTGGCATAATCAGGGAAAGAAATTTCAGTCTGGATTTGCTAATTTCCATGTTACCAAAAAAGTTTTTGATTCTAAAAGAAAGCACATTGTGTGCTTTGAATGTGGAAAGCATGGCCACATAGTCAAGGACTGTTGGCATGCTCAGGGAAATAGATTGATTTCTGAACTTGGTAAATTCCCTGTAAATAAAAGTGTTTTTGATAGGAATAAATCTGGTTTTAATGAAAAATCAATTACATGTTTTGAATGTGGAAAGCCAGGTCATAGGGCTGCAACCTGTTGGCTGGCAGGTTATAATGAACATGCTAGCTTTGGTAAACAGAATCTTAATTCTGTTAACAGAAAATTTCATGCAAAGACAGAGATTTCATGACAGCAGTAATTTGCATAAAAAGAATTTGAAATCTGCTGCATCATGCCATTACTGTGGTCAGATAGGTCATTCAATGAATAATTGCTACTTGATGAGATTTGATGACCTTCATGCAAAAAAATTATTTAGAACACCTGCTAAAGGTGTCACTGTTAATTCAGGACCCAAGACCTCTTGAGTACCTGCTTGTGCAAAATAAAGGTTATTTTGCAGGTGTGCCTTGGAAGGAAATAAAAAGGGGGTTCAATAAGCCAAGGCACCTGAGTATGGTAAAACCCCACATCTGCACATTATAGGTTTGTTCATTTGAATTCCTCAGAATATTCTTTTAGGTAGTTGCATATCATGTGTGATCTTTTAAATTTTCATGCATACATATTGTTAATCTCTTTGAAATCTACATCGCATTCATATATTGAACTGTTTGTGCACATTCATTGAAGATATGTTAAAATTCATTTCTCATCTACATACATTTATATCTTGACATTTAATTGTGTTTCAACCGGTTGCTTGATGAGAGGGAGATGAAATAAACCTAAATGCATGGACTCTCATGTCAGCATATACTTGCTCATATGCGTATTCAATTGAATTGTCTTGCACTCTTAAAAATCTTAATGGCTGGAATTTGATGCCTACATGTTGTCTTATGCATAAAATGCTCATCTACATACATGACATGCACACATATTCACATTTGCATATGTTTAGCATATTGTCAATTCAAGATGCACAAAGGACTGCATTGGGTATTGCACTGTTTTGCGTCACATTATGGTGTATCAAATGGTAAGTTACCAAAAGGTAGATGTCATCTATCTAGAAGTTCTTACTATGTGTGAGGTGGTCCTTTGGACTAAGTCCTCCGCCAAACACCATGGGTCAAACTGCATATAGTGCAGTCATTGCATATGCTGCATTCAGAGTTGTCACATATGGCATACAGATAGGGGAAGTTTCTGCATTTGTTATCATGCATATGGTGATTTCAAATAGATTGCATTTCTTTACATTGAAAATGCCAAAAAGATTGATTGATTGCATACTGTTAGAGGGAGCATATATCATATACTTGTGTGAGGGAGCATATTTCATATACTTGTGTTCCTCTATGTCTTCTTCGTCATGTCTTGCCTAAATCCATTCAAGTGTTTGGTAATCCTTTCAGGAAGATTTTGTCATAGAGTCTGTTAGTCAGGGGGAGCATTTTTAACTAGTTTTGATTTGCATGGCTATGTTTTATTCTATGACTATCTAGTTTGGTCGACCAAACTGCCTATTTCGATCAACCGAAATCATCACTGAATAGCCATTTCCCTGAACATCCTGCTATCTGTGCTCATTCAGGAGTCTACACTGTTAGGTGGCCTCATCTGCCTATATCTATTCTGAAATTACTAGAGTTCATCTTCTTCTTGGAAAATTGTTTGACCTTGTTCTCTTAACTATCTTTGTCATATCTTTGAGCTTAACAATTTCTAAAAATCTTGTTCATATGCTATTCCTTGATTATCAGCTCAAACTGAATGACTACAAGATTCTTTTATACACTCTGCATGCTTCTTGCTGCTCATGTTTTTGTTAAGGGGGAGCTTCACTTGGTGAAAACGTGTACATTCTTTGAATTTCTATCTGTTCTGAATTCTCTATAATTGTTACTCTTCTTAAATCTGAATTTAATTGTGTTCTGTTTGTGCATTTACTGAGGGGGAGATGGTTGTTTCAAAATCAATCTATCTGATGGACCTCTGGATATCTCTGATTCTCTTTGATACATTCTTTGCTGCACCTATTAATTATCCTGATTGGAAGTGTCGACACAGTGAGTCGACATCATCTTGGAAATGCTTTGTCGAATGTCGGCACCTTCATTGTTGTGCTCATC
Source organism: Amorphophallus konjac (assembly GCA_022559845.1). NCBI lineage: Eukaryota > Viridiplantae > Streptophyta > Magnoliopsida > Alismatales > Araceae > Amorphophallus > Amorphophallus konjac. The sequence goes on along the minus strand of CM040128.1, from coordinate 114,041,343 downwards.
TTTGTTACATGCTTGAAACTCTTGTGCAGTTCACAACTTGACTGCTACTGAATCTCATTGAAAATTCAAAAAATTGAGAAGATTTCAATTCATATACATTGATCATAAATCTGAAAATCAATTCATTAAAGAATCTTCTATTATACAAATTTATGAATGTCTAAAAGATCATATTGGTTTAAGTCTAATGTATTCATTGAGCTTGGCTATGAATATCTTGAAAATATATGAGTCAACTTTAATAAACTTTAACCAACTATTTCATGTTGAATCTTGTAAAATCTTCTGAAATCTGAAAATGTTAAAATCATGACTTTATTTGGTTGAATTATAAGAAATCAATATTGTTTTTAAACATCTGATGAATCTGAAATGTTCCTAAGGGTAAATTCTGTCAGAGCAATGATTTTGGTCACTGAGAAACCATGTCCATTGACCATGAAGTCTAGAGGACGGTGTCATGAAGTGCCATAATTAACTCTGCTAAATAAAATTCATTGAAAATCTAGGCAGAGCAATGGCTTGAATACTGAGAAATATACCTCACTTATCAATGAAATATGGTGAAGTATGTCATGAGGTGTCAATACTATCTCTGAAGCATGATAGTTAGTCATACTAAGTACTTAGGGATACTGGCGTCCAAACAACGTGTATCCTCTAGTTACAATGTGTGTATTGAACTTAATTGCACTTGGTAAACTTGCTATGAAAACTTGTACTATGTAAAAAGAAAAATCTAAAATTATTTGAAGAAGTATGACTGATCATCAGGAACCAAATCTGAATTCCTTCATGTTGTTTAACCTCAATACTAATGATTGTAATTTCTAAAGAAGTCATTGAAATTGACTGAGTAAGATGAAGGGAGGTTAATCAAGATATAATTATGAGGGCTTGGTTCACTTTTATTAAACATTGATGTTCAGATATGAGTACAGAACTTTATTGACAAACTGTGTATACATCATATTTAAACCATGATGTTCAAATAAAAATTCATAAGCCCCTATAATGGAAGAGTCTGAACCATCCGTTTATTCAGATTTATGAAATAAGTATCTTATTGAAAATCTTCTATTCTTTGAAAATCCAGCCTAAATTTCTATGCTTAATGCTCTTTGGTCATGACATGAATTGATTCTTGATTGCACATGTGACCAACTTCACCTGACTTTCTTAATCTGAATTGTCTAAACGTCTACTTCACTTTGAATGTCCCTGTGGTTCGTTGCTCATTCTTATCATTCCACTCCTTCTGCTTACTCAAAGGGGAGACTCTATTTAGGGGGGAGTATAATAGACAGTAAATCAGTTTGCATAATTGACTATCCATTCAGGGGGAGATCTTTGTGCCTTTTAATAGTTTAGTGTTCCATCCTTTTTGATGTTGTCAAAGGGGGAGAATATTTGTGAGTCATAGCTATCTAGCTATCCTGTTGTTGCCTAGATGAATATTTGTGACTCATAGCTATCCTGTTGTTGCCTAGCTCTCTTGTGTTGCTTAGTGTTGCATATGACTCATAGTGTTGCCATCATCAAAAAGAGGGAGATTGTTGTGTCTCTGTGTTTGGATGATAGCAATCACCATGAGTCAATGTGTGTTTGCTATATATGTACACATCTGCATGTTGTCCTGATTGATAGCCACCATGTACATGATCTTGTCATTGTTCATTACTTAAAACAAAAAGTCAACACTTTGTGAACATAAAGGCAATGCATCAGGCAGACGCAAGTCGGTGCACATTATGTATTCATCTTATCTTGCATCTCATTAGGCCTAGGTCGGTGTATGTATCCGTCTTACTTTGCATCTCTCATGGCCTAGACTCGGTGCATAGTTAGCATCTCATATTGCGTCTTATGCTCAGTTGTGTCTCACACTGCGTCTCACGTTTCAAGCCCTAGTACATACTAGGCCAGTGCACTTAACTGTCAAGGTCGGTGTAGTTTGCGTCTCATGTACACATCTGCGTCTCATGCATGGCATGCGTCTGTACTTCTGTCTCATTTTGCGTCTCACGCATATACCAGGTTGCATGCATTCACAGTCGGTGCTAATTTTGTCTTAAGCATATTCACGGTCGGTGCAATGTTTGTTGTGGGCTGGCATAAAGTCTGTGCATATTTGTCTTGATGACAGTAAGAGTCCATGCATATTTGGTCATATGCTATTAAGGTCTATGCATATGCTAGGTCAGTGCACATTTCACTCCATGCACAAGCACACATAGTCGATGCTATGTTCTGTTGCACACTAGTTAAGGTCAGTGCAAATCTGCTCATATGCTGTCAAGGTCCGTGCATATAGACTTACATGGTCTGTACTCAATTCCTCATACGCATTATAAGTCTGTGCATGTTTGGACATTGCGATATGAAGTTTGTGCTTATCTATTTCCAGCACGTCTCAAGGTTCGTGCACATGTTATAACTTGTCCAACTAGTCCGTGCAAAAGTAAAATATGGCTGACAACAAAGTTTTTGATCAAATGTTTCTTATCTTTCTGTCAGGGACTTAAGTAAGTAGAAGGTCAAGTTATGTGGCTCGTGTCTCGACCTAAAAAGACAAGTGATCCAAGGTAGTTATGGGCACATGATCCAAGGTGGATGGTGGTCAGAAAGGATCTACCACGTGGACCTGATTCTATCCAGAGTCCAACACATGGACTTCCTATGGCGCTCACTTCTTGGCGGGAATGTTCCCTCTACACGCCCTGGCGAATCACGAGAAGATCATGAACCTGAGTGCCATGAACCTGCCACATGGACAGCTACACTGCCGAGATTCTGACACATAGCTAAGGGATTCCAGAACTCTCTTGGCGGGAGTGTTCCCTCCACACGCTCAATGTGTGAGCTCGTGGGTCCCAGGTCTAAAGATATATAAAACCCCTCTTCTGCAATCAAAGTAGATGTAGAACAACGAAGAGAAGAGAAAGAAGTAGAATTAGAGAGTGAGCAATAGAGAAGAAAAGAGTGAGCCAGAATCTGATAAGAAGAGAGAAGAAAAGTAGAAGAGTAGAACTAGAGAGAAAAAGAGAGAGATCAGAAGAAGTCTGTGAGAGAAAATGCAGTAGTGGGAAGTAAAAGAAAAGATTGAGAATTCGAAAAAAAGAGTGAGAGGAAGAGAGACCTCGAGGAGAGGAAATTGAAGCCTTCGTTGAAGATCTGTCCTCCTGGCATTTGGATCAGATTGAAGCCAGACCTGCTCCTGCGAGAGCTACATTTTGTGTTTCATTTCCAACTTTCCGGTGCTGTGATTTTTATCTTTTGTTTTCCTTTAATTTTTTTCTTTCAAGCTGTGTGTCAGCGGTTGCAGAGAATCTGTTTCTCTAGACAGCAAGCTGTGAGGCTCAGCGGGTGAGGTGAATATCTCGGACAGCAAGCTGTGTTGCTCAGTGGTTGTAAGCAAGTTGTGATGCCCAGCGAGTTAAGCTGTGTATCAGTAGGAATCCACACTCAGGTTGAGTGTGGGGTGGATGTAGGTATGGAAGACCAAACCACCTAAAAATTATTTGTATGCTGCGGTTTAATTGTCTACTTTGATTCTGCTATATGCATGCTTAGGATTGTTCATATAAGTCTGATCTTTCTATCTAGTGAGAATTTTGCCTAGACGCCTTTCATTGAAAGCTGGCCTTGAGAGAGTTATTTTGAATAAGTGAACTGAGTCATCTCTCCAGCTTTCATAGAGTTGACCAGGAGCAAGGTCTATCTGATCTTCTATTTTTTTCTGGAGAGCAATTTATTCACTTAATCCATCTGAGTTTAAGTTCCACAACTATTCTCCAGTTATGGTTTTAATTGGAAATTTTTATAGGGGAGATTCATTCACCCTCCCTCTGAATCCGGACCTTGCACCCTAACACCCTCTAGGTAGACGTTTTGAGTCTATCGCCATTCACAAGCGTCTTACCCCTACTGTTCAAGATGCTGTCTTTCTAAAGGTTAAGGAAGAATTATCAAGAAAGGTTAAAGAGGGAGAAATTATTAAGAAGAGGGAAATCATGTTGGTAGAATTGGAAGAAGAACTAGCTGATGAGGAAAAGCCGTCGTTATATGAAATTGCCTAATATTGCAAAGATCAGTCCTACCCCGAAGGAGCCACAGTGGAGGATAAGAAAGCCATAAGGAAAGTGGCCCAGAAATATACATTGGTTGGAGGAGTGTTGTATAGGAGAAGCCTCACCGGTGTTCTTTTAAGATGTCTTGATGACGATGAGGTCTGGAAGTGTGTTGAGGAAGCACACTTAGGTGTGTGTGGTGGCCATGTAAATAGCCAAATGCTTACTAAGAAGGTCCTTCAGCAATGCTTTTACTAGCCCACCGTGGAAGAGGATTGTGCTATTTTTGTCCGTAGGTGTATTAAGTGTCAACTTAACACCGACAAGATTCACTCCCCATCTTTCTCACTTCATCCAGTATCCTCCCCATGGCCTTTCTCCTTGTGGGGTTTCGACATCATCGATCCTCTTGGTGATCCTAACTCCCTCACCAAGCAAAAATCTTTCATCTTTACTACAACGGAGTACTTCACCAAATGGGCCAAAGCTGAAGTGTACGTAGAGATCGAATCATCAACAATCTACAAGTTCATCATGAAGAACATCATCGCTAGGTTCGGCATCCTAAGTACAATCATCACCGACAACGGGCCATAATTTATTTCTCAGGATCTTTAGGACCTCTGCAAAAGGTATAAAATTATATTACATCATTCATCACCATATTATCCACAAGGCAATGGCCAGGAAGAGGCTACTAATAAAACACTTATCAAAATCATAAAGAAAACCTAAGTCTCATATGTTCACGGATTGGCCAGAAAAGTTTATCGAAGCTCTATGGGCCTACTGCACTTCGATCCGTACTCCCACTGGGCAAACTCTGTTCGCCATTAATTATCGGATGGAGGCAGTAGTCCCGTACGAGACTTTGATTCCTTCTCTCAAGGTACAATTGGACAAGGAATTTTCCATTGATGAACATCGTGATTCACCCCTTGCCCAATTGGAACTCTTGGACGAGAAGCGACTGGTCGCTGCCGAGTATGCACGCGTTTATCAAAATAGACTCACGGATTTTTATAAAAAGAAGGTCATTGAGAGAAAATTTAAAGTCGTTGAGATGGTAGTGGAAAGAAATTTTGTGAAACCTGGTGGGCCGTGTTCTAAACTCCAACCCAATTGGGAAGAGCCGTATGTGATGTAGGCTGTGTATCCTAGCAACGCCTACAGGCTGGTCAATGCTGAGGGGATCGAGCTATCCCACCCTTGGAACATGCTTTATCTTAAGAAGTACTACCCTTAGATAGGTGTAACAACCGGCATGGTACGAGGACCGGTGGAGTTGGAAATTCACTCTTCCATCTTTGTAGTTTAACTCAGGGTTAACCAGCACACACACACACACCCCGCTCTCGAAATCAAACGGTGCAAAATCTGAGGAAAGCTAAAGCCGAACTAAGGGTGTGGGGTGCTACCCATTCTCTCCTTCTCGGTTCACAACGAGGGAGTGGGACCTTGGGCTAGATTATTGAACCTAACCACCATATTAGTACGGGGAAGTCTCGGCAAAAGGTGCCCAAAAAAAATGCGATACCCCGAACCCATGTCGGGAGGGGCAAAGTCCCCACAATGGAAAACCTTGGTCATGTCTCCAAAAGGGGAAAAGTCCCCACAAGGAAAGTGTGGTCGTAAGAAAGCATCTCCAAGATGACAAGGTAAAGAAAAAAAAAGTTAAACCCCACTAGCCGAGGGCCGAACCCCAATAGGTGATAGGGAAAGGGATGGATATCTTCCCAGGTCTCTCGAACCCTTTCGTGAGCTTCCTAAACACATTCTTCTTTCCTCTATAAGTGGTATGCCTCGAACCCAAGGGATGGTAGAAGCGGACTTAGGAGGATGCTACCGAATGAGATCCTTGTAGACGCCTAATTTTGGACATCCCGCAGATCCCTGGTTAGACCGTCATATTGGTGATGTAGTCATTTTACCTGGTTTATCGATGTGTATACTTTTAAAGTCTAGCCTAAACACATCTTGATATTGGGCCACTCTCACTTGAAGAGGCCAAGGGCCCATGGGCTGGGCAGCCAAACCATTGGCCGCCCATCCCCCTAGAAGACAAGGGCGATGGCCGCCCTCTACCCCTAGGAGGCCCCTCGTCTGGCCGCCCTCCATACCAAGAAGTCCACTATGTTAGCCGCCCTCACCCATCTGGAAAGCCATTACATTGGCTGACCAGACCTCGAGAAGGCCACTCTGCTGGCCGCCCATCCCTTGGTAGAAGGCAAGTACCCTGGCCGCCCTCTGGAAACTACTAGTCAAAGAACGTGGCCCGTTCTCCCACCACGCTCGGCACCATCCTCCCTCGTCGCCCACGATCAATCCCACGACCCATTCGAGACTTATAGATTGAACCTCAAAGTACAAAACTCCTGAGTGGATGACAGAGGAGGGGGTTCGGTCTTTGGAGGTTGGTGGGGTTTTGGAGGTCGAGAGGTGAGACTTTCGAAAAGTTGGAGGATTGGAGTTTTCCTGGTCTGCTTTCGTTGTTTTGCAGGTTGGACGAGGGTGGTGGAGAGATTCTCCAGCAAGGAACAGTCGAGGCTTGGGAGCAAGGGTCTGAAGCACGAAGGCTGCTCCTCACCGTCCCCAGACCGCGCCGCTGGCCGACCATGAGCCCGGCCACCCTCCGGGTTTGATCTCTCTGTCTCGTTGTTTCCCATTTTATTTTGTAATCCCCTTCCCATTTGCATTCATAGCATATTAGCACTACTTAGAATCCTATCAAGAGGTTTCCCTTTTAAACAAACAGGAAGGCGGGTGGTCGAAAGTCTCGACCATCCCCCCTTCCCACCACCCCCAAGTAATCATGCCCTCATAATCCTTCTTTCAGTGGTCATTAGAACTGCTACTACACTGCATGAGACTAATGGCTTTACTTTCATTGTTTCTGTGAGCTTTTGTCATTGTTCGTAGGGTTTTTTGGCATTTCGGGACGTAGCAGGGCTCTCCGCCCTTGGCCGGATGAGGATGGAGAAGTCGGGACCCTACATTCTCCCTACTTGAGGCATTTCCAAGCGATCACTATGCTCCTGTAAGGTTCAAGTAAATAGCTCTGGCGATCACGTTGTTGTATACACTATAACCCCTTTTGTTGTAGGAACGTGGACGTGAGCCACGCTGGGAGGGAGAGGAGTGTAGGAGGAAGGATACGTCCACCCTCTCTATCACACCTCTATCCACTTCTTGCCACCCTTAAACAAAGAATTCTCTCTGTAGCTGAATATGAGGCCCAATTTTCTTGACTGTCCCGTTATGCTTAACACCTCATTAATATAGAGAGAATGAAGGCCAAGCGATTCATGAATGGGCTAAGGCCCCAATACATTCCCCAACTGGCGCCTATGGACATCCAAACATATGCCGAGATGGTCCGGAAGGCCCAACTGCTAGAAGATGCCATGGAGATGGCGGATAGAATCAAGGGAAGAGTCATGAAAGAACAAGTTATTGGCGCCGAAAATTTTAAACCCACTTTTGGAAAGAAGAGGCCAAATGAAGGAAGAACGCCTCAACAAGATAAAAAGTCTCGAGATGGAAATAGACAAGTCATCCCTTATATATCTTCAAAAGATATCTGCAAGTATTGTGACAAGACTGGCCACAAGACTAAAGAGTGCTGGAGAAAGAAGGGAGCATACTTGCGCTGTGGAAGTGGGGATCATCGCATTTCCGATTGTCCCCTTATGAAGGAATCTCCATCGGAGAAGAAAACTCAAGAAGGACCAAGGCGTCAAGGAAGACTCCAAGCTCTGATAGAACCTACACCTACTGAAGAAGGAGGAGTGGTGGAAGGTACTCTCACCATCAATTCTAGAACTGTTTTTATTCTATTTGATACTGGAGCTACCCATTCATTCATATCCCAGAATTTTGCTACCACCTTATGTGAAAAACATGTTCCTTTGAAAACTTAACTTGTTATTTCCACACCTTTAGGAGCAAGCACTAAGCTTAAACATTATTTTCCCTCTAGTGAAGTGTTAATTAGTGGTCATAACTTAGCCACTGATTTGATATGCATGAACATGGAAGGTTATGATATAATTTTAGGTGCTGACTGGTTGGCCAAGTATAATGCTAAGGTGGATTGCAGGCAAAGAAGTGTAACCTTTGGTGAACCAGGATACCCTTAACTATCTTTCTCTAGAAATAGCCATCATAGACATCCTCTTCTCATCTCTACCCTTCAAGCTCGAAAAATGATGAAGAAAGGATGTGTTGCATTTTTGGCTTCTGTCCTTATAACCGAACCCAAGAAACCCATTCTGGAAGAAGTATCTATTGTTAAGGAATATCCGGATGTATTTCCTGATGAATTTCTTGGCATACCACCCGAGAGAGAAGTTTCATTCTCAATCGATTTGATACTAGCAGCAGCCCCTATATCCAAAACTCCTTATATAATGTCACCTACTGAGCTGAAGGAACTAAAAGAGCAATTGATGGAATTATTAGAGAAGGGATTCATCAGACCTAGTACATCACCTTGGGGAGCACCTGTTCTTTTTGTGAAGAAGAAAGATGGATCTATGAGGTTATGCATTGATTATAGGCAATTGAACCAATTGACTATCAAGAATAAGTACCCTCTGCCAAAAATTGATGAACTATTTGATCAAATCTCTGGAGCTCATTATTTCTCTAAGATTGACCTCAGGTCGGGTTATCATCAAGTGAGAATCAAGGAAGAAGATATTTATAAGATAACATTCAGGAGTAGATATGGACACTATGAATTTGTTGTCATGCCTTTTGGGCTGACTAATGCACCTGCAGCTTTTATGCAACTCATGAATAGTGTGTTTCGACCCTATTTAGATCAATTTGTGGTGGTATTTATTGATGATATATTGATCTACTCCAAAACCAAGGAAGAACATGAAGCACATTTGAGGATTGCCTTGTAGATATTAAAGGAGAATTAATTATATGCTAAATTGAGCAAATGTGAGTTCTGGTTAGAAGAAGTTTCATTTCTTGGTCATGTGATCTCTAAGGATGGTATTTCTGTTGACCCTTCAAAGGTAGAAGCTGTCAATAACTGGGAAAGGCCTACAAATGTGACGAAAATTTGAAGTTTTCTAGGATTGGCCGGTTACTATAGGAGATTCATCAAAGACTTCTCTAAAATTGTCGTGCCATTGACTAGACTAACAAGGAAGGAAAATTCTTATGTATGGGCTGAGGAATGTGAGAAGAGTTTTCAAACTCTAAAGGAGCGCTTGACAACTGCACCTATTCTTACTCTGCCTATTGCGGGAGGAAGATTTGAGGTATATGCTGATGCTTTGGGAATTGGCCTAGGTTGTGTATTAATGCAACAAGGCAAGGTGATAGCCTATGCATCTAGGCAACTAAAGATCAACGAAGTTAATTACCCTGTGCATGATCTAGAATTAGCCGCAGTAGTCTTTGCTCTAAAGATATGGAGACATTATTTATATAGTGAGCAGTTCATTATCTATTCTGACCGTAAGAGTTTAAAATATCTATTTTCTCAGAAGGAGCTCAACATGAGATAAAGAAGATGGTTAGAATATTTGAATAATTTTGACTTTTCTATTCAATACCATCCTGGAAAAGGTAATGTTGTGGCTGATGCTCTTAGTAGAAAGCTGAGGGCTCCATTATCAAGTTTGATGATTAATGAATGGCGCTTACTGGAGCAATTTACAAGATTAAATTTAAATGTGGAATCAAAGGAGGAACGAGTCTTGATTGCCAGTATAAGGGTACAGCCTGAAGTGTTCTCTGAGATAAAAGAGTAACAAGGTAACGATCCTTTATTAGTTAAAATTTTTGGAAATTTAAGCCAAAGGCCTGATTTTCAACTAGCGAATGACGGGAGATTACTATTTCGAGGAAGAACTTGTGTGTCTGATAGTAACAAAATCAAGAAGAAGATAATGGAAGAAACGCACCAATCCAGGTATACTATTCATCCTGGAGCCACTAAAATGTACAAAGATTTGAAAAGAGCCTTTTGGTGGCCTAACATGAAAAGAGAGATAGTCGAGTTCGTGAGCCGATGTTTAGTCTGCCAACAAGTTAAAGCTGAACATCTCAAACCAGCTGGTAAGCTAAAACCTCTAGAGATACCGGAATGGAAATGGGATAGTATTGGCATGGATTTTATAGTTGGATTGTCAAAGACCCGAAGTGGATTTGATGCTATATGGGTGATTGTGGACCGACTAACTAAGTCTGCTTACTTCTTGCCCATCAAAACTAAATGGACCGTGGATGTTCTAGCTACCCTATATATCAAGGAGGTTGTAAGGCTGCACGGTATTCCAACTTCTATTATTTCGGATAGTGATTCGAGATTCACCTCCCACTTCTGGAAAGGTCTGCAATCATCTTTGGGTACTAGGCTGAATTTTAGTACGGCTTTCCACCCTCAGACAGATGGACAAATCGAGAGGATGAATCAGATTATTGAAGATATGTTAAGAGCTTGTATGATAGATTTTGGGGGAAGTTGGCATGAACACTTGCCATTGATTGAATTTGCATATAAAAATAGTTATCAATCTAGCATTCAGATGGCACTTTTTGGAGCACTGTATGGTAGGAGTTGTAAATCACCTCTATGCTGGAGTGAGGTTTGAGAGAAGGGATTGATGGGTCCTGATATTATTCAAAATACAACTCACAATATTCAGTTGATTCGTGAAAGGTTAAAAATTTCTCAATCACGGTAAAAGAGTTATGCCGATAATTGAAGAAGAGACCTTGAATTTCAAATGGGGGAGCATGTCTTCTTGAAAATTTCACCCACGCGAGGAATTAAAAGGTTTGGTATCAAAGGAAAACTGAGTCCAAGATATATTGGCCCTTTTGAGATTCTAGAACGAATCGGTGAAGTGGCATACAAGCTGGCTTTGTCTCCACAATTGGCTGGTGTCCATGATGTATTTCATGTATCTATGCTAAGGAAATATATGTATGATCCTTCGCATGTGATTCAATTCGATGACTTGAAGCTACAGAAGGATTTATCTTATGAAGAAAGACGACCGATCAAGATCTTAGATCAAAAATTTCACCAGCTAAGGAACAGGGTTATACCGATGGTAAAAGTCTAATGGAGTAAGCGTGGATTCAAGGAGGCTACTTGGGAATTAGAAGAGTCAATCAAGAAGAAGTATCCAGATTTGATCTCAGGTTAGAATTTTGAACCATCCTTTTGAATTTTTAAATTACTATTACGTTATGTGAATTTGGAGGACCAAATTCTTTTAAGTGGGGGAGGATGTAGCAACTCGAAAATTTTTATATGCATTTATACGCAAAAAGAAATAATGAAAGATGAAAATAAAATAAATTATGAATATTTTTCTGTTATATCTTTAAAAGTATAGAATATATAAACATGAGCCTTATTCCACTTGTTAACACCAACGATGAGATTCACGGCACGATACTGAGAAGGCGAAGACGTCGGTACTGTAACAGTACTATAACATCCAATTTAAGAGAGAATTATTAGTTTTAATCTAATCCTAATTAATGGATGAGGTGATTCTTACATCATTGAATAAATGAGGTCATGGATTATGTCATTCACATAGTGGAACAAAGTTGGTGTAATAGTGGAACAAGGTTGGTGTAATAATGGAATAAAGTTGGTGGAATAGGGAAAGTAGGTGGGAGATTTTGGCTTATAAATAGGGCTGGGCTCTTCTTACTCAAAGCATAAATCTATTGGGAGGAATTACTGATTGGAGAGAGGGAGAAAGCTTGAAGTTGGAGGAGTGTTCGAAAGCGTTCTTCGTTCTTAAATTTCTACTTCTTTGATCTTCAACGAGGTAGGTTTTCTCTCAGGTAAAAACTTAATTAGGTCTCCATATATGTTTCTTTGCATGAGTATTTTGATTCTATGTAAATTTTTCATGATCATGTATTTATAGTTTATTTTAAGATTTAAAGTTTAAAGATGGAGTTTTCATTATCATAACGTGTTTTAATAATGTGGATCACATATAGACCATGATTTGAATACGGTAACCATGCCCGATTTACATCGTTTATGTGTGTTATTTCAAACTTAAATCTTGAATTTTAAAATCATGTTCTTGCCTTAAAAATACTATTAACAAAGGAATGACTAGGTGAATGAACTCGTAAAGCTATTGTTAATTGATCAAACAATTATGCTCTAATTTTCGTAGAATTTCTATACATGATTGATCATATCTATTTGATTTAAGCTCTATCCAAAAGCTCGACATCTTCTTTCAAACTTCTCTTCATACATGAACATATTATGCAATTGGAAGCTTGACATCTTTTTTCAATATCTTTTCCTTCATTGAAATTCTTTCACAAATGAAAATGTTAGAATATACAAGAATGATTTCTATTCGATTTACGTGTTTTCATGTCTCTGAAAAATCGTGTAGCTAGCAAGTTCACCAAGAAGAATCAGGGTCTAAGGCTAGAGGTCCATGGGGAAACGCTTTAAGTGAAAAAGTGGTTACTTAATTAGGACCTCGTGAATACGAGGGGAGCCTCCCACTATCCTACCTCTTACCTGACCGGGTTTTCTTTGGTTTTCTGCTAATTACCCGACTAAGAGAAACCTGATCTAAACTTATTTTACATGATTTTCCACGAGAGTTGATCGCGCCTTGATCGGAAATTCATTCTCTTTATTGTCTTATTATCGTTAAACATGATGCCTTAAATCATCTCTGAACTTCTCTTATAAACTTCATTTATTCTTCACACTACATTCCCTTTCTTCATACTACATGTCTTTGGAAATAAAAATTTTACTAGATCTGTACTTTAGACATAAACTACCATTTGGGAGTGTAGGAGCTAAGTGCCATGCAAGGAAAAGTGCGACGTTATGGGAGCCACCTCTTGAAGACAGAATGTTGTAAAGTGCTACATAATGGGAGCCACCTCTTGAGCCTATAGGGGCCACCTCTAGAGTCATCCATAACTAAATGACTAGTTATGCGCTATACTACGCTTCTTAAGCTTTTCTTGAAACTCGAATTGGCCATAATTATAAATGAATTGTTCTGGAAATTTCATGGGACTTTGGTCCACCTGATACTCAATGCCTGGCAAACATGGGGGCCCTGATCTGGTCCTAGGCGAGTAAAGCCTGAAAGTACTTGTACCCGAGGGAGTTGAATGATCAGGTGTGGCATTGCACCAACTGACATGTAAGTGATGCGGGACGGGACCACGGACACGACAAGCTCGCGATCGTCCCTTAACTAGGGAAGCGTCGGATGTGCGCGGTTGAGAAACCGGCTGGGAGCTAGGGTGGTCGGCTCTCTTTTGTGCCCGGATCGGGTCACGGGACGGCTTCGCTCTCTCTCGCAGCAGTGATATTATAAATTGAAGGCGAGCTAGGTATCCCTACACATGCTCTCTAGCAGCGGCATAAACAAGCATATAAATAATTAAGCCAATGCCAAGTGTAAGGGTGAAGGCGATACCTCCACGCTCTCGGCGTGGCGAAGACGGCACCCGGCCGAAGCTCGTACTCCCGGGAACTTAGTACATTATGTTTACAGCAATACAAATAAGCCCACTCCACGCAGGGAGGTAAAGGGCGACACAAGTGGGCCCGGGAGGACCAAGTTCGGGTTGACGGGCGGGTTCGGGCAATGCTTTGGCTTCACGCGTACTCGTGCTAGTGGGGGCCCACGTGTTGACCGGAGGGGTCGTGTGGGGCCTGATGACTCCTCTATTGTGGAGACACTTGGGAAGCGTCCCCCTGGGATGGCGAGCTGCTGGAACGACCGTCGGACGCCGGGCGGCCCTCGGACGACGCTCGCGGGAACTCGGCCACGAATCTGAAAATTCTGTTTGCAGGCGCGCGACTTGGAGAAAACTGCTGCTGCGATCAGCCCCGTCGTCGGAATGCGACGAGGTTAGCGCCGTTGGAAATCTGACTCAGAATACCTCGACGTAGGGGTCTTCAAAAAAATAATCAGATCTGTATTTCTGATCATGCATTTTACAAGCTTGCTGGAATCTGGCCAGAACTGCAGGGGCAGGTTCTGACTTCTCTGAAGATCGACGTTGACCCGGGAGAAGACCTCCGAATCTAGCAATGATTTCTTCAGCAAAGTTGAAGGTCTCTGAGAGAGGAATCCGGGACTATTTTTGGGTTTTTGATTGGATAAGAAATGGATTTTCTGGGATTTTTTTACTAGACCTGGGTCGGATCTGGGAAACTGTGGGCAGACTGTTCTTGGGAACTTGGACGGTTTTTGTAAAATACTTAGAGACCTTATCAAAAATTAAGAAAATTCCTGGTGGTAGATATATGTGGACAGAACTCCCAATAAATTTGGGCGACCCAACAAAAATAAAAAGATAGTTCGAATGGGGTAAACTCAGAGCTGATGAACAGTAAACAGAACCAGGACAGATCTGGAACTTGGACTTGGACGAAAATCAAAAAATAGCTAAAGGATGAATTGTGACGTGATTTTTTTTGTGGGGATAAGGGTTCTAGAGGGGAACCAACCCTGAAATTTTGAGCTTCAGAAGACGAAGGGAGTGATAGCAAGAATTTGGAGAAGAAGGGTCTGTCCTGAGTGGACAGAACACCTAAACCGTTGGCGACGACGCGTCGGCGGCGAGACGATGGCGGCGGCGATCACCGGAGTTGCTTCAGATGCTGGAGGGGATCAAGGGGGAAGGGATTACACTCTAGAAAGGGGGCTGGAGGTGGAGGAACCAGGGAGAGAGAGGGGAGGGGTGCAAATCTCACTTGGGGGCAAATGCCTATTTTCTCTTCATTAATTCATTCAATATGAAAATACAAGTATATATATGCAAGGGATCTAACCTATTCTAAGCCCTTGGATCAAGGGTTGATCAATGAAGGGTTGAGATGTGGTTTGACAACCACATTAAAACCCATTAAACAACTAGGTTCGCCCCCCCCTTTAAGAGGATAATTTAGAATTGTCTTCTTTAATTAATTCTAGGTCCAAGTCCAAGGTTGGACCATGGACCAGCCACCTTGGACCCAGGAGTCCAGGTGGACCAATAAGGAGGAGGGAGGGGGCCCCTGCAGGGCCTACATGCACATTTGCAAAGAAACCCAATGGCCTTTTGCAAATAAACCCACTAAGACCTACTATTGTGTACACATATACCACAAGGGCGTACATACAAATACAAAAGGACGTAGATGCAAACACAAAGTGAGCGGGCTGACGTAGATGTCCCCATCAATTCTCCCCTGGTGGGAGGAACTCGACCCCGTCGAGTAGGGGTATGACTGCTCCAGTACTCCGGCGGATCCGTCACTGTGCTAAGTAGCGCGGGTATGCTCCACTCCAAGTGATCGGCACCTGCTCATTCCATATATACCCGATATGCGCACTGCTATGGCTAAAGGTGGTCACTCCGAAGGGGCACTCTCAAAAGGAGGGAAACAGCTCGAAGACTCACTAGGAATCACCGCTGAGTCCCTATAGGTGACTGATCCGGGTATAGATGTAGAACCGATCCCATACTCATCAAGTGAGTCGACTCGCTTCACACTCATAAGAGAACGACACGAGCTTGCACAAGACACATGCAGACTCACCATGCACTGACACATGAATGAAAATCACACAAACAATCGACTCAAAATCACCACACAAACAAACCACACAAAGAAAACACACCGACTCAACTATGACCCTAGACACACCTAATGTTATTCCGACCCGTACATGGGTGATGGCGGACCAGGACACCCGAATGTGTGCCATGCATGCATGTTATGTAACCGGAGATGGGTGGCATGAGGTACACCTAAATGTCCAAGTATGACCCAGTCATACATGGACGGCCCTTTGGATTTGGGAGACTTGAGAGGGCTAGGAAAGCCGGGTGTGGAAGAGCTGGGTGTAGGTGTATCGTGGACGGGCTTGGTGGGTATGGAGGACCCGGCCCGTAGGAAAGGGGTATGAAAGTGGACTTCCCCGATAATGTATGAGGGAAGTGATGGGTCACGGGGCCCACTAGAGTAGGGGTCAAATGGGTCAAAGAATGTGTGACCCCTTGTGGTGGGTTCCCATAAGTCACGGTCCCACGTGTAGAAGTTTTGAAGGTGTGGATAATCACCTTCTTGAATGGGTGGGACGGGGACCGTAGGCAAGAAGTATGATTCCTCCCTCAGACAAAAGGGTATGAATTCAGGCTCGTCCGATAAGGGAAGGAGTAAGAGGACCTCCGTGGTGATACAACCCACGGTGCACTCGGAGGTAATAGACCCTAAGGCCGGATGAGTGAGGCTAAGACTAGCGGGTTGGTCAAAGCCTCGGGCCAAAAGATGCGTCAACTCCCATTGTGAATCTAATCCCATAAGAAGGTCATCCAAAGTATCGACATGGTGACTAGACCGAAAAGTTGTGTGGTAGGAGTTGACGGACACCAAAGGTAGGGTAGGATCCATAGACGGGTAAGGGAGTGGGACCAAGCCATCCTTGAGCCAACTAAGAAGCGGCTCGGCTATGTATAATGTACCCGTTAGAAATACGGGTGGCTCGGGATGAGGTGGCTCCAAGCGCGAATCCGAAGGTGGAGTGGGCCGCTGGGGCTGGGTGGCTGGACATACGGGGTCCCTAAGGGTGATCTTACCGGGTAGGTATGGTGGGCATAAGGTGCAAGTCCTCTTGTCCCAGTCAAGATTGGCCCTTCTCTCTCCTAACCACTTTTGCCCTAAAATGATGCATGAACCAGTAAGTGTGCCGATCCTGCACCATGCACCATCGGTGTAGAGAACAGAGCTGATCCTCTTATAGAATTCAACACAAGCAAAATCACCATCGCGGACAATCTCGCCTGTCTTGGAGAGAGACTCCACGATGTCAAGAGAAACCCAATTATCCGACTCCCTATCGGTGAAATGGAGTTCCGTTGTGGACCCGTTGGGTAGAGCGGCTTTCATAATGAGAGGGGCAAAACCAAAGGCTCGGTCCATGAGGACATTCATTTTGGCCACAAAAGTTGACCACTCGGACGTATGGTCTTGGGGATCGGCCATGGGTAGTGGACATGGACATGCATACACACGGTGACAAGACACTAGACCGACTATGCAAGTTTGGAATGCATGCACACTAAGGACCCTAGACGTAAACCAAGACTCAGCACGTGGCGGAGATAACCGATCTGAAGATCACTCGCACAAGTGTGCGGCCTTCCCGATAGGCATGGCCTAACGTTCGGACAACACCTTTTGATATACCGAGGAAAGGGATGCAATGCGAAAAGACACTCTTTTTTGTGTTTTAAAACAATGATGATCCTAGACTCGACTTAAACCGACTAATGACTCGATGTAAATGACACTCTTTTTTTTTTGACACCCTAGACTCAAACTCGCTCTGATACCAAATTGATGCGGGACGGGACCACGGACACGACAAGCTCGCGATCGTCCCTTAACGAGAGAAGCGTCGGATGTGCGCGGTTGAGAAACCGGCTGGGAGCTAGGGTGGTCGGCTCTCTTTTATGCCCGGATCGGGTCACGGGACGGCTTCGCTCTCTCTCACAGCAGTGATATTATAAATTGAAGGCGAGCTAGGTATCCCTACACATGCTCTCTAGCAGCGGCATAAACAAGCATATAAAGAATTAAGCCAATGCCAAGTGTAAGGGTGAAGGCGATACCTCCACGCTCTCGGCGTGGCGAAGATGGCACTCGGCCGAAGCTCGTACTCCCGGTAACTTAGTACATTATGTTTACAGCAGTACAAATAAGCCCACTCCACGCAGGGAGGTAAAGGGTGACACAAGTGGGCCCGGGAGGACCAAGTTCGGGTTGACGGGCGGGTTCGGGCAATGCTTTGGCTTCACGCGTACTCGTGCTAGTGGGGGCCCACGTGTTGACCGGAGGGGTCGTGTGGGGCCTGATGACTCCTCTATTGTGGAGACACTTGGGAAGCGTTCCCCTGGGATGGCGAGCTGCTGGAACGACCGTCGGACGCCGGGCGGCCCTCGGACGACGCTCGCGGGAACTCGGCCACGAATCTGAAAATTCTGTTTGCAGGCGCGCGACTTGGAGAAAACTGCTGCTGCGATCAGCCCCGTCGTCGGAATGCGACGAGGTTAGCGCCGTTGGAAAGCTGACTCAGAATACCTCGACGTAGGGGTCTTCAAAAAAAATAATCAGATCTGTATTTCTGATCATGCATTTTACAAGCTTGCTGGAATCTGGCTAGAACTGTAGGGGCAGGTTCTGACTTCTCTGAAGATTGACGTTGACCCGGGAGAAGACCTCAGAATCTGGCAATCATTTCTTCAGAAAAGTTGAAGGTCTCTGAGAGAGGAATCCGGGACTATTTTTTGTTTTTTGATTGGATAAGAAATGGATTTTCTGGGATTTTTTTACTAGACCTGGGTCGGATCTGGGAAACTGTGGGCAGACTGTTCTTGGGAACTTGGATGGTTTTTGTAAAATACTTAGAGACCTTATCAAAAATTAAGAAAATTCCTGGTGGTAGATATATGTGGACAGAACTCCCAATAAATTTGGGCGACCCAAAAAAAATAAACAGATGGTTTGAATGGGGTAAACTCAGAGCTGATGAACAGTAAACAGAACCAGGACAGATCTGGAACTTGGACTTGGATGAAAATCAAAAAATAGCTAAAGGATGAATTGTGACGTGATTTTTTTTGTGGGGATAAGGGTTCTAGAGGGGAACCAACCCTGAAATGTTGAGCTTCATAAGACGAAGGGAGTGATAGCAGGAATTCGGAGAAGAAGGGTCTATCCTGAGTGGACAGAACACCGAAACCGTTGGCGACGACGCGTCGGCGGCGAGACGATGGCGGCGGCGATCACCGGAGTTGCTTCAGATGCTGGAGGGGATCAAGGGGGAAGGGATTACACTCTAGAAAGGGGGCTGGAGGTGGAGGAACCAGGGAGAGAGAGGGGAGGGGTGCAAATCTCACTTGGGGGTAAATGCCTATTTTCTCCTTCATTAATTCATTCAATATGAAAATACAAGTATATATATGCAAGAGATCTAACCTATTCTAAGCCCTTGGATCAAGGGTTGAAGGGTTGAGATGTGGTTTGACAACCACATTAAAACCCATTAAACAACTAGGTTCGCCCCCCCCCCCTTTAAGAGGACAATTTAGAATTGTCTTCTTTAATTAATTCTAGGTCCAAGTCCAAGGTTGGACCATGGACCAGCCACCTTGGACCCAGGAGTCCAGGTGGACCAATAAGGAGGAGGGAGGGGGCCCCTGCAGGGCCTACATGCACATTTGCAAAGAAACCCATTGGCCTTTTGCAAATAAACCCACTAAGAACTACTATTGTGTACACATATACCACAAGGGCGTACATACAAATACAAAAGGACGTAGATGCAAACACAAAGTGAGCGGGCTGACGTAGATGTCCCCATCAGTAAGATTGAACTAGACAATTCACTTATTACATGCTTGACTCCTTACATGTTTAACTTCCTATACATGACATGTTTGACAGGAGTGATTAATATCCTTGTTACATGGCCATATTTACACTTCTATACTTGTTAATTGATCTTCATGTTTACACTTGAGTTCTACAATATCTATTCTTGAAATTCTAGACTTCTTGATCTTGTTCTATAATTGTCATTTGTTTTATTACTTGCTTTGTTCGAGAGCATATAGATGATCCAAAATGCTAAAAGTGACCTGGTAAAGAGATATAAGTCCTACTAAGCTTTCTAGCTCACCCTGTGTATTGTTGTTAATTTTCAGGAAATCCTGAAGATGACGGGAATGGGCTGGAGTGATGAGAGTGATGATAATTTTTAATAAATTACTTTTCCCAATCTGTCTACTTATAAATGAATGTATCGAGTCTGAACAATATTGTAAGTCCTTGAAGGACATTTGTTGGAAATGTCAGATTATGAAATAAAGATGTGATTTTGTTCATTTGTGTTCATACTCATCATCTGAGTCCCTTAATCGACTTGCCCGTATAACTATTCAGGCCTTGATAATTCCGCCTTGTTCGGGACGTGACAAACACTGTGGTTTTTGCAGATTTTTTTAAATTTGGTCAACCAACTTGATTGGTCCGGTCGACCTAATCCCCCAGCACATAAAACTCTATAAACTTACAGAGTTCAGTCGATCGCCGGCCCAGGACCGGTCGACCGATTCTCCCAAAGCTGAAAAATGCAAATTCTATCACAGTTAGGTCGACCGCCCTATCTGCCCCGGTCGACCGAACTCTTCGAAGCCACTAATTTTGACTTTATTTTCTTCATGAGGGAAAAGCATCTAGATATGATTTTTTAATCCCAAAAGTCTCCAAACATCCCAAAAATGGTGGATCTGTGTCTTGGCTTGTCCTTGACCATTCAAGTGTTATAAAAACATCTCTTAGGGCCAAGAAACCCTAATGATACAAGGGGATCAAAGAAAGGCTATCAAAGGGGAAAAGGGGTTGAAGGAAGAACTCTATGAACAGTGTTTTGTCCAAGCATTCTTCATCAAATCTCAAGCATTTGAAGATCATCATGGAGCCATTCAAGTGAAAATCAAGCTGAGAAGAAAGCTTCATCAAAGATCTTCTTCATCCACTAAGGGGGAGCTGAAATCTGAAGTTTCCATTTGTGTTTTCTACTCCTATTTTCATTGAGCTTCAAGTGTTTGTTCTTGTAATTTCTAAACATTTGTGTGTGTGTGGATCTACCCTGATCCGTGTGTGTGTGTGTGTGGCTTTCCTTCACATTTTTGTGTGGTTCGGTGCTTGTGCACCTTCAAGGGAGTTCCAAACTCTTCGTGAGTGTGTGTGTGTGTGTGTGTTTTGTTCTTGTAATCCCTTACAAGATAGTGTGTGAATCCTCACAGTTAGTGAGGGGTGGACGTAGGTTGACGTCATTGCATCCGAACCACCTAAAAATTGTTGTTCTTGGTGTGGTTTAATCCTTTTCTCCTACCCCCGTTCTATGCTAGCATACACTATATCACTCTCTTGCATTTTCCGTTCTGATCTAGCATAACTTGTCATTTCTACATTAGATATTTGGTATATCAAATGGTATGTTCGGACTGACAAGGCTATTCTTGTCAGGAATATAATACCTTGCATGAGTAGAATTTTCATATTTATATCTCCACCATAGTACCAAGGATCTGCTATGTGTGATATGTTTTGATAGATCTATTTGTTATTTCATCCGATCTAAGTCTCTAAAAGGTTGTTTCATCATATCTGTTTAATTCTGGTAAAAGTTTTGTAAAATCTATAATCACCAAATTCACCCCCCCTCTTGGGTGTCATTGATCGCGGGACTTCAATTGGTATCAGAGCTAAGGTCTATCCTTCAGATATAACGATCTAGAGTTTGATCCAGATCAATGGCCAACAAGGGGATGATGCCTGAGGGTCACTCCATCAATCGTCCCCCATTCTTTGATGGCTCGAATTTCTCCTACTGGAAAAAAGAATGCATGTTTTTCTAAGAGATCAGGAGTACGAGGTCTGGAGGGTTGTGGACAAGCGTCCTTATGACCTTCCTGATAACGAGGATAAATGGGCACTCAAAGAAATTAAGAAATTCACTGTTAATTTTAATGCAATGAATATCATGCAATGTGCCATTCATCCTAATGAATTCTCTTGTGTTTCCATGTGCAGCTCGGCCAAAGAAATGTGGGACAAGCTGCGACTTATTTATGAAGGAACCTCCGGGGTCAAGGAGACCAAAGCCAATATGTTGGTTAGAGACTACGAGCTGTTTAAAAGGAAACCTGAAAAGATGATCTCAGAAATGTTCGTTAAATTAACAAAGATTACCAATGGTCTCAAAGGCCTTGGGAAGGAGTACACAAACTCTGAATTTGAAAGGAAGGTATTAAGATCCCTTCGACCTGCGTGGCACACAAAAGCCACGGTTCTTGAAGACTCAAAGAACCTGTCTATACTTTCCTTGGACGAGCTCATAGGGTCACTCATGACCTATGAGATAATCATGAAGATAACTACTGAGGAGGAAATGAAGAAGAAGAAAACGGTGGCCTTTGAAAGCCCACCAACATGATGATGTCTCCCAAGAAGAGGAGTCTACCGAAGGAAGTGATGAGGAAGAGAACTTGGCCATGTGGACATGCCAAGTGAAGAAATTCCTAAGAAGAAAAAGAAATTTCCAAGGAAACTTCAAAAAGGGGCAAAGAAGGCCAGCCCAGACTAAGGGGGAGCCAAGCAAGCTAAATAACGTTATATGCTATGAGTGCAAGAAGCCCAGGCACATGAGAGGAGAGTGCCCAAATTTGAAAAGGAAATTCAAGAAGGACAAGTTCAAAAAACCCAAAGCTATGGTCGCCACATGGAGCGATGAAGAGGACGAGCAGTCCGAAGAGGAGCTAGAACAGCTCATGGAAAGCCTGTGCCTCATGGCACATGAAGATGATTCACTTCAGGTAAATTCTGACCCTGATTCTATTTCAAATGAGCAATGAGAATCAGAATATGAAAAATTGTACAACAAATATAGGAAAACAAGATCAGAAAATAAATCCCTCAAAAAGAAACTTGAAGATTTAGCACATGAGGACTCTTCTGTTAAGTTTGAAAAACTCGAACAAGAATGGTTTAAATTGACAGAAGAAAAAGAAAGCTTGCTTCAAATAATTTCATATATTGAGAAAACTAAAGTTGAATTGATGTGTAAAATGTCTGAAATGGAAAAGAGTTTTGAAAAATGAAGAAGAAGTTCTAAAATTCATAAATTCAAAACTTGAAAAGAAGAATGTGAGCTTGAATGAAGAGGTGGCTGAATTGCAGTCCACCTTATCTAGGTTTGTCAAAGGCAAACAAAACTTAGATAACCTGTTGGGTGTTAAGGTTAACTTCCAAAAAAAAGGTTTGGGGTACATTTCCCAAAACAAAAAATCTTTTGAGAATAAGATCACAACTTCCTTTGTTCATGAAAAAGATGATAACTGTGCTTCGTGCTCATACACAAAGCCTAAACATGTCCAACCTAAACCACGCAAATTTCAAAGAAGGTTTTGAAATGTTAACTGCTTTCACTATGGTAGATTTGGTCATATTATTGCTAATTGTTAGTTCAAACAAAACACTCAATGAAATCATGCTGCTTGGACTACACAAAGATATGTGCAGAATTGGACTAACTCTCGTGGACCCAAATTAGTTTGGGTACGAAAATTAATTGGATGAGAATTTTATTTCTTACAAACATGCCTTGAAGCCAGGGAGAGCAAATGGTACCTGGATAGCGGTTGTTCAAAACATATGACAGGAGACAAGAAGGTGTTCTCTACTCTGCAAGATAAGGACGGAGGCTCGGTTGCCTTTGGTGGAAAGGACAAAGGTAAAATAATTGGAATTGGCAACATCGGAAAGAATTCTGAAACCCTGATTGAAAATGTACTTTTGGTAAAGGGTTTAAATCATAATCTTTTGAGCATAAGCCAATTGTGCGACAAAAGTTTTAAGATTGCCTTTGATGAATCACATTGCCTCGTCATGAATAAAAGCACTTGTGAAATCAGGCTCATCGGAAAGAGGAATAACAATGTATATACTATTGATCTTGATGATGTTTCTAATGATGATGTGTGCTTGATAGCAAAAAACTATGATAATGCATGGCTATGGCACCGAAGACTAGGTCATGCTAGTTTTGGAGTAATCTCCAAATTGTCTAGATATGACTTGGTGAATGGTTTGTCAAAGTTAAAATTTGAAAGTGATAAAATCTGTGAGGCTTGCACAAAAGGAAAGCAAATAAGCATCTCTTTCAAAAATAAGAACATTATTTCTACCGCTCGGCCTTTAGAACTGCTGCACCTTGATCTTTTTGGTCCGACTAGGACATCCAACCTAGGAGGTAAATCTTATGGATTTGTGATTGTTGATGATTACTCCAGATTCACATGGGTATTATTTTTAGCCAATAAAAGTGATGCCTTGATGGAGTTTCAAGTATTTTGCAAGAAAATCTAAAATGATAAAGGATTCCTTATCACCACAATTCAAAGTGATCATGGTGGTGAGTTCGAAAATCATGAATTCAGCAATTTTTGCAAGGAGAAGGGATACATACATAACTTCTCATCACCAAAGACGCCTCAAAAAAATGGAGTAGTGGAGAGGAAAAATCGAACCTTGATAGACATGGCACGGACCATGTTAAGTGAGAACTCCCTACCAAAATACTTTTGGGCTGAGGCGATAAGTACAACATGTTACATCATCAACATGGCAATGGTAAGGCCCATTTTGAAGAAAAGTCCATACGAGCTCTACAAGGGTAAGAAACTAAACGTTTCATATCTTAAACCCTTTAGATGCCCTTGCTTCATCCTAAACAATGGTAAGTCTAACCTAGGTAAGTTTGATGAAAAGAGTGACAAAGGAATCTTCCTGGGTTATGCATTAAACTCTAGAACTTACATACTATTTAATAAAACGACTTTAGTTGTTGAAGAAAGTCCTCATGTTATTTTTGATGAATCTGATTTGAAATTGACCAATCAATCTATGCCAATCTTGGATGCAGATGAAGCTCCTAGAAATCCAACTGATGCTGGAACATCTAAAGCTAAGGATGAACCAATAGAGAGAACCTCCAGCAAGGATGAAAATGATGAAGATCCTTCAATTGAAACACTTCAAGAACAACCATTGCAACACCCTGACTTGCCTAGAGCTTCAACACACTTGAAAGATCGCCCCACTGAAAACATCATCGGTAATCCTAAAGATGGGGTAAGAACTAGATCTTCTTTGAGGCAAGTTGAAGAAGAGGATTTAATGGCCTTTATCTCTCAAGAAGAGCCTAAGGATATTCATGAAGCTCTTCAAAATGAATCCTAGATTCAGGCTATGTATGAAGAGCTACACCAGTTAAAAGGAACGAAGTGTGGTCTCTCGTGCCGCGTCCCAAGAATCATCCCGTAATTAGAACCTGTTGGGTTTTCAGAAATAAAATAAATAACACGGGATTAGTTGTTAGGAATAAGGCCCGGCTCGTAGCCAAAGGGTATAGCCAGGAGATGGGCATTGATTTTGATGAGTCTTTTGCGCTGATTGATAGATTAGAAGCAGTCGGATTCTATTGTCCTATGCTTGCTCTTTTAACTTCACATTATTTCAGATGGATGTTAAATCTGCCTTTCTTAACGGGTACATCAAAGAGGATGTTTTTGTAGAACAACCTCCATGTTTTGAACACTAAAAACATCCACAACATGTGTACAAACTACAAAAAGCCTTGTACGGATTAAAGCAAGCACCAAGGGCTTAGTATGAAAGGCTCACCTCATTCCTAATTAAAAATAGTTTCAAAAGAGGTAAAATTGACCAAACACTCTTCATGAGAAAAGCAGGTAAAGACAAATTACTAGTTCATGTGTATGTTGATGATATAATTTTTGGAGCTACTAACAATGCTTTATGTGATGAATTTACATAAATAATGCAAGGGGAATTTGAGATGAGCTTAATGGGTGAACTTACATTCTTTCTTGGATTGCAGGTTAAACAAACGTCAGAAGGCATCTTCATAAATCAAGCCAAATATACCTTGGAGCTGTTGAAAAAATATGAGATGGCAGAAGCACAAGCCCATGTCAACTCTGATGGCCACAACCACGAAGTTAGACAAAGATGAAAATGGTAAAACAGTAGATTCTACACTATTTCGAGGTATGATCGGATCACTACTGTATCTCACAGCATGCCATCCTGACATTCAATACAGCGTATGTCTCTGTGCTCATTTTCAGTCATGTCCTAAAGAATCTCATTTATTGGCTGTTAAACGGATTTTTTGATACTTAATTGGCACAATAGACTTTTGCTTATGGTTTCCCATCGGTAGTTCATTTGATTTGATTGTATATACCGATGCGGATTATGCTGGATGCATTGTTGATCGTAAAAGTACTAGTAGGTACTGTCAGTTTCTCGATGGGTGCCTAGTTTCATGGGCCTCCAAGAAATAATATTCAGCAGCTCTCTCAACGGCCAAGGCTGAATATGTAGCCGCTGGAAGTTGTGGAGCCCAAGTACTTTGGATCAAAAATTAATTGCTTGATTTGGATGTTGAAATGAATTGTGTTCCAATCTTGTGTGACAATACCAGTGCAATCAACTTGTCAAAAAATCATGTACAACATTCTAGGACAAAGCATATTGATATTCGACATCATTTTCTAAGAGGTCATGTAGGAAAAGGGGTCTTTGAATTGAATTTCATTGACACACACAATCAGTTAGCTGATATCTTTACAAAACCCCTAAACCAGGAACAATTCAACAAAATAAGAAGAGAACTTGACATGTGCAAGGGTGAGAGCATACATACCTAGGTTTGCACTTAGGTTAAGGGTTGCACATGTAAAAAAAATAAAATCATTTGCATAAAGGGTAGATTGCCATGCATACTCTGTGTTATTATTACCAATGAATTGTGTGTATATACACCTTTGCATGCTTGAATGTAATTATATATACAGCCCTTCTTGAAACTTTTCTAAGGCCGAATATTCATTGATCAAATAAGTGTGGACCCAGTGACTTCGAGATCTGAGGCACCTTCTGAGGGGGAGAGTTAGAGGATTTTCTCAATACCCCATCCCCTCTCATTTTAAGTCATTCCCTCTCATTACTCCAAGGTGTTGGTTCAATCAAGAAGGATGGTTGATGGTGTTTTTATAAAAAAAGAAGGGGAGGATTGAAGGAGTTATATAACAAAAAACAAAAAAAAACAAAAAAAGGGTTGAAGGAGTTATTAAAAAAAGGGAAATTAGAGCTAGGTCGACCATTTTGGTCGACCACCGCCCCGAGTCCAGTCGACCAAACCCGGCGAACTGGACTGGCCGAACAAGCAACCGAACCCTTTTATAAGGGGTCTTCACACCCCATTTCTTCATTCCATCGCACATATTCTCTCTCCAACATTCTTCCCTAACCCTAGCACACCAAAACCCCACTTCTCAAGCCCCATATCCTCTACCTTCTTCCATCCGCACAAGATCCGACTTGTTCGTCACCGTTTCGGGACGAAACCTCCTCGACCATTTGTGTGACCTTGAAGCCATTTCCTAGGTTCCCGATTGTGGAGAAGATCTTTTCAAGTCTTTGGTGTGTCTATCGGTGCATCTACATCCCCAGGGAAGAGTTCACTCCTTTTCAAGGGTTTTTACAGCGGGGTTTTTAGTCTAGGATGCCGCCTAGAAGAAGTTCTCGGCATTCTACCCAAGGGGAAACCAGTGTTCGGAGACGCGAGGCACCGACTCCTCCTCCACAGCGGGCTCCTTCACCTCCTCGTGCACCACGGTTGCCTCCACGGCCCGTAATCAACCCTAGACTAGTTGATTTCAATGAGGTGAATGACATTCTTCTTGATCTATGTGCACTATTTAAGATTCAAGACGGATGGGTTGATTTTGTCACAAGATATCCCTGATACTATCCCAACCTAGTCCAACAATTTTATGGCAATTTCATTGAGAGAAATGAACGGTTATATACGGTTGTTCAAGGCGTTGAGATTACAATTACTCTGGACATTTTTGAGCAAGCCTTAGGAGTTTCAGCCAGGGGTGCAGACATGGTTTTTGGTCATGGTGCCGTTGAGGACACCTTTCTTGCTATGACCGGCTGTGAATATGTATGTGGTGTGAGTGATTTGATCACATTCAATGCCAACTATTTTCCACCATTACAGCGAATCCTACACCACATGTTTACTGCATTCATCTATCCCAAGAGTGGAAGCCGAAATGAAGTGACAGAAGTTCACAAATTCTTGTTTTACTATATTATGAATGGGATATTGGTCAACATGGTTCGGCTCATGATAGATTTGATTGGGACATGCCATACCCAACTGCGGAGATCCTTGCCGTATGCTTCACAGCTGACGGGAGTGTTCATTTATGCTGGAATTAATCTTGATGATGAACTATTTATTAGAGTCAGGCAGGATGATGTGTATAACAGACACAAGATCTTTTCAGACTTTGGATATTATTGGGGTCCTGATGGCCAGTTACGCAGAAATGTGTCGATTTATGGGGAAGAATCTGAAGAAGAAGAGGAAGAAGAGCAATTGCAGCAGCGGGGTCAAGGGGAAGCCCCCCCTCCAGTTCAGGCACACCTTCACCTCTCCATGTAGATCCGGAGATGTCACCTCCTCCTCCTCAGTTCTTTCACGGGGAGTCCTCTACTCAGGGCGCAAGGCAGCCCTCATGGGTAGATTCTGAGACTTTTGATAGGCATTTTTCTGGGCTAGTCACTCACGTGGACACCTACGGGAACAAACTCTCTACTTTTGGGGATCACATAGACACAATGGGTGATATGATGGACACCATGTCCGATTGCATAGATTCCTTCTCCACAGTCCTGGACACCTTGTCCACTCAGATGACCACTCTCTCCACTTATATGACCACCCTCACCCAAAGCCACGAAGACTCACGTGAGGCCTCTCATATCATGAACCACACTCTTCTTGATATGCAGCGCCGTGACGTGGCCCGTGATAACTCCATTGCCAATCTCCAATACCGCCTTCAGTTTCAAGACCACTCACTTGAGGACATTCGACGCCGCCTTGGCTATCAGCCTCCTATAGATGGCAACTAAGGATTTTCTTTTGTTTCCTACCTCCAGTCTATGTCCTTGAGTCTTATGTCTTTGGATCTACTTTTTCTCTATCACATCCCCTCTTTTGATGATGCCAAAGGAGGAGAAGTAGTTAGTGCTGGTATATATAGCTTATGCATGCATGTCCCTATGTTTGTGTGAATGTTCATTTGTGAGGTTCATTTGTGAGTTAGTTTTGCATTTTGCATTTGTGAGTCCGTTTTGCATTTGCTTTTGTCATGTGTCTAGAAGTCCTGCATTCTCTCATACATCAATGTACTTTGTACTAAACTAATGGAATGAAATGATGAAAAGAATGCACTTGGTATTTGACATTACATGATTGGTTCTTGTCACTCATTTCCTCTCTATTTGGCAAATAAAATGTTTGAATGGCTTGTGTTGCGTTGGCTTAATGAAATGATTACATGGTTTGATCGCCTGGTGGATTGTTGGCTGTCCCTATCTTCATATTGGTTCTATGTATATCAAATGGTGTCAGATGAAAGGTAGGCCAGCCTGTCTGAAATTCTTAACTATGCGTGAGTGTAAACTCCGCCTCGTACAAGAATCATGTGAATCATTGCACGGATAGTATGCGATGTTTTTTGCAAGTTTCTAATTTGCCTAAAAGCATGCTAATACTCTTAATAATCTTGAGTATTATCATCATCAAAAAGGGGGAGATTGTTGAGTCTCTCCGAGTGATTTTGATGATAACAAAATCCCGTATGGCAAATAGTTTGATAGCATTCATTAGTGACGAAGTAAGAGCTCATTTAAGCTCTCAAAGCGATTTTCATCCCAAGCTAAATGCTCAAATTTATCTTGCTTCAAGATGCCAAGATTAAGTCAAACCAAACTCAAATTGAATGGATCATATTGTGGACACAAAGTCTTTTGTATAAGGATATGAGTTGTGGGCTAACACTTTGGTTTTTGCAGATTTTTCAAAGTTCGGTCGATCAGCTTGATTGGTCCGGTCGACCTAATCTCCCAGCACCTAAAACTCTATAAACTTACATAGTTCGGTCAACCGCCAGCCCAGGACCGGTCGACCGATTCTCCTAGAGCTGAAAAATGCAAATTCTGTCACAGTTAGGTCGACCGCCCTATCTGCCCCGGTCTACCGAACCCTTCTAAGCCACTAATTTTGACTTTGTTTTCTTCATGAGGGAAAAAAATCTAGATATAATTTTTTAATCCCAAAAGTCTCCAAACATCCCTAAAATGGTGGATCTGTGTCTTGGCTTGTCTTTGACCATTCAAGTGTTATAAAAACATCTCTTAGGGCCAAGAAACCCTAATGACACAAGGGGATCAAAGGAAGACTATCAAAGGAGAAAAGGGGCTGAAGGAAGAACTCTGTGAACAGTGTTTCGTCCAAGCATTCTTCATCAAATCTCAAGCATTTGAAGATCATCATGGAGCCATTCAAGTGGAAATGAAGCTGACAAGAAAGCTTCATCAAAGATCTTCTTCATCCACTAAGGGGGAGCTTAAATCTGAAGTTTTCATTTGTGTTTTCTACTCCTATTTTCATTGAGCTTCAAGTGTATGTTCTTGTAATCTCTAAACATTTGTGTGCGTGTGGATCTACCCAGATCCGTGTGTGTGTGTGTGGCTTTCCTTCACATTTTTGTGTGATTCAGTGCTTGTGCACCTTCGTGGGAGTTCCAAACTCTTCACGAGTGTGCGTGTGTGTGTTTTGTTCTTGTAATCCCTTAAAAGATAGTGTGTGAATCCTCACAATTACTGAGGGGTGTGTTGGGACGGTGCGATGGATACAGAGGGGGGGGGTGAATGTATCCCTCTACAAAATTGCCCCACTTAAAAACAATAAGCCTGTAGCTAGACACAGTTGCGGAATAAAAACTATTGAGCTCTTCAAGAAGAAATTCAAAGAAACATTTGATCAAACAATTGAACTGCTAACAATACTAGAGGAACCTGATCAAGTATAATGCTGAAGACATAACTATGCAAACCAGACTCACTTAGCAAAACATATATGCTCAAGGTCACTTCAGATAGAAACAAGAATGCTCAGACAACTTGTGAAAGAGGTAGAAGACAAGGGGCAAACGCACAAGGCAAACCACGGCACAGTAGATTTTTTAGGTGGTTCGGTCCATAGACCTACGTCCACCCCTCACTCCAAACCGGAGTGAGGCATCCACTAGCACAAGCTAGAACCGTAGACTCAGTCTACAAACAAGTGCTGCCTAACAGCTTGACCAGGGGAACAACCTCCCCTCTTCCTCCAGACCGGAGGGAACCCACTAGTGACTACCCGTCACTAGCAACCAGAGACCGAAGTCTCTCTTCCTCCACCCAGGAGGGAACCCACTAGTGACTACCCGTCACTAGCAACCAGAGACCGAAGTCTCTCTTCCTCCACCCAGGAGGGAACCCACAAGCGACAGCAGCCACTTGCAACCGGAGACACCAAGTCTCTCTTCCTCTGAAACTCAGAGGGAACACCGACCTCAAACCAGAGAATCGGAAAGTATATCGATCAGATGAAAAGAACAAAGTAAAAATAAAATAAGAAAGGATGAAACACAGCGACTGAAAGCTGTAAAAGATGATAGAACAAATGTGGCTCTCAACGGAGCTGACTGGCCTGGATTTGATCCACGGTCCAGCAGGAACAGATCTTCAAGCAGCTTCCCTTCTTCTCCACTAACTCTCTATCTCTCTCTCTCTATCTCTCTTCTTCTCTTTTTCTTCTTCTAGCTCTTTCTGCTTCTGTCTGCTTCTTCGATCACTCTCTGCTCTCGAGCCTTCTTCTTCTTCACACTGGATCGTGCAGACTCCTCACTGCTTCTCGATCTCTTTCTCTCGTTCTTTTTCTTCTTCTGCTTTTTCTGCTCTCTGCCTCTCTGCTTCGATCACTGTCTCTTTTCTTCTCCAGATGGAGGAGTCTTCAATTTACAGTAGCAGCAGCTTGGGTGATGTATAGACTTGTGCCCCCTTTATCCAGAGAAACCTCGGATCACGTGCCAGGTGCCAACCTCGGATCACGTGCCCACTCATCAGCCTGAATCAATCTGAAAGAAGATAAAAATTGATGCATCGAGTTAGTTCAAGATTTGAACCAAAGAACGATGTACAGACTTTGAACGTGTTTAATGCAGTGATGTATAGACTTGATAGATGATGCATGAACAAGCCACCAATCGAGTGTACAGACTTGCTGTAATGAACGATGCCCAACTGCATAGTGTGTGGACTTGAATGCATGAGACAGCAATGTATAGACTTGATAGATGATGCATGAACAAGCCACCAATCGAGTGTACAGACTTGCTGTAATGAACGATGTATGGACTTGAATGCATGAGACAGCAATGTATAGACTTGCACGAGCAGGCGACAATGTATAGACTTGATGCGGCTTCAAAGCAACCATGTGCAGACTTTACCGATGTACAGACTTCACGTGATGTATAGACTTAGTGTTCTGAACGTAGGTAAAGATAAGGAATGCAGATAGCCGTTGTATAGACTTGGCGTTATGAAGCACACAGGCTGTACAGACTTGTGCTAATGCTTGCGATGTATAGACTTGATAGCATGAGACGTTGAGTGAGACTGACCGATGTACAGACTTTGAAAGATGATGCTTGCACAAGCCAATGATGTACAGACTTTGCCAATGTACAGACTTGAATGCTCCATGCACAAAGACGCTAAGTGAGACGCTAGAATGTATGGACTTTGTGTGTGCATATGCCAAGACCATGTACATACTTTACGTTTATGCAGCAACAGGAGTTGTACAGAATTGAGATGAATGCATGGACTATGCCCTTGAAGAATGTATGAACTTAAATGCACATATCAATAACGGTTGTACAAACTTGAGAATTGATGCATGAACAGACGGCGATGTATAGACTTGGCAAGTGATACAATGTTCAAAC
Source organism: Amorphophallus konjac (assembly GCA_022559845.1). Lineage (NCBI taxonomy): Eukaryota > Viridiplantae > Streptophyta > Magnoliopsida > Alismatales > Araceae > Amorphophallus > Amorphophallus konjac. The sequence goes on along the minus strand of CM040128.1, from coordinate 114,008,713 downwards.
GGGATGTGCAGACTTTGTAGCATGCAATGTATAGACTAGCTGGTTTGTAATGCAGAATGCACTAGAACACAGTGTGCACAATGAGAATGAATTCACGAACATGCTATCAACAAGTGTGCAGACTCTGCATGCAGTTCACTGACTATATGCTCAATACAATCGTGCTATGGCATGCAGCTACTGTTAATGCACCGAGGACATATGACAGATGAACAATTAAAGGAAATGATGCATAGACCTTAAACCATGACTCATAGTATGTCATTATCAAAACCAGGGTTCCAACAGGGTGGATGTAGGTTGCCGTCGTTGCATCCGAACCACCAAAAAATTGTTGTTCTTGGTGTGGTTTGATCCTTTTCTCCTACCCCCGTTCTGTGCTAGCACACACTATATCACTCTCTTGCATTTTCCATTCTGATCTAGCATAACTTATTATTTCTACATTAGATCTTTGGTATATCAAAAGGTATGTTCGGACTGACAAGGCCATTCTTGTCAGCAAGATAATACCTTGCGTGAGCCGAATTTTCAGATTTATATCTCCTCCATAGTACCAAGGATCTGCTGTGTGTGATAGGTTTTGATAGATCTATTTGTTATTTCATCATATCTAAGTCTCTAAAAGGTTGTTCCATCATATTTGTTTAATTCTGGTAAAAGTTTTGTAAAATCTATAATCACCCATTTCAGCCCCCCTCTTGGGTGTCATTGATCGCGGGACTTCAATATCAAGCTTATAACCAATTATGCTTCTCTGCTCCCCCCAAGATCGAGTGTTTCTCGGGTATGGCCTTGGTAGGGGCACCGTTAGCTAAGGGTAGCTGGTTATAGGGTGCCACCTCTTATGCACGCTGAAGAGGGGTAATCTCGCACTGATCCTGAACTGTGAGATCCCGGAGTGATCTTCGGTCACAGTCACCACGCGTGTATAATCTGCAAAAGGGAAAACAGATCAGAGGTGCCCAGGGATGGAACCTCGGGGAAAACCCTCCGATGTCTGAGTCAGCAAATGTGATAGTGCACAGATGTGAAGAGAGGTGGTAGGAGAAAGAAAGGGCGCGAGATTATTCTCCACCAAGAGGTGTGGTGGTTTTCTCTAAGGATGCTTGCTTACCTTCTCGGAGGGTCTCCCAGGGGGTTATATAGCAGTCCATTTAACGTAAGAGTCTAGGGAGTTGAGGGGATTTCAGGGTGGTTACATCCTTGTAGTGGGCTCTTTATGGCATAAGGACTCTTGCTCTGCCTTATCCCTTGGAGTTCACTGCTCCTGCTAGATGCGTAACAGATGCTTGGATAAGCTTTCGACAGTCGGTCCGAGCCTGGGCGCTCGCTCGGGGTTTTATTCTAAGTGATAAGCGTGTATCTCGGATATGCCGTGTTGGGTCCCCACAAGGGATCTCTCGACCGATCTGTCGCTCGGACTTCCAGACCTGAGGGTTGCCTAGGAAGTGCTGCTCCGAATGAGTTTTGGGCTTGAAGTAAGTGGGCCCAAAATGGGGCTGTCACTTTGGAGAGCCGGGCCTGGTTTGGTCAAATTGGACCTAGTTGGGCCGTGCTTTAGGGCGGTAGGTTTTTCCCCTCTTCACTTGTCCCCCTCCTACTCCTGAGCCAAGATTGGGCTCGGTTGAGTAGTAGTTATGGGGATGACGTTAGTGGTTTGGTTTGGGTGGGGAACTATCTTCGGTAGAGGCCACTTAATGTGGTTGTCCTGGGGATACGCCTGTAATGATGACTCTTTTGAGTTGATGCGAGGAGCCCCACCTTTTGGAGTTCGGAACGTCACGCCACTTCCCGCCAAGCATATGGGTGATAAATACCACGCGTGTTTGCATTCCAAACCGCCTTCGTTTAGGGTTTTCTCTTTCTATCGCTTCGGTATTTCGGAAGGGCTCATGCGCCGCGAGGGTGATCAGGATGAGCAACGACTTGCGGAGGCCTTTGCAGAGCTAGCGGAGATTACAGTGGTGGCAATTCGCCAACTTCCACCTCCTCCTGAATCGTCTGATTTGGCACTCTTCTCCTCCACTTCCTGTTCCTCTCTTTCTTCCATGGCGGAGCAACATCCTTCGACCGAGGCGTAGGAGGCCAGGCAGGGCACGGGAAGTTTGGTGTCGCAGCCTGAGCATCCTATGTGCAGCGAGCTGGGAAAAGTCAAAGTAAAGAGGATGGAGAGACGTTATGGGCTGCCATGGCAGTACTACTTTTCTCTATCTAAGCCTTATGAGTCTAGTCTAGATGCTCGTTCGGGCCTTTTCTGTACATTCCTCTTGGCTTGGAAGTGTGGGTTTCGTCTCCCTCTTCACCCTTTTGTCCTGCAGTTGCTTCAATTTTACCGACTGGCTCCTGTCTAGTTGGTTTCCAACTCGTACACTTTTTTTTTCATTCATCTTTCCCTGTCGCTCATGTGGGCTTCACACTTCAATAGAGCTATTCAATTCCTTCTTTGAGTTGAAGGAGCACACCCACGTAGGTAAGGGCTTCTTCTATCTTCAGGCGAGGAGGGGAAGGAGCTGTGTGTCCCTTTCTGCCAAAGATTCCTCTCACAAAGGGTGGAAGACCGAATTTTTTTGGGTGGGCTCATCGTTAGATGGTGCCTCCTGGGATTTCCCGACGGCGGTCAACTTCCATCCGTCCATCCCTCCGATGCAAGCGGTGGCTTCTTCGGAGCTGGAGGAGGAGATCAAGGTTCTCCATGAAAATCGTCGGTTGATCACCGAGTTGATGACTGCGACAAACATCAAGGATTATCCCTCCCGCGCGATGCCGTCTCAAGGTAAGAACTCTAAGGTCCTGCGTCACTACTCCCGGGTCGAGTACGTAGGCCTTCTTCTGACATTTCGACTTCCGCTGCTCAGATTCTAGGCAGACGAATGACGAGGGGGAACAGCCATCAGAGCCGGAGATCGTCGATCTGGAGGAGACGCCTGTTCCGAGTGAACCCCAAGCTTCCGGGGGTCCCTCCTGTGCCCGACATAGGGGTAAGCAGGTTGCTCGGGGAGATGCTCCCGAGCGCCATGGGGCCAAATGCTAGGACCCTGAGGAGCGGCTACTGCTATCCTCCATTGAGGCCTTGACTGCTGAGAAGAGGCGGCTAAAGAAGGCGGGGGTCGTTCGCCCGGCTAAGAAGCAGGTCCGACCGATCGAGGAGCCTTTGACCGAGGAAATCTGCCGTCCGGGTCCCCCACCATCAAGCCAGAGATGGCTACTGCTGGTGGGGGAGCCATTACCGAGCCTGCCAGACCGTAGACAGAGGTGATAGCCTCCAAATTCCCGGCCGAGGTCGGTGGGGCACAGGACGAGGCTACATCCCATCCCATGCCGAGAGTTGTCGTCCCGAAAGTGGGGGTGCTCGGGGGGGATGCCCTGGTCCTGGGCCTTCCAGAAAGGACTCTCCCTCCTCCGGCTGGTGTCTCCACGGTTCAGGCTTCTCTATATCAACGGTGCCGATCCTTGGTGCCTTCGCTGAGTCAGGAAGAAATCAAACGCGATCCTCCCTCTTTACTCTTCGAGAGGGTTATGGAGGGCGGTTTGATCATGGCCCAGCTGGGGGCGGAGATAATGGATTTGTTCGCTCGGCTGGATAGTGAACAGAGGTCCCTCTCTCGGGTTCGCGTTGAGTCCGATCGAAGGATCAGTCAGTTGACTTCCAAGCTTGAAGTCTCCCGGTGAGAGGCAACTTCGTTTCGAGCTCAGTTTCAATCGAGCCAAGAGGAGGCTCGAACTCTGGCCGAGCAGCTGGCCCAGGCTCGCTATATGGTCGACCTGAAGGGTAAACTCCTGAAAAAGGAGTGTCAGTCTCAGGTTGAGCGTTAAGAGAAGTGGAGGGCCGAGCGAGAGGAGCTCAGCAGCTAGGTCCGTGGGGCTGAGCGAGCGCATGGGGAAGCCGAGGTCGTGCGGACTGAGGTTGAGGTGAAGTTGTCCGAGACCGAGAGGCAGTTGTTCAAGTCTGAGCGGAGGATTGCCGAGCTTGAGAAGGAAATGGAGTGAGCTGGGGCAGAGGTGATCGAACGATATAGAAGCTCAGAGGGTTATGATGCAGTTCTCGAGAAGGCCGCCTTCTCGTATTATGAGCCAGGCTACTGTCTGGGACTGCAGAAGGGATTCGCCCAAGGCTTCCATCGCACGGTCATTGAGGCCCAGCAGTAGGTGACCGACGAGCTTGTCTTTCCCTCCGGGCAATGCTACGACTCGGATGCAGATACCACCGATTCTCCTTCTTCATCATCGAGTGGAGGGGGGACCAAGACTGCCTCTGCCTCAATTGATGGATCGCCAGCTCCGGTCAGCTCTAGAGGGCGCGCGGTCAAGGCAGTTCCCACTCAAGTGGGGTCAGTGTCTGGACCGACCGTCGCCGAGGATACCGGGGGCAGATCTTATGGTGCTGAGGATCCTACAACCGCCAAGCCTCAAGAGGAGCCGCGGGTTTCCTGGAGTCCCCCCATCTCCATAGATTAGGAGGAAAATGGGCTCGATGTGCCTGCTCTTTTATCTTCTTTTTACTTTTTGTTGCCATGTAAGGTTTGTCCTTTCGATATATAATGGCAGTAATATTTAGCACTGAGTTGACTGGTTCTTACCGCCTTTGGCGTGATTTGACCACCGTATCCGCCATTGCTAAAAAGGTGGGGATTTTATTTGCGGATATCTTCGCGTGCAGCGATTGTCTTGGTACTGGCGTCTTTTCGATTTTCCATGCTTTGAATGACTTGCCACTTCACGTGTCCCTATGGAAGGGCTATTTGAGGGAAATGGAATAACTGCCCCTAGGGAAGAGCTCCCACCTTTCACGTTTCTTCGAGGGGAGAATTAATTAAGGCGAGGGTTCCTCTTTCGGTCTATGAAAGGTCCCGAAGGGCGCCTCCACCTCCCTTCAACGCTTAAGGCTTTTCTCACAGTTTTTTCTCTTTCTCCCTTCTCGCGAAGTGTTTGTCTCTGTGCTGGGGACTGACTGACCACAAACCTCGTCGTTAAAAGCCGTGCCTCAATTTATAATTTACCGAACTCACACACTTAAAAAGATTGAAATTCAAGTAAAGTGGTGAAGACGGGTCGATCCACAGGGAAACAAAACTTTTGAAATGGGATGGATGAGAATTCTTCTGTTTAGAAAATCCAATTTGATATGAACTTAAACTAAGTACATGAACTTAAACTAAATTACAAATGGTGAGAAAATACAAGAAAAATTGAATAAAAACAATAGAGAGATTGGAAAAGGAATATCTTCTAAACTAGAGGGATTCAGGAAAAGTTGAAGAAATCAAAGTTGTAGAGGACGAAGAGAGGAAGAAGATTGGTGAAGGACTCAAAGACAGAAAGTAAAAGGAAGAAGGTGAAAATCATGAAACACCGAGGTCTATATGGACGGATGAACAGTAAAATCTAGAAAAATTGAAGTTTAGAAAATTAATTCTAACTTGAAAATGGTTGAGAATTAGAAGAAAAAGTAGAAGAAGAAGTTGAAGATGACTTGAAAACACACAACTTTGATGAAGAACTCATGGAGAAAATAAGATCAGAAGAGGGTAAAAACGAAGAGATAAGATCTGTGACAATTAATGATACACATAGATAATCACAAAACTAAACCGTACAACAAAGACCTCTAACAAACAATTAATAACTCTAGAACGGATGAGATTTAGAAGAAGTGGAAGAAAGATAAAATCTAGATCTAAGGGAGAGGAAGAACTTTTGTGAAGAAAGCAGAGGGAAAAGAGATTAAGAAGGGCTTCAAAACGGAGGAATGGGGGAGCCTATAACCGCGGATGAACAGTACCACGCCAGGACAGCACTTAGAAAATTACACCATAACTTGAGAACGAAGAGGAATTAGAAGAAATGGTAAACATAGAAAGTGTGGAGAACAGAAAAACAAACAACTTTGATGAAGACAAGATTTTAAAATGAGCTCTCAACAGGTCGAAAATGGGCAAAAAATAGTCTAACTTTCTTAAGAACACCTTGAACATAACATAATTAACACAAGAAAACCACTAATATTGCACTAATCACTCTCAAATCACACATTACAAGGAACTCTCTCTCTGAATCAATGAAAACTCTCAACAAGATCACAACCTCTCAACACTCAAAATACAAAGCAGTGACCTTTCAAAAATAAAAACAACAACCCTCTCCAACCCCTTGAACTTGCCAATAGGGGCTCTATTTATAGGCCAAATCTTAAGCTCTTTACAATATGAATACTTTGAGATTTGTTGAAAATCAAGCCCACCACCTTATCTTTCTACCCACTTTAAAGACAATGTGTGAAGGGCCAACTGCCCTTGTTAAATTCAATGTTGGCTAAACATTTTTTTTTATATTCTTCTCTTCTCCATGTTCTCTCTTTCATTGCCGTGTCCGCCATAGTCACCTACGGCTTCCACCTTTCCACCTTTGATCTTGCGCCCGTGAGAATATCTCAGCCAACAAGTCGGCCTGTGCCTATTGTCTTCTTTTCCGCCGCGAAACACGCTCGTCGAAGCCAGCTGCCTGCCGACCTTTGCGACCGTGCACGTGTTTGCATGAGCCGTCCGTTTCGTTGAAGAAGCCCTCCTCCTGCATTGTTTGGCCATCTGCTAGCCATGCTTTGAAACGTTGCTCGAGGACCCTGTTGGCTTTTGCCGACGTTGAAGACCGCTGCCTGCAATTTGACCACCCACAAATGATTTGCCATCACGTACATAAAGAGTTGTGTGTAAAGGCATGTGCAGTCACATGCATTAAATATTACTGAACCAGACCATGCATTAAATTTCAATTTGACCCTGTTGCCTTTGCGTTGGAAGCCCTTCAAGCCACACTACTAAACCATGCATTAAATATTACGTATGCATATATAATGGGTATATACATATGTGTTATAATTGCATTTATCTATGTTAAAAAATGTTATATATCTATATATATATGTGTTATGTATATAATACATACATATATATAATATAATACTTATATACATATATATATATATATGAGTGTATCTATTGAATAATCAATAAATACAATATTTTTTTACTTTTTTACTTTTTTTTTATTACACAATCTCATGGGCCTTTAGATGTGTGGGCTTTGGCTGCAAAATAGAATCAAAATTGCATTAAATCAAGCAATTACTCATTTTGAGCTGAAATTGAAATTAAGGGTGATAGGTGCATAGTGATACATATTAAAGCCCATAAAAGAATGATATATCATTAATTATCAGGTAAAAATATACACTTATCACACCCCCCTACTTACTCATTGCTAGTCCCTTAGCAATGCAAACAGTTTTCAATTAAGGACCACCAAGAGTTTTACAAAGTTCATGCCATTATATCCAACTTTTCCTTCACAGAAATAACTAAAGATTAAGAGTCCGGAAATATTAACACATACTAGCCTTAGATTTGGAAAGTTAGACACATGATTTAAGAATTCTAATCAAAATTCAGTAGCACTTGTGCATGTGATATGCTAAATTCACAGTATAGACAATTGCATCCCCCATTTTGCTATTCCGAACAAGTACCTTTCAACCCTGCACTTCTTTAATCAGAGCATTAAGCATACTAGCTTTTGTCTGTCTTATTATTTCATCCCTTAGGGATCTTTATATTTTTTTCTACACACATGATGCTGCACTACCCTTCACTGTTTTACACGAACCTTAAAGTAGGCCCAGTTTCGCAGATCAAGGTTCCCTTATCCTTTTGACGCGAACCTCAACACGTCTTAGGTGAAGTAGGCCCGGTTACTCAGATTCGGAGCATTTTTCATGGTGTTCTTTTCTCAATTTTTTTTTCAATTGTGCTTTTGCACTAATTTTGATTGATAACTTGGCAGAAAGCTTTATCAAAAGATCTCTTTGTTAAGAAGTGCAGAATATCAGGTAACAGACCCAAAATAGCAGAAGGCTTGTCCTATCTGGTTCATTAGCGTGCAACGTGATATGTTTATCTTTTCTAAAGTGCACATGAATTTTAAAGAGAGTTCTTAGATCATTTTTCCATGGCTAGAGTAAATAACTTTTCCATCATCCTTCTCCCTAATCATTTCTATTCTAGAATCATTTTCAATTTAGCATGAATCATGAAACTCAATATGGGGATTTACATGACAGATTCTTATGTAACAATGCAGGGTATCATCCAAGAATTCATTGTATTCTCAAAAAATTTTCCCCCCCCCCAACTTAAATGGCATTGTCCGCAATGACATATGTAAATAGAAAACCAGAGAACAAGTAAACATAAAATATGGGTGGGATGGAAGGACACAACCTGGTGGGCAGGGTGAAGTGATGAAAGCGCCTTCTCATTGTTGCGTGCAACTGAAACACAAACACACAAAACATCAAATCACAAAAACCGTGGGTTGCCTCCCAGAAGCGCTAAGTTTACCGTCTTCAGCCAGACGCATGAAGGTTTGAAAGGAATTTATACCTGATCACTTAATGTGATGGATTCTTTAGGTGATAACAGCTCATTTTCCAAGTAGGGTTTTAACCTTTGACCGTTAACAGTAAAAATATGACCATTTTGTGGATTTACAATTTGGACGGCGCCATGGTCAAATACCTTAACAATAGTAAACGGTCCATCCCATCTGGATTTCAACTTACCAGGGAACAAACGTAGCCGTGAGTTAAAAAGCCAAACTTTTTGATTTTCATGGAAAGTTTTCCTATGAATATGGTGATCATGGAAAGCCTTGGTTTTAGCTTTATAAATCCGAGAATTTTCATATGCTTCGTTACGAAGTTCCTCCAGTTCATTGAGTTGTAATGCTCTTTGGGCTCCAGCTTGATTGAGATCAAAATTCACTTGCTTAATGGCCCAATATGCTCTATGTTCCAGTTCGACGGGCAAGTGGCAGGCTTTTCCAAAAATGAGACGATAGGGCGACATACCGATAGGAGTTTTGAAGGCAGTTCTATAGGCCCAAAGTGCATCATCTAGTCTCTCAGACCAGTCTTTCCGATCCGGCCTAACTGTCTTATGCAATATGTTCTTTATCTCCCTATTGGAAACCTCCACCTGCCCACTGGTTTGGGGATGATAGGGGGTAGCGAGTTTATGAGTGATGCCATATTTCCGAAGCAAAGCTCGGAATTGGAAGTTCGTGAAATGGGACCCCCCATCACTAATCATAGCCCGAGGACACCCAAATCTAGAGAAGATGTTCTTTTTCACAAATTTCATCACCACCTTATGATCATTGGTCCTTGTGGCGATAGCTTCAATCCATTTTGAAACATAGTCGACCGCCACCAAGATATATTCATATCCAAAAGATGGTGGAAACGGTCCCATGAAATCAATACCCCAAACATCAAAAATTTCCACTACCAGAATGGGATTAAGCGGCATCATATCTCTCTTAGAAAGGTTGCCCACAGCTTGACACCTCAAACACGTTTTTGAAAATTCATAAGCATCCTTAAATAAAGTGGGCCAATAGAATCCACTTTGTAAAACCTTAGCCGCAGTCTTCTTTCCCGAGAAGTGTCCCCCACAAGCTAGATTGTGACAAAAATTTAATACTGATTGTTGTTCCTCTTCGGGGACACATCTCCGTATGATCTGATCAGGACCCATGTGAAACAGTTCCGGGTCCTCCCAAAAATAGTGTTTGACATGTGAAAAGAACCGATCCTTTTCCTGCTTAGTCCACCCACCCGGGATTTGTCTTACTGCCAAAAAGTTGACAATGTGAGCGTACCAGGGGGTTGAAATGTGAGAGATAGATAACAAATGTTCATCTGGAAAGGCATCAGACATGGGAGCACTCTCAGGTATCACTAGCCTAGACAAATGATCAGCCACAACATTCTCTAACCCCTTCTTGTCTTTGATTTCTAAATCAAATTCTTGAAGTAATAGAATCCACCGGATCAAACGGGGTTTAGCATCCTTCTTGGTGAGCAGATATTTTAAAGCAGCGTGATCAGAATAGACAATAACTTTGGCCCCCAGCAGATATGAGCGAAATTTTTCCAGGGCAAAAACAACGGCCAGAAGTTCTTTCTCTGTGGTGGTATAATTCAATTGAGCATCCGCGAGAGTGCGACTCGCATAATAGATCACCACAGGTTTCTTATCGATCCTTTGCCCCAAGACAGCTCCAATAGCATAATCCGAGGCATCGCACATAATTTCAAAAGGCAGTGACCAATCTGGTGTTTGAAGAATTGGAGCTTGGGTCAAGGCTGCCTTTAGGGAATGGAAAGCTTTAAGACAAGACTCATCGAGCTGGAATGGGGTGTCCTTGGCTAGGAGCTTAGTGAGCGGACGAGTGATGGTAGAGAAGTTTTGAATGAACCTTCTATAAAAACCCGCATGGCCAAGAAAAGAGCGGATTTGTTTGACGGACGAAGGGGGAGGAAGATTAGAAATCAGATCGACCTTAGCCTTGTCTACCTCCATCCCCTTTTCAGAAATCACATGTCCTAACACAATGCCCTCTCGAACCATAAAATGGCTCTTCTCCCAACTTAGCACCAAGTTCGATTCTATGCATCGTGCTAGTACCTTCTTTAAATTCTCCAAGCAATTATCAAATGAGTCACCAAAAACGGAGAAGTCATCCATAAAAATCTCCAAAAATTCTCCCACCATCTCAGAAAAGATGGCCATCATACACCGCTGAAAGGTGGCAGGGGCATTACAAAGCCCAAATGGCATTCTCCGAAAAGTAAACGTGCCATAAGGACACGTGAATGTGGTTTTCTCTTGATCTTCCGGGTAGACCGCAACTTGATTATACCCAGAGTAGCCATCCAGAAAGCAAAAATATCGTTGCCCGGCCAACTTTTCCAAAATCTGATCTATAAACGGGAGAGGGAAATAATCTTTCTTTGTCATGGAATTTAATTTTCTGTAGTCAATACAGACTCTCCACCCCGTTTGTATTCTCATTGGCACTTCTTCTCCCTTCTCATTTTGAATCACGGTCAGCCCGGATTTCTTCGGAACAACTTGTGTGGGGCTGACCCATTTGCTATCAGAAATGGGATATATAATCCCGGCATCCAACCACTTCACCACCTCTTGTTTGACTACCTCTTTCATGTTCGGGTTCAGCCGGCGTTGCATTTCCCTACTCGGCTTGGCATTGTCCTCTAAATAAATGTGATGCATACAAACATCCGGACTGATGCCCTTGAGATCTGTCACCGACCATCCCATCGCCCCCCTATGCTCCTTAAGGACATCTAATAGCTGAGATTCCTGAGCAGAAGTGAGATGAGAAGCAATAATTACGGGCAGAGTTTGGTCAGGACCCAGATAAGCATATTTGAGAGAATCCGGTAGAGGTTTCAGTTCAAGAGTTGGCGGATGATCCAGAGATGGAAGTGCAGGTTTGGATTGCAATGGAGGGAGTGATTCTACCCTAGACCAGGGTGAGAAAGAGAGAGAAGAATCCTGAAGCATACTACCCTCTTCTAGGGTTTCTTCGATGTCATTCGGACATTCATCCAGCACCTCCTCACATATATCAATGATATTGCATTCTTCTTCGTGGTCCGGGTATTGAGAAGCCTTAAACACATTTAATGCAACCTTCTCGCCTCCAAACGAGATATCCATCATTCCTGTGGCACAATTTATATTGGCCTTAGCCGTAGCTAAAAATGGACGACCCAAAATGATGGGTGTGTGCTTTAAGTCTTGGGTCGAGGCCATATCCAAAATGAGAAAATCCACCGGGAAATAACACTCATGCACCTTGACAATCACATCCTCCAACAGACCCCTTGGAGTTTTTACCGACCGATCTGCCAATTGAAGGATTATTGAAGTGGGTTTTAACTCTCCCAGATCAAATTTCTCATAGATAAAGGTGGGTAGAAGATTTACGCTAGCACCTAAGTCTAGCAATGCTCTATCAAAAGTGACGCCACCTATAGCACATGAGATTAACGGGGCTCCGGGGTCCTTCAATTTCTTCGGTAAATGATTCATCACCACAGCACTTACATCCTCGGACAAGCGGATCTTTTGAGTTACCACCTTTGACTCCCTCTTCGGAGTACAAAGCTCTTTTAGAAATTTTGCATATGCCGGCACATGCTTGATTGCGTCCAAGAGTGGAATATTTATATTGACTTGTTTAAACAATTCCACTAATTCTTCTTGATGCACCGGTGCTTTCTTATGAGCCTTCGATGTCAGAGCATCGGGAAAAGGGATTTTAGGCACATAATCGTTAGGTCCTCCTTCAACTTTTTCCTTTCCTTTATCCAGCTTCTTCTCTCCACCATCCGGCTTCTTTAGTTCTTTTCCAATTACGGGCTCCTCTTCCTCATCACCCTCCTCTTTGGTTTCTTGGCCCGAACTACTGACAATTTCCCGGGCCTTGTAAGGATCATTCAAAACCTTCCCACTCCTAAGAGACGAGATTGCCTTAGCATTCTCAAATTGGGGACCCGAAGGATGGGGCGGTTGAGGTTGGTTCGGGTGAGGTAGAATAGGAATTCTTTGGGGGAAGCCCGGAGGTTGGTTCCTTGGGTTAGCCATTGGTTGGCTAGGAAGTTGACCCACCTCTCTCCTCACATTACTTGCGGCCAATTGGCCTATTTGACCTTCCAACTTAGCAATAGATTGTTGCTGAGTAAGAATGATTTGTTGGAGTTGGTCAAATTTTTCATCAAAATTGGGATGAAGATGTTGAGGAGGAGGAGGAGCTTGAAAACGGTTTGGATTGTATGGATGGTACTGGCTCTGGAAATGTTGAGTAGAAGGTTGATGATACGGGGCCTGAGAATGCTGCAAATGAGGTTGAGAATATTGTTGGAATGGTGCATTGGATTGAGAGAAATGATGCTGAGACGGAGCTTGTTGAAACGGAGGTTGGTGTTGTTGGTGAGGTTGAAATGGTTGTTTTTGAAATGAGGTATTCGATTGGGCGGGTGGACCTTGTTGAGATTTCCAAGAAAAATTCGGGTGATTTCTCCAGCCTGGATTGTAGGTGTTGGAGTAAGGATCATATGGAGGCTTAGAGACACCCTGAGCAGCGAAGATTTGTTCTTGGATGAATGGGGGAAGCTGAGCTGCAGTGGGGCAATCAGTGACACCATGGTCAGGGCTAGAACAAATGGCACAAATTTCGCCATGATTGGGAGCGGAGAATGGTTGAGGTTGAGAGGCTGAAGAAGAAGGTTCATGCCTCGATAACAATTGATCGAGCTTTTGAGCTACTAGGTCAACCTTCTCTATCTTTTGTGCCAACAAATCCATCTTGTTCAATTTCTGAGTCAAGGCATTTATGTCCATCCGATTCTCAGACTCAACTTGGCTTTTCACCTCATAGAGCCCGCCCTTTTTAGTCGGCCCAATGACTCTTTCATAAGATGAGAGCGAGGCATGACTAATAGAATTCTCACTGAGCATCTCAAATAACTCATACGCCTCATCTTCGCTCTTACTCATAAAGGCTCCCCCACATGAGGCATCTACCATTTGCCGGTAATTATCAGTCAATCCCTCATAGAATGCCTGAACAATTTGCCAGCGTGATAATCCGTGGTGAGGGCATTTCCTTAGTAAATCCTTCAACCTATCCCAAGCCTCGTGGATTTGTTCCCCGTGGTTTTGCGTGAATCCAGTAATTGCTCTCCTCATGGTATTGGTTCGTCCTATGGGGTAAAATTTCTTCAAAAATTCTTTCTGCATTTCAGCCCAAGTGTCAATTGACCTACCCAAGGCTCCCAACCAATATTTGGCCTTGTCTTTGAGAGAGAAGGGGAAAAGAGTCAGCCTAAGAGCATCATCGGAGAAATTAGAAATTTTAACCGTGGAGCAAATCTGGAGGAACTCATCTAGATGTCTGTAGGGATCCTCATTTGTATTGCCATAAAAGGATGGCAACATTTGAATGGTGCTTGATTTAATTTCATAGTGGGCTGCTTGATTTTGAGGTGTTTGAGCAAAAAATGAAGGTTGATATTGATTTGGTAAGAAGTATTCCTTCATTTGCTTGGGGGCAACTTGTTGAATTTGATTTTGATTTTGGTCTGCCATGAGGTTAGGTTTATGGTGATTTCTCGAATGCACTAACCTTTCTACCTCGTCTATCGGTCCTAACAAAGGTGGGTGAAGGGATCTCCTACCTTGCATAAACTAGGACAGATGAGAGCACTTCTTTTTGTGATGATTTAGTTATTTATTTTTTATATTTTGATTTGAACACAACCAAGACGAAGAGAGAAGAGAATAAAGAAGAGAAGAGAGAAGAGAAGAGAAGAGGATGATTCTTTTGTTTTTTTTTTTGTTGTTGTTGTTTCTCTTTTTATTTTTTATGCAAACACAAACCAATTTTCACAAAATGATCCTAAAGACCTAAATGTGGCCTATATCTACAAATGGGGTTTCACAAAATGATTAAAGTGAACTTAAGTTTACCCTCAGTATGTCCACCGGCCAGGTAAGGGGTGGGGAAGTGGGAGGTTCCCCCTACTTGCGTAGGGACCTTATTATACAAAACCACTAGCCCGCTTAAGGCGTTTGCCGTCCGACCGTCTTGCCTTAGACACCGGTTTTCATATGAGGGAAAAACTCAAATAACACAAGAATCACAGTGTGATCCTAGGGTCAACGTCTACTGAATTTTTATTAATGGCTTAGGTGATGCACAGATGAAGAAGTTTGTGATTTTTGGGCTAAGGGAGGGTGATGAAATCCCCACCTTATCTTGTTTAGGGGTAATGCCCTTAGAGTGATTTGAGATGAAATGCACAATCAATGTTCAAACAAGGGGTTAATATGCAAATACATGAACAATTATTTTCTAAACACAATATGGAATGAAATTAATGCAACTTAGATGATGCATGACCTACAACATGATGTGTATGATTTCTAATCTTAGAATGAGATTTTTTTTTTTTTTTTTGGTGCAAGTATTGGTTCTTTTTTTTTTTAGTTAATGATCCTATCTAACCAGCACAATCTTTTCTTTGATTTTGATATTTGATTTTTTTTTATTGAAGTTTTCACTAAGAGATGAATAGATGAAGGTATAAATGATAAACTAACAATGATATGCAAATTTATCACAAAATGAAGCCTAAAATGGTATTTTTGTGTTTTCTGAATTTTTCTATTTTTTATGTATTTTTCATGAATTTTTCGGATTTTTTAAAGATTTTTCAACAATTAGAAAAACAGAACCTGTACCTACACTTACTGACCTTTAGCGACGGTTGATTTTTGCTAGATTTTTAAGAATTCCAGAATACCTACGTCTGCAGGCTTTCAGCGACGCTTCCAGGCTTTCTGCGACGTATAATTTCCCATGAATTTCAGGTCTGGATTTCCAATGTCTTTGCTTTTCCGTTTTTGTTTTCTTTTTCCTGTAAAATAAAAAGAAGCAAATTAATATACAGATATACAAATCAAACAAAAGAGTATCCAACCATTAAAAAAAATATTTGTTCCCCGGCAACGGCGCCAAAAATTGACTGACCACAAACCTCGTCGTTAAAAGCCGTGCCTCAATTTATAATTTACCGAACTCACACACTTAAAAAGATTGAAATTCAAGTAAAGTGGTGAAGACGGGTCGATCCACAGGGAAACAAAACTTTTGAAATGGGATGGATGAGAATTCTTCTGTTTAGAAAATCCAATTTGATATGAACTTAAACTAAGTACATGAACTTAAACTAAATTACAAATGGTGAGAAAATACAAGAAAAATTGAATAAAAACAATAGAGAGATTGGAAAAGGAATATCTTCTAAACTAGAGGGATTCAGGAAAAGTTGAAGAAATCAAAGTTGTAGAGGACGAAGAGAGGAAGAAGATTGGTGAAGGACTCAAAGACAGAAAGTAAAAGGAAGAAGGTGAAAATCATGAAACACCGAGGTCTATATGGACGGATGAACAGTAAAATCTAGAAAAATTGAAGTTTAGAAAATTAATTCTAACTTGAAAATGGTTGAGAATTAGAAGAAAAAGTAGAAGAAGAAGTTGAAGATGACTTGAAAACACACAACTTTGATGAAGAACTCATGGAGAAAATAAGATCAGAAGAGGGTAAAAACGAAGAGATAAGATCTGTGACAATTAATGATACACATAGATAATCACAAAACTAAACCGTACAACAAAGACCTCTAACAAACAATTAATAACTCTAGAACGGATGAGATTTAGAAGAAGTGGAAGAAAGATAAAATCTAGATCTAAGGGAGAGGAAGAACTTTTGTGAAGAAAGCAGAGGGAAAAGAGATTAAGAAGGGCTTCAAAACGGAGGAATGGGGGAGCCTATAACCGCGGATGAACAGTACCACGCCAGGACAGCACTTAGAAAATTACACCATAACTTGAGAACGAAGAGGAATTAGAAGAAATGGTAAACATAGAAAGTGTGGAGAACAGAAAAACAAACAACTTTGATGAAGACAAGATTTTAAAATGAGCTCTCAACAGGTCGAAAATGGGCAAAAAATAGTCTAACTTTCTTAAGAACACCTTGAACATAACATAATTAACACAAGAAAACCACTAATATTGCACTAATCACTCTCAAATCACACATTACAAGGAACTCTCTCTCTGAATCAATGAAAACTCTCAACAAGATCACAACCTCTCAACACTCAAAATACAAAGCAGTGACCTTTCAAAAATAAAAACAACAACCCTCTCCAACCCCTTGAACTTGCCAATAGGGGCTCTATTTATAGGCCAAATCTTAAGCTCTTTACAATATGAATACTTTGAGATTTGTTGAAAATCAAGCCCACCACCTTATCTTTCTACCCACTTTAAAGACAATGTGTGAAGGGCCAACTGCCCTTGTTAAATTCAATGTTGGCTAAACATTTTTTTTTTATATTCTTCTCTTCTCCATGTTCTCTCTTTCATTGCCGTGTCCGCCATAGTCACCTACGGCTTCCACCTTTCCACCTTTGATCTTGCGCCCGTGAGAATATCTCAGCCAACAAGTCGGCCTGTGCCTATTGTCTTCTTTTCCGCCGCGAAACACGCTCGTCGAAGCCAGCTGCCTGCCGACCTTTGCGACCGTGCACGTGTTTGCATGAGCCGTCCGTTTCGTTGAAGAAGCCCTCCTCCTGCATTGTTTGGCCATCTGCTAGCCATGCTTTGAAACGTTGCTCGAGGACCCTGTTGGCTTTTGCCGACGTTGAAGACCGCTGCCTGCAATTTGACCACCCACAAATGATTTGCCATCACGTACATAAAGAGTTGTGTGTAAAGGCATGTGCAGTCACATGCATTAAATATTACTGAACCAGACCATGCATTAAATTTCAATTTGACCCTGTTGCCTTTGCGTTGGAAGCCCTTCAAGCCACACTACTAAACCATGCATTAAATATTACGTATGCATATATAATGGGTATATACATATGTGTTATAATTGCATTTATCTATGTTAAAAAATGTTATATATCTATATATATATGTGTTATGTATATAATACATACATATATATAATATAATACTTATATACATATATATATATATATGAGTGTATCTATTGAATAATCAATAAATACAATATTTTTTTACTTTTTTACTTTTTTACTTTTTTTTTATTACACAATCTCATGGGCCTTTAGATGTGTGGGCTTTGGCTGCAAAATAGAATCAAAATTGCATTAAATCAAGCAATTACTCATTTTGAGCTGAAATTGAAATTAAGGGTGATAGGTGCATAGTGATACATATTAAAGCCCATAAAAGAATGATATATCATTAATTATCAGGTAAAAATATACACTTATCAGGGACTTACCAGCGAACCATGGAGGGCGATTCGGAAGATGAAAATCCTGGCGGCCGCCAAAGGTGTTCATGTTGCTCCGCCCCAGGAGAAGGAAAGAGGACGGGGCGGACAATGTAGGAGAAGGAAGGAGGATGGGGCGGACAGCATTGGAGAAGGAAGGAGGCCTCGCGACGGGCACCTTTTCAACTTCTGGATCGCCGGTAGGTGGTGTACAAGAAGGAGGGGGGCCTGGCCACGGGCTCTCTCCTACTCTCTGGGTTGCCGCCCCATACGAGGAGGGCCGATGACACAGCGTCATCGATTTTCCCTTCCCGTCGCCTCTCTCACCTCTTTGAGGGGGCATTTGGTTTTTCTCCCTCTTCTGCTCTTCAACCAACTTCCTCCCTCTTTTTTCACTCTTTGGAGGGTGCCTTTAATCCTTGCTCGCACCACTTGGAGGTGCTTGCTTTCTGTTCGGCCTCTGGCCCCCTTCCAAAGAGTAGGCAGAGGAGGCCTTCTCTTGTTTTCCTTCCTTTTCTTCCTCTGATACCTTTTTTCTGAGTTTCCCGAACGAACAGAGTCAGCCGCCCGGTTATCCGAGCCAGTTTCTACACTGGGTAGAGTCAGTGGCTCGGATTGGGGGCGCTAGCCACGTCTGCGTCTATTGTGCCCTTGTGGTTTTGATGATAGCAAACAATATAAGTCACACTATAAGTCACCATGTCAAAGCATGAAAGATTAGCATGAAAGATTGAACGAGTGACAAAACATGTAATTGTTTATGTATTTGGTTTTTCAACTGTGCATTAATGAGGATCGTTTGTTGTGCATTGATGTTTGTGCGTAAATGTTGTCATCGTAATCATTCGCATGATATATGATTTCTCATGATAAGATGTCTTGTTATGTTGCATAGAACTTCATTGGAGTGCATCCATGCCTTGCATTTCATCATATAGGTTACAGGCACACACACATTCTCCTTTGCATATGTAGAGGGTCCATGCATACTCACTCAAGGTCAGTGCATTCACTTATGTTCAGCACATCAAGTCGGTGCACATCATAAGTGACCGAGAATAAGTCAGTGCAAGGTATGCTTTGCATGCACAAGTTGGTGCTTTCTCTTGGCCGCTCATACATAAAGTCGGTGCAGAATTCCATTTTGTGTAGAAAAGAGTCGGTTCACATTTGGTTTGTGTGAGACCGAACTCGGTGCAAGTTGCATTTCATGCATTCTCACAAGTCGGTGCAAGTCTACCTTGTGCTAACCAAGTCCATTCAACTCTCGTTGCTGCAAGCACACAGGTCTGTGCAACTTTAGTTGTTGCGAGAATTTAAGTCAGTGCATCATTGTTATATGTCACCACACGGTTGGTGCATGTCTTCCCTGTGTACTATGCTAGCTTGTTCATTTCTGCTTGTATGTCACCAAGGTTTGTGCATCGTGTCATGTCTGTGTTATTCTCATCGATGCGTGCGTATAAGTCAGTGCATTCTTGTCTTGTGTCTCAACATGGTCTGTGCATGTCTGCTCGTATGTTGATCATGTTTGTGCAAATGATTGCTATGAGACCGAACTAAGTCCGTGCATATGTATATTGAGTCTATGCACGGTTGCTTCGATGTCTCAGCAAGTCTATACAATCTCCATAATTGTCTGACGATTATATGTCTTGACAGACTGACAGGTCAACTGCTCTTGACTGTTAAGAAGGGCACATGATCCAAGGCGGACCGTCCCTAACAGATGACTGCCACGTGGAAGCTACATTGCCCAGTTTGGACACGTGGCTGAGAGCTCTCTGGAACCATTTGGCGGGAGTGTTCCCTCCACACGCCCAATGCGTGAGCACGTTAGTCCGAGATTGAAGTCATATATAAACCCTTTTTCTTAAGAGATTGAAAGATATGAAAAACAGAAGAGAAGAGCACGAACAAGAGATAGCTGAGAAAAAAGAGAAGAGGAGAGACAGAAGAAGAGCAAATCGTGAGAGAAAAAGAAGCAGAGAGAAGAAGAGAGAAAGAGGAAGAGGAAGAAGGTGTGAGAGAGTTCGTGAAGAGAATATTGAAGCTACCTGAAAACATATTCCACTGGACCTTGGATTAAATGCAGGCCAGTCAGCTCCTGCGAGAGCTATATCTGATTTGCAATTTCTTCCAGCTTTCCGGTGTTGTGATTTTCCATCTTTTGTTTTACTTTTATACCTTTATTTCAAGCTATAAGTCAGCAGAGCAAGCTGTGTTGCTCAGCGGTTGCAGAGGATCGGTTCCTCTGGTTGGCTAAGCTATATTGCCCAGTGGTCAAGCTGTTCGTCAGCGGTTGGCTCAAGCTGTAATGCCGAGCGGTTGAAGCTGTGAATCAGCAGTAGTAGGCAAGCTGTGAGGCCCAGCGGGTTAAGCTGTTTATTAGCAGGAATCCACACTCTGGTTTGAGTGTGGGGTGGATGTAGGTTTGGAGGATCGAACCACTTAAAAATCTTCTGCCCATCGTGGTTTGATTGCCTTGTCTGATCCGCTAAATGTATGCGTAGGTTCGATCTACATTTCACATCTAGTGGGTATTTGGTTTGCACACCGAGCATTTGACTCTGGTCTCGAGAGAGAGAGCCAATCTGATCAGATTAACTGAGTCATCTGTTCAGTGTATATAGAGTGATCAAAAGGTTAGGCTATATGATCTTCCTCTTGTCATTCAAAGAGAGCATCCTAGTTAATCAAGGCACCTGTTAGCTTTAATTCCACATCTTTGTCTTGCTACAGTTTTATTTGGGCAAAGTTTTTATAAGGGGATTCATTCAACACCCCTCCTGAATTCGAGCCTCGCAACCTATCACATGGTATCAGAGCGGGTTGCTGTGTAATCGGATCCAACGATCCGCAGCAGATCCTATAGCTTCCTTGGTGCATTTCAGAGAGGGTCTTGTCTCGTTGTGTTCGATGCTTTATTTTGCTGATTTGGTGTCGTACCTTGCTATTGTTTGACTTCAGTGCATTTTTCATACATTGCCCTTAGATCTATACTTGGTCAGTCATTCTTCGTTGGCTCATCCGCCGATCTTCAGAGGTAATGATTTCGATCTATGACTGGAGAACTCGCATTGGTATGTAAGATCAACAGACCTGACCTTTGGAAGGTAATGGTTCACGGTCCACATAAATTATCGAGAGATAAATCTAAATGGATTGATAAGGATAGATTAAAAGACTCTATCAACTCTAGAGCATTAGATTAATGAAAGCATCACTTGACAGAGCTCTAATTTAATGTGTTTCATCCTGCAGGTCTGCCAAGGAGATCTTGAATAAACTGAAGACTACCAGCTCTGGAAATGAAGACCAATGCATGATGGCTCAGGGCAGTGAACAAAGTAGCAAACAAGATGAAGAAGAGGAAGACGAAGATGAGGTACCTTCTGAATTTGATAATTATACTAAGGATGATTGGATTGCTGCATACAATGAGTTGCTTGATTCTTACGAACAGTTGAGAAAATAAAATAAAAGGATGAAAAAGAAAATTGATCAGAACAGTACTAACTCATCTTGTGAAAATTGCTTGAATCTGAAACAATCGTATGATGCTTGTCTATGTGATATTCTTAAGCATAAAGAACAAGTTTCCTTGCTGAAAAATGAAAATAATGAATTTACTGATATGATTTCTAAACTGGAAGATCAACTGGATATTAAAAATGATGAGCTTCTAATGAAATTGCAAGAGCTGAATAAGATCAATTCTGAAGTAGACAAATTGAAACTTGGGAATGTTGAACTTCAGAAGAATAATGAAAAATGTGAAGCTAAGATAAAAGAACTCAAGCAGAAACCTTCAAATATCTGGTCTATAGAGTCAACTTGCAATAAATGTCCTTTCCTAAAGGAACGTAATGAAGATCTCTACCTTGAAAATGAATGGCAGAGGAAGTTGATTGCTTCCCTCAAAGAAGAAAATAAAGATTTGTTGAAAGAGAAACTTGAATTTGAACATAGAGAAGAGAAACTGATTGAAAGACTAAACTTAATACCCAGTAGTGAAAAATGCAATGAATGAATTGAGAAGTTTATTGAGGAGAATAAAGATATGAAAGAACAAAATAAGAAATGCATGGTCCTAAATGTTGTTATTTCAGAGAGGCTTCTATTGAAAGACAAGACGTTGAGAAATATAAAACTGCAAACAAGGTGCTGAGTGAATGCGTTAATTACAGTGAACAAGAGATCGCTAGTTATGAGGTACATATTGCATCTCTAGAAAATGAAATTCATGATTTAAAAAACTCTTTATCAAAGTTTGTTAATGGTCAAGAAAACTTGGATAAGTTGCTAGGTGTCAAGATAAATTTTCAGAAAGAAGGGTTGGGCTATAACCTTGCAAAAAAAAAGAGCTTTGGAAACAAAACACAAACATCCTTTATTTCCAGTGTTGGTTCTCACAGCTTACCGAACCCACCTGTGTTTCAGTTTACTGCTCAAAGAAGTCAGACGCAAAATGCTCAGAAAAGTCAGGAACCAACTAAAAGGATTGACCACCTGCAGAAGAAGCCTACTCAAACCAATTTCAAAAGTGTGCATTCTGTCAACAACACAAGCACCCACAAACATGCACATAAAAATGAGAATCAGAATGTTAGAACAATGAATGCTGAGAATTCATCCGATAGAAACTATGCTACTAGGAAATCTGATGTTTTATGCCATTACTGTGGTAGGTATGGTCATTTCATGAATGAATGTTTTGTCATGAAACAAGATGATAGGATGCATGCTAAATTCTCTGTGGATCATCATGGTCTTAATAGAAACAAATTTGCTTCAAACCAGCACATCATATGTTTCAATTGTAACAAGCTGGGTCACAAGGTAATTGAATGCTGGTTAGGGTCACATAGGAATAATATTGGTTCTAGAGGAAAGCACATCAGGTGCTTCGAATGTGGAAAGCATGGCCATACAGTCAAGGACTGTTGGCATGCTCAGGGAAATTCAATTAAATCCAAATCTACTAAATTTTTTGTAAAAAGACATGATGTTGACAGGAGCCTTAATAGAATAAATTTCTCATGTTTTAATTGTGGAAAGCCAGGTCATAAACCTACAAATTGTTGGCTAACTAAAAATAAGAGACAAAATATTCATGTAAACAACAGAAAGTTTCATGCCCATACACATAGAGTTCATGCTTATGTTGATGTGCATAATAAGGTCAAAAATTATGTTGGTACATGTAGATACTGTGAAAAATTCGGACATTCTATGGCTGATTGTTCTCTGATGGAATTTGATGACCATCTTGCTAAGAAATTGTTTAGAACACCTGTTAGGGGTAATACAGGACCTAAGGCTACTTGGGTTCCTGCTAGAACAAAATAGTCTGCCACTTTACAGGTGTGCCTTGGATTGGAATAAAGTGGGTCAATAAATCAAGGCACTCAAGAATGAAAACCCCATGATTGCGTGGTACAGGTTAGTTCTGAAAACTTTGCTTAAATTTTATCTTCAGAATTTCTCTGCTCTAAATGCCTGCGCATCATGTTAATTCTTTTATGCATTATCCAACCGAATCTCTTTGATAGTTTGAAATGCACATGGAAATAATTGTAGTTGAACTCTGAATGCATTGCATATCTATGGCATAATGCATTGTTGTCAAACTCCCTGCATGTTGAAATTTCACATGTTGCTTTGAAAAATCTCATTCACTGCATTTAGTCAGGGGGAGTAGATGTATAATTTGTTATGCATTTGTCACACTCAGGAATTTGGATTACATTGCATAGAGTCAGGGGGAGTTCAGCTGCCTCTGCATTATGGTCATGACTCTCATGTTTGTTTTTAGGAAATACTCTTAGAAGAGTCATTGTTTATGCATACATGTAGTGATTGCATTGCACATCACCTATTTCGAAAACTCCAAAAAGAATGTTTAAATTCATGCATTCATGGGAAGCTCTCGTGCACTCATCACTCATATATGTCAGTCTTCTGATTATGACATATACACTCTTGATATCTCATTGCATCTAGACAGGGGGAGCATTTTAGACTCATTAGTTTTTTTTTAATCTGAACCCTTCCTATCTAGTCATTCAAATCACTCTCCTATTCTTGTGTGTTGGTGATTGCATTTTAATCAACTGAAATCTCAACTGTTTTGAAGTTGAAATCTATGTCTGCTACTCCTTAAATTGCTGAAGGAGAGCTTTGCTTGAATACTTCCTTGTCAAACTTGTCAAGCTGATCTGTCTGTACCCCAGACTCGGCTATTAATTTCTGAACTAAATTACTCAAGTGCATACCTCTGGCTGTGTCCTTGAAAACTCACTGCCTCCTGAAAATTTGGTTGATGCATAAGCATGTGTTCCAAATCTTTCACCTCATATGCATGCGTGTCATTGTCCTCTACCGCTCTCTAAATAAAATTTCTTGTTGCTTCTATTGATTGGCTGCACTGTCAATGTGATCCATTTGAAATTGGAAAGATTCCAATCTGTGTACCCTAATCATAAATTCGACATATTTTGAAAAGAAGAATCTTCTATTATATTGGTTGAAGAATGTCCGATGAATCAAATTGATTTAAGTCTAATGTATTCATTAAGCTTGGATGTAAAAGACTTGAAAATAGCTGAATCATTATTTTAATAAATCTTAATCAATTGTCTCATGTAGTCACTTGCAAAATCTTATGAAATCTGAAACTTTAAAAACATGGCTTCCTTTGAATAGAATATTGTTCTTAAACATTTCTATGTACTGAGCATTGTCTGGAAAATTTGAAAACATTTGAAAGAAAACTAAAGTCAGAGCAATGACCTTGGTCATAGAGAAACTGGGCTCTCTATCAAAGAATTAGAGTAAACCCATGTCATGAAGTGCCATAGTTATCTCTACTATAAAAATGATTGAAAATCTGGCAGAGCAATGGCATGGTTGTGTTGAGTACCTGGGGATTCTAGCCTCTGATCAAGGTGTCTCCTCATGTAAAAAGACACTCCAAATTGCTAACTCTATTCTCATTGAGAGGCAATATGGTTGTCACACTAAGTAACAGGGTCACTTCACCTAAGACGTATTGTGCCTCACGTAAAAAGGTGTTGACTTAACCAAACTTGCTCAGGAAAAATAATGTTGCTAAATAAAAGAAAAATTCTGAAAAACTAAAGACAAGTTCAGATACATTCATCCTTGTTTTATGTCAATACTATCTTGTGTAACTCCCAAAGGAGTCATTGGGTTTGAATGAGTAAGATAGAAGGAGGTTAAACAAGAATATCATATGTGCAATTGGTTCATCTTTATTAAAACTTGATTTCAGATATGAGTATTGAATTTTCCTGATAAACTTTGTATACATCATTCTTAAATCATACTGGTAAGTTTAGACTCATTCATAATCTCGTATAATAAAAGATTCTGAATTTCGATTATTAAGAGTTATGAATTTGGTACCCTATTGAAAATCTTTCTGTCTCATCTATTCTTTGGCAATCCAGTCAATATCTTGTTGTTGGAATTCAATTTGAAAGCTCTCACTGATTCTGATGCCTCTTGGGTTCGCCCTGAAATTATCTATGGCCGACCTTGTGTTTTTGATGACTTCTCTTTCCCTAACAATTGGTATCAGATGTCTTATGATGTGACCTAGCTTATAACAATAGGTATGAGACTTATTTCTGATCATAGTCGTCTACTGTGTCCTTCCATTTTAGCTGTTATTAAAGGGGGAGTTTTGCTTGTAACCCATTCTTGATTGGTGCCTGGTTGTTTATCTATCCCTATGTTTGTTGATTACCATCATTTATCCAGGGGGAGTATAGTTCTTCTATGCCTTAATAATGTGTCAAAAGGGGAGATTCTAAATCAATCATTTAATGCATGCCTACTTCTCTCTCCCAAATTATTTTCTTTTCGCTAAAGTCAAAGGGGGAGAATAATGTGTCATAAGTCAGTGTGAGTCAGTGTGACTCATAGTGTTGCCATCATCAAAAAGGGGGAGATTACTGTGCCCCTATGGTTTTGATGATAGCAAACACTATAAGTCACACTACAAGTCACCATGTCAAATCATGAAATATTAGCATTAAAGATTGAATGAGTGACAAAACATGCAATTGTTTATGCATCTGGTTTTTGCACTATGCATTAATGAAGATCGTTTGCTGTGCATTGATGTTTGTGCATCAATGTTGTCATCATAATCATTTGCATGATATATGATTTCTCATGATAAGATGTCTTGTTATGTTGCATAGAACATCATTGGAGTGCATCCATGCCTTGCATTTCATCATATAGGTTGCAGGCACACACACATTCTCCTTTGCGTATGTAGAGGGTCCATGCATACTCACTCAAGGTCAGTGCATTCACTTATGTTCAGCACATCAAGTCAATGCACATCATAAGTGACCGAAAATAAGGTCGGTGCAAGGTATGCTTTGCATGCACCAACTCGGTGCTTTCTCTTGGCCACTCATACACAAAGTCGGTGCAGAATTCCATTTTGTGTAGAAAAGAGTCGGTCCACATTGGTTTGTGCAAGACCGAACTTGGTGCAAGTTGCATTTCATGCATTCTCACAAGTTGGTGCAAGTCTACCTTGTGCTAACCAAGTCCGTGCAACTCTCGTTGATGCAAGCACATAGGTCTATGCAACTTTAGTTGATGCGAGCATTTAAGTCAGTGCATCATTGTTATATGTCACAACACGGTCGGTGCACATTTTCCCTGTGTACTATGCTAGCTTGTGCATTTCTGCTTGTATGTCACCAAGGTTTGTGCATCGTGTCATGTTTGTGTTATTCTCATCGATGCGTGCGTATAAGTCGGTACATTCTTGTCTTGTGTCTCAACATGGTCTGTGCATGTCTGCTCGTATGTTGATGATGTTCGTGCAAATGATTGCTATGAGATCGAACTAAGTCCGTGCATATGTATATTGAGTCTATGCACGGTTGCTTCGATGTCTCAGCAAGTCTATACAATCTCCATAATTGTCTGACGATTATACGTCTTGACAGACTGACAGGTCAACTGCTCTTGACTGTTAAGAAGGGCACATGATCCAAGGCGGACCGTCCCTGATAGATGACTACCACGTGGAAGCTACAGTGCCCAGTTTGGACACGTGGCTGAGAGCTCTCTGTAACCATTTGGCGGGAGTGTTCCCTCCACACGCCCAATGCGTGAGCACGTTAGTCCAAGACTGAAGTCATATATAAACCCTTTTTCTGAAGAGATTGAAAGATATGAAAAACAGAAGAGAAGAGCACAAACAGGAGATAGCTGAGAAAAAAGAGAAGAGGAGAGACAGAAGAAGAGCAAAGCGTGAGAGAAAAAGAAGTAGAGAGAAGAAGAGAGAAAGAGGAAGAGGAAGAAAGTGTGAGAGAGTTCGTGAAGAGAAGATTGAAGCTGCCTGAAAACATATTTCATTGGACCTTGGATCAAATGCAGGCCAGTCAGCTTTCCGATGCTGTGATTTTCCATCTTTTGTTTTTCTTTTATACCTTTGTTTCAAGCTGTAAGTCAGCAGAGCATGTTGTGTTGCTCAGCGGTTGCAGAGGATCGGTTCCTCTGGTTGGCTAAGCTGTATTGCCCAGCGGTCAAGCTTTTCCTCAGTGGTTGGCTCAAGCTATAATGCCCAGCGGTTGAAGCTGTGAATCAGCAGTTGTAGGCAAGCTGTGAGGCCCAGCGGGTTAAGCTGTGTATCAGCAGAAATCCACACTCTGGTTTGAGTGTGGGGTGGACGTAGGTCTGGAGGACCGAACCACCTAAAAATCTTCTGCCCGTCATGGTTTGATTGCCTTGTCTGATCCTCTAGATGTATGCTTAGGTTCGATCTATATTTTTCATCTATTGGGTATTTGGTTTGCACACCGAGCATTTGACTCTGGTCTCGAGAGAGAGAGCCAATCTGATCAGATGAACTGAGTCATCTGTTTAGTGTATATAGAGTGATCAAAAGGTTAGGCTATATGATCTTCCTCTTGTCATTCGAAGAGAGCATCCTAGTTAATCAAGGCACCTGTTAGCTTTAATTCCGCATCTTTGTCTCGCTACAGTTTTATTTGGGCAAAGTTTTTATAAGGGGATTCATTCATCCCCCCTTCTGAATCCGAGCCTCGCAACCTATCAGCGTCGAGTAATCAACTCATGTTGTAGTATCAGTGGATGTAGTATTTTTGTTTTCAATATGTACTATATTGGCTGTGGCCTATTTGATGTACGAAAAATATTAATGAAAGGAAAATTATCACCATTTGTTGCTTACATGTTTGAGGAAAGCTCAAAAATAGAACTTTCGTAATGTTGTTGTGTTCCATGTCCGAGGAATAGGCGTTCCTTCCATGGTAGACAATTGATACGCCCCTTTCCTGAGCATCTCGACCACTCGGTAGGGGCCTTCCCAATTAGGGGCCAGCTTCCCCACCGCCTCTAGTGGTCGAGAGGCTTCGACTTTCCTTAGGACGAAGTCTCCTATGTGGAAGTTTCTGTCTCGAACTTTGGTGTTGTAATATCGAGCGAGGTGCCGCTGATATTCCATAGCTCGGATGCTCGCAATCTCTCTAATCTCGCTTGGCATATCGAGATTCTCTAGCAGTTTCTGCTCGTTTGCCTTGGGTGAGAAATTGACGACTCGGAGAAATGGGCTACCGACTTCCAAAGGAATCATGGCGTCCGTGCCATACACCAACTGAAAAGGAGTCTCAACGGTGGTAGTTCTTGGAGTGGTTTAGTGTGACCATAGTACGCTTGACAATTCCTCGAGCCAACTACCCTTGGCCTTACCGAGCCTAGCCTTGATGCCTTTTAATATAGTTTTGTTGGCATTTTTGACCAGTCCGTTAGCTTGCGGGTTGGCTACCGAAGTGAAGTGGTTACGAATGTGTAGGTCGGCACATCTGTTCCTAAAGTAATGAGAATCAAATTGCTGACCATTATCGCTCACAATCACTCGGGGGATACCAAAATGACAGATCATCGATTTCCAAACGAAGCTCCATACGACTAACTCGGTGATCCTTGCGGTGGCTTCGACTTCAATCCATTTGGTAAAGTAATCGATAGCGATGATGATGAACTTATTCTGGGCTTGGGCCATTGGAAATGGCCCCAAGATGTGGACCCCCCACCGAGCGAAAGGGTATGGCTCGGTAAGGGTGACGAGCTCTGAGGCAAGCTGATGGACCAGATGATCGAAACGCTGGCATCGGTCGCACCTTTGAATGTAAGTTATGCAGTCGCATTGGAGAGTGGGCCACCAATAACCTCACTGTAGCAAGATCCTAGCGAGCGATCTTTGGCCTTGATGTGCGCTCTTGACGCCTTCGTTGACCTCTTGAATCGCTCGGCAAGCTTCCTCGGTGTCGAGGCACTTGAGGAGGGGTCCGGAAAAAGACCTTCCGTATAAGGCTTCGTCTAAGATGATGAAGCGCTAAGCTTGATACTTTAGTCATGAGAATCTCGGAGCTAGGATATATATGGGGTCCACTAGTCCCTTGATGATGCCTGGTCAACGGTCATGAGCTCTGCTTCTATACTCGGACGCTCAAGGTCTTCAAGGAAAACCGATCGATTTCCTTCTAGTCCGGCAGAGGAGGCTGATGTCGCCAAAATGTTCATCATTAAAACCTGCGGCAATCAATCAAAAATAAATACCGAACTCATAATATAATATAAATTAACAGTAATACACTAGTGAGCACGGGTCGAATCCACATAGAGGAATGTTGAGATTGAAAACTTTGAATTTTCTTTTAAAGCAAAAATAGAAGAATGTTTGTGTTTGATTTTCATAATTTAAAGGACATGAA
The DNA here is from genome assembly GCA_022559845.1 of Amorphophallus konjac. Taxonomy (NCBI): domain Eukaryota; kingdom Viridiplantae; phylum Streptophyta; class Magnoliopsida; order Alismatales; family Araceae; genus Amorphophallus; species Amorphophallus konjac. Next base: position 113,979,170 of record CM040128.1, on the reverse strand, counting down.
ATAAACCTATATAATCCAACAAAATTAAATGTGAAATGAATTAGATGAAGTTGAGATAGTTGGTGCGGCCGTGGTATGATAACGACGTCATCTCCTCGAGCCTTTCATTTACAAGTCGTCGGGAACGGCTACGTACACTCGTTCGGATCGGAACCGCTTCTCTTGACCGTCTTTGGAAGAAGTTTAGAGGGTGATAGATAAAGAATGGTGGAAGAACATTAAAGAGATAGAGGGAGATTGTGCTAAATAAAACTGAAAATAACAACACCAATGAAATTAAACATGAATTAAAGCAAACTTATAAGTGAATGGAAATTACAATAAGAACAAAATAAATTACAACAAGTGAAATGACAAGAGATGGGGAGATAGAGAGGGAGAACTAAACACTAGATATGAAAGAGAGACATAAGGAGGCTATCTACGTATCTGCATGCTAATATCTGAATGAGAGCCTCCCATGCCTTCCTTTTATAAGCCCCCAAGCCAACACTATTCCTCCATGTGAACACCTTTGGTGTATGTTTTTGACTTAGAAATGTGTGCCAACTTGTGTTGCACATTTTGTCATTTTTTTCTAAAATTTTCTCCCTTTTTTATTTTTTTATTCTTTCTTTCCCTTCTCTGTCTTCTCTCTTTCTCTCTCTTCCTTCGTAGCGTGAATCGCCAGTGAGAAGGCTTCGCGCCTTGTCTTCTCGTCCCCGTGCGCGTGAACCGCCCATGCATGAAGACCGTGCTGTGTTGACTATCGCCCGTGCCACGTCGAAGCCTTGCGTTTGCCGCGTGCGTGAAGCCTTGGCCGACCTCCTCGCACTCGTCGAAGTGTCCGTGTGCGCGTGAACGCCATAGGCCAGCCTTGGCGAAGAGGTGTTGACCGCCCAAGCAGCCGTGGACCCGCCTCCCACTGCTGACCTGTCGACGTGAAGAGCCACTCGCGTGTCACCCTCACGCACTCGCCCTGGCGCGTTGATTGGCAGCTCAGCCGAAGCCAGCTGACCTCCTAGACGAAGCCCCTCCGTGGGCCTTTGCCTTGCCGACCTCGCATTCGCCCATTTGCATGTGCGTGCTGAAGCCTACGATATATATATATATATATATATTATATGAATATGTATCATATATTTCAATCTTACCAAGAAGGTTTTTAAGACCTATCCAATTTCTAGATATTGATCTTAAACCTAACCTAAGTTTAAGAATCCTAGGTTTTATGTAACCTAGGCTCTGATACCACAAAGACTGTCACGTCCCGACGCGGAATATCGAGAGCGTGAGCGAGTCGTAAACAAGCGTGTCGATCAGGGCATGTATACTTTTATTTCTAAAGATAGAAATGAATGGGAAAAATGATACTTTTATTCCATCAAAATGAAGTTTACATTGCTAATTCATAAGCCATAAAGGCAAATTACAACTTCCAATCAAAAATACATCATTCTTGTAAAAACACCAATGACCTACATAAACCTAGGTAAAAAAGGAAAATCACTCTCTCACTCTTGTCCATTCCTTTGTTCATTTTCATTTCCTGCAATAATTAACCAAAACGTAGGGTGAGCTAAAAGCTCAGTAGGATTTTATATCTCTAAAAATCAAGCAATCTTTAAGTATTTACAATTTAAGTGATTTTTTTCCAAGGTGTATCGGAAAGTGTATAACATGAATGGAATTTTCAAGTAATTGAGATAACATGATATCAAGATGCATTTTCAAGTAATGACTTTGAACAGGTAAAGAATTTCATGTAATTGGCCATTTTCACGCAAGTCAAGTAATTCATGTAATTTTCAAGTAAACAAGTAAACAAGTAACAAGTACGAATAGTGGAATACCGTAAAAATCTAGCAAGTCATGTACTTCGGTGCAATGCCACACCGTGGTCAATCAACTCCCATGGGCACAAGTACTTTCGGGTGCTCCTCTCAGGACCAGATCGGGCCCCATTAATGCCAAGCATTGGGTTAGTGGATCATAAGATCCCAAGTACGTTTAGACACCCACTTAACACTATGGCCAACGAATTTCAAGAATAAGCTCATTTATAAAAAGTACAGATCTGGCAAAAATCTCAGAAGTAGCAAGAGGAGTGAAAAATAATTTTAAGGCATCATGTTTAACGACATTAAGTCGTGGAATTCAAGAAAGAGCGGTAACTAAGAAGAAATTTCAAGTAATTATAGTTTAATAGAATTAATTTAATTCAATGGTTTAATCTTGTGTGCATTTGGTTTACAAGTGTTTAGACATATTTACAGGAAGTTTTTTGTACATTGGAGATGCATTAGTTTAGCCAAAACGGTGATTTATCATAAAAATCAGAATTTTGTTATGAAAATAGGTTTTTATGCCGAAAATAATTCTAACTTGCTGAAAATAATTTTAATACGCTACTTTACTGATAAGATGACAAAAATAAATTTTCAGGCTAGATTTAATTTTTACATGCTGAAAATTAATTTTTAACATGCTAAAATTAATACTTAACATGCTAAAATAATTCTCACATATTAACTTACTGATAAGATGATAAAGATAAGTTTACCATGCTGATTACAGAAATTCTCTGATAACAATATAAATTTTATCATGTTGAAAATTATTTTTCTATATTTATTTCTTAATTATTTGATAGGAAAATAGAACTATCATGCTGAAAAATAATTTTAATATACTGAAAATAACTCTATCATGCTAAAAATAATTCTAACATGCTAGAAATAATTTTATCATGCTGGAAGAAATTTTATCATGCTGGAAGTAATTTTCATGCATCAATTTACTAATTATTTAATAGGAAATTAGGTTTAGCATGCACAAAAAAATAGTTTTAAATAGATTTAACATGCTGAAAATAATTTTTATATCTCAGTATGTATAAAATAATTTTATCATGTTGGAAGTCATTTTTAACATGCTGGAAATATTTTTCATGCATTAATTTACTAATATGGTTAAAATTAGATTTTTACATGTAAAAATAATTTTTAACATACTGTAAGAATTAAAACATGCTAATATTACCTTTTCTTACTTTTGGTGACTAAATATTTATAATTATTAGAGATTCCAAATGTTATAATTCATATTATATAGTGACTAATCTTTAGTCCCACATTGGAAGTTTAGAAAACTTTCATGACTTTATATGTTGGAGAGCTCACTCTTGGGTCAGGACCCAAGGGGCATAGGATGTGGGCTCGAGTTATGTGTGGATACAAAACTATTTATTTATTTATTTATTTATTTATCCGAGCCGAGTCGAGCAGAGCCGAGCCGAGCCGAGCCGAGGTGTGGTCAAAATATTTTATTTTGACCCCTGGTTTTCCGGGTAAAAAAAAATTTATGAACGCGCTAGCTTCTGCGACATATTTTAAAATTATGTCTTTGACCCCTGAGGGCGGGAAAATACTCTGTATGAATGCGCTATGTCGGGGCAGCGCGTTCAGAACGCGCTCCTGAGGTATAGCACGTTCTGGTTCTGACGAAAAACGGGAATACCCCTCCAATAAAATGACCATAACTTGCTCATTTCTTAATGAAATTTAGGGAAATAGGTATCAATGGAAAGAGCACTGAAAAATGAATAAGATGGCATACTTTAATTATTATTTGGCCTCATAGATTCCTACATTTGAGCAGATCTACGGAGAGATAGAAAAATAACCCCATAATAAGAAAGCTCTTTGATCTACGAATCTTCCCTTCAAATCCCCTCCAATCTCCGCAGCAGCAAAGCCTTGGCCTCCAAGGATGATTTGAGGGTTGAATGTGGCTCTATTTATAGCCAAAACTTGGCCAAATTTGTCAAGATTCCTTACCTAACCATGCGAAACTTTCCAACTCCGAATTGGTAGAAAATTCCAATTTATGAACGCGCTAGCTTCTGCTAGCGCGATATAAAGATCGCGCTACCCTCAGGTAGCGCGTTCTGGGGCATATTTTAGAATTATGTCTTTGACCCCTGAGGGTGGAAAAATACTCTATATGAACGCGCTATGTCGGGGTAGCGCGTTCAGAACGCGCTCCTGAGGTATAGCACGTTCTGGTTCTAACGAAAAATAGGAATACCCCTCCAAGAAAATGACCATAACTTGCTCATTTCTTAATGAAATTTAGGGAAATAGGTATCAATGGAAAGAGCACTGAAAAACGAACAAGATGACATACTTTAATTAAGATTTGGCCTCAGAGACACCTACCATTGAGCAGATCTAGGGAGAGATAGAAAAATAACCCCAATAATAAGAAAGCTCTTTGATCTTCGAATCTTCCCTTCAAATCCCCTCCAATCTCCGCAGCAGCAAAGCCTTGGACTCCAGAGATGATTTGAGGGTGGAATGTGGCTCTATTTATAGCCAAAACTTGGCCAAATTTATCAAGATTCCTTGCCTAACAATGCCAAACTTTCCAACTCCGAATTGGTAGAAAATTCTAATTTTTCTTCTTAATCTAACCTCCATTTGGTGTGAAACCAATGTAAAAACGGCTGGTCCAAGGTGGGCTTTTAGGTAAGGGTTGATTTTTGTGTCAACCTTCTAGAAATTGGATTATTATAATCCTTTTCAAAAGGCATTTAACATGTGTTACGAATTTAAGGTCTAATTACCCTTTATTAATCCTTTAACCACTAATCCATCCCATTATGGATTATCTAATGGGCCAATTGTAATCCTAATCCATTATATGAACTTTTATTGGGCTTACTATGAGTTTTCTAAGGGTTAGAATATTTAATTTCTATTTACCTTAAGTAAATTCAAGTAAATGCATTTATCTAGTTTATTTCATATAGTAAAAATATAATTTAATTAGTTCATGAAGATTTTAATTATATACTTCATTGAAAAAAATTATTTTTCATTTTAATTTATCGGGTTTCTACATATATATACAAAAGAAAAACAAAATTTTCAACTCATACTAACCTCCCCGGCAACGGCGTTAAAAATTGATGTCGCCGAAATGTTCATCGTTAAAATCGGTGACAATCAATCAAAAATAAATACCGAACTCACAATATAATACAAATTAACAATAATACACTGGTGAGCACGGGTCGACTCCACAGAGAGGATTGTTGAGATTGAAAACTTTGAATTTTTTTAAAGCAAAAATAGATGAATGTTTGTGTTTGATTTTCATAATTTAAAGGACATGAAATAAACCTATCTAATCCAACAAAAATAAATGCGAAATGAAATAGATGAAGTTGAGATAGTTGGTGTGGCCATGGTATGATAACGACGTTGTCTCCTCGAGCCTTTGATTTACGAGTCGTCAAGAACGGCTGCGTACACTCGTCCGAATTGGAACCGCTTCTCTTGACCGTCTTTGGAAGAAGTTTAGAGGGTGATAGATAAAGAATGATGGAAGAACATTAGAGAGATGGAGGGAGATTGTGCTAAATAAAATTGAAAATAACAACACCAATGAAATTAAACATGAATTAAAACAAACTTATAAGTGAATGGAAATTACAATAAGAATAAAATAAATTACAACAAGTGAAATGACAAGAGATGCAGAGATAGAGAGGGAGAGCTAAACACTAGATATGAAAGAGAGACATAAAGAGGCTATCAACGTATGTGCATCCTGATATCTGAATGAGAGCCTCCCATGCCTTCCTTTTATAAGCCCCCAAGCCAACACTATTCCTCCATGTGAACACCTTTGGTGTACGTTTTTGACTTAGAAATGTGTGCCAACTTGTGTTGCACATTTTGTCATTTTTTTTGAATTTTTATCCCTTTTTTATTTTTGTATTCTCTCTTTCTCTCTATTCCTTCGCCGCATGAACCGCCCGCAAGAAGGCATCGCACCTTGTCTTCTCGTCGCCCGTGCGCGTGGACAGCCCATGCGTGAAGACCGCGCTACGTTGACTGTCGCCCGTGCCACGTCGAAGCCTTGCATTTTTCGCATGCGTGAAGCCTTGGCCGACCTCCTCGCACCTGCCGAAGTGTCCGTGTGCGCGTGAAGAGCCCACCAGCGGCCAGCCTTGGCGAAGAGGCGTTGACCTCCCAAGCAGCCGTGGACTCGCCTCCCGCTGCCGACCTGCCGACGTGAAGATCTACCAAAGCGGCTCGCGTGTCACCCTCGCGCACTCGCCCTGGCACGTTGATTGGCCGCTCAGCAGAAGCCAGCTGACCTACTGGACGAAGCCCCTCAGTGGGCCTTTGCCTTGCTGACCTCGCATTCGCCTATTTGCCTATGCATGCTGAAGCCTGCGATATATATATATATATATATATATATTATATATTATATATATATGAATATATATATATATTATATTATATGAATATGTATCATATATGTATGAATGCTAGTTATTAATATTTTTTATTTTGTCTTTCTTTCTTTTTTTTTCATTTATTTTATTTTAAATAAGCCCATGGGCCTTTGGCCCATTTGTACTTTTCTTTTTGTTCTTTTTTTTTCTTTTCTTCTTTAATAGACTTCGGCCCATTATTGTGGAGACTTGTGGAGTTATTGCCATCATCTTCTTTGTGCCTGTAAAATAGTATCAAAATTTAATTAAATCTAGCAATTAAATATTTTGATACGAAATCGAAATTAAGTGTGATAAGTGCATATTGATGAATATTAAAGCTCATAAAAGGTGTGTATAACATAATTTAACATGTAAAAATGCACACTTATTGGAGGCCAGTCGAGAGAGGGTGTCTGCCTGGGAGTTCTCTTCCCGAGTTATCCGGATAACCTGAAAACTCTCGAATAGTGGGGCTATTCCTCTTACCAGTTGAAGGTATTTGATCATTAGTGTTTCTCGAGCTTCGTAGTCATCGTTGACCTGGCTGGCGAACAATTGGGAGTCAGTATGGATCCTGACTCGTTCGGCCCCCAGTCATTGTGCCATCCTGGCTCCCGAGATGATAGCCTCATACTCGGAGATGTTGTTCGATGCCGGGAAGTTGAACTTCAGGGCATATTGCAGTTCTGGTCCTTCTGGGGATCGGAGAAGAACGCCGGCGCCGCTGTCGGCCGAGTTGGAGGATCCGTCGATGAAAAGATCCCAGGTGGGCCCGGGCGTCAGTAGATGGGCTCCCTCGGTTGGGACGGTGCTCTCTGTGATGAAGTCCGTGAGTGCCTCTCCTTTGATGGTCGAGCGGGGGCGATAGGAGATGTCGTAAGCCCCAAGCATTATGGCCTACATGACGAGGCGACCCGAATCTTCAGGGTGAACAAGGATCCTCTTTAGGGGCTCGTTGGTCAATATGACAATGGTGTGCCCTTGGAAGTAGGGTCGGAGGCGCTTGGCCGAGGTTATCAACGCTAACACGAGTTTCTCGTTTGCGGGATACCTTTTTCTGGCCTCGTTGAGCACCTTGGTGGTGTAGTATACCGGCCTCTGCACTTCTGCGTTGTCTCGAACCAAGATGGAGCTCACAGTAGAAGGAGTCGACGAGAGGTAAAGGTACAACGTTTTACCCGAGACTGACTTCGATAACACCGGGGGCGAGTTCAAAAATTCCATAAGTTCTGCAAAAGCCTTCTGACATTCCTCATCCCAGGCAAATGTAGCGGATGCCAATTTGGGCCCTCTCAACAATTTGAAGAAAGGCAAGCATCGTTCGGCCGCTTGGGACAAGAAACGGTTGAGCGCAGCAATTCGTCCAGTCAGGCGCTAGATGTCCTTGACATTAGCGCAGCAATTCGGTAGTGGGTAACAGTCTTTCGGAGTGGCTTTGTTGAGGTCGGTGAAGTCCACGCACATTCGCCATCTGCCCGAAGCTTTTGGTACTAAGGCGACATTAGCGAGCCATGTTGGGTAAAGGACCGGGCAAAATAGGCTGATTTTCTTCCCCTTAATAATCTGCTCTTTGATGATCGTCTGCTTCTTTGGGGCGTGCTTTCTTCTGCATTGCTGGACGGGTTTCACCGACGGGTCAAGGTTGAGCTTGTGTACCACCATCTCCCCAGGGATCCCGGGAAGATGCTCATCAAACCATGCGAAGACTTGAATATACTCCGAAGGGAAATCTTTGTAATGCCTTTGTACATCTAGTGGTAAATCATCTCCAATTTTTACTCCTAGGGTTGAGTCGTCTTTGAGGAAGACCGTCAATAATTCGCCACTAGGCTCGGATGTTGTTTGTTCATTCTCGACTCCCTCGCCCTTTTTCTTTTTTCCCTCTGGCCTTATGGCTTCGACCGAAATTATGTAGCACGTTCTAGCTATGCCTGGTTACCTCGGACTTCCCTGATACCACATTTGGTGGAAAACTTCATTTTTTGGTGATAGGTGGAGGGTACTGCCTTTGTTCGGCTGAGGATACCTCGGTCGAAGATGGCATTATAGGCCGACATCCCCTTGATCACAATGAAGTCAACCATAATAGTGATGGTCTTGGGAGGGGTGCCGATGGTGACCGATAGACTTAGGGCTCTCTCGAGATAGGTTGCCAGGCCCTTGAACCCACAAAGGGGAGTTCGAATTGGGAGGAGCTTGGATGGGTTTTCACCCATCTTAAGGAAGCATTTGTACGAGAGTACATCACGGGCACTACCATTGTCAACCAGTATCCTATCTACGTTACAATGGTTTATTGTAGCCGATACAACAAGAGTATCATCGTGCGCGGTAGACAATCATTCCAGGTCTTGATCGGAGAATACCAAGGCATGTTGTTCGCTCACCGGTGGGGCTTTAGGGGGCTCGGAGGCCCTGCTCGCCTGTTCAGCTTGATGCTTTCTTCCTCGACTACTGTCTCCTCCTGATGCAGCACTGCCAGAAATGACATTGATGTGGACCCCACGGGGGTGATTGTCAATTTCTTCTAGAATGCCACGGTCCTCCTTCTGGCGCTCAAACACGTGCCGAGATAAGTCTCCCTGGCGGATGAGACACTCAATCTCATCCTTCATCTGGTGACAATCTTCGGTGTGGTGCCCGTGGTCGTTGTGGAACTGGCAATGTTTACGGCGGTTGCGGTGCTTGGCCTTCATAGGCTCGGGTTGGCGGAGAAGGCCTGAGCCCTTGATGTCTTCGTATATCTCGTAGACGGGGGTGGATAGGGGAGTGTACCGCTCGTATTTCCGAGGGGACCCCTTTCGCTCTCCATCCTGATTCCGCCATTTTCCTTGGCCCGAGCAAGATGGTCGCTTCTTGTCCCCCTCCTGACCCGAGCTCGTCGGGCCACGGCAAGCACTGAGGACTTCCTCGCACTCTGCATGGCACAGGGCTGGGGTCACCAGATCAGTGAGGGAGGTGGGGGGATTGAGGGTTCTCGCCGGAGGTTGACATCACGGGTGCCTCCGGTCAGCGCGGTGATGGTTGAGGCAACGTCCAAGCGAGGGATACGCAGGGCCTCTGATTTGAATCGATTAATATAAGCCCGAAGCTTTTCTCCTTGTGCCAGCTTTAGTGCCAAAAACCCCGCTACTGACCTTGGAGGGCCGCTGCCAGCGAAGCTTTCTTTGAATACTCGCCCAAATTGTCAAATGTCATGAATGCTACTAGGGGCGAGTGCTCGGAACCAGGCTTTAGCACCTTGGACCAAGGTGGTCACGAACGATCGACATTTCACAGCGTCAGAGGCCCCATGCAAGGTCATCAGGGCGTCGAAGCTGTCGTAGTGGTCGGCCGGGTCTCGTTGGCCATCATACAACTTGAAGGTCAGCAGCGTGATTCTGGGGGAGATCTCGGCCTTCAAGATATGGTCGGAGAATAAGGATTGCTCCTCATGTTCCTTGGCGGAAGTCTTCTGCAGGGTGCGTAGGGCACACTCTTGTTCCGCGAATTGTTGCTCGAAGTCCCGCAACTGGAGGGATAACTCCGGTTGCCGCTGAACCGAGGGGCTGTGGGGGCGTCCCTGCGGACTGCCGCATCGTCCCTCGAGGGGATCAGTTTTCGGGAACTACCGTATGTTGACATGTTTTCCCCTCCTTTTCTCCTTCCTTACTTTCCCTTTTTCAAAATCAAAAATGTAATGCCAAGTAAAACAAAGGAAAGAAAGTAAAGAAAGAGTGGAGGGGTGTGTGTGTGATCGTGATCGCCACCAAGACACGAAGTACCGAGGAGTACGACGTACCTTGGAAAAGGGGAGAAAGCACTCGCCTGATGTTCAGCGCTGACAGCAGTACACGGTCCTAGTGGAACCGTTAAGTGGATGAGCGGTTGCTCGATAGACCGTTCACAGCGCTGAAAAGGATGCGGGTGTAGACACGCCAAAATTGACGTTTTGTTGATCAAATCTCATGTTATTATATAAATGCCCCAAGTGGACTTCAATATTCCTATAACATGAAGTTTTTCTATTTTTGTGAGTTTTTCTGCATTTTTCCTGTATTTTTGTGAGTCACGACTTGATTAAGGGCGTTAATTTCAAAAATAACGACCTGTTGTAGGGCGTTTTCAAAGAAAGGACGACCGTAAGTGAGGGCGTCAATTCCTGGTGTTATCCCTTAATTTATGGAATTATCTATTTTCAAAATAAAAGGCATTTTGTGAGTAACGCCTTTTCTCAGGGCGTGATTTTAATTAACGCCGTTATCTCAGGCGTGTTATCTCAGTTTTCAAACAAGGCAAGGTTTTATTTCCAAAATTAAATCCAGGAAGAAACGCCCTTTCCTAGGTCGTGTTTCAAGAAACGTCTCTGTGAAGGTCGTCAATTCATAAAAGACGCCCTGTATTAAGGCGTGTTTCACTCCAGAGTCCTTCCTTTTTCCATCTTTCCCTCACAGTTCCCTGCTATCCTTGGACTCTTGCTCGATCTTAATCCTTCCTTGGATGCCTCATTACCCGTTCTTATCAATTCCCTTGTTTGATCACATCCGATTGACACTATAAAGGAAAATCTGGTTTGATCGTGTAAAAGGTTAACAACAACAACAACTCAAAAGGTTGAAGATTTTTAAGTATTCAAGCGCGCAGAGCTTCCTCCTTCGAGCATTGATTTTCTTCATCCCTCTGCATCCGTCCAGCGTCTCTCTGGTTCCCTTTACTCTCGTCAGGGAGAGCAGGGCGATACATATATATAGCTTGTTTGTTGTTCATCATATTCTTGTCATCATCACTATCTCCTGTCGTCAGTTCTTTTACTGCATCTAGCATATTAGCTCCTTCCCTAGTTCTCTGCTAGGGGTTTTAAAAAGAAAACAAAAAAGAAGGTGCGCATGTTGATGTCTTTTCATCATTTTTATGTTGGTTCTTGACTGATACTACTGCACTTTGGCTGATCCCCTTTCTTTTGCTTGTCTTTCATTGTCTTTCTTACAAGGTAATCAATCAAGAAAACCCACTTCGTCGGCCGGCCGATTGGAGTTGGAGGAGGAGATCCACATTCATCCCGCATCCCATCTTTCACCAGGTATATGCGATCTTATTCTTTTTTTTATTGAGGTAAACCCTCTGGCGATCACACACTCCCCTTGTGCACCTCGTGCATTGTTTCATCTCCACCATTATTTAATGTTTCCCTTTTCCCTTCCTTTTTAACCTCACCCCAAAGTGTGGATTTTAAAGGAATCCACAAATTGGCGATCACGGTGGGACATCCGCTGTTTTCTTTGTTGATTACCATCTCCATTGGCACCCTCGTGTGCCCTTTCCCCTTTGACACCCTCGTGTGTCCTTTCCCATTGACACCCTCGTGTGTCCTTTCCCCTTAGGCACCCTCGCGTGCCCTTTCCCCTCGGTACCCTCGGTACCCTTTCCTTTGTGCCCCTCGGGCACCCTCCATTGTGCACCCTGCACACTCCCCGGATCAGTCAATTGCCGCTTATTAACGCCTTCGACGAGGGCGTCTTTTGATTTAACGCCCCCCACAGGGCCGTGGTTTTATTAATTAACGCCACCCTCAAGGGCGTGTCTTTATTGCATCTGCTTGCCTGATCTCCGCTATTTTCTCGTCTGCTATTTAGCGCCCCTTACAGGGACGTGTTTCATTGATTAACGCCCATCTCCAGGGCGTATGTTTCTATAACTGCGGTGTGTTGCATGCTGATTATACTGTCTGTGGAATAACGCCCCTCTTCAAGGCGTTTCATTTCTTATCAACGGCTGTCATTAAGGCGTTTCTCTTTATCATAACTGCTGTTCGCTGCATACTTATCATATTGCCTGTGAATTAACGCCCCTCTCAGAGGCGTTTCATTTATTATCAGCGCCTTCAATAAGGGCGTGTATTTGAGTTTTGACGTCCTCAGTTGCAGGCGTCCTTTATTTATAACGCCTCATCCTAAGGCGTTTTGTTCCCTACGGTCTGTGAGCCCCTCACAGAATTTACGACAGCCACGCTGCCGTGTTTTCATTTAGTCACGACCTGCCACAGGGCGTGTCTTTCCTCTTGCTGTGAACACGACCTTTCCAAGGGCGTGTCTTTACTGTTCTTTTTCACAGATTGGCTATTATTCATTGCTTAGCATTTGTCTTGATATTATATTACTGCTTGGATCATCTTGGTTTGCTGGCTTGGTTGAGAGACCTCCTCTCTCTATCCTAGGATCCACACACCCTTCTTGGAATCGGGACGACCCTCCATTGAGCATTCCGTCTCTTTGGACCGGAAATCCCTTTTCCAAGACCTCCATAAGTCCCCGCACCCGTGGATTCCCTCACGGACGCCGGGCTGGTTGTACCCTCGAAGTACCTGGAGTTTAGAGAACCTATACGTTGTTAAAAGAGAGAAGAACTTAGTTGACCCGGAGGTTACATTCGGATCAAACTAGGTCTCATTTGGCAAAAAGAGTGAACCTTCACAAATAATCCACCCTAAATTCGAACATCAAACATTAAAATCTTGCGTTTCTTGCCAACCTTGTTTGCATAAACATAGTTGAGTGATTTGATTGCCTTGTTTGGATTGTATATTTTGTGACAGTTCCTTCATTGAACATCCTCTTTCTTAAGAATGAAGCTCCGTTCAGGTAAAACCATCAACATGTCAGGCCACGGGTACTCTTATGATGATGAGAATGAGAACATATTTGGTCAATATGAGGACCCTCCCCAGGATTCTTTTTATTATGAGGGGAACTACCTTCCTCCTCACCCCCATTACTCACAAGTCCATGTGGTCGATACCACTGTCCATGAGACGGACCCTTCGTCTCAAGTTCCATCTTCCAACACTTCGGGGAACCCTTCCCCATCCATTAATGTCTCAGATTTGATCCAAGCTCTCTCCCAGTTGGACGACTCCCAACGGCAAGCCATTCAGGCCGCCTTAAAGGGGAAATCCGTCCTTTCTTCTTCTTCTAATCCCCCTCCGGCCGTGAGTGGCCATCAAATCATTAATGACCAGGCGGTCTTGCATCCCCCCTCCTCTCGTCCACAAACGCCTACTGCGGCCATGCCGGCCCAGCAGGCGAGCTATTCAGCAGTTAGGCATCAATCCTCCCAACCTCCTCGGGTTCTACGAACGCCTATACCACATTCTTTTATTCAGAACCAGGCCCCAGTCGAGCCCGATACCAACACTCTCTTGCTTCAGAAGCTAGCCAGCATGGAGGAGCAGCTCAAGAAGGTTACAGCAACCAAGAATGCTCCGGAAATTTCTCTTCCTACGTTGCCAGTGTTCCATTTACCACCTTCTGAAATGCCGAATTTCCGGCGATATAATGGGACCGGTAACCCATTCATTCATTTAAAGGACTTCCGATATGAGACTTCTTTCTGGCAAGACAATAAGGCCTCTCTGGCCTATTTATTCAGAAGATCTCTTGAGGGACCCGCCCTCGAATGGTTTTATTCTCTGGAGCCAGCTGATGCCGGTGACTTTGATGTTATCCAAAGGAAATTCTTGCAAAAGTACAGAGACCGGGTGGGACCTTCCCTTTCTGTTACAGATCTGGTCGCTGAGAAAATGAAGCCCGATGAAGACTTCATTATATTTGCTGACAGGTGGCGGTCTATGGCCGAGAAATTGAAGGACACATTGTCGGAACAAGAGCAAGTAAAAATGGTCATTTCTAATGCAACTCCTCAATTCCGGCATATTTTGGCCATGAATCGGCTGACAACGATGGAAGAGCTCTATGAAAGAGCTCGTTATATACAAACACAAATGAAGGATTCGCCCATCATGGGCATGTTTGAGCCGAAGCCTCGGCTGTTTAAAAAGAATACAAATGTCAACAGTGGGCCCACGACTGAGGGCACTGTCACAAACGAGCAGGTTGGCGTAGTTGGCCACCCCCACCACCAGTCAAACCCACGACCTCCGCCACCTCCACAGCAAAACCCCCATTTTACCTCCGCTCCACAGCGCCACTTCACACCCCAACCTTCTTTTGCTCCATCACCGAGCCAAGCGCCTCGCACCGACCCTCCAGCACCACCTCAATACCATCAGGTCCCCCCACCTTCCAACTATGGCCAACAACAACGGAGACCACCGCTTGGCCCCAAGAGGGCCCATTATCCGCCACTCCCAGAGAGTCTCCCTGACATTTTTAATGCTTTGATGGCCGCCAACCTGCTCGTCCTACCAAAAGAAAGAACGGTGTGGCCCGAAAATGTTGACACATCCCGTTACTGTGCATTTCACCGCGCCCCTGGTCACAACCTTGATCGTTGTTTCCATTTCAGAGATCATATTTATGATTTGAATGACCAGGGTGGCATTAATTGGGATGAAATGAGACAAGTCATCGCCACCATGAAAGAGAGAAGGCCACATCGGCAACAGCAAAATCAACAACAGCCAGCTCCGCAGCAAGCTCAGCCACAGCAAGCTCCAGCACCCCAGCAGGATATGGGGATTGTCCGTAATCCATTGCCGGAGCACGCTCCTAATCAACACGTGAACCCTGTCACGTCTCTCTACGAGGTGGAGAGAGGGCAGGGATGGCACGAAGAAAACGCCTCTGTCGGGGCATTCCACCATGATCCAAACCAAAATCAAACTCCGCGCCTTTTGCGCGTTCCTCCTTCTCCTTCTAGTCTCCTATCGGGACGTTCTCTTTTACGCCCCGTCAACCCACCTACCACCACCAATTCCGCGACCTTGCCGGCTCGCTCTCTTCTTAACCACTTACCACCACAGCAACCTGCCATTCCACCTTCCACCACCAATCCTACATCCGCGACCTCCAGGCCACTCCTACTCCGCTCACCGACAGCACCCGCTACCCCCTCTACCACTCCTACACCGGCAAGAGTTCCTCCACCATCAGTACAACCACCTTTTGTGCCACGATCTCTCCTTATTCCACCACCTGCCAATACCCCTCGCATTCGGATATCCCTTTCTTCTTTCACGCCTCCTGCGAGGGCACCTTCTTCAAATACTCCTCCCATGCCTCCCGCGGGGGCATCTCTATTAAACACCACTACTACGCCTCCTACAGGGGCGCCCCTTTCATTGAATTCCCCTTTGGTATCCCCTAGCAGGATCTCTGCTACCGACATTCCTTCCTCCTCTTCCAACCCTCCTCCTAATATTGCCCCGACAGAGGCGCGTCAAGGCGTAGCGCCGCTCCGTAGTGGACGGATGTTCCACCGTGTTTTCCCACAGAGAGAGCTAGAGCCCGTACAGGGGACGCAAGAGCAAGAACAAGAACAGGATTCAGTGCCGGGAACTCAGTATGATCTGTTAAAGCACCTGGATCGCACTCCAGCCAGAATCTCCATTCTTGAATTAATCAAGAGGTCCACCACTCATCAGCTGGCCTTGAAGGAATACCTGCAGAAGGTTATGGTCAATGAGGACCTCCCGGTTGAACAGATAATTACAGTCTTAACCCCTACCAGCAGTCAGCCGGCAATCACATTCCATGAACATGAGTTAGCACCTCTACCGGCAAGAAAGTATGCCCTATGTATCACGGTTGATATCAACAAAGTGGCTGTTAAGCAGTGTTTGGTAGACACCGGTGCATCTATCAATGTGTTGCCTCCAAGCACTCTGAAGCTATGCGGTATCCCTGAGAGCCAGATACGGCCATCCACCATTACTGTCACAGCATATGACAATACAAAGAAACCCCCTCTGGGTATGATTACTCTCAAAGTCAGTTTGGGTCCAGCCACCATTACGGCAGATTTCCATATTCTGGATATGGACCCGACCTTTAATGGTATCCTGGGTCGCCCTTATATTCAGCAGCTTGACGCAGTGCCCTCTACAAACCATCAGTGCCTTAAGTTTCCGCACAAGGGCCGCATTATCAAGGTGACCAGCGTGCCGATCTTACCAGAGGAGGACATACATGTAGCTTCATCAGTTCCTTCCATGTGGCCAGCCAACAAGCCGTTATTATCTGTGTTGGACATTCACTGTCCACGACCGATGCTATCTGAGACTGTTACCACCGTTGCCATGACACCCCTGCCTTCTAAGGGGAAGAAGAAAAAGAAAAATATGATGAATACCCCCGGCTGGAACATTCTGATAAGGATGGGATATCAAGATGGCAAGGGCCTGGGTGCCAAACTCCAGGGCAAGATTAGGCCCATTAAGCCTCAAAAAGTGATTGCACGAGGCGGCTTAGGCTACAAAGCACCGGACAAGAATGAAGGAGAGCCGTGGGCTGTTATGACGTCCACCTTCAAGCCAGATCGCCAGCCACTCACCTGGACTTTAAAGACACATTTTGTCACCGGTGGCGTTCAGAACAATGAACAGACTACCGTCGTTACTTCATTACTTGATTGTCAGGATGTGCACGCTAGACAGTTTGCGCGGCACATTGCCCCACTGGCCACTTACAAAACCTTGGAGACTTTAAGGCCAGATAAAAGAAGAAAAATGGGTGACCCGGAATGTGACTGGTACAGGTGGTTTGACATGAATGATATCACTTTCTCTTTAAGCCGCCTGTTCATGCCGACAGATCCGGAATGGCCGCCATTGATTCAAGAACTGATTGAAATGCCTGCCGCAATCACAGATAAAAGGCAGATGTTAAGTGACTACACAGATACGGGAGAGCCAGATGTCCCCTTTGAAGAAGGATTCTCCGTGGATAGGCTGTGGACCGGCCTTTTCTCCCTCACTTCTGTGCATCCGTCTGTGTTGGTTTCTCTCTATTCCCGTGGGTTTGGTCACGTGCCGCGACCACCACCGATTACCATCAACTTATCTCCCAATTCAATTCAGATTTCCTTCCCTATTGCTCCTTCGCTCCTCGAGCGATTTTCCAAAATCTCCATCTCGCCCCCGTATGGGCCATCTTTGATTAAATCTTTCTCCAAACTTGCAATCTCCACTCCTCCCACTATTCCCCCTTCACATTGCTTTTTACTTGAGAAAGAAAATAAAAACAAAGGAAAACATGAAAACGAAAAAAAAACGCCAAATCTCCAACATTCCAATCCTCCATTTCTATTGAGGAGACCTCATACTTTTCTCCCGAGCGCGTCCCAACCCAGGGGCCGCTCTTCCAAGATTCCTTGATAAAACTTTTCTCCCCCTCTGGTGAGGGGCCCTCCCCTGTATCACCTCCTGTATCCACTTTATCACCTCCTTCTTTCCCTTATAATCAAGCTAGTTGCTCTTCCTCCCTTTCTTCCTCTTCTTCTAATAAAAATCATGGGGTAAATTCACACAAGAAGGCCAAGGGTAAGCAGATTCCTCGCAGATTTTTGTTGGAATTGGCCATTAGATGCCAAGCTTGTTTAGCTCTCCCTGAGTTTGTGGAAGATCCAATTATCCTGCCAGAATTAGAAATTGAGGATTTTGTTGCTTCTTATGAGGGTTTGGGCGTTTATGAAATCATGAATGATGAAGACCCTATTGAAGAAGGGGATGAAAGTTATGAAGAATATGAGGACGAGGCTGATGCTTTTGCTAGTGGTATGAGAAGATTCGACGAACCATCAGCCTCAGTAGAAGAACCTACCAAAGAAATCAATTTGGGTACCGAGGAAGACCCTAGGATTGTCCTCATAAGCAAAAATTTGCCGCCCTCCGAAGAGAAGGCGCTCATCTTAGTTCTTCAAGAATACAAGGACACGTTCGCATGGAGCTATGAAGATATGCCTGGATTAGACCCTGCGCTCGTTGAACACCGTCTTACACTTAAGCCAGGATCTGTCCCGGTAAAACAACGGTTGAGGCGTTTCCACCCTAGCATGGCTTTGAAAATGAAAGAAGAGGTCGATAAACTCCATAAGGCTAGATTCGTTAGAGTCGTCCTCTATCCCAATTGGGTGGCTAACATTGTCCCGGTTATGAAGAAAGATGGAAAAGTTCGAATTTGCATAGATTTTCGGGACCTCAACCGGGCGTGTCCTAAGGATGACTTCCCCCTCCCTCATATTGATGTGCTGATTGATAACACGGCAGGATTTGAGACTCTTTCTTTCATGGACGGCTTTTCAGGCTACAATCAGATTCGTCTGGCCGAAGAAGACCAAGAGAAAACTTCATTCACTACACCATGGGGCACATATTGTTATGTGGTCATGCCCTTTGGACTTAAGAATGCTGGAGCCACTTATCAAAGGGCTATGATGGCAATTTTTCATGACATGATTCATATTTATATTGAGGTGTATGTGGATGACCTGGTTGTGAAATCAAGGACAAGGATTGAGCATCCTGGGGTTCTGGCTAAGGTTTTGCAGAGATCACGAGAATTTCAATTGAAAATGAACCCCAAGAAGTGCGTATTTGGCGTTTCTTCAGGGAAATTACTTGGATTTATCGTTAGCAAGAGGGGAATTGAAGTTGATCCCAACAAGGCGAAGGCCATTAGAGATATGCCTCCTCCCAAGAATTTGAAGGAAGTTCGAGGATTAATCGGGAGGTTGCAATTTATTCGCCGCTTCGTCTCCCAGCATTCACAAAGATGTAGGCCGTTTTACGAGCTTACTAAGCCGGGAGTCAAGTTTAATTGGGATGATAAATGTCAGGCAGCCTTTGACGGATTGAAGGATTATTTGGTCAATCCTCCTGTCCTGAGGCCGCCAATTCCAGGCAAACCACTTATTCTTTATGTTTCAGTCCTGGATGACTCCGTAGGTGCTGTCTTAGCTCAAGTGGATGAGGAAGGTAAAGAGAGGGCAGCATACTACTTATCTAAACTCCTTAACCCCTGTGAGCAGAGATACTCAGCCATGGAAAAGACTTGTGCAGCTTTGGTTTGGGTAGTTCAGAAGTTAAAACACTATTTCCTAGCTCACGAGGTTCACCTCATTGCTCGCATGAATCCAATCAAATTCCTCCTTGAAAAATCTGTCCTCACTGATCGATTAGCACGCTGGCAAAGCTTCCTTTCTCAATTTGACATCACTTACATTCAGCAAAAAGCTATCAAAGGTTATGCCATTGCCGAACATCTTGCTCACCACCCTCTCCCCCGCTTTGATCCTGTCAATTCAGAGTTCCCGGATGAAGAATTAATGTCCATTAATCACCCCCCAGATCCTATGTGGACATTACATTTTGATGGAGCTCTTAATTCTCAAGGAAGAGGGATCGGCATGGTTCTCTTAACACCCGAAGGAGTCACCATTCCATTTGCTGCTCGGCTCACTTTTCCCGTCACCAATAACATAGCCGAGTATGAAGCTCTTTTGGCCGGTCTTAAAACCGCTCATCAATATGGTGTCACCCATTTGCGAATCGTCGGTGACAGTCAGCTTATTCTACGCCAAGTGTTGGTCAAGTGCCGCACTATCAATCCTAAGCTCAAGCCCTACCAAGAACTCGCTTCAGCTTACGCCAAACTCTTCACTAAATTGATTTTCGTTCATGTCCCGCGTAGCCAGAACATTTTGGCCGACGCACTTGCTTCCTTAGCCTCCGCTTTAGTCTTCCCTCCTGAGCGTGATTTTCATGTCCCCCTGATTCATCAGCGTGATACTCCAGCCATTAGGGATCGTGCTTTTCTTGATATTAGGGATCAGGTGCTTGAGAAGGTTAGACGGAAAGAAGCTCTTGAAGGCAAAGAGGTCATGCTATTGGATTGGCAAGAAGAGTTGGCTGACGAAGAAAAGCCTTGGTATTATGAGATTGCCAGATACTGTAATGATCAGTCTTATCCCGAGGAAGCCACTGCCGAAGAAAAGAAAGCAATTAGGAGAGTGGCTCAACGTTATACTTTGGTTGGAGGTGTGCTCTACAGAAGAGGGCTCACCGGTGTTTTATTGAGATGCCTCGATGATGATGAATCTTGGAAAGTTGTGGAAGAGGCGCATTCTGGTGTGTGTGGTGGTCATGTGAACAGCCAGATGCTAGCTAAGAAGATTCTTAGACTAGGGTTCTATTGGCCCACTCTTGAAGAGGATTGTTCTATCTATGTTCGAAGGTGTGTTAAGTGCCAACTGCACGCCGACAAGATTCATTCTCCTGCTTCTTCACTCCATCCTACGTCCTCCCCATGGCCTTTTTCCATGTGGGCTTTTGATATCATTGGACCTCTTGGTGATTCGAACCTCCTGACCAAGCAAAAATCATTCATTCTCACGGCAACGGAGTACTTCACCAAGTGGGCGGAAGCAGAAGCTTACGTGGAAATTAAAGCATCAACCGTCTGCAAATTTATCATGAAGAACATCATCACGAGGTTCGGCATCCCAAGCACCATCGTCACCGACAATGGACCTCAATTTATCTCCCAAGATCTCAAGGATCTCTGCAACAGGTATAACATTGCATTGCATCATTCTTCTCCCTATTATCCGCAGGGCAATGGCCAAGCAGAGGCCACTAATAAAACTTTAATCAAGATTGTTAAGAAGACGTGCGAGGCTAATAAATTCTCGGATTGGCCAGACAAGCTGGTTGAAGCTCTTTGGGCCTACCGCACTTCTATTCGAACCCCCACTGGGCAAACTCCTTTTGCCCTTACTTATGGAATGGAGGCCGTAGTCCCTTATGAGATTCTTATCCCCTCTCTGCGAATACAATTGGATGAGGAGCTCTCTATCGATGAACGTCGTGATTCACTCCTTGCCCAATTGGAACTCCTAGATGAGAAGCGTCTGGTCGCCGCTGAGCATGCGCGCGTTTACCAAAACAGGCTCTCACGTTTTTATCAAAAGAAGGTAATTGAGAGAAAATTTAAGGTCGGTGAAATGGTAATCAAAAGAATTTTTGTAAAGCCGGGTGGCCCTCGTTCAAAGCTCCAACCAAATTGGGAAGGGCCGTTTGTCATAAAAGATGTTTATCCTGGCAATGCTTATAAACTGGTTAATGCTGAAGGAGAGGAATTAACTCACCCCTGGAATGGTTTGTATCTCAAGAAATATTACCCCTGAACAAAAATCCAAACAAAAATTGAAAACTTCACAAAAATCCAAAGAAAATAGAAATCTCCCAGATAATCCAAAAAAATCTGAATATTTCCAAAATCCAAAACAAAAGAGTTTTCTTTCATGGTTCTCCCTTTTGGGCTGACATAACATGCAAAGGTCCCCGGTCCGAAAGGTCAAAATCCAAAATCCATTTGTCAGTCTTGCTAATTTAAAATGGGAGTTGACCCCGCACACACTACACACTTTACTCTTGAGCTCAAGCAGTGCAAAATCTGATGGAAAGTCGAAATCAAACTAAAGGCGAAAGACGATATCCATTCTTTTCTTCTTCGGCCCACAAGGGAGGAAGGGAGGTCTTGAGGTAGACACGCCAAGCCTATCCGCCGCCCTAGTAGGAGGAAGTCAGGGCCCAAAAGGGAACAAATGCCACCAAAGCCCAAGTACAATTAGGTTGTTCATCAGTTCAAATCTATTCAATGCAAATCAATTCCGAAGTGAAAGTCAAATGGTGAAAAAGAAAAGCATGTCAAGAGGGCAAAGTCCCCGCAAGGAAAACCTTGGGCGTATGCATGCATTATGAAGAGGCAAAAAAGGCAACAAAGCGTCCCTACGCCAAAGACCGAACCCCAACAGGCATAAGGATAGGGGAGGTAGCTTTGCCTCAGGCATCTTTGAATCTTTTGTGAGCTTCCTCATAGCTTCTCTTTTATTTTTGGAAAAGTCATGAACCAGCAGAATGGTCGAGACAAACTGAAGAGAATGCACTGTACGAAATCTTGTGTATAAGTTTAACCATATTCACGCCAATTCCCCTTTTAATTATTCAAGAAAGGTTAATGGAACTTAGAAGATGACCAAGTAGGGCCCACCACCTTGATTTCTTTATCAGCCCAATTTGGGAGGAATACAAATTAACGCCTTTGTTCAAGGCGCTTTTATGCTGATTCACGCCTAGATCATAGTCGTTTCTTTAAACATAACGCCTCCTGGAAGGTCGTGTTTTCAACAAAATTCAATAATCTTTGCACGGTAACGCCGTCTCCAAGGGCGTCTTTCACGATAGTAACGGCCTAATCTAAGGCGTGTTTTTTAGAAAAATCCTCAAAAAAATATATATATATACTGAAAAGAACAAAAATAAATTCTTCATGTTGCATGAATTGCATTCTTGCCTGGACATCTTTTAATTATTGTTTGCATACGTGTGATTGCATGAGGCATCCCCGAGTTTTGATTATTTCATTTTGCCTTATTAAAGGCTTGGCCCCTTGACCCATTATTAAGGTCAAAATATTTACACCCCTTGCTCACCGGGCAAGGGGCCAAGTCGAACAGATGAATTAACCTGTTTGTTCAAGTGAAAACCGCAGCCGCAGATACAGGGCAAAGTAAAGCAAACACGAGGAACGTGAGAAGAAAAAAGTACACAAACACAAGTCCACAACCACACAAGTGCTCAGGTAACAAAAGCTCAAATCTCATATATATATATGTATCATCATGTCTATCATGTACAGGTGTGAAGGTGGAGGAGTACAAGTACAGAACTCTCAACTCTCGCCTCCACCCTCCTCTACTCTCCTGCTCTCAACCTCCTCCTCACCATCCCGAACTGGCGCCGGTGGAGGAGGCATAGGCCCCCGTGAAGAGGCCGGAACCCGAACGTGTCCTCCTGCCTCGCTCCTCTCTCGGAGGGAAGAACCCGCCACAAAGGTGGAGCTGGTGAAGGAGTACCCCGCAGCCCGTGCTCGCTCACGGCCTCGCTGCAACCGCTCCTCGGACACTCGAAGCCGCTCCTGGGAAAGGATCAACTGGGTCCTCGAGTCCGCCAGCTCACGCTCTCGTGCCAACAACTGCTCCTGGAACCGGGCACGCTCCGCCTGGTGCTCCTCCCGCTCACGAGCCCGCTCCTCGCGCTCCCGAGCACGCTCCCTCCTCTCCAGCTCCAGGGCAACTCGCAGCTCGGCTACGTCCTGAGGAAGCTCACTGCGTTGCTGCAAGGCCCGCTGAAGCTCTACGATCCGCTGATCGCGGATCGACAACTCGGTACGTATCGCCTTCAGCTGAGCAGCCTACAAACAGGTAAACAAATCATCAGTTCCACAGTTCAATAATTCATGAAATGAAATAACAACATGTGACTAAAGGTAGGTCACGCACCTGTGAGCTCGTCGCTCGGAAGCCCTCATCTACGCAGATAAGAGTGGCTCGAAGCTCTTCAGTCTGTAAAAATGAATTTTTATCAGTGCACAATTTATATCTAATCATTATTTGAATGAGGTTTCAAGTTCAGAATTTACCCGTGAAGCAAGGTCACGCTCCGCCACCTCGGCTCGCGCTATCGCACCAGCCAGCTGCTCCGTCAGTGCAGTCACCTCTGCACTAGGCCCCCTCGAGCTGGAGGCCTCCCCTGGATCTCTCCTCGCTACTCCCTGCTGGGCACGCTGCATTCATTAAGACCGTCAGTGGCTAATCATTAATTCAACACAACAAAAAAAAAAATTCATTTGCATATAGGAATAATTTAAACACTCACCAGGGTCTCCAAGTCTGCCCGTGTGGCAGCTAGCTGGTCCTCCAGGATGTGGAGGTGGGCCTGTGCATCTATCGCCGCTATGTCCCTCGCATCCTGCATTCATTACATGTTAATCGCATAATAGTTACATAAGCATTTGCATTTAATTTAGAAATAAGTGCATTCATACATACCCCTAAGACCCTCATCTGAGGTCTGCCGGCGTGAACCTCCCAGTAGCGCCGGAGGTACTCGGAGCTGTCAGTCGCGTGGGAAACGACTGTGGTCCCACCTCGCTGCCAGTCGGCGTACTGCTCCTCGAATCGCACCCTCCAGTCGGTCGTCTTGGTGCGACCGCGGGTCTTCTTGCCAATCCCTCGAGGCTCTCCGACCTCGATCCACTCCTGGGGCAGGCCCAGGGTCCTCATCACCAGCCGAAGCCGTAACGGCTCAATCTCGCTCAAGCAGTGTAGCCACAGCTCACGCCCGAAGCGAGGTCGCCCCGATACGACCCAAGGCTGGCCCTCATCGGTCATCCCCTCATATGGTCTCCACTGCACCTGCATTCATGAACACGCATCATTATCATTTCATCATATTCAAATAAACAACAAAAAGAAATGCATATCATTCATTCATACATACCAGCGAGGGAGGGAAGTCGCGGAACTCTCTCCGTAGAACCCACAACTCGTAGTCAAGTGGGGCGCCAAAGATAACAGGCACCCAGCGTCGCGCCAGGGGGAAGGATCCCTCAGCTCCTGGCCGTGGGTCAACGCGCCCCATCGGCATGTATAGGTGGCTCCACACCTGCATCCATGCATTGCAATTAGTACTATATTCACATGCATCATAACAAAGAAAAGATAAGAAATGAGAAATTGCATACCTGAAGAAGAGGTGAGAAGCCACTGACGGTCGTCTCACGGCCTGTCCCCGTGGACAGATCGGCCATCAAATGCGCCAGCAGGGCCGCTCCCCAAGCATATGTGCCAACCGTCTCCAGATCCTCAAGGATGCCTAAGAAGCGGCAGTTGATGACATCGGCTTTCGTCCCCAGCAATAATCTCCCGAGCAGCAGCAGCAGGAACCTCCTCAGGTCTCGGTCCGCTCTCTCATGGTCAGTCGGGTCCTGGCAGCATGCCGCTCTCACCCCGTCGGTCAGTCGCTGTGCAAACTCACCTAAGGTCTCCCCCGACCTATGCCTGGCATCTCCTAGACCCATCACCGTAGTCAGGTCCGTACGGAAAATGGTCCTACACTCGCTAGGTCCCACGTAGACCATCTCAAGCCCTAGTAGCCTCTGGGCCATCTCTGTATAGTCAGAATAGGTGAACCCACTCACGGCCTCACCATCTACCCGTAAACCTGTAATCCTGGCTACATCCTCTAAACTAGGAACCATATGCCCCCAGGGCATCAGAAAAGTCCGGCTAACCCTATCCCATCTCTCCCTCAAAACCTGGATCAGTGCTAGGTCAGGTCTAAAAGGCTCGATGGATAGAAAAGCCCCAAACCCCATGGCCTCTACCCTAACCCTCTGGAAGTCGGGGAGACCCTGGTATGCTGCCCAGACCATGACCCATGAGATACGGGTCCTCATCAACCCCTGCATGTATTAAAAGAGAATTATTTTTCTTAATTATTTGAGTATCCATGTGGAATTACATTTGATTTGGGTTAAATATTGAATTTTAGCATTTTTGGAATTCACGGCCACCCTCAGGTCGTTTCTTGATAAATTCACGCCCCTGTGGGGGGCGTTTTTCAGAATGAACTTTAATGTAACGCCCTTAATGAGGGCGTTTTTTATGTTAATCACGCCCCAGTCTTAGGCGTTCTTTGGTGGCTGTTTTGCTATTTCTGAAACATATTTCTAATCACGCCTCGGTGTTGGGCGTTTCTTGTTGAATTAACGCCCTGTGGTAGGGCGTTTTCCTAAAGGTGGTTAATTTTGAATCGTTAATGAATGAAGCGACGCCCTCTGGTTTGGGCGTCTCTTGTTGAATTAACGCCCTACTGGAGGGCGTGGGTTTCTCAATTTAACAGAAAAATCAAATAACTGACAGCATGCGAAATAATTCATGAAAATATTTTTGGAAATTGTTTAATGAGCATGGAATTCATGAAAAATCATAAGTTTTAAGAAACGACATGCTTCAGGGCGTTTTTCATGAAGGATAATTAATTTTCAGAAATTAAAAATAATTAACGCCCTGGATTAGGGCGTTTCGTTTATGAGTAACGCCCCCGATGGGGGCGTGTTTTTTCTGGGTTGCAGATTTCGTCCCCGATGGCCATGAAAAATCAAGAAAAATATAAATAAAATAAAATAAAATGGAATTGGGGAGGGGGAACCTACCTTCTTGTGTTTCTGGGGTTGTGGCCGTGGCAGTGGCCGTCTGGGCCGCCGGAGTTGCCCCCGGGGAGCGACCGCCGCCGTGCACGGCGGTCCTTCTTCTTCTCCTTCTTCTTCTCCTTCTTCTTCTCCACCGTCTGCATCTTCTGCATCTGCTGTTGCTCCGTCGGCCTCGTCGCCGCCGGCCGTCGCCGGCTCTTCTTCAAAAGCCACGATGGCGAGCTCCTCCACGGAAAGTTCTTCCTCTTGGGCGTGGGAGGCATCGAGATCGACCACATCTGGGGCGCTGACTCTTTGGCGTTTGGCCATGGCTAAGATTGAGAGAATGTTTGAGAGAATGAGAGAGAGGAGATTGAGAGAGAGGCTTCGGAGGGGGGGGCTTCGGTTAGGGTTTGCAGAGAAAAGGGGTGAAATGAGAATGGAAGGAGGAAGAAGAAGGGGCCCGACGGCTTTTGGGTTTCGAAAATGAGACACGCCCTTAAGAAGGGCGTTTTTAATGGAAGTCACGACCATCCCTTGGGCGTTTTATGAAAGTTGACGACGATGATTAAGGCGTTAATTTGTTTTGCATGGGGAACGATAACCGTCGTCAGACGCATTGAATGGGCGTTGATTGATGTAAGGGAAGTCATCATTGCTGTTTGAAGTAACGCCTTTTGTAAAGGCGTGTTATTCTTGAAACGTGACTATGGAAAAGGCGTTATTTTTGAGGAGTCAACGATTATATTCTTTTGGGTTTGAATCTGTTCACGCCTTTCTTGAGGTCGTTATTCAAAGTAACGCCCACTGTCGCAGGCGTCAATTGTTGACGATGGGCCCATTGAAGCGCCTTGAAATAAGGCGTGTATTTGTTAATTCGCGACGCTCTTGGAGGCGTTATTCACAACAGAAACACAGTTTTTTGGATGATTTCGATCATAATCACAGTGGCAGTTGGCTCAATCAGAAAACAATCTTTATTATTTTGAAAAGAGGAACTACAATGACTAATGAGCCACTTTGGGCCTTAATTTTCTCAATGAAGTTATATAATTTTTCCACTGTTCTTTGTCTTCGTCCAAGTCTTCTACAGGTTGATGAAGCTTGCTTAGCCTCCATAAAGCTTGAATGGTGATAACCTCCTCACCATCTTCATTGTTGCCTAGATCCCTTGATTTGATTGGAGGAAGATGAGAGATGTCTTCTAAGTGTTGCCTTGGGAGCCCAAGCTGAGGAAGGCACCGGTGTGCATTATATAAAACGAAGTCCGAAGCACCGATAAGACGAAGGTCCGTCCCGATGGAGAAGCGTGCACGAAGTTCCTGCATTTTGAATACACCCGGGGCGCAAGTAAAAAGATTCTTTGGCATTACCTTTAAGTGCTCCCTCCAATCCCCTCTCTTCTTGATTTGAGGAATTCGGTTGGTCACTCTATTGCTTATACCTAATGAGCCGGTTATATATGAGAGTGGGCTCTTTGAGAAAATTCTTGAGGGTTGTTGGGCTTCGTGGCATGAGTCGAATTTGAAGTGTAGATCAACCCAACTTGAGAGTGCTAGCATGCACCCGTAAATGGGCCTTCCCATGGACGCCGCTGTAAGCCCGCTATAGAGATATGCTAGGATCGCCGGTCCAACTCTCTCTTCTTCCCATAAGCTCACCACTGCGCTCAATTGGGACTCCTCTAGAAAGTCCTCCGTGGATGGGAATAGGAGTGCTCCTGCCAAGCACACCACGAAGGCTTTGGTCACTCTTTCTATCTCCTCTTCCTCTTTAGCTTGATCCGCTCTCTTGTACACCCACGAGGCGAGCTTCAAGAGGTTAACTCCTTTAGTGACCTTGATTTGGTTCACTATATTCGGGCTAGGTATTAACGAGGTTAGCAACTCGTGAGAGGAGATGGGCCTTGGCATGATGGCCATCTTTTCTTCTTCTCCGTGCTTCATCTTTTTCAAGCCTAGGATCATCTCTACTTCCTCCAGCAAGATGGTGGCCTCAAAAGTGGAAAATAAGAAAGTATGGGTGGAAGGATGCCATGTCTCAATCAATGCTCCTATGGCAGCCCAATCTATGTGGATTTGATCATAATGCTTGGCATGGGTTATCAACCCCAAGAGATGCCATCTAGCTACATATACCCTCATGTCTGATGTGAATTTGGAGAGAATGAGGGGCAACCATTTGATTTGGACATATCTTCTAGCCCCTGGAAGATTTGGGTACTCCTGTGAGAAGAGAGGAAGAAAAAAAAAAAAAAAGAGGTACATGAGCATATGAAGTATTGGACAGAAGAGTTCAGCAACAAAGAAATAAGTGAGCAGTTCGACGGAACAATGAAGGGTTACATACACAGTAAAGGAAATTAAAGCTTACCTGATTCAAAGCAATTCGATTGCTTATGTGCCCTTGTATTTCAGAGATTCTAGGAGTAGAAATCTTAGGTTTCTTCACTATTCTGTCCATCGCCGCCAGCAGTTGACAACAGAAGCAAGAAGAGAATAAGAGGCCAGCAGAAAAAGAAAGAAACGGAGCAGTTTGGCCGCAGAAGAATTCTGATGATTTGGTTAAGAAAGTCTGCCGTTTTATAAGGATTTGAAGAGTCCTAAAGAGCCCCGAAGATAGAAGTTTGATTGGGTTAAGGACTCGGTTCTCGGTTTAGAAACGGAGGATCGGGCTAATTCACGCCTTGTGTAAGGGCGTGTATTTTTGATTTAACGACCTTGGCATGGTCGTGTTTAATGTAACGCCTTTGATAAGGTCGTGTTTCTTCCAAGCTTTCTCTGTTGGTTACGCCCTTTGAAAGGGCGTATTTTTTTGATGAGACGACATTTGGCATGGTCGTGTCTTGATGAGGTCGTGTTTCTTCTAAGCTTCCCTTCTTGGTGACGCCTTTGAGTAGGACGTGTTTTAACAATTAACGACCTATGGCACGGCGTTTTTAATGATTTTAACGCCCTATTCTTAGGCGTGTTTTATTGGCTTATGGATTTTGACCTCTGCACGCTTTTGATGAGCTTAAGTGCTACTATTTGATGAAATTGTTTTATTTAAGCACTTATGATCATTTTTTTTGGAGAATCAAGACTATTTATTGATCATGAAAAGTCTAATAAGTTTCAAAGTGCAGAAGTTTGCAGGATTCGAGGCGTTTGGATCACTCATAGGAGCAACATCTTGCCACCTTGTATCTGTTTCTTGTAAGCATTGTTACTATATGATATCTACGCTATTATATTATGTCAAGGACCTTGTGGTTCTGATGAACCTGAAATTTGAGTTCCCCTTCATCAAAAACGATGACGATTTCAGGAGAATCTTGATCACACGGATAGGCCGTCGAGCTGTTAAAAGTTTGGGACGATGGTTCCACTTTCTAAGTTGATACGTGGACAAACGGGCTTCGGCTTAGTGTTAGCTCAGAAATATGGATTCTTGACCAGACCTAAACAGCTTGGCAATATTATCCTTGATTATTTTCTATTTTTTAATTTGTTTTAACCTTTTCTTTTAGCCCAGCATGCATCATGTAGGACTTTGAGTTTCATGCTGAAAATCTTCATATTATGGCAATAATGAAGTTCACTCGCTCTCGATTGAATTGACATGAGATATTCCACTTTAAATCAAGTACTTCGTTCTATTTGAAGCCATTCAGGCTGATTCCTTGAAAGTGTTCCTTTTGTTGGATCTTTATCCCAATTCTCTTTACTTTTCTGCAAAATTTACCTTGGTTGCAGCACGTCCACATTGGCTGGTAATCGCTCTCCAATGGTCTTTCCCTGTCGTGCCCACGCGCACACCCTTTATTACTTAGTTTAACCTCCTTTTATCCAATAAATCGATTGTTTCCTTGGAACCACTCAGAGTTGTTTCATTCAGAATCTTGGAAAGATTTCCAATGCTTAGTGTCTGAGGCGTGTCACATCACACCTTGGCGTCTCCTTATCAGTTCGTTCCACTTCATTCCTTTCATTACACTTCGCTCCATTTCCGTCTCACTCCCTTGCAAAGCAGACGCCAAGGCGGGGCAGCTGTAGACACGCCAAAATTGACGTTTTGTTGATCAAATCTCATGTTATTATATAAATGCCCCAAGTGGACTTCAATATTCCTATAACATGAAGTTTTTCTATTTTTGTGAGTTTTTCTGCATTTTTCCTGTATTTTTGTGAGTCACGACTTGATTAAGGGCGTTAATTTCAAAAATAACGACCTGTTGTAGGGCGTTTTCAAAGAAAGGACGACCGTAAGTGAGGGCGTCAATTCCTGGTGTTATCCCTTAATTTCTGGAATTATCTATTTTCAAAATAAAAGGCATTTTGTGAGTAACGCCTTTTCTCAGGGCGTGATTTTAATTAACGCCGTTATCTCAGGCGTGTTATCTCAGTTTTCAAACAAGGCAAGGTTTTATTTCCAAAATTAAATCCAGGAAGAAACGCCCTTTCCTAGGTCGTGTTTCAAGAAACGTCTCTGTGAAGGTCGTCAATTCATAAAAGACGCCCTGTATTAAGGCGTGTTTCACTCCAGAGTCCTTCCTTTTTCCATCTTTCCCTCACAGTTCCCTGCTATCCTTGGACTCTTGCTCGATCTTAATCCTTCCTTGGATGCCTCATTACCCGTTCTTATCAATTCCCTTGTTTGATCACATCCGATTGACACTATAAAGGAAAATCTGGTTTGATCGTGTAAAAGGTTAACAACAACAACAACTCAAAAGGTTGAAGATTTTTAAGTATTCAAGCGCGCAGAGCTTCCTCCTTCGAGCATTGATTTTCTTCATCCCTCTGCATCCGTCCAGCGTCTCTCTGGTTCCCTTTACTCTCGTCAGGGAGAGCAGGGCGATACATATATATAGCTTGTTTGTTGTTCATCATATTCTTGTCATCATCACTATCTCCTGTCGTCAGTTCTTTTACTGCATCTAGCATATTAGCTCCTTCCCTAGTTCTCTGCTAGGGGTTTTAAAAAGAAAACAAAAAAGAAGGTGCGCATGTTGATGTCTTTTCATCATTTTTATGTTGGTTCTTGACTGATACTACTGCACTTTGGCTGATCCCCTTTCTTTTGCTTGTCTTTCATTGTCTTTCTTACAAGGTAATCAATCAAGAAAACCCACTTCGTCGGCCGGCCGATTGGAGTTGGAGGAGGAGATCCACATTCATCCCGCATCCCATCTTTCACCAGGTATATGCGATCTTATTCTTTTTTTTATTGAGGTAAACCCTCTGGCGATCACACACTCCCCTTGTGCACCTCGTGCATTGTTTCATCTCCACCATTATTTAATGTTTCCCTTTTCCCTTCCTTTTTAACCTCACCCCAAAGTGTGGATTTTAAAGGAATCCACAGCGGGATGAAGACCAATCTGGCGAGAGGACGGTTTGAAAAGGGCCGCGCGTAGGTTCTGAACGGTTCCTGAAGGACCACTTCGATTTGAAAATGGACGGAAGAAGACCGTTCAAAGCACCAGACTCTGAAGTTGTAGGACATGATCCTCCACCCTTTCCAGTCGGCCAGAGGGGATGGGCCTCGTGCTAGTACGATGCTGACCTGCAAAACACAATGGAAAACACAAAAGAAAATCCAAGATCAGAACTGTGAAGTGCAGTAACTATAAGAACGAACGACAATAAACATAATAAATCGGAATGGGAGATACCTGGGAGTTTTTAAACCCCTAGGGGCGTGAAAAATAATAGGAGGGTGTGTATATGACGTGCAAGAGTGAAAAATGTCGGAAAAGAGCGAAGAAAACGATGTATGCAATGAAGAAAAGGATGGTGGGACTATTAAAACAAAGACTCAAAAACAACGAATACTCCCTGAACCGGAGGCCTGAGTTGACGTAGAAGGCCTCCCTCCCTGACTGTAGGTCGCTCGAAAGTTCGGCAGAGCTTCGCCGTCGACCCTAGATCTCCCCCCTTTCAAAGCCTAGAGTAAGGGTCCTATTTATAGAGCC